>OX387606.1:2400000-3000000 GCA_947568835.1 Protonemura montana | reverse complement strand
GCGTTAGACTGGCTTCGTGCAACGATTTGCCAGCGACGGGTTGGTCGGAGACCCGAACGTGGTTGAACGTGGCTTGCACGTTTCAAAGTGAACGTCGAAGTCTATTCGGCCGGACACACTTTTCTAACTCGCTAACTGGGCCACTCGAGCGAAATGATATAGCTTTACAGAGTTGTTGCCGCCTCGTATACTGACACCCACGAACAGGCTGCATTTTTGCATTGCGCTACATTCTTTGTTCAAATGAAATGCAACCTAATGGTAAAAAGGTGTCGGTACATAGTGGCGTGAGTTCGAATGATGAAAACGTTCGACCAGCATTTGTATAGATAGGTGCAGACTAGGGTGTCAGGTCCCCACGGCTGGCTCAGGATGTTTGGTTCAGTACCACAATGTCCTTGGGCATGCAAGCAGAGAAGGTCATACTTGGCCGACAGCGGACTCAGCGGTTTACCTGCAATTGGGTTGCCTGCCGGCAACAGAAACATGGAAGTACTAACGCGATCTAAACGCGAAACAAATTGCCTCGATCCGGCGGCCGCGGCAGCAACGGTGCGATGTGCTCAAGGTTTGCCGGAACGCCGATCGAGTAAAATTCGTCCAATTATCCGTCCAACAATGATCACAAATTACCGGGTGGTTGTCATGCTACTAACCCAGGGCCGGATAGTTTCCGTGTCACCGTAGTTGCGACGATGCAGCCGAATTACGACGCATACCCAGTCGTGCCAATCGCTTGCTTCGACTTCACGATCGGTTTTTCTCGCCGTTCTTGACACACACCAATGGGGACTCGACATTGGTACTCACGGCAAGGTTTTTGTGACAGTTCCGCACCAGTCATCGTGTTTTTACTGAGACCGCGACGGGACCGCGCAAAAAAAGATGATATTTCCACAGCGTGAAATGATTCGAACCGAGTGGTGAATCGACGTGTTTATTACGTTTATGATTCAATTGTATATTGTAAGGCACGGAGAGGCGTGCTGAGATTCAAGCAAGCTGGCGAGTACACGCGTTTAAAGGTTAAACCACTCGCCTGAGCCGAGCGCGTTTACACATTCCGACAGTTTCGATTTGGTTTGATTGGAAATGACCTCGCTCGTTCTCTCGCCGCTGTGCAGCGCGCCTGTTACTTGTTACAAGAGTGCAGATGCATAACGCATGCATCATATGGCGATGGAAATGGAATGAACAAGTAAAACTAATGCTTACTTTGTGAATAACAATGTCAATTTAACACTATGCTTACCATCTCAGATTTGAAGAAATATCTTGGCTTGAATTCAGGGATATTGTAACCACTTGGATAAATAGTTAAACTATAAGGAAATGTTGTAGCCTTCTTTCTGTCACTCGTTAATTCCTTGACTGGCCAGTGTCTAGACATGCAGACTGGTCTTCAGAACAGGGCGTCGTCAAACCACCAAATGTCACGACGCCGGAGTTTGATGCATTCCGAACGTCTCGCGAAATGACTCCCAGAAAGATTAGAGTCCACCCTTAATGGTACTCGCTGGAAGTGTTCATCCGTTACACTGACTTGGGTCCCATGCTCCCTACCAGGATTCCGGCATGCCAAACGGAGATGGTTGCTACATGAGTCAGCACACATGGGTGTCTGGACCGACGTCTACGCACATGCTGCTAAGCGGCGTCGCTGCATCGACGGATCCAGCCTCGTCTAGCCTGGACGATGACTTATTTATAGGAAGTACTTTTCGGCGGCATTCCTCGCTCCCCGCTCCAGCCCAGCCAACACACCCACTTCGGTGACGGGGTTCTCGACATGTCTGTGACACGAAGATGATCTTCGCAAACAAGGGAGACTTTGGTTTCGACGTTGCGCCCTGGCACATTGGAATGCCCACTGTGACCGGGCTGCTTGTGTAGTGCGGGCTGGAAACCTACAAATTGTGGAATTTCTTCCGGGATTATAAACGGTTTGTATGGAGGTGGACTGTCCACGCGTCCCAGACAGGCATGCTAAGGTGGACTGGAACTGGTGCCGACTGTAGGGGGAAATGGGTCAGCCGACGGCTGCTCCCCGCGACGGTCCGGCGACGGCCAAGGACAGGCGCTTGTCCGACGAAGGTCGCCGCCGGACCCGAAGCTTGATGCCCGAAACCACTGGCAGGCCTAACCATGGGCCTAACCGGCTCCTGTTGAAGTCGACAGCGCCGGAGGTGGCGCGAGACAGACATGTCAGCTGTTTTGTCAAGAACCTGAGCGACGTGAAAATAGCGCAGCGTCGTCAAGCCACGGGTCGCGTTGTAGATGGCTTGCTCGTGGATGTTGGTACGGAGGACGCCGTCAGTGAGCAGTCACGGTGTTCTCGGTACTCACGAGGGGCCGACGCAAGCGCAAGATCCCTGCATCTCTTTGTCTTCTCGGCAAAGTTGCTTTCTATTTCGATATTACGTGTGCCAGGCCGGGTCGTGGTTTAACCATCTAGAGCGGGCGGCGCAGCAATCAGTGGCGGAAATCGGGACTCTGCACGTCGAGCCATGCAGTGGGGTCCTGAGTGCGAATCGGGATGCAATCGTTACGGCCGGTTTCGTGTGGTTTCGCTCAGACAGGCCTTTATGCGGCTCCCGGCAACATCCGACCGGACCCAGAGGCGTCGGCCTTGACGTACGCGAGGTCGCCGACGTCTCGGCCTTGCAGCTTGAGGCTGTCTTCGGCGTGAGCACCAGCTGCCATCGATGGGTCACGTCGTTGCTGTCCCCTGCTTGGGCCAGCCCCACGAAGGCCTGTGTTGCTTGTCTCGGACGTGGCCGGTCGACCGACGTCATGGTCGTGCCGGTCCCAGCGAGGCGCCGGCCGAAACTCGTCCCCGCGCATACCCAGGCTCGGTACAAGTTCCAACTGGCGATCTTTTGACGGGACTTTGAACGATGTTATGCATGCCGCTTTGTCAAAGCCACGTTGGTATTGCACTGTAAGGTACAATTCGGTGTTGGTTCACGATCCCTTGAAGATGCAGCGTTGAGTTGAACCTGCGTCCAGTAGTATCGCCTAATGCCTTGTGGCTTGTGGTCGCGGCACCGGGCCCAGTTAAAGGCTGCTGGGCACGGAATCAATCAGCATTATTGTGTCGAGGCGGGCAGCGCCTTCGGCCATGAGCTGGCGTATCGATATCTGAAACAAGGAAGTTAATGCGAGCCTCGTGGGACACGCTGTCTCCTTACTAGCTGCGTTTACCGGCGCATTGCTGAGACAACGAGTCCTCTGTGGCTTCATGCCGTTTCAATACGTACTTTCATGGGGCCTCGCATACCTGAATAAAGAGGAACATCTCCGGAAGTTCGGTCCGTACCCTCCGCCACTGGCCGCGTGTACTCAGTGGCGAACGCGTGACGAGAGCAGACACCTAATTGCCGGTCTGCTAATTACAACGTCGTCGTCGTCGCTGTTAATTGCCGCTGAGAGGCTCTAATTGCGCCGCACTCTCTCCGCGCTGCGGTGGCGTCGGGCGGCCGCTCGCGGGCTGGGGAGGCGTTTCACTGCTTCCGACCGACGGGGATACCTGGCTTGGGGCGGACATGCCGGAAGCGATGCCAGGCGTCGACGAGTCGCGTGATCCGGTGATCGCGTGATGCCGGCCCACCAAGCGAGGGACAGATTCTGTAACAACCTGCGGACATATGGGAAACGCTTTTCTGCGGGGAATTGGGTGTAGACATGCTTGGCACAGTGTGGAGGGACATGAAGTGGTGAAATTACAGAAACCGGGCCCCACTCGTCCAACCCGGAACGCTTGCATTCGGCGTTGGATATTTAGATGTGTAACACCGAAGCGGGTGCGTTGAACGTGCGCGTTGATCGCCCCGAGGCGTCAATAATTCGAATATCAATAAACAGCGCGAATCCGCGGATGCTAAGTTAAACCTTTATGTAAGTACCTCGTGCACTCTTGCAGTTTGACTTTGTGTATCAGAAGTGCGTTGCCATTACCTGGTCATTCTGATTATTGAGCTAAACCAGCTGGCAAGAAATGCGTATTAATAATTGATCCAGCTGCGACGGGAACTCGCATGGCACACGTGACTCAGTGCCGACCCCCAACGCTCGCGGCCGACGCCGAGCCGACGGCAGCTGGCGTCGTCGTGCTCGACCGAGCGCGAGGCACGCCACGCTGCCCAACGTCATTACGAGCTATGCCCCTAACCTACACCTTCAGCACCCGCACCCGCCGCGATTTCCTCCCTAATTCTATCGCGAAAGGTTCATTGTGTACTTATAAATACTCCGCCGCAAAAGGCAGGACTTAATCCTGCAGTTGCGTGTGTCGACAAGCACTTAACATCTTCGCTGACGACGCCCCAAGAAAGGTATACGCCATTTTTCAGCACGGAGTTCACCGTATGCCTCTGCCGAACGTGTTTACGACGGCTACACACCAACACCGAGTTACCAAGCCACGAAAACACCGGACGTTGCTTGTACCGACACCAGTCGCAACATCTCATTGTTCGTCGCGGAGGCCTAATGGCAAGCTGTCGCAACGCCCCCCGGGGTACATGCGTCTGGTCGTACTCCGACTACCGCTAGCTACCGGGTGTCAGCTCGACAGGGCTGGGCCGCAGAACTGAGTCGGTCCTGTCAGCGTCGACGCGGACGCGGAAGCCCGAACGGTGGTCGGCCGAAAAGCGCCAAACAATGCTGGGAGCTTCCCAGGCGACGCTCTCACGCTCGCGCGGCACGGGGCGCGGTGATCTCGTCGGCCAGCTAGAGAGCCACACGGAGCGTGTGGGCGACGCTGCCGTCCGAGCTTTCACCGCCGTCGGCGTCAAGCGGGGGCGATTGGCGAGCTCCGATACTCGCCGAGGCAATCGGCTGCGCTGTTCACCAACTCGATGGTTCCGCTAATGGGGCCCGTATCTGTAGGCGATAAATATGTATGGAGTAAAAAGCATATTTAAAAAGCGCTTTCATGCAGTTTGATTATGCCCAAATAGCTTCGCGAATGTACGAGAAGATATTGAAAAGCGAGGGCTTCTAGAGAATATTCTTGATTCTAAAGAGTGTATTAACGTGTGTATAGCGCTATCATGTACCAGTACCACGTCCATGCATCTCAGACTCGACAGCCTGGTCAGAATGATCGTTAGTCGCGATCGTGTTTATTGCAACGGTGGTACACACGAGCGCTCAAGATGGGCGTACGCGGAGAACAAGATGCGATCTCTGAGATCTCGGTGTGGAGTAGGTCTGGTGTACAGTTAGCAAACAGGTTGCCGCCGGCCGACCGACCGACAGGCAGCGTCGCCTCACGACTGCATTCTGCATCTTGCGGGCTGCACTTGTGCGCTGCATTCCGATGCTGTGCTCGGTCACCAAGGCGATGGCGACCATCGAACGTCCATCGACCACGCACGGGGGCGACGTACTTTATGGGGGCTTGACGGTGGATGCCGTTCGCACCCGACAGGGAACCGATTAGGAGCGACTACTGTTCTTAACTTGAATTCATTGCTCTAAAGTTCGACATCTCTGGGTACGGGTTGAAAGAACTTCTTGATCTCGGAGCGAACTTTGCTCGTCTGATCTACTCCACTGCCTGCTTTTTGCGTTCGGTATGGTCGGCGACCGTCGCAGGATCGCATCTATATGAGAATTTATGGAGATTCTGTGGTGTAACTCGAAAGCACGCGTCTCGCTCGGATCCTGTAAGCAAAGCCTGGACGTCGAAGTTCTTGATATAGATTTTATTGCGAACACGTTCTCTGGATCGTTGGTCTGTGGCGGGCTGCGTGAGGGGAATGTAGTGGCCGCGATTATAACAAAACTCTGCTGACTGTCTCGCCATGGTATTGCCAGGTTTGAATCCCTGATCGTGCATAGGTTCAAGGTTGGCACTGTTAGTGCAGCATTCTGGAACTTACACAAGAAAAGGAAATCTCTGTTTTCCCTGCGATTTTTATTCAGAAATAACTTTGTAACTCTATCGGACTGGAACGGTTGGTTACATTTTTCGAAACTGACACAAAATCTCAGTGCCACTCTTGTTTCTTCTTCATACGATGGTACCTTGGAAAGGCACCGCTAGGTCGCGTGCTCTACACGCAAGGCCCGGGTGCATGGTCTTACGTGGTCTTACCTTGAAGTCGACTTTCTTGGAAACTGCAAGAATGCGTTCTTTCTGTTCGTTTTCCTCATTTAAAGTTATAAGTATGTCAAAATGCCCGGGAATGAGATACGTTTTTAGGAAGTTTACCCAAGGAACACAAATTATCTGAAAGTGCATTTAGACTAAATTATGAAAATAATACTGTCTACTCCGCTGAAAAGTGGATATCTTATTTGTATTCAGACAATGTGATAAATTACAGATATATGCCGAGAGCTTGCCGGTGTATGTTTTTGTGCCCGTGGGAACACTCTTTGGCTCGGTGAGCCACAAGCCGAGCGACGGAATGCGTCGTCGTCGCTCCGCCAGCCTCGGCGTCTGGAGACAGCGTCGTTGCGTGTGTTTGTGCGCGCGCGTGCGTGTGTTGTGCGTGCTATTTAAGTGCTTGGTCTTGGAATGCGTGACGTCACCCGGGAACATCGGATGTGTCATGATCCCTTGAGCTACCAGGAAGCTACCGCGTCCTGGACTGCCACCGTCGGGTCCTACAGCGGGCGTTCCGTATAGCGAACGGTTCGGCGTGTTCTCGTGAGAACATCGAAGTTAAGCAACATTGTGCTGGGTCAGGTATTGGCTGGGTGACCATCATACACATGACCAGTCTTATTTGAGAAGATGTTCCTTTCTCTAAGGTTGGAGTATGTGTTCTTCGACAGGTATATAAAATATATAAAATAAATAAATAAATAAATAAATAAAATATACGTGACGGCACCGGGTTTCTTCTCCTCACTTCTATACCAGCTTAGGTTCATTGTTATTCTCATCGTCACCCACTTATTCACCAGCTCATTTCAGAGCCGTTGTCAGAACAGTGCGTCGTTAAACACCACTTATCAATTTATTGAGCGTTTCGTTGACGGCTTCTTCTCTGTGTTCCAGCAGTTCGCCGCCCGACGCAGCCCGACGCTGTTTCGTGCCCGCTCGTCTCCGTGGGCGTCGTCGTCGCGATGCGTCGCGACGCGCTCTGAAGGTGTGTTCTTGGCCGAGGCACGCGGCGAGGGTGCGTTGACGCATCCGAGCGACGCTGCTTCGTCTGTCTCCTAAGAAGCCCAGAAATCGAGCTGGCACTTCACATTGGCGCTTTTTGCTGCGAAAAAAACTCATATTTTACATTAACAGCGGCGCCGATTTCGAGTCACAAGGACCCTACCAATTTTGACGTTTCAATGAAAAGTGATCTTTAATCACAATTAAAGACCGCATCACATTGCTGTGGGATTATTTAAGATTTCCAGTTTTATCAATTTAAGCAATGGAACAAAAGAAGGTGCTGGATAATTCATGCATGCAAAGACTTGCCCAACGCTTTCCAGGCGAAGCCAAGGGAGGCTAAATAGTGGCAGTGACGCACACAGAGTGGGTGCAAGGGCCCCATTTTAGCGATCAGCGACGCAGACTTGTAGAACAACGTGCCAAGCGTCGTCGGCGTCCACCTGTTAGCGACGCCGTACCCTCGACGCGGCCTTGACCCTGGTCGCCATGACAACCGCTCCAGCGGGCAGCTGGAATCGATCCTGAGGACCCCGCCCCTCGTACCCCACCGCAGGATCGAACTCGGGGTGGCGGCGACGCCCCCGCTTGCGACCTTGACGCATTGTGCGGGGTGGCGATGGCGCCCATTGTTCGTTCTCACGCTTTTGTGGGCCCCGGAAAGGCGCGCTTTTGTCCGATTATTGCCAAGTCTTGCTGGCCTTTGTACTGACCCGCGGTCTGTTTACCTGTTGTTTACATAGAATGATTAAGGCAACGGAACTTCGTGGACTTATCTTAGGTGGCTAAAAGTTATCAGGGTGCGTCAAGGGGTGGGGACTTGAAGGTTTGATTACTCGTTATTCTAAGTTACACCACCGACCCGCAACATATGGTGTGCTCAGTAACTGAGTTCCCGTTTAGTAGAAATATAGCCCTCAGAAAAACTATTTGAAATGGGTTTTGAATGCTAAGTAAAGGACAACTAAATTTCCCGACGTTTCGTAACATGTACTAGTTACTTCTTCAAGGGTAAGAGCAGTCCTGACAATTTTCCGATAACAAAAGAACCACATAAAATTATAACACTTACCTAGTTCAAGCATCCTAAATGCATCTAAATGCATTTGATTCGCAAATGCAAATGTATTTGCATTAAATGCTTGTGATTCTTTTGTTATTGGAAAATTGTCAGGACTGCTCTTACCCTTGAAGAAGTAACTAGTACATGTTACGAAACGTCGGGAAATTTAGTTGTCCTTAACTAAGCATTCAAAACCCAGTTGAAATAGTTTTTGTTAAAACTAGTGCTCAGGATAAATCAAGTAGACATGAGTCTAAAAACCGTCATAAATGTAGCCCTGCTTCAGAAATTGACCCCCTGAGCGGCGATGATCGTAGAACTCCTTTTCGTTGCATGCAGCAGCCAGTCTTCAACGCCTCACGTCGATCAAGGGAGTTGGTGCTCAGATGTTAACGAGACTTGCAGCCATCCTGTCTCCTGCTTCGCCTGTCTTATCGGATGTCGCTCACGGCGCGTCCCGGGACAGGCGTGATTAACTTGAACGCCGGTCTTTGTCCAAAGCACGCTCGGGACTTCCATGGCGAACGAATGGCGTGCATTCAAAGTAAACTAAATATAGATTGGCAATTAGACTTCGCCGTCACGTAGCATTTCGCGGTTCACTCGACCCAATTTATTGGAGGGCCGAGCTCGTGTCAAAGGTGTGTCTATCGATACAAATTGTCCACCGATTGTTTGGCATTTGATTGCAACGGGCGTCAAAATATTACAGGGAAACTGAACAGCTTCCATCTCAATAAGATCGTAGAGAATCTCTTATAAAATTCTGCTGCGAAGACGGACAGCGGAAACAAACAGCGCTGTTTAAAAAGTTTTCTGTCTTCGGTGGTACCTGAGCTGTCTATTGATACTAAACAAACTTGCGGCGCTGACCACCAATAGTTGACATTCGCATTCGGGCGCGTCTTTGTTTAGTAGATTCACACGTCCGCGTTTGTCTGATGAAACTGTCGTGATCAGACTCGATGCTTGCACGTCTCGACACTCGACCATGTCCCGTTGACGGACGCTAGAAACGGCCGCCGAAGTAGTTTTAAATCGGAAAATTACCCGAGAAGTTCATTCACGAATCCTAGTTCCGATTTCATGTCGCGTGCAGTGTCGGCTATGCTTTGTACTCTCGCGGTGGCGTACGGAACTTGAGTGGAAAGCTTTTTTAAACCTAGAGCGTTTATTACAGCAGCTGGAGAGCTTGATCTTTGACTCTAGGTTTATTTACCTATCTCCTGAGCGTTGAGATGAAAGTGCTGTTTAAAAGATAGTTCGCTTTGTTAAGTATGAAATTCCTTCCACCCGTCGATAGTTTTTTCAATTTTTGAGTTCTCTGTCTAACCCTTTGCTCCCTTCGTGCGCAGGATGTCGATGTCGATTGGCGGCGGTGGCGGAGGCACAACTCACTCGATGAGTCTGATGGCTTGTGTCCGAGAGGCGTCGCCGTCGTCGCAGGACGTCGTCGGGGCGCCACGCGACGCCGACCGCGCCGTCATAGGTAGGTCGTCTCGCCAATGACTTGCCGAGGTTTCGCTAGCGCGGCCTTGCGGACGGTTTAACGAAGACCGGCGAGCGTGAAATCACGAGTTAAATTTGCAGGTGACATGACGAGGCAGCTGGCTTGATGCAGCTGAGTTTAAGATACTTGTCATTTGAACAAATCTGCTGGGATATAAATAATAGAGAGAAAAGAGGATCATTTGAGGTCTGTTACCATATCATTGGAAGATTGGCTTCTCCATTTTACAAGCGCAAAATTATTCTACATTATGACATTTGTGAAAGTCAGAGAAGAATGGGGTCCATCCGGAGAAAGGACAGTGCATACAAAGTGCAGCCAAGATCTATTACAGATGTCGTTGCAAATCCTATCAACACATTATTCTCCATTTCATCTTGAGCAGGGAAGAGATTTGAGCCAATTAAAAACCTACCCTGTGCTTTCACCAACTGAAGGCAAAGGATGTAAATAGCAGCGATGGTCTTCTTTACGATGACGTGAACAAACCCTCGTTCCCTGTTGCAGAACCTAAACGCGCGCGGCGGTTCGACCCGTTCCGCGGGCTGCGTCGCATGTTCCGACGCCGCGGCGGCCGTTCGGGAGGCGCCGTCGCCCCGCTCGGCGTCGGTGCGCAGACGCCCGACGTCGCGGTGCCGACGCCCGAGCACGACGCGCGCACTCGATCCGCGTCGGAGCTACAACGCGCGGACGAATCGCGACGCCGGTGAGATTGAACTTTGCACTCTCTCTAGCCTAGTCTGCAAAGCAGTCGGGAGTGGTTTACGTGCGCACGCGAAGGCCCTCAGTGATTTCGATAGTCTGCACCCAATAACAAAACTTGCATGCTTGTAACCCCTCCTAGAGAATGTGATGGATCACAGTTGTCAATATTTCCTTGCATGTCCCGCTGGCTGGGTCCCTTCGGACCTGTAAGTCACTTCTAGAGGTCAGACTATGATCAGATTTGTGTTCAGCAATGAATTCCCAAACCGAATTGAATGACCTTTTCGGTACTAAATCCTGTAGAGTGCGTTTTTAATGCCCATTTCCCCCCGACAGTGCAAATCACGCTGTGCTCGTGTATTGATTTACGTGGTTTAACAGCGAGTCAGCCACTAGCAAATTCGCGCATAATATTTACCGGTTGCACCGTCTTCACCCTGCTAACGTTGCCTGCCCACCCTTCAGAAGCGGCGGAGGCGGCGGCGGGGGTGGTGGGGGCGGCGGGGGCTGGTCGAGTGGCGGTGGTCTTAGCGTGTCGCACGACTCCGTCTTCTCGGCGTCTGAACCCCGGTCTCCCAGCAGTGGCGACGAGACACGCGGCGCCAGCGCCTCCTCGCTCTCCGCCTCCAGGGGGCAGCTCGTCGTACAGGTGAGTGCCACGGCTCTCTAATCTTGGAGCTACCGTCTGAGATGCCACAGGCTGGACGGATGGCCCGTGCTAGTAAAGCAACTTCCATCATGGCCGGCCACTGGGCACTACTGCCAGGTTTTAAAAGAATCAAAGCTGGAGCATTGTTCCATGGACAGCAACAACGCGTCCACCTTCATATATCTGACCAGATCCAAAGGTCTTAAGCGAATGGAAACCATATTTGTACTCTCATAAGTTTGGCCGTTCGGTCTTCTTGCTGTCGACACGTAGACGTGCAACGGTGCAAAGTGATCGAACATGCCCCTATCCGTTTTGAACCCTTGCACATCCCAACCGTCATGTCTTGTTTGTATCCATGGTAACATGTAGAAAGGTTGCATAACTTAGGGAAACGACTCAATCAGTCTTCGCTGCTGCTTCAACGCAATGACTTCATCGTGTGAACGCCGTTGGTAGGAGGTCGCCGTCGTACCCACAGGCCACGTGACCGCGCCGCGTTTCCGGCGAGATAGCGTTCAGGTCGGCGTTTCGTCACTAGTTAAGCTGTGTCCAGTCGAGACGGGCGCTGTCCACCGGGCGATCGTCACCCTCTCGACGGCCTCCTCGCGTCTCGTCCTCTCGGCAACTACCCGCGTTCGCGTACACGTGTGACCTCGTCGCGTGTAACCTTGCAGTGGTCCTCGTCGTTTGTCTTTTCGGCTGTCTCTCTTTCCTTCGTTGCCTTCTTCCTTATCGTTTTGTTACTCAGTGGTGTAACTTTTGATAGCAACCAGGCTTGTTATCTGAGAGTTTAACGTATAAATACTACGTCCCTATCGCGCCGTCGTCGCGGCATCATCTCACACCCAAGGGCGCAGACCTTAGCACCGGATAGCACCCTCTCGACACGCACCCTTTGACACTTCTCAAGCTGAAAGGAGACGATGCAGGTGCAGGAACGACCCCGTCGCAGCGGACGCAGTCGTCGCAGTCGCCGAGGAAACTCTGTCTACCGTGCCTTCGTGAGTCTCCCATGCCGTTACTTTTGCTCTAGACGTCGAGGGTCTAGTCTCCTAGCTGCTAAACGCAAGCCAGAAGTAACGTGGTATTCTCAACCCTGGTCTCGATGCACCAGTTTGATGTCGGCTAGCAGCGCCGGAGTCGTTTTGGGCTTCAAAATTTATCTCCTTCTCAAAATGACGGTCTTGATTCCCATTTCCCAACTTCCAGTAGACGACTCACCACCCAGATCTTCGAATTGTAACCAGGGGTGACTCATTGGTCACGACATTTCCTCGCCCGGCGAGTGCATGAATCACTGCACCTAGACGCTATCTGCTGACGCCTCTGTTTTTCTCCGTGCTCAGGCCGAGTTACTGGACGCGGTGCGTAGGCGTCGCGGCGGCGGCGGTCGAGGGTCGACGTCGGACGATGACGAGGACCTTGGCTTGCCGCGCAGCCCGCCCTGCGTCTCGCCAGCGCTGCACCAAGATCCGAAGGTAGGTGACAACAGCGCCATCTTGTCTGGACCCAACATGAGCGTTTTAAATTGATCATAGGAATGTTAAACACATGACTGAGTCGACCCCTATCCATAAGGTTTGTGTTCATGGTAAACATATATCACATGTAATATGGTCAATTGGTCAAGCAAACTCATTATTAAAGTGACTATCCTGAATTCAGAAATGCTTAATGCGTAAGATGCCCAAAAGATATTTAGAATTAAAAGAGTCACCTTTGGAAATAGTTTTCAGTTATTTGGCACCAAATAAAAACGATTGTCGGGCAGGTCTTGAGTCATTTTTCATGAGTCAATTTCATGGCAATCGGCGATTCAGGTTTTAGTCATGTGTGTCAAAATGGGACAGCTCCGTTCCACTTCGGTCAGATCCTGGGTTCGAGTCCCGTCGAGGAGGAGGTGCTCGCCCACTGAAAGAGTACAATGCATGGCACGAGAGCACGTTGTTAGGTGAACTCCGGAAGGCAGGCAACCGGTGGCACAGGTGCGTAGGTCGGGCTGTCTGTGTTCACATTAATGATACGAAGCCGTTCGATTTGATGTTGGAAACACCAGTTCACGTGAGACCACAGAAGTTAAGTAAATCTGCCCTGGGCTACGTATTGGATGGGTTACCGTCTAATCACGAATTATTCGGTTCGTGAGAGATATTTCAGGGATGAAAGTTAGTAGGTACAGCAGCTTTACTCCACTTGTTTGTCGACCCCTGGGGGACTGTGGAGGACTCCTTTATTTCGAGTTGTACTGCACTTTGGTTGGAAAGTAAACCGATGGTGGTCCTTTTGGTGTTCTTCGACAGAAGTAGGCTCCGCGCCGGCGCGCGGGTACCTTTACAGTGGCCGGTCTTAGGAGTGTCACAAAAAGCCTAGGTTAGAATGCCACATGGTCAAGCCATAACAAGCCTTGCAACACCTTTCACGGAACTCGTCGAACTCTGTAAGGTAGGCACCCCGCGTAACCTCAGTGTAGGTTAGACTGCGTCCCTGTGTGGCGGCAATTCAGAGTTAACTCGTCATGCTTTCGCCGATGCGGAAGGAAATGCATGCGGTCGGCCCCTTGCCATCTGACAGATATCCCACTCACTGTCAGCTGTTATCAGTTTGGTCTGAAATCCAGGCTTTTGTTCTCCATCACTTCATCTCAGTGGTCCATTTCGGACCCGCAAAATTGCCGTCTCGACTACACCGCTCTATCACTGGATGGTGAGCGTCAGGAGAGTTTCCTCGCGAACGAAGTTGAACCTGACCTGAGAATAAGTAGACCGGCAGCTTCCGAAGTTTCGAAGCTTTCCTTTGTTATTTGTTTCTATATCCCGGCACCTGAATGAACACTTCCATTCCAGACGTGTTGTTTGTTATTGGTTTTCTCACCCTTCACGCGTTCCTGAACCACTGCAACCACTGGGCTTTAGTTTCTTGTTGCTGCATGCAAGTCAGTGGTGCAGGGATGGTTGGACGACAGAATTAGAGAAGCAAAGAGACGATCACCGCGAGCCGAGAACATCCAGCGGACGCTGCCTAACACGTCGAGTGATCCAAAGGGCCGCGGTCATCGCTCCACGCAGCATCTGTTGACGCTCACCAGACAAAGATAGTACAATGCTGCGGGCAGCGAGAGAGAGCGAGCACTCCGAACAACGGTACTCCCCCTCCCTCGCGTCGCACCACATTTGGGCATCCGCGCAAGCAATGCAGTGCTGGCCAATTGCTTGTGCTTATCGCCGTGAAGGTCGTGATAAGCCGCGATACCTTGTCTAATCGCCATCGGCTATCTGATAGCGAGACTTGCCAGCCGTCGGGGTAGATCCGAGAGAACAGTTTGCCTCGAGTCCGCCGTGGGTCGCACCTCTAAGGTCGCACTCTTGTTGCGTTGCCGTCAGGTCGTCGCCGCAAGGGAGGCGTTTCGCAGGGGTATTTTCGCGAACATGGACGCGGACATCGACGTGATGCCGATGGATGACGCCATGGAGGTTGCCGAAATGGAAGACTACATGGTTGACGGTGAAGCGGCTACTGCTGGTGGCGATGCCGGGTTTATGGAATCTGTGAAAATAGCGGAGGGAGCCGGCAGAGCGGTGGACGTCGTCGAGGAACTGGTCTTGGAGGTCGATGAGGAGTCTGCTGTGAATTTGATGAATGATGGAGTCGTGAAGACGATCCAGGAACCTGGGGATACGAATGTCGAGGTGTTGGAGGTCACCGATTCGGAGGTGAAAGACGCTGTCGTCGTGGCCAAGGTCGCCTCAACGCCGATTCTGGACGACAACGTCGACGAGGTAACGTTTGCCGTGGCGACAGGAACACCATTGCCGCCAATGTGACCGTTGTTAGGGAGCAGAGTTCGAAAGTTGTTCCGTCACCTCATACCCGCTACGGTTGGGGAAGGAATCATGCATTTCGAGATGAACGATCCTGCAAGATGGACAAGACTACGGCTCTGGCTGGTCATCAGCTTCGACCCGTGGCGGTGTTAGACACCGATCGGCACTCGATTCACCCTTGGCTACCTTCTAGGCTAGGCTAGTTTCATTGTGAGCCACATCTCGAAACGGTTTGCCACACGGCTTTTCGGATGGTGTAGCCCCGCGGGCAGCTGTCCGGCCCCCGTCGTGATGGCCTCGGGCCGTGGTCGCCGCTCGTCCGTCGTTTATCGCCTCGCGGTGCACTTGATTCCCACATCGCGGCCGGTCGCACGCTCGCAAATCCCGAGCCGCACGAACCGATCGGTCGCTCGATTCCTCTGCTGCTCCCAATTCAGAATCTCGACCGGCCTGCCCACGATCGGTTAGATTCGACGCGTCTTGTTAATAATTTCTATGCATGACATTATATTTTAGCCTAGATTGGCCATCAAACGTATACAAAGAGGCACCTGCTAGGATTGCCAGTCATCAACATGTTTATCTCTCCCAGTTTAAAAGGCTACACATTTTTGTTGAAAGGCGTCGATACGTTCACCAAGCAAGATAGTCCATTTATTTAGCTCTTATAACCAAAGGGACCAGGTGTACCGTGGTGCTAGTGGTGCTAGGATTCCTTCACCCTCTCGCTACTTACAAGGTTCATACAGAATACTGGGGTTGTCGGCCGGTCAGGCGGTCCCTCGATGTGTCCTTGGGCACCGGACCCACGACGCCGGCGTCGAGCGCGGCGCGGGAAGCGGGGAGAGAGTGTTACCGCGAGACGCCGCGCTGACGGCAGTACACCGCGGACTTGCGGACACAACGGTCGGTGACTAGAGTGTGTGTTTGCTGCCTGAAGGCGTCTTGCTACTGCCTTGGTAGTGTCTTCAGTACGCGACCAGGAGCTTCGTTGTCGGCATGGAATAGGTAGGCAGTCCAGCGAGTGTGCTGTAGCTCACTTATGGTTCTGGCATGTTTTTGGAAGACTTCAGTGGATTTGACGGATTCAGAAGGTGTTCGTGAGGAAATCTTTCGATGTTGATTTTACTCATAGCTTGGTGAGAAATGGGGTGGAGCGAGGTTGGAAATTCAGATCTCGCTTAGAATTCTTAGGATATGACCGGGACTTTCGGCATCCATTCTAGAGGGTCAAACATAATCCACCTGTCAATGTGTGACCACATATACCTTGCTCCCATAGAGTGTAACGCATTGTTCGGTCCCGAAGCGGTTGAGGCAATGCATTGCGTTCAGATCGGCTGGCGTAGGTCAGTTTCTCGGTTGCAATCGACGCGAGTTCGACATCGGCTCGCAGCGAAAACGCGCTCGTCGGTTTCACCCGTGAGACCCGCGTGTCCATACTCGGCAATGTCGGCATCCGCGTGGTGGCTTTCGCTTCATCGCCTCCACGCGATATCGATGTACCATGCCTCGAAACATCGACATGTTTCATCTAGATGGACTCAAAAATGTCTCGCCTCCGCGCTAAGTCGGTACTGGTTATTTCCAGTGCATCGTACACTTTCCACCTCGGTTTGGTTGGCGTCTTAGTTTCTTGGTGTCTTTGACAGCAGTATTCGCGCCTCTCCAACGGACTCCAAGTTGACATTTTTCACTTTTTCATCAGCCAGAACTTATCTGGGCACATTGTCTTCGATGAGGTATTTTTTTGGCGGCCTATCCAACGCCGGGAGCGTTGAGCAACGACGCAACGAGGAAGCCGCCGGCGAGGGTTTCTCTTCCTTCCTGTGATCGCGTGGAGCACGCCTCGCGGGGAAAGCGCCGACACCGACCGCGCATAGTCGGAGGACTTCCTCGACGCCCGTCGACCGCGACGCCGGTCTTGGCCAACGACGCCTCCGCCACCGAGAGATGGGGAAACCGGCGTTGAGATGGGCGTCGTGTTGGATGTTGTTTGTCGCATGTAGTCGCGCTACTCGCTTCGCTACTTTGCGCACACGTATACCCGACGGGTGTAGCGCACAAAGTTGGGCAAAACGCAATTGCCGTCACGATAAGATGTTTAATCTTTATCGGAGATTTAGTACATTAGATGTTCGACGTGTAAACGGAAATCGTTATCGAACTGTTCGGCGTCGCAGCTTAGGAAAGCCTGAAAAAAAATGTGTCAATGGCAGTGCACCGAGGCAAAGTTCAAGACTTATCTTTATTATGGCTGCACTCGAGCTAATTTGATTTTTACTCGGCGATGAGTGCGTCCACTTACCTTGTCCACTTAGTGTCTACACCCGCTTGGTCGGTGAATGTTTACTCCTTTTGTTTACATCTGTCTCAATCCATTGTCTCGTCTTGTACAATGTAAGCCGCTGAACACTTATCATAACATCTAACAACAACTCAGATTGTGGCGATTCAAACTGACTCATTCGATGAGTCATTCGAGGACCGCTGATCCCAACCTCGACTCCCAACTCACTATTCAGGACCCTCGCGCTGACCCGTTTCGCCTGGACTGTTTCAGGATCGCCACGTGACCCAGTCCAGGAGCACATGTAGCGACGGCTCCCTGCTCAGCATGGGCAGCTCCGAGATGGACGAGGTAGGCACGGAGGCGTTTGACAATGCCTGGTACGGCTGGCTATTTTTAGCGAGGGACTTTGTAGGGCGATACAAGAGCTCAGATAGACACGCTCGGCTGGCTCGCCGTGCTGCAAAGGTAACGCAACGTGGACGATATCGCATGGCTCTCATGGTCAGTGGTATCCATTAACGGGTCTCACGTGCGGCCGTCCATTCTAGTCCCATGATTGTGCAGTTTGGGCGCCGAACAGACCGCGAGCAAGGTGTAACACGGACGCTAGTGTCGCAATGCCGACGGATGGCCGTCAGCTCCGGGCGATATCGCCGACCGGAGACGATGCCCGATTGCGCGGTGGCCGCAAATGCGGGATGGTGTACGAGAGCGCAAACACAGATAGAAAACCTGTGCAGTATTACATGATATGGACAGATGCGGGAAAAGTGGACACTATGTTGAAACTACCGAGATGTGGAAACCGCATCGGGGATTCATTTTCAAAATCGAATAAATTGATGTCTTAATTGTATTTTCGGTCGCTATATTTGCCCTGTACATTTTCTGTATTGTTCGTTCCGGCTATCGCTCGGTGACTGATTGCGACATCGCCCTCTCGGTTACAGGACTCTTTGGGCGGGCACTCAGGTCACTCCAGCAAACTGTCTCTGCACGACAAGAAGCTCTCCTGGGACCAAGTCGACGCCGCAGGTAACACCCATTAGGGATTGACGGCCGCAATGCCGGCCCAAACGAACAAACGAACACTTGACTGGGAACGATCGATGAAAATTTCTACACAAAGCCGTGTGTGGCTAAAAGTCACCCACCCAAACTTCCAAATGTTACTTAACCTGGTCGTGCATCGGCAGGTGGATACGAGCTGGAACTTGGCGTGTCGTCCAGTAGGCTGAGCCACGCGGCCGCGCGTCACAAGATGGCCGTGCGCCCCAAGCGCACGCACCCGGCATCGAGACGGACTCGCACCACGCAGCAGGTGACTCACTTGTTGCCGAACGGTCGAAGAAATACCACCATCTTTGTGTCTGAAAATTACAGAATACTTGCCAGCAATTATCAATCACCGATCTTCATTCTCTTCACAATGATCAAAACAAGATGTAGGATCTCCGAAGTGCATTTGTGCAAATTATCAACTTTTTCATTTACGAATTGTTGCCATAAGTTGAGCAGTAAATCCTTGACTATGTACGAGCAGTGGCAATGAATCCAGCCAACTTGGCAGCCACTTTGAGTTCATCTCCTCCATCATGTTCCAGCTCTCCGTGGTCGACGAGCTGGCCGCCAGCCCCGACACTCCCGACGGTCCCCCGTCTGCCGCCGCCTCGCCCACATCGCCGACCCCCGCGCCGCGCAGTAAGTCCCGCTCAACGCCTCCGCCCGAACGCTTTGCTTGCCTCGTGACGTCCGCTAAGCTGCATGCCTCTCTCCCTGCAGGACAGCCCCCGTCGTCGGCTGCCATCAACCACGCGGTGTGCACGCTGAAGTCGGCGTCGCTACCCCCGGGACTGACTCTCGGCGCCGAGCTCCCCGCGCCTGCGCCCGCCGCTGCCGCGTTGCCGCGCAGCCGGAGCTCGGCCGCTGCGCGCGCCTGTGCGCCGCTCGGCGAGGAGGAGGCGGTCGGCGCAGGCGGGACCGAGTCGTTCTTCGATCGCCTGCTGTCGCGCAGTGGCAAGAAACGCAGCAAGGAGCAGGAAGAGCGGCGCGGCGCGCTGCCGCGGGCTAGACAACGAGTCGATCCCGTAACGCTGCCTGTCGATAGCGACAAGGCGGAGCCAGCTAGGATCGTCATCGAGAGGGCGGAGCCAGCTAGGGTGCCGGTCGAGAGGGCGGAGCCAGCTAGGGTTCCGGTCGATAGGGTAGAGCCGGCGAAGGTTTCTGTCGAAAGGACGGAGGGCCCGATGGCATCGCGGATGCAGGTCGGCTACGGGTCTCCGCCGAAGCCGACGTGGCCCGAGCATTACCGGAAGTCAGACACGAAGATCGTCGAGGTGCTGGCGAAGAGGATGCCGCTGGAGCGAGAGGACGACGTGGATGAAGCGACTGTGGTCAGTGACTCGCTGTACATCAGCAATAACTCCAAGCTTGCTCACATGCTCTACTCGGAGCCGAGCAGCTTGGCGCCCAACGTGGGGCCGGACAGCTTGGAGCTTGCGTCCTCCCCGCCGCAGGGCGAGCGGCTCTTTGCCAAGCGCGGCGTCCGGCGGCAGGCAACCTCCGCCGCCGGCGTCACCATCACGCAGACTTACCACGATGAGCTCGACAACGACTCGCTAGAGGTTGACCCCCTGCCCGACACTGAAGAGGTCACCGAGCCTGTCAGTCTGTTGGCAGCAACCCCACCTGTCGAGGGCGTCACCGTCAGCATCTCAGTCAAGACGCCTCCAGACGCCGCTCAGGAGCGGTCAACTTCCCCTACCAAGCCGCAGGTGTCTCTGCTCGGCATGCGCGTGAAGAAGGACAGCCGCGATGAGGCGCCCGGGCAGGAGAGGCTGGACAACTTCGTGGTGCGCTCACTAGGGGAGCTGGTGTCGCCCAGCAAGTTGGATCCCTCGCGCACCCAGGAGGTGTTCTTTAAATCCGAAGTCGTCCGGCCTCCTGGATCGCCCACAAAGATGGAGGCGGCTAAGCTTCCTAGAGAACTCGGCTCGCCCACAAAGATGGAAGTTGTGCGACCGCAGAGAGAGCAAGAGTCCCCAACGAGGATGGATGTGTTCAGGGTGCGTGCGCAGAGTTCACCAACGAAAGCGGAGACTGCAAGCCCACCCAGAGAGTTGCACTCTCCTACCAAGCCGCCTGTGGCTCTGGGTTCACCCGTCACGAAAGATCCCCCGAAAACTCTGGACTCTGTTGTCAAGACAACCTCCCCGCGGCCGCTGATTTCGCCGACCAAGCTTGAGGCGGCAAGGTCTCAGGAGGCCGTCTTCACGATGGACTCCCTGCGCAGCCCGACCGAGCTCGGCTCCCCGACAAAGCTGGACCCGTCCCGCACGCAAGACCTATTCGCCGAGAAGGGTGACACTGTTCCTCGGCAGCCCGTGGTAGAGGCAAGCGTCCGCACTCAAGATCTGGTTCAGCGACTGGAGCCAGTGGCCAAGCCTCGTAGCCTATCGCTTGCCACCGCCACGGTAGTGTCCAAGCCGGTGGAGCCTGGACCGGGCCGCCTGCCCGGACGTCTCATGAAGCAGTGGTCGAGCCAGGACCTGGACACGATACAGATCGTAGAGAGGGAAGTGGCCAAGCCGGCGATGCCGGCAGACAAGGAGGACGGCGACGTGGTGCTGCGGCGGAAGTCGCGGGACTTGACCCGCGGCGACGAACAGCCGGAGCTGCTCAAGGTTTTCGCTCGGCGATCGCTGAAGATCAAGGACAGCGACCTCGAGCCAGACGTTGCGGTGGTACGCAAGGACAACGACGCCTCCAGGCGCGACAGCGACAAGGAGAACGACGGTTCACCGCGAGGCAACCGCAGGAAGTTGTCGAAGGAAGTGGCGATCGAACCGGAGATCTCGCGGACGCCGTTCAAGTTCCAGCGGTCGGTCAGCGTGGTGGCCCCAGCGAACGAGGTCGTTGCTCCGGTGAAGAAGGAGAGTGTCGGAGACGGTCCCGTGCATAGGAGGTCCGTCCCCGATGGCAGTCTGCTTGCACAGCGGTGGGCTGTTGCCAATAAGGAGCCCGTCAGGGAGGTGGTAATCGCGAGTAAGCAGCCAGAGGTGGTGGCCGTTAGAGTCACGGAGGTCAAGAAAATAGCCGTCAAAGACGTTGTCATCGCGAACAAGGCTCCAGAAGTTGTGGCAGTGAATCGATTGGTGGACATCAAGAAGATGCCCGTTAAGGAGGTGATCATCGCCAGCAAGCCGCCTGAGGTGGTTGCCGTCAGCCGAGCCCCGGAGGTGAAGAAAGCGTTGGAGGACGAGGTGATCAAGCGGACGGACGTGAAGATCGAAGATGTCGGCGCTGAAGACTCGATGCCGCGGTTTAAACGCATCCAACAGCGGAAGGAAGAGTGGGAGCAACGGGCGCAGAGGGCGGCGCAGCAAACGTCGTGATGGCGCAGGTTTTGTGTTTCCGCTTGCGCCCGGTCGCCTGTGCTTATTGTCGCTTGTTGCGGTTAGGTTTCGGCATGCGTGCGTTCAACGACCAGAGACGTCGAGAGTTTTTGTTTTGCGACGATCTCTGGCAGTTGACGCTTTGTGGTTATGTTGTCGGCGGAGTGGCACTGACACCCTCTGTTTGCAGGCACCAAGAAAGGTTTCAAAGCGGCCTTCTGGGCGCTGTTCGCAGCTAGCCGGCGACGTCCGTGAAGCGGGTAGTGCCTTTGCTCGGCTGTGTGTCGCCACTGTGGACTCGCGAGCGATTGTCTCAGACTCGCCATGGACTCTCGTATTTTTATAACGCGTAGCGTGCTAGTTTTTAGTTTCAATCATAGTAGTGAGACTTGAGAGAGAGAATTATATTATTATTACATTATTATTATTAATGTAAACAAGTATTTATTAATAAGCATACTGTTTTAAAGCTTTACTTATCGGTGTATGTTGGTAGTTTTTTTAGACTTGG
Source organism: Protonemura montana (assembly GCA_947568835.1). NCBI lineage: Eukaryota > Metazoa > Arthropoda > Insecta > Plecoptera > Nemouridae > Protonemura > Protonemura montana. Next base: position 2,977,925 of record OX387606.1, on the reverse strand, counting down.
AAGTTAACCTCCTGACTGTCTTATCACTTCTGTCGTCCCCAGTTATGCCACAGATTTCCTCAAATCCCGAGACACACGTTATTCCTGGTCCTTACTTTTAGTCCACCAGTAAATAAATTTGACCAGTACTGTCGCAGACACTCGACGGTCACAGGTAGGTAGCTGATCACCGATTCAAATTTAGCGGCATTATTTTGAATGGCTGTCATCTCCACAGATCAGAGTCAGCTGTAGCTTAACTGTCATGGCAGCGAAACAAGTGGATGGAATCTGAGTGACGAAGTGGAGTGCATATTTGCGATTTTTCCTGGCAGCTACCGGGACTGCTGACTGAAGAGCCACATTCCAGTCGTACTTCTTTACATCAAGGGTATGCATACATATGAATACTGTTCAGAAACTAGCCTTAAAGTTCCAGGAACATTTTTCGAGCACTCGTAACCTAGAGCGGTTGGAGCATGGCACGATGGCATGACTACGATGTCACCGAATAAGTTGACTAATACCGTTGACTCAACGCTAAAAATTTGTGTAATTTTCGTAAGTTAATCGTCCAGTGTAGGGAAACGTGAGCCTCAAAATTTTAATAATCGGGATCAAACTTGGAGACCAGGAGGCTGGGGTTAGCAGCAACCATATCGGAACTGGATGAAATCCCGTGACGAGTAAAATAGTTTTGTCAATACCGTCTGGCACTACTAAGTCGTTCAGCTCATGATGTGAATCCGTAGTCCTGTGGGAGTTCCTGGTGAGATACCTGTACTGTGTGGACTCTGCTCAAGGATTCAATGAGATAGACATACCGAGATCCCCAATTTAATGGCACATTTTATGTGTCTGACACTCAATATAGGCCATGTGCAAGACGAGAACATAGTCGAGAATGTTTATCATATGACGATTTCGTCACCGACGGCGCCATGCGTCTAGTTTGCCAACGAGCCGCCGCCGCCGCCGCCGTGTAATTTGTCGTCTTGGTCGCGTTGTCGGCGCCGAGACTAATCGCCTTGAGGGACACCGACGCCACCCCCACCCCCTGCCCAGCAAGCGTCGGCCGGGCGACTGCGATCAATACACGAGCGCCGGCGCCAAGCGTCGCGACGCACCTATCGAGTAGCGATCGACGTCGACACGGGCGTCTTTGTGCCGTCGATTTACAGCAAAACTCTATACGCTCGCGACTGGATTGTCCGTGTCCTGTTAAGTTTCCGTGTGCAGTGCTACGACTTGACTTAACGCTACGTGCAGAGACGACACCCTCTATGTGCGTAAGATTGGCGTCGACGGCATCCCCCCGAAGCCTTTGCTCTGCCTGCCAGACCTCCTGTCGTCGAGCTGACATTTAAATGGCGGCCGAACGACGGGGGGTCTTCCTCCAAGACATACTCCTTGAGACAAATTCCTTGGCGCGGACCGCGACTCGACCCTTGACATTAAACATTTCGGAGTCACTACTTCCTCTTCGCGTTCATGCAATGTGAATTGTCCCTAAGGTCCAAGAGCTTTATGGTGAAAGCTCGTGATAGGAAGACGTTGAGGTCTTGTGTCTGTGTGTTCCAGTCTGCGTCCTGGCATGGAGTGGGACTCCGTCAAGGCGTGAAGCGGTCCTCTTGGTCGCCTGCTGATCGGTGAGTAAACGCCGCAGTGCTTTACCGATGACCCACGGACACATACCAATCCTCTCTGTCGTGACCTATATTGCCACACGTGACCTTTCCGCCGCGCTGCTCGAGTCTGTGATAAAATACCATGCGACCTTCGAGGAGTCAACGACGCCTATCCTGAGGTATACCAGAGTGCTCTTTGACTGTCACTTCCCTCGGGATCCCCGTTTCCCTCGAGCATTCGCTCGGCGCACGTTCGATGGAGAGTGAGTGAATGTCAGCACCTCTACGTCTAATAAGTAGACGTCGTAGGTACAGGTCGCTCTCGTAACTTGATAAAGTAATGAAAGAAAGCATGGATGATGAACGGTTCATCGTACCCCTGCATTTCCTGGTGCCGGCCCAAACGGTTGTCTATCTGCGGGAAGGCTCCAAGACTAGCACTAAATGCTTGTAATAGGGATTCGTGTACGGCGCCGCGTATAGCGTTGTCCTAGCAGCACGAGGTTCGATCCTGGCGCTTGGCAATCGTTCAAAGTCTGCGGCATGTCATGGCATGCAATGCAAAAACCAACCCCTAATATGTTCGATCGCTAAACTCTTGGTTCGCGGGCGACACGGGCGACAGTCCTCGTCGCGAAGAAAACGAGGCCCGAGACGTTGTTGTGGCCGACGTCTGACGTCATCGATCGACGCCGATACGTCATGGCGTCGCCAGCGGCGTGCGGCTATGCGACCCCCATGTCCAGCTTCCGTGCTATCGCCGTCCAAGGCCGGGTCGGGTGAACACGAACCCCGTTTGGGGCAGATTTTAGCACTGCCCTGTTTGGCCTCAGTGCTTGTATGCTGCAGCGCGGTCCTTCAAGTTTCAATTCACTTTCGGTTTCACAAGGGAAAGCCTGACTCCAAGTGCACTCTAAATACTTTATGACGGTCATAGCAACAACATTCCCTTTTTTCATTGTGGTAACGGTTTTGCTCTGTATTGAGTTTCGGTCCTAAAAAGAACCAAGGCTCCGACTACGGCTCTGAACCACGTCTCCTAACCATCATACTCTTAGAGCACTGCACTGGAAGTTGCACCAATCAGATGATGAAATTAACCAATTCCTTTCTCTGATATTCTTATACCACTGGATTAGCGAGGATTCTTCCACCTAACCTCGCTTTCAAGTGATATTCCACGGCTAGAAGCTAACGCTTAGCGAACAGCGTCCGGGGAGAGGAGTCCTGTCCTGTTGCTTTCTCCTGGTTTTATTTGAATAAATTGAGAGACATATAGCAGTTTGTAATGATCAACCCCGATGTCATCACAAGCAGTCCCGGCTCAACTACTAATATTGTCTGAGCCCTTTGTGGTGTTTTTTGCCATTTGCGGACACCAACCGTGGTGTCGGTTAGCTCGCGTTAAAGCCAGCTTATGGTTATAACGTTCGTGCTGAAGACTACGTACCTTTAACTGAGTTCCCTTGACGTGCCTTACCGGTGACGTCTGCTATCAATGCTCGTGGTCACCCACCCGCCACCGAACCGCGCGCAATTTCGCTTAACCTCCGACGTGTTGCGTGCGTGCAGCGGCGGGCGCGCATGTTGTGCGGCGAAGTCGCGCAGTCGGGTCGCGCAGCCGGCCGCCCGCTGAGCCTGCCGCTGAGTTTAGCGGCGGCCTGCGCCGAGGGCACCCGCTCCCCCTACTCGGCGCTGCTGCAAGCGCTAGCCGCATCCGCCGACGACGACGACGCCGACGCCGACGCCATGGAGCATCTTATGGGACGTGATGGTGCCACCGGGACACCCACCGACAACATCTTCCTTGGTGAGGACAGAGGATATGCGCTCTTTAGTCTTGAAGGACTCGCCATACTGGTTTAGCTCGCCGCCTTTCCCGAATTTTTATTGCACACATTCAGACAGTGGGTCTCTGCAACAATGAGCTCTCAAGTCTTGCCACTTTGAGCTTTGTATCTTAGGAAGAACCCCCAGGAGATCAGTACCGAATCTTCATCACTTGGAGACCAGATTCAATACTATGTCACTTTTATAGTCAGGGAATGTCTTGAGCGTGTAATCAATTGTAAGTTTAGGGTTTTTTTTAGATCAAAACTGGCAAAATCAAGACATTTCTGATAAGTTATTGAGCTATTGAATAAGAATGAAAATGCTCGTCCAGAACCAAACAAACCCCTTCGTTGCATGGCGGAGGCCGGCAGCGATTGAACGAGACTGTTTCGGCGCTTGTCGTAGAGAACGGTTTGCTGAGCTACGAGAACCCGAACTACCGCGGGCTGGACGCTTGCCGGCTAGACGACGCACTGAACTCCAACAGCGACGACTTGTACGCCGAGCTGTTGCTGCTCTCGCGCGGCACGGCGCCCGCCACCAAGGGCGCGGCTCCGACTTCAACGACTGGTCGTCGAGGATACGCAACCCTGGACGTTGGTTCGATGGGTGTCGACGTTGTTGCCGGCCCACAGACAGACACAGAGCCGTTGGCTGACAACCGACAGCACAGGTAGGGACGCTAAACATGCTCGGGTGCGATTAAAAGACAGGCTGACATCGCATTTATATCGGCCTTATTTTCTTCCATTTGTACATTTACAAAGCTGGGGAGAGCAGCTGCTTGTAAGGACAACGGATTTGGATTTCCTAGCTTCTAGCTTCCTTTCTCCTTGGGACATTTACCCTTGGGTTACCAACAACATTAAATTAATCTGTAGTACTTGCCATTTGCTTATTCTCTTAGCATTGTTTTAGTCGTTTCAGGATAAGTATAGTCAATTGAGATGGCCGACACTCAGCCTTCGGGCAACATTCACCCTTAGTAACAAATGTGCTGAATGCTTTTGTTTTTGCTATCTATAATGGCAGTTCTTGTCCTGCGAATGCTATATCTTCCGGTGGCCAGGACACCGTTAGATAATGCGTCTTCATCCCGGTTGACCCTATTTGAATCCATCGACAAGGTGGAATCCCAACTTACAAGGTAGAAAGAGCTTTTGAAACAGGGCCACAGAAAATCATTAGCACCGTGTAGCTACCCTTCTGGGTCAAAATTTACAAAGTCTATGCAATTTGTTGAGAATTATGAATCTGAAAAATAAGCAATGGTGATTGTCTGTCTGTCGCCATGCTACCTGTTTCATAATAAGTTGAAAAACATTTGAAAAGCAATCCCTGGAAGTGGGTTTAGCAACTAAATTTAACTGTGGGAGGTTTCCCAGGTAAACGTAGCTAAAGGCATTGTCTTTGACACCAATCTAATTACAAACATGAAGATAAAAATGACTTTAAGCCAGATTTAATGAGATGGTTTGGTTTCCAGTGTTTCATAGACTCAATTTAATCATTTCACCATCCCAATTATTCAGGTATTTTATGCCGAAATTGCCAGACAAGAACGAGTTAACAGCGGTCCATTTGTGCATCAGAACAATGCAGTCAAAACCTTGCTGGTGACAAAACAAGCAAATGCATTCAGGAATAGTAATATCAGCGACATCAGTCGCCAAGATCAGTCTGTTTCCAGTTGACCTACATTTGGTTGCAGTTCTCTATGTGACTAACCTGGACCGCCACAGCTGTGATTGGCGTCTTTAGTATTGGCCTGGACTAGAATTCCCAGTTGCGAAAAGCTATTCCAAGCTCTACCACAATAAATTGAAAGGAAAACGAGGAGCTCACAGCCATTATCCACAAATTTCGAAGCTAGGGAACATTTGCGTGATTTTTCTTGCTTTGTGCCCAACAACAGTAAGGTCTATAAAGCTTTATCAGCGAAGTCACAGCCAACCTTTCGTCAAAATCAAGAGACACTTTCATTGCAGAGAGACATAAATAACAGGCCTTGCTTCTTCTCCTTGCTGTACATTTCTGGGAAAGTACGGTAACCATTTCCTTGACATTGACTCCCTGTGTCATGTGGACTTCATTGCGATACGGAGGGGCTGCCCCCCCTCTGCCCCGATGTTTCCCGCTTCGTCGCCACCGTGTCTCCCCTCCGGCATCAGCGTCCTTTTGGCGTCGCGGCGCTCACGATGACGTCATCGCGGCGCTCGCGGCGCCGACTGGACAGCAATCGGCATCGATCGGCGTCGAACCGACGCCGGCCGAGCTCACCCCCCCCCCCCCCCCCCCCACCCTTCGCTCGGAGGGGCAGCCGAAGGGAGACTTCTTAGGACGTGTTACGGAAGCGGAGTGTTCGCTCTGCTGAGTGACAGCTTTCAGCGACATCAAGCCCAACTCGGTCCCCCTACGCGACGTTTCTTGTATCCTACCTGCTCTCTGATTGGGTTGACCTGTGACCTTTTCTTTGCATTAGCTTGACGCCCTTCCGATCTACCCGCTTGCAGAACATGTTTTTGCTGAACATCTTTTATCACGCTACCTAGCTGACTTTCTGCACGCCTTGATTCGGCCTGGACCGACCAAACGGACGTGACTCCAAGCGCAATGGCTGGCTATTGGTGGACATGTCCCGATATTGCTGGGAGAATTCCCTATCAGTCTATACCGATTGCGTGGCAGGGTTCTAGTATTCTTGTGAACAATTTCGAGCAGAATCAACTGTTTTCTTGTAATTGAAGAGAAAATAAAGCCATTCGGGCTCCCTTCGCGATCAAAATTGCCGTGTTGCCGTGTCTAGCCGAGATTCGCTATCGAGTTGTCTCTCCTGGAAGAGGTGTTGCCATCACACCCACGATGTCCCGGAACCGTGACAAACCGGCGACCCTTTGTCCGACATGCCAACCTAGCCGCGCACTTACTTTCCATTTCCACACGTTCCCAGTCGTGCATACCGCTTCGAGGAAACTGACCTAGCTACATGCCACACGCTTTGTTTTCCTCTGCTTCCTGGGAACCGTCGCCCCCCCCCCTCCCCATCCCCCCGTCGAGGCACGCTAGGCGCCACGACGCTTCCCTCCGCCACCGCCGAGAAGCCGCGACCTTGACGTGACACCGACGCTGGTGAGTCAGTCCGCGATCGACGTCGCTTCGCCCGCGCAGTCTTAGCTGGGCGCCGAGTGCGACAGGAGGTTCCAGTGTCGGCGTTTTGTCGCCTAGCGTTCAAAAGTGCGACTGGGTCAGTGGTCTATCATACAGTGGCTTCCACCTGCTTATCCGGACCAGCTTCCACAGCGACATACCACCTACCCTCGCAGTCTTAGCTGCGCTAGTGGTGTCGCAGTGCCCGCAAAACTTACTGAAGAGCACCTTAACGTTTCAAACGCCTCTAACCGGCTGAGCGTCGTCTCCACAAGTTTGCCGACGTCGCGGCGCCCGTTGCAGATAGCATCGATTCATCGAGTCTGGCGGGTAGGCACCCCGTTTCGCAAGTCGGTTTTTCTATCCGGCGCCCCCGGGCGTACTGCAACCGGTCCGTCACGCACGCCACGCGGGCTGCATTCTCAAGGCGGCAGGCGCTGCCCACGCGCGGGGGACGCCGATCAATTCGCGGCAAGGGCTTTGCTTTGCCGCGACTTTGGTGCAGTGCTTGGCTTTGGGGTTTCTTTGCAGCGATGGTTGGAACCTGCTCCCGGGTTTCCCAACCAGTCACTGGCTTGTGGTGCTGATTGGCTAGCCTCCATACTCCAATTGATTTCTCCATGTCGATACATCACCCAACATATTTCCTATTTAAATTAAAATTGCCGTTACTCGTTGTTATGGCAGTGCGTTTGAGTATTTGAATTCGTCATATGGTTGCAGCTGTGAGACGTTTCCCAACTCTTATGTGATAAAACCGGTCAGGTCTGAGGAACGTACATGTAGAAAAATGTCAGGAATTATAACCTTGCTGAAGTGGCTTGATTTCCATGCCAAAGAGTTCGATTTTTCTTACCTAAACTATCACCCTAGCGTCCATTACGATTTGACAATTTTAAAAGAAACTATTGGTTTGTATCGTGTTGCATCCCACCTAAAGTTTCAAGTGTTTCGTAATTTCAGAATAATTTAACTATCGATAGTATCATACCAGCACGACAGTTATAGATATAGAGATTATCATTTTGATTTTTGATACTTCTGTCAAATAGATTTTGCCCGATCTCATTATTCTCCCATTCTCTGATACGTCCAAGCGTCCAACTAACATGCCGCCCACCTGCTTCCCTTGCAGAGAGGACAGCGAAGTCGCGGGGTTGGACAACCTGTTCAACGACAACGTGAACCTTGTAGCACGCGCCATGGGCCGCATGCGGACACAGCCGGACCTCATAGAGTGCAGTGCCGAGCTCCGATCGCTCAAGTGAGTTGACCCGGTCAATGTGTTTGTTTCCAGATAGTTTCTTAGTTGCTGATGCACTCATTTTTCTATGCTTCCATCACTGAAAGCATATGTATTGGTCCATATTAATTTATTTTTATTGAACTCCAAACTTTAGGCACTGGTACTAGGCACTGGTAATTTATTTTAAGTTTCGAGGGAAAAATTTCACTCTGAAGCGAGACATTTATTAGGTCTAGCAGGTAGCATTTTATAACAGGGTAACAGACTTAATTGTTACCTGCATGCTCATGATGACTGACTCTAGTGCTATCACAAGCATGTACCTGGTCAACAGCACCAAGGCCTGGTCACTGCAACATGTTAGGTACAATACTTTACGAACAGTCCACGGTAACAAGTGGTTGCTTCCACAGAATCCTTGTAACATAATTCCATAAGGGCTTTTACGTTAATGTGGCAAGACGACTTCATGGTCAACTATTTCAACTGGTGGGTCCAATCCATTGCAAAAACAGTAAATACTGGGGGTGTTCAAAAACTTACTGGATTTACTGTCTCCAGTAAGCTACCAGTAAAAGCTAGTGAACAAATAAGGTCCAGTAACTTACAGTCAACTTTTTAGCAGTGACGAAGTGCATTGATGTGGTTACGAAATGGACTCAGCAAGATTTGCTTAGTGGCCCTGCAGAGCCGCTTTTAAGGTTGAAAAGCAAGACAAGTGAAGTGAACCCTGTAGCACTGGTCTAATGGCAGTGGTTCAAAAGTGCCCACAGTAGTTGATGAGAAAGAAAAGAAGATTGATGAACTCCGCTTTTTTTTTGTGTCCAGTCTTTGATGTTTTAAGCCGCCAGTGTGCCTGAAGACGCAATTTTAATCCTGCAACGCTGCCGCTGCTAAGCTGGTCTTCTGACGTGTCGGTTGCCATGGTTCCAGGTCATGTGTTGGGGAGGACGAGGGTTCCCGCGACGAGGAGGAGGGGAAGTACCAGGAAGGGGGGAGTCCCCCCGGTACCCCCTCGCCTCCTGACTCCCCCGACGAGGGGGGAGAGGCTACGCTGCCGGCCGGCTGGGAACGCCACGAAGGTAAGTCATGATGCATTTTTCCCGGTTTTATTGGGTTCAATACCTGGCTACTTACCTGCATTCTCAGATCAGTCTTTGGCTCCTCTGTGCATCTTCGATGGGACTAACATGCCTTGCCTTCCAGTATTCAACACTGGTACATCAAACTTTCACCGTACTTAGTCAGTCCTAGCATGAGTACAATAGTTTATAATGCATGCTAATCAATTGAATACTCATTTTATTTAGCATATTCTGTAAATAACTTGATGACTGCCATACTTCTGGGTGCCAAAGAACTGGCTTTTAAGCTTTCCCTATTGTTAAAATTCCCACAACTATTTATTTTGATATAGAGGTGTTGCATATTAAGATGAAATCTTATTTCAATTGCATACGCTTGTAATGCGCTGGGTATTTTATTATTATGAACACTAAAACCGTCTCAAAAATTGATGCCCAAATGGGGACTCTGAACCCCGATCTCTACCGATTGTGGGTGTTGCACTAACCCATATTGTTGTCAAAGTTTGTCAAAGGATGTACCATTGCATCAGTTTCATAGTTAAATACTAAAATCCACATACCTATATGTCAACGCATCAGGACACTTCCCCTCATTAGCATATCTGATTCTGCAGACAATGACGGGCCGTACTTCTGGCACATCAAGAGCGGTACGATCCAGCGCGAGGCTCCAACCCGAGCGCAGCCAGACGTGCGAGGTCGCGCCGTCGCTCCGCCAGCGCCGGGTGATGCCCCCGGCGTCGTACGCAGCCAAACGAGCTGGGAGCTCGATGGGCGGCGCTCTCGAGACGAGTCCCGCAGGCCGCGCAGCTTCCCGGAGAAACCGCCGCCTGCACCCGTACAGCTGCCCTCTCAGACACTTCCGTGAGTCGAGCGCGAAACCTTCTCGAATTGACATGAGATTTCCTCGGAAGCCCTTCTCAGTTGCTCTTCCGATTGTGTATGCCTAGTTAAGCACACTAGTGTGTTTACTAGCCGCTATGGTTTCACGACTTCCTGCACTCATTTTTACCAATTCTAACTGTGGTACAAAAAGTTCATCTGTTGTAGACACAAAAAATTGCTGAGAGTTTTCCAGCTGGTGGCTTAAATGGTTAATATTACGTATAAAGTTTTCTTTTCTATCATCGTTTTTGGACTATGGACAAGAAAGAAGCTATGGAAGGCTATAAAAGCCATGGACAAGGCTTTCAGTTTCTTAGGAACACTCCAGAAGTAAACTTTGCCCAATAAGTAGCTCGCTTCATTACATAGCATTCAAGAACCCAAAAAAATTAGGTTCACACGAAACTGAAATACGAAACTGTTTCAGTGCTTCTAGCGGAGCAGTTCGGTTTGCGGTCCGTTCGCTCGGCTGGGTGGAGATCTCCGAGCTGGACCTGACGCCAGAGCGGTCGTCTCGCGCCGTGAACAAGTGCATCGTGGACCTGTCACTTGGCAGGCACGACCTACTGGACGTAGTCGGACGCTGGGGCGATGGAAAGGTTTGCGAAACTTTATCTTTGCTCTGGACTGCTCGGAATCTGCCGTCTAATATTATTTAACATCTAGGTCAAACTGTCTAGGCACTCAATTTTGCTGTGTTCATGCCTTCGCTTGTACGGTGTTGCAACTTCCTACAGTTAATGGTTGCAGCCCCGACTCTGGAAAAATTTGAATGCTTTTGTAGTTTTGGAGTTGACTAAAATGCTTACTAATGTCACTGAAGGTACAAATGGATCGTTGTCTAGTGTTAACTATCAAGTCTAAATCTCTAAGGGTTTTGAATTGATGATTTCTTCTCTTGAAATGAGATTCAAAAATACTTGCAGTACTGAGTTAACAGTCAATGTTAGTCTCTGCCCTTGCCTTTTGAAAGCCAGAGAAAGTAGTATCAGGACCAATAGCAACGTGAAAGTCGTGAGCTCGTATCAATGGGGATGTTTTCTACCACGGCAGGAGCTGTTCATGGACCTGGACGACGGTGCCCTGAAGTTGGTCGATCCTGACAACCTGGCTGGACTTAATACGCAGCCGATTCACACGATTCGCGTCTGGGGAGTTGGCAGGGACAACGGCAGGTGAGCAACAATCCGACTTGCGGTCTCCTCTCGCCCTAGCTATAGTCCGGCCATTTAGCTACAGATCTTTAGTTTACGTACCTTATCTTACATAATTATTTCACCATAAAAGGCCAGTTGAAAATGGCAGCTTATACCATTGCTAAAATGTGTGGTTGACCATTGAACTTCTACAATTCTTATGGTGAAAAACTGTAGTGGAAGTAAGGAAATGTAGAAGAATCACCAAAGTCTTTGATATGTATTCTGTCACCTATCTCAAATTAAAATGAGTCGAGATGTTCAATGTTTCTGATGTTAGCATTAGTGTGTGTTTGTTTGATATGTGCCCTTGTTAATTGATGTTGATTAGAATTGTACGTGCAATGTAACTATTGAAGCTCGCTGAACTAGAATGTTGCAATATCAGGTCGGCTTTTAAGCATATAATGCTGTCCCTGCGATTGTGATCAGCTAATAGGTGCAGTGTTACTTTTGTGGGTGATTCTCCTAAGATGATCGCATTCTTGGCATAAAAATCGGATCAACTTAAACTAAATTGCATTACTTCACAATAATACAATTAAAAACAGACTATTTCAAAGAAATATTGCCAGTGAAAGCACCGGCAATGTTCCTAAACGCTTTCTGTCTGCATTTCTCTGTCTTAATAGTTGAGTTAGGTGAACGCATTGCAAGGACAGCACTTTACTCCGATAAATGATTTCGTGCGATTGTTACTGTCAAATTGCTCCCGTTTCGTCTCCTTGTGTTGTGTTGGTGTACCTGTACTCAGCTAGCGTAGCGGTGGTGGCTAACCTGTTTGTCTCTTTCCCTCGGTGGCGGCTGCGGTGGTGGCACAGAGAGAGGTAAACGGAATCACGTTTCGCTGCCTGCGTTGAACGCTCCCGCTTTGTGCCGCATCCAGTTCTCCCTCCTTGAAGTTTAAACCTGATTTAATGCCTAGATTGTTGTCCCTATCTTGCACAGCTCTATTTTTGCTGCATGCTTTATGTCTTCATGTTTTGTGCTAGTTTATAGAATCTTTTGTATTTTTCTATTATTTCTTGGGTAGAAAGTTTTACTTTATCCTCAAACACACTTAAAAGCTTAATTTTCCTACAAACCTTCTTCAAGAATTATTCCTATGTCCCAACTCCTTGCTAAAATTGAAGAAAAACTGAAAATAGTTTTGAGATTGTTTTGAAATGGTCATTGCTCCATTGCTTTAATAACTGTGTTTCTCACGATTAAATTGCACACCTAATGTATGTCTCCAAAGATGTAGAGATTGCCTCTATCTATAATCTTAAATCCATCAAACATATATGGATTACCTCAGAATGGCAAAACCAATGGACATATATGTTCGTTGGCTGAACCATACTAGAGCATTGTCACTTGCTGCTCAAAGAAGAACGGAACAAACCGCAAAAAGGAATCTTTACATCATTCCTCCAGTTAACACCGTTAAATCTGCACTACTATACTACGCACGTTTTGAGATTTTACCGACTTAAAAACTACCAAGCTGAATGCATGTCACAGCATTATACAACAGTATTATGTAATTACATTTATTAATTATTAACAAGTTATTATCTTGGTTACCCTAGGCTATGAGCACAGATTCTATGAGTATATAATTTCTTCTTGGGTTTCCAAATGCTTTATTTCCAACTTCTAATCAGAAGTTAGTCCAAGGACCAGCATATCTTGCATGGTGTAGTAAGATCGACTTTTGCTGAAAGTAAGAACGGTAAGGCGAAGTGGTTCAGAGCCGTTGTTTGATGTTGAAAGTGGAAACGGTCCTAAAAAGGTCTTTAGCTGATCCTTTGCTGGTCCTTTTAAGGACCGGAACCAACTCCAAACAGAGCAAAACCATTTTCAGAACATTCATTTGAAGGAAATAAAAAAAACCTTGACTAAAAGTATAATTACGCCTTTGCAGAGACTTTGCGTACGTGGCTCGCGACCGCGCGACCCGCAGGCACATGTGCCACGTGTTCCGTTGTGACATTCCTGCGCGAACCATTGCGAACACGCTGCGTGACATCTGCAAGCGCATAATGATCGAACGCAGCCTCGCGCATGCGCAGGATTCGCGAGCCGCTCGGCCCACAGACTTGCCCACGCAGGCGCGAAGGCTGCACCGAACGCAACCGCTCACGCAGCCGACGCAGCAAGGTACGCAGGGAAACCAAGCAAGGATATTAGCTGCTCTGAGGCTGCTCTGATGAACTGTGTTTTGGGAAAAACTGGGATACGTTAAAATAAGTTTAAAGAAAAAAGTTAGTGATATTTTATTATTATGAACACTATAACCATCTCAAAAATTGATCCCCATACGGGGACTCAAACCTCGATCTACACCTTTCGCAGGTGTTGCTCTAACCAATTGAGCTACTTTGACACTGGCTTTTTGAGACAATTTTAGTGTATTCGATGAGAATGATTTGAATTGGATGATATTAGTGCCAAAGGACTGGAACGTGTAATAGGGAAGAAGAAAGAAGGAATGCAACGCACCAAAGTTGAAAGAGCTGGTGCAATCTGCATCACAACCAGATTTGTCAACGTTTGCAAGTTGTTTCCCTCTTTTCCTGTTCCTTATTGCAGAAGAATAAATAGGGGTAAAATTGCCACATGGGCATATTTTTTGACAGATGGGAGTGTAAAATGGCATTTATGTTGCCTTTTCTGGTATAAGGCAGTATCTGAGGCAGCAAATAAAACAAATTATTTCAGTGAAGGCAGATCTGCGGGTGTTAAACATGTGATAGCAAACTTGCTAACTCACGGATGGACAACAAAAGCAAAATCAGCGTTCGCTGACAGTGTTTTTGTTTCATGTTTGTGTGAAAACGTTGAAAAAAACTGACGAGCTGCATTCAAAGTCTAGTCGTGGACAATCGCTTGGGTCGAGTTAAGAATCTTTTGTCAGCCCAAGCGTTGGCCTGGTCACTAGAGGACAACGGAATGTCGTCAGTTAGGAAACGTTTCGCTAGCGCCCTCTCTTGACTCCGCCCCCAGGCCAGTCGTTCCCGACTCCGATGGAAGAGCCGCGCAAGGTTCTCCGGGCGCAGTACCTGGGCTCGACACAAGTGACTCGCGCCACCGGCGTTGACACGCTCAACGACGCGATCGCGCTGCTAGTTGCCACGCTGCCCACCGAGCGCTGGCTCTCCGTCAACGTAGCCGTCGCTCCCTCCATGATCTCCATCCTTCGGCCGGTCAGTGCTCACAAATGTGGCAACTCGCAAGAGCGTCAGATACATTTTATCTATGATGGCTTTTAGACTCATATCTACTTGATTTAGCCTTAGCACTAGTTTTAACAAAAACTATTGCAACTGGGTTTTGAATGTTAAGTAAAGAACAACTAAATTTCCCGACGTTTCGTAACTTGTACCTGTTACTTTATCAAGAGTAAGAGCAGTCCTGACAATTTTCCGATAACAAAAGAACCACATAAAATTATAACAATTACCAAGTTCAAGCATCCTAAATGCATCTAAAGAAAATACTCAGGGTCAATAACTTACAAACTAACATATTTTGTAATTTCTGAAATAAATTCCTGAACAAATTGGTGTATTTTACTAACTAACCAATTATGTATATGGAAAAAATGGCTGTTGTTAAAACTAGTGCTAAGGCTAAATCAAGTAGACATGAGTCTAAAAACCAACATTTTATCTACTTTGGCTCTGTAAGCTTTTAACTATTGCAGCATTTCTTTGCTTTATCTCTTTTTTTATCCTGATTTTGCTTGGTTTGATTCATTTCCACAAGCATAAAATAGTCATCATATAAGAACTTACACCTAGTAGAAAGAAAGTTGAATCGAAGTTTTGGAGTTCGACAGACTCTAAATACCCCCAAAACATTCGGTTAACAATTTCTTCAAATTGTTACTTTGACTATAGATCTCAGCACATAAGAAGCTCAGTAGATTCCTCCAATCTGTTACGAAACGCTGCTATCACAGACTCATAAAATCAATGAACCCCACGGATGACCACTTTTTGTAGACAATTTCATCATATCTCCTACCAGCACCGCAAATTATTTCTACCATAAGCAAATTACCTTTCCAGAGGCCAGATCCACAAAGGAGACTTTAAGTTTAATATTGGAGCTTTAAGATGATCAGCCAATCACAGATGGTCAAACCCAGTTCAAATAGTTTTTCTTAAATAACAGATGGTGTTTCCAGATTTCCAGGGTTTGTTACCATAGTGATAACTACTTATTTCCAGGTTGATAAGGGCTAAACTTAATCTCATCATTGTGGATCTGGCCTCAGGTGGCCCAGCAGCTGAAGTAAAGCCCCGATCTTGACCGTCCTAAGCTTGACCCCTCGAAGCTTGACCCTCATCGTTTGTCGCAGGAGGATGGATCGCTAGTGGCTGAATGTCGCGTGCGGTACTTGTCTTTCCTGGGGATCGGGCGCGATGTCAAGCAATGCGGCTTCATAGTGCACACGGCGCAAGACTTGTTCGTGGCGCACGTGTTCAACTGCGAGCCGTCGTCAGGCGCGCTCTGCAAGACTGTGGAGGCGGCCTGCAAGCTGCGCTATCAGAAGTGTCTGGATGCTCACCCACAGGTAGTTCATCGGTGCAAGAAATTATTGCAAAATAAATAACTCTTATTTGTCTGAGGTTTTGAGAGAGATGAATCTTGTGACCGAACGGTTTGGCGTGTTGGAATCAACAGTTCTCGTTAGATCACTGAAGTTAAGCAACACTGCGCTGAGTCAGGTATTGAATGGGTAACCATTATGCACATGACCAGTTCTGTTTGGGAGAGAGGTTGGAGGGATGAAAGTTAGTACAGCAACTTCATTCGCCTTGCTTATCAACCTCTCGACAGCATGAATTTGTGGAGGAATCCTGCTGTTCGAGTTGTACTATCCTTCGGAAGGGACGTGAAGCCGGTGATCCCCTTGGTGCTCTTCGACAGGAGTAGGCTACGTGCCGGCACCAAGTTTCCCCTCCTCCCTTCTAGGCTAGGTTAGGTTCATCATCATCCTCATCATCATCCACTCATTCACCGACGCCATTAGACCAGTGCCGCAGGGCCAGTTGTCAAAACAGTGCGTCGTTAAACACCACAACTAATAATAATAATAATGAATCTTGTGGTTTCATGGTGTTTGATATTTCATGAAAGGTTTGCAGTCCTAAAATCTGAAGATGACTTTGCCATCTGCACCCAGCAAATGGCAGAGCTAAGTCCTTCAAATTCTTCTCAAATGCGCAAACACCGTGTAACTACAAGAATCATTACCACCTACCCTGTTAATTAGCGCAGGTTTTAGAGATAGTCAATGTAGGGACGATGCCCAACTAAAGGCAGGATCGACATCGTTCACATGAACAGTGAAATTTTCAACGAGAGAAATCTTATTTTTCTTTGCACACTCAGTTGTAAAATCTGACATTTTACAAACACACATTTTTTGGATTAGTTTCTGAGTGCCTTAAGAATGACAAAATCTTAATGCTGTGACAACTAGAAAAATGCATTGCCTGTGAAATACTTTGTGGTAGTTTTAAAAAATTAACTTAACTGCTTGAAAGACGACACACTTCTTCTGTCTCAGAACGTTAGCTTGCTACTTGAGAACGCTTTAGTTTAGGTAGAGGGTTTTTTACAAAGGACGCCTGCTAGCTCCGGCTTGTTAGAGGCTAGAGGCTCGTTAGCTCCAGAGAAAGATCAACATCAAAGCTAAGACTCTAAATAGTGGATGCCTTAAGTTTGCGTACATAGGTGGGAAAATGCACAGGGTACTTAAAGTTCAATGCAAATAGTGTGCCGAGAGGCTATTATTTAGATCTCTTACAGATTGCTTTTGAAGAGATTGATTGTGCATGAATACCTTGATATATGTGTGATTTGATGCCAACCCAGGGCGCAGGAGGGCGAGGAGCAGCGGGGGGCGGCGCCACCACCCCCGGCCGGGGTCTCGGTGCAACTCTAAAGTCGCTGGTCGGCACTTTCACCGGTCGACGGCTCCGGGCATCTCAGTCCTGAGGGACGGCCCTCTCTCTGCAGGTACCTTGCTCTCTATTGCCTGGTTATGCTACTCTGAAGGTTGTGATGGTTTTTCTGTTTTCATTTGGCCATTACTCTGTTTGCTGCAAGCCCAGTTGTGAGAAAGATGTGGCAATAGTCAGAGGTTTTCCTTGACAAAGTCTAGCATAATTCCTTTATGGAAACAATTTTTATTCCTTGTCTGGCAATTGTTTTAGCTGGTAGTTACTTATTCATTGTGATGATATATTATTTTTTCTAACTGATCTAAGACTGCACGTTGGCTTGTGCCTAGGAGCTGTGGCCGCTGCCACCCGAGCGTGAGGTGATACCTCACCGCCACCTGCAGAGCCCGCCGGCGCTGGCGGAGTCCCGGTCTCTTCGCTCGCTGCTCTCGCCCGGGCTGCCCTCCCGGCGCATGCGCTGGGACTAGCCGCCCGGGCACGTTGACCAATCGACTGGCACAGGGACATGAGGTCGGCCAATCGAATCCACACAGCCGCGAAGTTGACCAATCGGCTGGATATGCTTCAACTAGTAGGCGAGAAAATGCCGAGAATGTTGACCATTTGACGCCAAAGACCGGACGAACCGACAGTGGCTAAGAATGGCCGATAAAGTTGACCAATTGGATGCAATGGGCATGGCCAATCGAGCGCAACCACTCTAGCAAAACATAGCCCCATCGTTTATATCCTGCCCCCCCGAAAATTTCCCCACTGACTACGTCGGGTCCAGAAAATCAGCTGCACCACCCCTCAGTGAATCGGTCGATCAGCTGTTAAGGTGGCAGAAATCCAAAGATAGATATCGTCTGTGCTCGGTTGCCGAGCGGACGTCAGGGTATTCGTCAGTCGAGGAGGATCCTGCCGACTTGTGTGTGTGTGCTTTACCCATGCGAGCCAGAGAGACTTTTCCCACTCGAGAGAGTTACGCAGAGAGAGATAGAGAGTGGAAGAGAGTGAGGGAAATAGAGAATGTACATACAGCATTAGGTGTGTCTTGTCGCCACGCCGAGGCCCAGGGGTCCCCAATCATCTGCCGCATCGTAATCGTGATCGTCGTAATCGAATCTCACTGTTAATACTCCATGGGCCAGAAGTCGCTGCCACCGCCATCGTTAGCCACGTATTTATTGGACGCTTTGCAAGGACCACCGGGGCTGAGGCGGCGTTTTCGCTTCGCTTTGTCGACGCCGCTGATCGTAGTAGGCAGCGTACGAAGAAGCAAGCCGCACGACTTTTGTACGGCTTACTTGCTAAAACAGAGCAGAGCACACTCAGAATAAAATAGCTACTATCATCAAAATGAATAATACTAAACAAATGCCTTCAACTCGCTTGTAATTGTGTCACCACTTAAGAGATATTATTATTATAAATATGATTAATATTATTATTACTACATTGTTAATGTGAGCTTTTCGAGACAGACTAGCTCGTAACTTGGTTCTAGGCATCGGCTTGATTAGCCGGTGTGCGAATAAATTGTTTTTGTCACACAGTGAAATTTCTGTACTAAAGATCGAGCATGTTCATACTCAAAGATAGCAGTATATTCCCGTTCCTTCACACTCAGTGATTTAACCTTGCTCAATAAAATATTTAGATTTGAGCTTTATCCTCTTAAATCATTTTTACTTTTCTTCAAACAGTTCAGGTTAGTCCCATGCTACAACAGGACAAGATATTCAAACTACGTTCAAATTGTGCAGTGATGCAAATCGAATCGCCTTTTTGCCCCGGGCTGCGCGGGCAACTTTAAATCCCCTGTGAGTTTGACAGCAGAAACGTCAAAATACTGCGGCATCAAACACATGGTGAACAAACCTGAAGGTGAGTGTGACCTCGTGACGCCTAAGGGGCCGAAGTGCGCGTATATTGCTGATTGTGTGAGAAGGCGAAGCTTGCAAATATATCCTCGTGTTGACGTTGGGAAGTTATCTTTTCATTTACATAATCTTCTAGACTGCATTTTACAAGGTCGCAAGAAGCCGCTCCGGTCGCCCTTGCAGCTCCTAGTCGTATCCTAGTCGGTTATCGCTAGTTCACGTCGATTTCTCCGGCGGAAAATATGTTGCGTGCTTTCGTCAAGACGGGGGCTCAGACCCTGAAAGTTTCAACGCGCTCCTATTCAGCCCTTCCGGAGCCCATCACTCGTCCTGAAATTCTCCACAATGGGGTGAGTGGTGTCGTGTGTGTATGTGGGTGGGACTTAAGGCCGAGGCCACTTAGGCCGATTGCCTTATACTGAGCATGTGTATACTTACCTAGTGCCCCGTGTTATTTGTTGTATTTTATTGATACATTGCAATTCCAACAAATACTTCTTTAGGTATACTCTGGCACTCTGTACCTGAACTGGCTAAAAATGAGTTTGTGACACCTCTATTCTTTCTCCTACCCTGTTTGTTGTTTCAAGAAAGATCACTTACTCCATAATCCGTTTTATTTTAGATTTTTATTAACAACGAATGGCACAAGTCTGTCTCAGGCAAGACTTTTCAAACTGTCAACCCTTCCACAGGTGCCTCTATAGCTGAAGTGCAACATGGAGCAAAGGTAGGCTTGCTAAATATTATTTTATATCTGGTGTACGGTAGTTATCTTTTTTTGTTTGTAAATTTTAAAATATGAATTTACTGTTGTTTTCTTGCACAGGCCGATATTGACTTGGCTGTGAAGGCAGCCGGAGATGCATTCAAGCTTGGCTCTCCCTGGAGGTCAATGGATGCATCGGACCGGGGCCTAATCCTTTTGAAACTAGCTGCCCTCATCGAGCAGAACCAACAGTATCTTGCGGTAAGCAGAACACAAGAGTCAACACGGTTGTATCTGCTACAGTTTCAGTTACAGACATGATTGTTGTTTCAATGAACAGAGCCTGGAGACTTTGGACAACGGCAAACCATACGCCACTTCAATCGGCTTTGATGTACCAGCTGCCGTGAAGGTGCTACGCTACTATGCTGGCTGGGCTGACAAGAACCACGGTCAGACGGTGAGAATTTTTTGCGAGAGTCAGAGTCCGAGGCACTAACGTTCCCAAAATTGTCTTCCCAGCTTAAGTATCTAAAGTGTTATGAGGTTGCAGATCCCACTGGATGGGCCTTACTTTGCGTTCACAAGACACGAGCCAGTGGGGGTTTGCGGACAAATCATCCCGTGGAACTTCCCACTGCTGATGTTGGCTTGGAAGATTGGGCCTGCACTGGCCACGGGTGAGTGCAATGAGCAATGGGGAGAGTAAAGGGCTTAGTAGGATTACTTGTATAAACACAAGGCCACTAAAATAATCATGTCCTTGAAAATTGTAATATGGAGAATAATATTTGTTGAAGCTTTTGGTTGATACCCAGTTCAAGGTGAGATTGCTTTTGTAGACAGATGATAGTATAGTAGCTAAGCAGGTTCTCAAGCTCTGCAATTCTTGTTGTAACTATGATATTCTAATAGGTCTTATCTGTGAGTGTTTCGAGTACCGAGAGATTAAAGAAGTTTCACTTGAGGGTTGTGAGATTAAAGCTTCCGGCTGCTAAATTGACCTGAAATCATCATGACTGATAACTCGGCAAGCCTTAAAAACAATTAAAAATGCATCCATTTGAAGAGCTTTGTTGAAAATGCAATCTTATATTTAAATGTAGATAGGTAAGAAAACAAAAAAAAAAAATTAAAGATAGAGTTTTGCTTATCTTATGCCCAGTGTTGAACCCACAATGAATTGCTTTTCACAAACAATCCTTGCTCTACTATGACCGAAACCAGATCACCAATCAAACGAGTATCCTGACATTTGATCCCAAAACAACCTTTTCCTGTCAGTGCAACACTTTTAAATCCTCGTAGAAACATGAACAGTTGGAATGTACGCAAACGAAAAACTTCCAAAAAAAAACAATAATGTAAATCTCTTTTTTTTTATTATTAACAACACTATAACCGTCTCAAAAATTGATGCCCAAACGTGGACTCGAACCCCGATCTCCACCCTGTCCACCCTTGTCCGCGTTTGGGGCATCAATTGTTGAGACGGTTATAGTGTTGTTAACAATAAAATACCCCGCGCATTGCAAGCGTTTGCAATTTAAATAAGATTTCATCCTAATAATTTAAATCTCTGCTTGATGATTCTGTTGTCCTAACAAACAAACAAGATAGATCTTATTGCAGTGATATGAACACTGAGGGGACTTTGTCCAAATGACCCCCTGCCCAGGTTTCCGATGCTAGAAACATTGTCGATTGCGTGTGTTTGCTTCCGACAGGAAACACGGTGGTGCTGAAGCCGGCTGAGCAGACGCCGCTGACGGCTTTGTTCGTTGCCCGGCTGGCGGTGGAGGCTGGGCTGCCGGCCGGAGTGCTGAACGTTGTGCCCGGCTTTGGCGATGCCGGTGCGGCACTCGTGCATCACCCACTTGTCGACAAGGTTGCGTTCACCGGCAGTACAGAGGTTGGTAACTCCCACCCCTTTTTCTGTTGGCATGGACATGCTGGCATGGAAATGTTGTGGAATACTTGCACTAAGCATAAGAAAAAAATGAAACTGGCAAGTTGGTTGAACGAAGAAGTATGGAAGAAGTTGGTTTTTGTTAAGGAATATGAAAAAGAAGCGGTAGATAATTTTATAAAGTCTTAAGCCTCAGACATGATGTTTTCTACCTGTCTTGATAAATGGATGAAAAAATAAAATAATTACAAAATAATTGCTTTGGCAGCTAAATTACTGTTATTGGATAATACAGCCAAACACAAGGATACACTTGAGTATTTACTCTATATTTTTAATTCATTCACGATTAATGTTATGATAAACACAGGGTGATAACAGCTAGAAAGATTTGAAAGCCCAGTCTGGTTATTATATTCATGATGCTGATGACTTTTGATTCCAGGTTGGCCGATTGGTGCAGCAAGGCGCAGGCGCTAGCAACTTGAAGCGGGTCACGCTCGAGCTCGGCGGAAAGTCACCCAACATCGTGCTCAAAGACGCAGACGTTGACCATGCCGTTGAACAGGCCCACTTCGGACTCTTCTTTAACATGGTGCCTACTGCTATTTTCTACATTTGCTAGAAGAATACAATTTACCATAGAGGCATCTGAATTTTGACAATATATGGACAAGTAACCCAAGTGCTCTGTCCAACGCCACGTCCCAGGTGTTGTATTTGTATTTTTTTGTATTTATTAATTTCAAACTCAGGACGATCACATAGTTATTGTTAGAGCCAAGATTTTACGGTGTTATGATTTCGATAATTTCGTGGTAAGCTTTTTGGATTTCGGTGTTATGGCGGTGTTATGGAATAAGTACAGAATTTCATGTCTATAACAGATTTCAGACATAGGTGACGAAAAAAAGAAAAAACGTGTTTTTAGCATTAGTTTTATCGAAATTTTAGTGCTAATTATTTGAATTTTAGCGTTTATAGCTAAATAGAAAAAAGGGGTTTTGCGATCTACATTCGAAAGGAATGAAGATTTAGGGTAAGCACTGGGATCTTTAATAAAGAAGTGATCAATAATAATTACAATAAAGCAAATATTTAGTGTAGGTCCTCAACATCGGTATTTGTTAGGGACTTGGAACAAAATTAATAATACAAATCAATATTTTACATAAATGCCACCATGAAATACATTGTATGGCAGTAAGAGCGACACCTACCACTTGTTAAACTGAACATTGAACAAGTTTCAATGGTAGCTTCCCTAAAAAACCTCTCTGCATCAACACTGTTCACTGGGGCCCAAATAGTTTGCTAAGTCAGAACTGCAAATGAGAAGTTTGAGATTTTTATATCCATTAGAATTTGAATGAGACCCACTGCCTGGTACTAACAACATACTTTGCAAGATTGTCTTTTTTCTCCCAGACAAGTCTGGTGTTCCAGATTCCACACATCAAAATATATCCATCACTCACAAAGAGTTGCTTTGTTTGATCCTCAAAAGTCTAAAGATTTATTACACCCTATTGAAATTTGAAATCCCAGCTAATCTCTATATAGACTGAATGCATGTGGTGCTGGTGCTCACATGGCAAGGAGGGGAAGATTCAGCCAACTAATGGCAATGGTTTCCTACTGCAAACATTTTGCCCCACTACTTCTACCCCCTAAGCTTAGGAATGTTGACAGCATTTGATGAGAAACAGACCTGAATATGACAAATTCATGGAAATGTGTGTTTAGAGAGATAAAATAAACATTTTAAATATTTTGCATGGAAATAAGTGGCTATTTCGCAAAATACACATATTTCAGTGAAATAGCTTCATTATCTCTTAATTTAGCATAAAAACAAACCGGTTATTTTATTTGTTTATTTATTTTCCGTGAAATATGGTTTGATAAAAATGAAAAAAAAACCGATTACTGAAATTTAAGATAATTGGATGGGAAAAGGCTCATTTCGAAAATAGTTGATTTTGTTGTTATGGATGATTTTTCGTGAATTTCGCGTTTTGTCGCGATGAGCTTCTTGCATATTTGAGTTGGGAATTCAATGAATGGCACTCATTTGTAAGAATAACAAGAGATAAGAACAATTCGCGATTTCGCGCATCACCATATAATCGTGGCTCTAGTTATTGTATAGGTTATGTCAGTTGACTAGCCTGGATAAACAGTAATATTTTCACAAGATGTATATTCATATTTTTGATGATTACAGTTAGGAAATGAGAGAATAATTATATAAATATAGAGGTAAATAAAGTAAGATATAGATATAATAATTAAAATTGTTTGTGCACTGAAAGTGGTGCCAGTACATGTGGTTCTATGTGGGATTGGTCGTGGAGGATAGGTATCCATCTCAGGAGTAGATGGGGTTTAAGATAAGGAAGTTTCGGAGGCTGTAGTCGAAGATTGAACGTTTGTCGTCCCTCAGGGCCAGTGCTGCTGTGCTGGTTCGCGCACATTCGTCGAGGCCGAGATCTACGATGAGTTCGTGGAGAAGAGCGCGCTTCGCGCCAAGAAGCGAACCGTCGGCGACCCGTTTGACCCCAACAACGAGTCTGGCCCACAGGTGCAGTGCCTTGTTAATGTGCCGCAGTCAGCAATGCCTAACTTTTACTAGCTTACACCTTACATACGCTTAACTCACTGAAGCGGTGACATTCATTGAGCTCCTGGTTCAAGTTTTCCGTTATACAGATACAGTATTTCCACCGATACAATCTTCTTGTGACACTAACCTGTACGGAGTTAAGGTGATTTAACTAACTGGAAACAGGCGACCTGCCATTAAAGCTACCAAAGAGCCTCCCATCCATTTAATTTTCTAGTCCAAATAATGGTAAGTGTCCAAGTGCTATTTATTTCAGTTCAAGAACACATAGCTACTACCAGAGAGTCCAATTATTGTTCAGTTCCCAACCTCCTAATTTATCATTAAAAAATAGTATTACTAGTAGAAACTGTTTACTAATAATAAGTTAGCTAGTTAGGATAAAATGCTAGTGTTATGTGTTTCTTTCTGCAACACCGTATGATTTTAGGTGGATGCTGAGCAGCGAGACAAGATCCTCGAGATGATCGATGGCGGCCGCAAGCAAGGCGCGCGACTGGTGGCAGGCGGTGGAAAACACGGCGACGCGGGCTTCTTCATTCAGCCGACCGTGTTTGCCGACGTGACCGATTCGATGAGCATCGCACGAGACGAGATCTTCGGCCCCGTCCAGCAGATCCTACGGTTTGACAGTCGCAAGCAGCTGCTCGATCGTGCTAACGGCACCGACTACGGCCTCGCGGCTGCGGTGTTCACGCGGGACATCGACGATGCCATGACTCTGTCGCAGGGGCTGCGAGCCGGCACTGTCTGGTTAGAAGCGCTCCACTACCATTAATAAACCTTTCCATGTCACAGTACTCAACTCTACTGTAGGTAGAGGTTATTAAGTTACACATGTGTTCTTGCTCGTTGCTACAATTGAGTTTATAAGTATATTCAATGTTAATGTTAAACTTTCTGCTGAGCAAACAAGCCTGCAACTTTTGGTAACAGTGGGTGCCATTGGATGCCGCTTGCTGTCGACCTTTTTAACAAACCTATAAAATTAATTAATTACGACTAAATATATTGATACATGTTTATTAATTGTTAAGTTTAGCATCAATGAATTAATAAAGGGTAAACTAGTCTCAAATGGGAGAAATAACAAAATTAAATAGATTAACACTCTAATGGCGGTGACTTCGCCCAGAAACATCCTCCATTTTTGGAGTTATCTTTTAATTATATTTTTTCTTTTATTCGAACTCTTCCACGAAATCTTTGAAACTGAGCTTTTTTAGTTGTACAACAAAACAGGTTGATCCTGGATGGAAATCATTTGCAATCTTACCCAACTTTATATCGTGCAAAACGGTGTACGATTGCCGGGTGTTGGTAACTAAATTAGTCTTTCCTTGACCGCAGGATCAACTGCTACAACGTGCTGGGCACACAAGCCCCGTTCGGCGGGTTCAAGATGTCTGGCAACGGACGCGAGCTCGGAGAGTACGGACTACACAACTACACCGAGGTTAAGACGGTCATCATGAAGCTGCCGCACAAGAGTAGCTAGGCACCACGACATACCATAACCACCACCACACGACGAATTCACGGGTACGCAAGCTCAGGCTAGTCTCAGTTTTTCTAGTAAGAAACAAAGTTCGATAATTGTTTAAGAACAGGTTAAAGGTTTGGTTTTCAAATGGTTCCTGAGGTAAATTTTATTAAAATGTACATGCCTTGTTGCATTGCCCAATCAAATGCCACAGCTGTAACTGCAATAGTGATAATCAGTATTGCTGAACAATCACAGTTGCACCTGTAGTTTTTGTTTGGTGTTTAAAAAAATTGATACATTACTTCCTGGCTTTGGCTTTTGCTGCAGCAAAAAAAAAGTTGTTCGGGATCTTTCGACTACCTAGCCTAACCTTTAGCTCTATTCTGTCAGTTGCCAGTTTCTGCTATCATGCTGACTGAAAAGCACTTTTCTTGTTGTTTCCACAGACGTACTCGATTGCATAGGTGCCAACGTCCGCTCAATGAGATTTTCCTTCGATGCCTCCATCTTTTCTATTTTCTTCTCTATGGAAATGGACCCAGAGAATGTGAGAGCTGGCCACTGCTGGTGCCCTGACCCATTGCTCCTCCTGATCCCAGCTTTATCCTGGAATACTTACTCAGAACCATCCCATTCTGAGTCCAGCCTTACCTCTCAAGCAGAGCTACTGGCTGACCCACAAGATATTCTCCGCTCTTTTGTATTGCAAAGGTCAACAGCTTAATAAAATATTTTGTCAGTTATGCTTCGTTGTTTTTATTTAACTTTCCTAGTTAATTGTAGCATGACTCCACGAACTCCTACAACTGCACTTCGTCAATGTGCTTCTACAAATTTCTTCTAAGCCTCTGTTCTTGAGGAGAAAAACGCTATATTTTTTTAACTTTATTTATGCATTTTAATACAAAATCAGTTTTTGTTTTGCAAATGAATCTCAGCCCCTGCAAAAACCTGCATCGAAGAGGTATTTTTGCTCTTGCCTGTGATGCACTCAGTTTGATTGATTGATTGATTGATGTCCTTTATTGGCTTAGAATAAAAAGAAAAAACATTTACAAGCCACGAATCCCGTTAGGGATCGTCAGGATAGCATATAGAGCATATTGACTAATAAGATACATAATAATAATAGTAATAATAATAATAGACATATATGATATTACTATGTTAACAAAATAATGATAATAAATAATAAATAATAAATAAATAAAAAAATAAAATAAAATAATTATTTTATTATTATAAAGTAAAATTATTATTTTATTATTAGTGAAGTATACACAAGCAGGTTGATGCATGTTGCTACGTCCACCGTACCATCGTTAGCAAGTTCAGATATTGATGGAAAGGTGCGTCCGAAGGAGAGTTCACCGGGTCTGGTATCCGCAAAGGATATAAAAGTGCATTTCGGCTGGTGATGCTCATTCTTTCCAAGCTTGTTGAGGTGGCAGGACATGCATTTTCTCTCAGAAGGTATCATTTTGCATCTATTCTGATGCTATAATTATTTGTTACGATAGGAAGGTTTCGTTGGGCGGCGGTTTGACTTTCATCAATCTGTAAATAAATATGGCAGTCTGGGATTGCGATGCTAAATTTCAGGTATCGTAGATTTCAAGAATCAAGGTATTCGCTATTTTTTCAAATCTTTTATTTTTCGTTATCTAGATGTTTACGTCTGACCAAATTATTTTTGAAGAGAAAACTACTCTGTGAGTTTTGTGAAATGCTATCGACCCTGTGTGGTCTTATTGCTGTTATATTTAGCTGACGAGGGACACAATTTAAAGTGGGGTATTTCGAGGTCAGAAGTCCAACAAGACATAAAAGTACCAAGAAACAAATGCCATGTAATTTTAACAATTAATCAAGTGAAATATTTTCAACCAAACTGACCTCGAAAATAATTTTTTAAAAATGTATGTGTTCTGGTAAACATTTCTTTGGAAAACGTTATTTTTGTCGCCAAGTCTCTCTTCACCCCCACCCCATTATTTTGAAATTTTTATGGTCAGACCTCGGTAAGTTTTTTTATGTAAGAGCCGCCCCTTGATTTGTGGACTGGATAGGCTTTTAATTGATGGTCAAAGAGTATTCAGTTAGCGATGTGCCAGGTGTCTTATTTTATTACAAGAACCTAAAAATTTACATCAACTTCAAACTTAGAGCTAGACTTGGGCACGAGAAACAATTACCTCACCGACAGTTACTGGAATCGCAATCGCATGATTAATAATAATAATAATAGTCATAATAATTGAAGTAGTAAGTAATAATAGTTGCATAAGTAAAAATAACACTAAACAGGTTGGAATCGCATTTCATGTTATGCAGGTAATAGTTACTAAAGTAGGATAATTTCCTATTGGCAATGTCTTCTGGAACACAAGGCTTGGGATTCAAGCGTCGTCTGCATGTCTTTGCACACATCCATGAAATACTTCATCAAGATTCCGTTATATTTCTTTCACTTTCTGAGTAGTAGGACTAGTTGGTGCTAGCCGAAGTCAGTGCACTCGAGGACGCTGAGTCCCTTGCGTCGGATAGCCGCCGCCACCGCTCGGTCCAGGAAATCCTCGTGGTCAGGCGTTGCCTCTCCTTGTGATCGTGCCGCTGACGACTCTGCCCCCAGGTTCTCGTCTCGCGCCACCCTGCAAGTCGCATGGTTAGTATCCCGGCAAAAAACTACACACAGCTTTTTGGGGCACTTGAGTGTTTTGTTCCTCCTAAGGACTGGGGCATAAATTGACTTCAAAAGTAGGTATATGTTGTACCTAAAAATGTTTGGATGTATTGTTTCAACTTAGGATTTTTTTCAAATCTTGATAAGGCATAGGAACATTAATTTCAAACGTCTTTGAATTACAAAATGCAGATGGTATTTTCTGGTTTTTGGCCATTGCTGCAAAGGCACATAGATTTTAAGTATTCAACTAAGAAGAATAAAACTGGAGACCTGAAAAAGATAAAACTATGGAACAAGTAAAGTATCAATTCTGTTGTAATTAATTTGAACACAATATCAGTCATTAAATGTATTGATTCTTTGAACTGGCAAATACTGTTGTCAATAAATCTTTGCTTTCAGGCTTACAAGAACAACATGCAGCATATATTCCGCATGATAATGCTCTTGAAGAATCCTTCCAGTGGCAACGAACTTACCTCAGTGGCGGCAAGACCTCCATATTATCAAGAGGTGGCTCAACCCGTTGAATCCTATCTCTTGAAACAACTCGATGAGCTTGTTCGGCTTGAAGTCCATGCCAACCAATTGCTACTTGCACAGCATGATTCTCCAAGTCGCCTCGACATCCTCTGATGCGCTCTTTTAAAGCGTTGAGTGCATTGTCGCTGTCGGCCCATTGGTGGTGGCTGTTTTGCCAGCGGCGTAGAGCTCTATCCGGGAGCATTCGATCTCTGCTTGTGTCACCTTCTCGGCGGCAGCCTAAGCAGTCACAAGAGTCCATCACCTCAACCCATTGAGCAAAACATCCATCTGCACCCTCAGGAGAGGTAGACCAAAGACGAAATTCTAACTGTCAATTAATAATCGAATAGGTAGGCTGTGTCCTTGAACTCAGATGTAGTACAGCCTGCGTGTGTGCAAGTGGGCGGCGGTAATATCTAAAATTGACAGACCAGTCAAAATGGCAGCGCTTCAGAAGTTGAAATGAATAGGAAAGATTTTTCTAAACCTTAACTATCAGTTATGTTTAAAGTGTTGGTGACAAAGATGAACGAAACTAAAATGTCAGACAGATTTACGAGCTACGTCGGCATCACAGAAAACACACCAGAGGTCGGACAGTTGATGGCATAATAAGGGATGAGGGCGAGTTATCAAAAAGTCAGGTTATAGTTTGATTCTAAAGTGTCTATATTTTCACAGATTGAAGAATGCCTGCCCAAATTGCGACTGGTTAAAGGAGAAATGCTGATATTTGAAGCTCGCAACGTGCTCATGTTTGCCCCTGTTAGTGAACAGCGGCAGGGCCGATCAGGATCACTTTGCGTCACCAATTTCAAGCTTGCGTTTCTCTCTGCACACAATTCAGAAGAGGCTGAGGTTAGCACTTTCTTGTTTGTTTTTCCCACTAGAAAAAGAGATAAAATAGGAGCAATGAAAAGACTTAAAACTTTTTCTGTCAATTTAGGACGGGTACAGCCGAGGCCTCTTGAGTCCAGACGAGGAATGCCTCTCCAACATTGACATAATATTCCAAATAATGGGCGATAAGAAGCGACGCCTTCCCCCGGCTAGCGTGGTATCGGGTCGTGTCAAAGGGCTTCATGTGCTTTGCAAGGTAAGCATCTGGTTATTGAGAAATTGGTTAGTAGAATAACGGGCTTTCAACGGGCTGATTTGAGTTTGCTTTGCTTGCAGAACATGCGAGCAATGTCGTTCAGCTTTAAGTTCTCTCCTGTTGACCACGGCAAGAGCCTCGCTAATGCACTACTGCATTACTCATACCCAAAACATCACCAGCTACTCTTCACTTACGACTACAGGTGTGTTTCCCCTTTGATTGTGTCCCTTTACCTGCCTCGGACTTACAGACTTTAAAAGTCCTAGGAATAAAGGAAACGCATGACAAATTCTTAACCAATGTTTGTTAAATCCATTACCATTTCTTGTGGCTTCATAAGTGGCTTATTTGTTCAGTAGTTGGGTTATGCCAAACAAATGCCATCTCTCTTATCTGCTGGCATTAGGCTTATCTTGTGTTACCTTTATGGCAATGGATCCATTATTATAAACAGTGCCCAAAGATAAAATAGTCCATCCTATACTAGAAAAAAAATCCTTAAAATCAAGGTCAACCAAATTGCTCAAAAGTTGAACATCTAACTCCACGCCAAAACCGATGAGCAACGTATCTCATCTAGGGACAGCAATCCGGGACCCATTCCCGCACTGACCGTGGAGCCTCAGCTGTTTCGTGAGCCAAGTGACTGGCTGTCGGAGTTGGCCGCGAGCGGGTGCGCGGGATGGCGGGTGTCAGCAGCCAACCAGTCCTACCAACTGTCGAGGTCACTGCCCCAATGGCTGGTGGTCCCTCAGGAGGTGCTTGATCGGCAACTCGAAGACATTGCCGGCGCATTTCGTGCAAACCGCCCACCTGTTTGGGTCTGGGGCACGCCGCAGGTACACAGCTTTGCGTTTGGCTTCATAAGTAACAAA
Organism: Protonemura montana; assembly: GCA_947568835.1. Classification (NCBI taxonomy): domain Eukaryota; kingdom Metazoa; phylum Arthropoda; class Insecta; order Plecoptera; family Nemouridae; genus Protonemura; species Protonemura montana. The sequence goes on along the minus strand of OX387606.1, from coordinate 2,947,180 downwards.
TACTTGAGCTAAAGTTGCTTTAGCATTCATGATAAGAACCACCTTTAACAATGGCTGATACACAGGCTTTTACCAACAATCAGTCATAAGAGTAAATACTAGATCAGCCACTTAAATTAGCAGTTCAAAATTGGAAAATAATACATAGAAAATTATAACTCAGTTTATATATTGGTAAGTCTGGAGTAGAGTAAGGGGGTGGAATGCATGGAAAGAAACTGACTCATTTGTACTTGAGACATTTTGCTAAGAATTTTTAAGCAGAATAAAAAAAAAATCCAAAAAAAAATTGGGTCGGAATCTCTATTGTCTCAAAGTGTATCAGTGATAAGTAATTTGACTAATATCAGGAAATTGGTCATCCTCTCAGATAATCAATCCCCAAACACCAAGCCCCCCCCCCCCCCCCCCCCCCCCTCCAGTTAGTAAAAAACTATTTTTAAATAACCACACGACAATTCCAGAAAGTAATTAAACTTTGTCGCTAAGCAAGCGTTGCATTGTTTTCCCAGGGTGCTGCATTGGTTCGCATGGCAGACATTATCCCTACCCTGACAGACCGCAGCAAGGAGAACTCGATGCTTGAGTCAGTGCGCAAGTCACACCCCCGGATCGCGCGGCCCACCCTGCTCTGTCTGGACCGCCTACTGCCTTCCACCAAGGACATACTGGTAAGCCCAACCCCTCGCTAACGATAACACCACACTTCTTTATGCGATTATGCGTCGACGGAACGTGCAAGGCCCTTGGTTTTTTTCGACAATGGTAGGTTGAACCATTGTCCATTGCCAAACTCTAGCTGCCTCCTCGGCTAGACCAGTTTTGTCATAAGAGCTCAACTGAGGCAGCTCCAACCTAGTGTATCATTGGAGAAGACTTAGCGCTGGTTTTTCAGTGACATGTCAAGTAATTAACTCACTGTTCACAAACAAGAAATATCTTCTGATTGGTTGTTGCCAAGGAAATAACAAATGAAACGATTGTTAGTTTCTTAAGGGACCACTGAAAAACCAGCCCTAAGAGTTAGCTGACCCTCGGTGCTGTTGGACAGAACCAGGATACATGCCGGCCCCTGGTTGACCCTCGGCTTCCTTTTAGACTTGGCAAACTTCATCATCGTTCGTCAAAATGTTGTCAAACTGTCATGAGAGCTGTCATAACTGCTTCTTCAAACTTCGTCAAAGAGCAGTCCTGACAATTTTCCGATAACAAAAGAACCACACAAAATTATAACAATTACCCAATTAACCAAGTAGCCTCTTTAATCTCTTTACTCTTTACTCTTAACCCTCTTTACTTTAGCTCTTACCCTTGAAAAAGTAATAGGTATAAGTTACGAAAAGTTGGGAAATTTAGTTGTTCTTCACTTAGCATTAAAAAACCAGTTCAAATAGTTTTTGTTACTTTTCTTCTTTTATCAGGAGGCTTTTTAAATAATTATACAATTTCAAACATATATTTCTATTTTAATTTTAAAGCAATTGAATACAATTCTACTAACTTTTACGTCACACTTGACTCCCTTGCCCTTAATCCGCGAGATCCGTGGTGTTTGTGTTTAACGATGCACTGTTTTGACAACTGGCCATGCGGCACTGGTCTAATGGCGTCGGAGAATGAGTGGATGATGATGAACCTAACCTAGCCTAGAAGGGAGGAGGGGAAACCCGGTGCCAGCACGTAGCCTACTCCTGTCGAAGAGCACCAAGGGGACCACCGGCTTAACGTCCCTTCCGAAGGACGGTACAACTCGAACAACAGGATTCCTCCACAAATCCATGCTGTCGAGAGGTTGATAAGCAAGGCGAGTGAAGTTGCTGTACTAACTTTCATCCCTCCAACCTCTCTCCCGAACAGAACTGGTCCTGTGTATGATGGTCACCCATCCAATACCTAACCCAGCGCAGTGTCGCTTAACTTCGGTGATCTGACGAGAACCAGTGTTTCCAACACGCCAAACCGTCCGGTTGCGAGATAACAGTTCCAACTATTGCTTGCAGACTAGCTACGTGAAGTTGCGCGAGTTGTGCGCCCCCGAGAGTGTGCGTCAATTCTGGACGCAGGACAATCACTACCTGTCGCTGCTCGAGGCCTCGCAGTGGCTGTCAACGGTTGCACGATGCCTGGCACGCGCAGATGATGTCGCCACTGCGCTGCAAGCCGGCACCTCCGTTGTCTTGCAAGGTGCGTATGCAACGCAACCCATTGGAAAAATGTAATCTGAACATTCCGATCATAAGGGAGACAGACGAAAAATAGTTCAAATGTGTTTTATTAATATGAACACTATAAACCTCTCAAAAATTGATGCCCAAACGGGAACTCGAACCCCGATCTCCACCTTTCGCGGGTGTTGCTCTAACCCATTGAGCTATTTGGACACTGGCTTTTTGAGACAATTTTAGTGTATTTGATGAGAATGATGGATCTCCAATGAGTGGAACCAAGGAGCTGTGAATACAGTCACTCTGATTCTAGTGACGCTATACCACGTCACAACCTGTCAATCTCGAGTAACTCCAATTTGAGGTTTAATAAAATGCCCCGTGCCTTGCAAGCGTTTGCAATTTAAATAAGATTTCAACTAAAAAAGTTCAAATGTGGCTTAATGTCACTTGGTATTGGGTGTGACAAATTTACTTGGTTTAAACTTTAAACTGACTTGCGGTCCTTAAAAGGACCTAAAGAGTCAACATTTCATCAAGGTTAGCGTGGACTTGAAAGTTCACGCACACTAACCCACCAATATGGATCTCGGCTCAGATGGTCGCGCCACCAGTGTTCTATCCAGACTGCCCTCCTGTCACTCGGGGGGTAACTACCCCGTAGTAAACCAAGGAAGGTGAAAAACTATTTACCGTCATGGTGTTGTATTGTGGTGTCACATTGTGATTGGTCATGAGTATGATGGTCACCCATCCAATACCTGACCCAGCGCAGTCTGCTTAACTTTCATCCCTCCAACCTCTCTCCCAAACAGAACTGGTCATGTGTATGATGGTCACCCATCCAATACCTGACCCAGCGCAGTCTGCTTAACTTTCATCCCTCCAACCTCTCTCTCGAACAGAACTGGTCATGTGTATGATGGTCACCCATCCTTACCTGACCCAGCGCAGTCTGCTTAACTTTCATCCCTCCAACCTCTCTCTCGAACAGAACTGGTCATGTGTATGATGGTCACCCATCCAATACCTGACCCAGCGCAGTCTGCTTAACTTTCATCCCTCCAACCTCTCTCTCGAACAGAACTGGTCATGTGTATGATGGTCACCCATCCAATACCTGACCCAGCGCAGTCTGCTTAACTTTCATCCCTCCAACCTCTCTCTCGAACAGAACTGGTCATGTGTATGATGGTCACCCATCCAATACCTGACCCAGCGCAGTGTTGCTTAACTTTCATCCCTCCAACCTCTCTCTCGAACAGAACTGGTCATGTGTATGATGGTCACCCATCCAATACCTGACCCAGCGCAGTGTTGCTTAACTTTCATCCCTCCAACCTCTCTCCCAAACAGAACTGTTCATGTGTATGATGGTCACCCATCCAATACCTGACCCAGCGCAGTGTTGCTTAACTTTCATCCCTCCAACCACTCTCCCAAACAGAACTGGTCATGAGTATGATGGTCACCCATCCTTACCTGACCCAGCGCAGTCTACTTAACTTTCATCCCTCCAACCTCTCTCTCGAACAGAACTGGTCATGTGTATGATAGTCACCCATCCAATACCTGACCCAGCGCAGTGTTGCTTAACTTCGGTGATCTCAGGAGAACCGGTGTTTTCAACACGCCAAACCGTTTCGTCTTTAGTTTAGCAAGAAATGAAAAAGCAACGAAAAACTCATGGTTTCCCTATAATTGGTTTGCACAGAGGGCGAGGGGCGGGACTTGTCTGCAGTGGTGTCCAGCCTGGCTCAGCTGCTGCTTGACGAACGATTCCGAACAGTACGTGGGTTGGCAGCACTGGTCCAGAAGGAGTGGGTGGCACTGGGTCACCCGTTCTGCACGCGGCTCGCTCACGTGCTCAGCGACGAGACAGAACGCTCGCCAGTCTTCCTCGTGAGTGACTTTCATTTACCAAGCGCTAGGAACAAAGCAAAATCTCTCCATGTTAAATTCAGTTTGGCCGTTGAGGCTATGTTCATAGAACTCATTTGAATTTATGATTGCAAGTCTAAAATGTTATAAAATGTTATAAAATGTTTTTTAACTTCTGTTCTGGTCCCAGAATCTGACAAAAACTCTTGTTGAAATAAAATTAGTCTTGTGAATTCATTTGGTAACATAAACAAGTCAACTCAATGTTTGAGTAAAATATGGTAAGGAAGGGTATAAAGTAAAGAGGAGGAAAATAAAATGAAATAGGAAAGAGAAAGAGGTCTGGAAGAAGTTGGTTTTGGCAAGGGAGTGTGAAAAAGAAGACAAATGATTTTACAGGTCATATTATAAAGTATAATATAATTTTTTCTTCCTTTTAATAACAAAAGAAATTATCGAGTTTTATGCCTCAAAAACATTCTAGGCCTTGAAATTCTGTCCCTGTGTAGTCTGACAAAGTTTTGTGACCCACAGGTGTTCCTGCACTGCGTGTGGCAGCTGACACGGCAGTTTCCCGATGCGTTCCAGTTCTCAGAACGGATGCTGGTCGCGCTATGGGACTCGTGCCATGTGACCCTTTTCGACACGTTCCTGTTCAACTGCGAGCGCGACCGCATGGCCGCCATCGCGGTGAGTTGAAACTTCCCCAAACAACCCGATTTAAAATATCCCGAAAACTCGAGTTGTTATTTAAATCCTATTATTTTCCAAAAGTCTCCGATCTTCACCACTTCAGAACATTTGCATATCCAATCTATTGCTAGCGCATGTTTTGAGGAGAAGAGCAGCGTGGCAATGTCACTGTCACGGAGTAGTTTGATCTTTAATTGAACATATTTATGCCAAACGGAACAGTATGATCAAATTCACGTTATATCAGGAACTTGGTCAGGCTGATTGGTCAGGGTCTGCATGATCATAGTTACATTTTTGATGTGGTGAAGAATTAAAGGAGGGATAAACTTACCAAAGAACAAAATCGCCGTCATGTGGTCCACTTGTTGAGAAATTCCGAGAATTTCCCAGAATTTTAAAGTTTCGGCGAGTTGCCTTTGTCAGTTTTATAGATTTTACTTTTGAATGTTGAGTATTGCGCTGGTATCGGGTGAAGGGGTGTGGAGGGATAGTATAAGGATGGGAAGGGGCAAGTTGGTGGCTCTGTGGTCAGGGAGGGGGGGGGGGGGAGGGGCGAGAAACATTTGAAATGTCCCCCAAATGTCAGGAATTCTAGAAATTTCTTGACAAATGCACTACACAATGCCAATTTACTTCTCTGATAAGTTGTGCTCCCTCTCACTTTTCTTCTTCACCACATCAAATATCCAAGGCTCTTGGCACCCTTTTCGCATTAAATATACTTTTATTAGCGTTCAATTTATTGTAAACCTTCCAGACTCATCAGAAATGTGTCAGCGAAGCTTATTCCTCCGTTTTTTTTTTAGGACCCTCAAAAGCCGTTGGTCTCTCGTTCGGTATGGCCGGCGCTGGCTTCCCGCGGCCTGCGCAACGCAAGCTACGAGGCGGGCTGCGGCCCGTTGCGTGCGGCCACCTCGCTAGCGCTGATGGCGCCATGGCCGGCTGCCTTCTTCCGATTTGTCCCGCTGCTCGACATCCCCCAGCCAGCCGTCGCAGCTGCCGCAGGACCTGGCTACGACGGCAATAAAAAACCGGTCAGAATACGCCTTGCTTCGTTTTGTTGGGGTCGACTGGAATCTAGTACCAGCATATTCATTTCTGAGTTTGTGTTACCTGCCTATCCGTGGTTAGGTTTTCAAGGAACATCTACATTAAAACATTCATAAGTCATAACATTCAGATATCCAAAATTGTATAAAACAAATGACTATAAAAGCACCACACGGAGAAAGTTTGATTTTGTAGATATTGGGTTATTTTCTATTATTGTTTATTTGTTTGTTAATACAAATATTTTTTAATGTAGTTTGGGTTTTTGAGTGTATAATGTTGTAAGTAACGCAATAGACTATGTTAAACAATTACATTGTCAGTTACAATGATATTGTCATGGAATGGAGAATGGAGAGAGCTAGTGATAGAAATCTATTCCAGATGGCTGCGGTTATCCACTGGCCCCATGAGGTCAAGAGCTGCTCTTGGTTTGTCTAGAAAGACCATCATGCCCTTTTGTTGAAGGAGTTAACTCAGTACCACTGTACCATACTATACCACAGTAACGCTCTTAACTTGCTAACTGTTACGTGACATCTGATTTAAATTGCAAATGCTTGCAATGCGCAAAGTATTTTATTATTAGGGATTCTGCTACCCTTTCAAAAATGTATGCCCAGATCAGGGTTCGAGTCTTCTTTTGGGCATCAATTTTTGAGAGGGTAGTAGTGTTCCGAATAATAAAATGCTAACCGTTGTCATCTAAACGAAGCCTTGCATTGTTTGCAGACGGTGCCTGCACGAAGATCGATTGCTAGCAGCGAGCTACTGTCACGGCAACGAGCAGTCTCTGACGAGCTCAAATCAAGGCAGCCACTCGCAAGCCAGGCTCGGCCTGATTAGCCTCAAACCATCAGCCAACCCCGCCGCCGCCACACAGAACACAGATATAAATATATTTATTTTGTACAGAACTTGCGGATGATTTCAATTCATCACCATTCCTTTCTGCCCAGGGTAGCTATTGTAAGAGAATTGCATTTACTGAGTCAAACTACTGAACTCGCTAACAGCGACAAAAGGAACATGCCAAATAGTCTAAATTCTCGGGATTCCTACACATTTCTGGACAATGCACCACGCGACACCAGTTTTCTTCTCTGGTAAGTTGCACCCCCCCCCCCCACTCTTTCTTTCTTCGCAATAATCAATATCCAGCTTTTTGGCACTATTTACATTAAACTGCTAAAAGATCAGTTTCTATCAGGTAATTTCTAAAACATTTCTTCATACCGTTTATGCAACACTCACTGTCCTCTGTATTTAATAGTTAGTAATATTGAGTCTACAGGATTACCAAAGTCCCAGCAGTAATGTTAATTCTGCTGAGCAATCAGTTATCTCCTGCAAGGTGGTTAATATCAGTCAAGCCAACATACTTACTATCGACATATCAATTGATGCATGAATCCCATCTCAAATGCAATTAATTTGACAGAAATTAACAATCTATAAAAGTAGTTGGGACTAGACGCATACTGAATTTTGTTCAAGGTAGAGGGTTCAGTTGGCAACTTCTGCTATCAGTAGTGCAAGTACAATTCTGGCAGTTGGGTCTCTGATAAAACCTATAAAGAAGACACCCAATGGTTAGTGCCATAGTGCTGGTGGCTACAGGAAGCAAGCAATTGAACCTTAGGTTCAGTAACTGTGCTTTTGCGTGTACACAGCAGCTAGGTTTCATGCGTTTCTTATGGTTGGTAAGAATCACCCAAAAAAAAATTTCCCATTAATAGAAACATGAAAATTGGTGGACAGTTTGGGTGATAGGTTTGTCTGAATTTAAAAAATACATACATAATAAACATTACTCCCGGAGTAATCAGCAGGGCACGAAGGTAACAACGCTGTTTTAGTTACCGATCCAGACCAATGGAATGACTGTTGGCACATTTCAATGCCATTGAAGCCATTACAGGCCCATCACCAGGGGGATTGCTTTTTTTTTTAACTATTTATTTAAGACCTAGGCTTACCTTTTGGTTGAACAACCATGCAGTTGGTAATTAATACTGAACTAATGTTTAATGATTGTTAAGCTATCTCAAGCTGTTCTTGGAAAGAGAAACAAAGATGTGCAGCTTTTTTAAGTTGAAAACCAGGCAGCAAAACTTTTAAAAGCTAAGATCTTAGTCTAGAAATCCACTGGACCGTCAAACCATCGCTCATAGACATTGCAAGGTACGTTGCCAATTTTACCAACACACTTCATTCACAAAGCAAATTGACCAGGGATGAAAATTTTTATAAACACATTTTTATTAGGTACTTTACTTTTTAATTATGCAGACATAAAATCCAACCAAAGAGTCAACCTGTCAGGTGATTCTGAGATTTTCAGAGTTGTCCATTGATAATCTAGCATTTTAATCATCAGCAACTATTACAGATATCGATCCAGATGGACACATTCATCATCATCATCAACATCACACATCATAACTTTTACCACTGAATGATTGTTGCATCAAGATTTGGCCTAATTGAGTTCTCATTTACTTACTACCCAAAATTGCAACTGGGTATTTTGTCTTCAGAAAGGTGGCCGCTCTTGAAAAGGGCGCACAGGTAGAAAGCATTTTACAAGTTTTTGCATTAGTGGTGCATTTTAGTTTGAACATGCTTCGACATGCTACAAACAATTTCATTTTATCTGCTATTTGGTGATTTTTTAATAATTCTTTTAAATGGTGATGGAACATTTTTTGACATGTTTCTGAATTTCAATTTTACAGAACAAAATCCAACAAAACTGTACCAAGAATACAAATCTCCAGCATCCTAAACAAACACTTTCTAGACTAGTGGAAACTTAGCTCGCAAAATCTAAAACGCCATCTAAAGGCACCAACTCAACATAGCGCAACGAGAAAACAGCCTACAAAACTCATAAGCGCTAGCCTTCAAAAAAACGCGATTCAATGAACGAAACAGGCAAACAAAAAAAAAATTTGGTTTTCATTTATTTGCGAGAAAATAAAGGGGTGGGTACTCCCTTTAAATTTTCACAGATGATAGAGTACGTAATGTGCTTTCGATCCGTGATGGTCTAAATTTTTGGTCCAGCCCTGAACAAAAATAGGCTAACTTTTACAACATTTTTGTTATCATTTATTTGCGAGAAAATGAAGGGGGATACTCCCTTTAAATTTTCACAGATGATAGAGTACGTAATGTGCTTTCGATCCGTGATGGTCTACATTTTTGGTCCAGCCCTGAACAAAAATAGGCTAACTTTTACAACATTTTTGTTATCATTTATTTGCGAGAAAATTAAGGGGCGGTACTCCATTGAAATTTTCACAGATGATAGAGTACGTGATGGGCTTTCGATCTGGGATGGTCTAAATTTTTGGTCCAGCCCTGGACAAAAAAAGGCTAACTTTTACAAAATTTTTGTTATCATTTATTTGCGAGAAAATGAAGGGGGGTTACTCCCTTAAAATTTTCACAGATGATAGAGTACGCGACGGGCTTTTAATCTGTGATGATCTAAATTTTTGGCCCAGCCCTGGACAGAAATAGGCTAACTTTGAGATGAATTTTGAAATAAATGTGCTTATTTATTGAACAGACCTACTTTGTGAAGGACGAGGATAGGGAGAGATCACTGTAGCAAAAAAAACACCTCACATAATATTGTTAGTTAACTAATCTATTAAATTAAAAAAGTTCATGGTTAACTACTAGATATAAACAAGTGAACAAGTGAACAAGTGATGAGAGTATTTTTGCTTTACATGCGTACGTTCATGTTCGTACCCTGGACAGGGTACAGCATAGTCGTTCCCTGTCCAGGGTTCATCATGTTCGTATATCTTGCTAATGTTTAAAAATAAATAAATAAATATTTTTTGAAGAGGTAGGCTATTGCACTCTTCAAGTAGATTGAAAACGTATCTCGAAGTAAAATTGCCCTTTTTTATCTTGACACTGCTCATATACAGTTTTTGCTTAGAAACATTTAAAACTATTCAGCAAACATGACGCCTATCTTTTGAGAATGTACCTAAATCGCTCCGAGATATTTGGCTTCAGATCACATGAAGTGGAAGAATGTTGTAGCCTTGTATGTCCCCAGGCAATGACAAATATCAGACTCCTTGACGTTGTCGTCACTTGAGTGACATTTGCGGAATGTTTAAGTGCTGCAAGCCTGCACCAAACCTCGAGTCAGTTTCCTCCATCTGGCAGGCCATTTTCTGGGCCCTCATTCACTGAAACACGGATACAAACAAGCCCACCTTATTAAGGATAAATCCTCCAATCTAGATGCATTGCGATACCTAATATTATTCTATAATTGAGAATAAATAATAATAATAATCATAGTCCTGAACGGTTCATCGCGCTTCACCACCAAAATCCAAATCGAGTATAATAGTACTTTTTACTAATAGTACTTTTAGTTGAAAAAAAAAACCTTTAAATAAACTTTGACCACATGCATTGAGAAATGCTTGGCCGTTAGATGGCACCGCTCGGCGTGGCTTCACGTACCTAGAGTTGCCATCGCCAGCGCGACGTTAAACCCTGCAACTGCTGCGACGAGCTGCGCTAGACCCGCCCACCAAGCCTGGCCAGCCAATCTTATGCGCTCGCGTGGTAAAACCTCCGACACGGCCACGTAGAGCAGACTTCCTCCTGCCAACGCCTGCAGCCATGCGAGCCCTCCACCGCTCGCCTGAAACGGATTCGTGAATATCAGCGCCAAGCCATGTTTCAAGTATGTTGTTTCACAGAAGCAATTTTGCATCACGTTACTGACGAGGGTTCCTAATTGAGTGTCAGGTTCTTTACTAGCACTGTAACTGTAACTCACAGTCCAAGGAAGATCCTAGAAACCAATAACTTACAAATTTTTTTGCAAGCCCAGAGAAGTGTTAGGTTAATCAATTGAGACAGTTAACTTTAATCTAAATTTCTCTTTGACTCAGGACAGACAAGAGAAAATTCCCACTTTTGCTGTCGGCGTATGATTGTGGAACCATGGAGTTGACATCCAATTCCATGTTGGAACCATTTGATCAGTGACATTATAAATCCTGGCTCAACATGCCAGTGCACTCAGCGCAACTTCACGTAATCGCACCTGTGCCAAGGCGCCTGTGACTCCGCCCACTACACAGCCGCCCGCAAAGACAGCGACTGCGACAGCATGGGTCCTGGTCCCGAAGCTCTGGCGCAGTTCGATACCGAGGCAGAGTGAGACAACGAGCTTGTGCGCCGCCACCGCCGCTGCCAGCAGCCATACACGCGGCGCCGTTGACTGCACCCCCACCGCTGCACCTTCCAGTGCTGAATGTACGCTCAGTGCTGCCACAAGACCAAGAGCTGCTGGTGTGGGCGAGGGGGCGGATGATGTCAGCAGGGGGCTGCTCTCTGTCCAAGCAACGAGAGACATTGAAGGACTAAAACCCTGCCTCCAAACAGTGGCATCGGCTTTGACACAGAATGCCACAAATCTTTTCAAAATATTAATATAGGTATTGTATTATTATGAACACAATAAACGTCTCAAAAATTGATGCCCAAACAGGGACTCGAACCACGATCTCCACCTATCGCGAGTGTTGCTCTAACCCATTGAGCTACTTGGATACTGGCTTTTTGAGATGATTTTAGTGCATTTGATGTATGATTTATGTCTCAATTTGTGTCTCAATCAATGTATGATTTATGTCTCTAAAAGCCAATGTCCAAGTAGCTCAATGGGTTAAAGCAACACCCGCAATAGGTGGAGATTGGGGTTCGAGTCCCCGTTGGAGCATCAATTTTTGAGACGGTTATAATGTTGATAATAATAAAATACCCCGCGAATTACAAGCGTTTACAATTTAAATAAGATTTCAATTATTAATATAGGTATTTATAAAATATTTTGCAGCAATAACTACTAAAGTGACACTAACAAATTGAGATCCTTTTATGAAAAGGTGACAGAATCTGATAAGCGGGTTGGATGGCCAGCCATTATCTTCTTTTTAAGGTGAAAATGAAATGAGGAATTATAATGCCTTTCTACGCTGCTCAAGAAACGCAGGTAAAGATAGTTTCAGAGTTTGAAAAATTTAGAGGAAGATCAAATCGTTTCCTGCCATACACATATTTCCTGCCATTCTTGCACATCCGTGCACATCCAAAACCTTCCTTCCACCTTCACCTGAACTATCCTTAAACAATACGGCTGCTGTATTACCGTCCTCGGCTGTGCAAGCAGCTTGCTCCCTGCGTGAAAACCGCACCCCACGCAGCCAAAGCACAACCTCCTCCGCGAGCTGCATCAAGAAAAAGCCGGCACAGAAAACAACCTCTGCCCCGACAGGAAGCTGCGCACGAAGCTCAGGCAGGATGTGCGCCACGGAGGTGGCCAGGAGGACACCTGCACCGGCGCACAGGGCCAACGATTGCACTACCAGGCGACGCTGTGATAGGTTCTGATCTGAGCATCAAAACAACGTCCAGTGAAAGGCAATTGTTTAAAATAGAATTGTTAAATGAGTCACTATTCTTAGCCAAAACATCAAACCTCAATTAAAAAAACTAGGCAAACAAGGAGCAAAATCTAGCTTCTAGTTTTCCGTACATAGACCAGTGTTGCGTTTATAAGCATAGTCCAGTAAGCGACGGGCAAATAGTTCATGGCCGGCAAATGAAATCAATGCAAAAAAATCAGGAGGAGAAAACACTGTGTGTTGCATAATCCTTCATAATCATGGCACAGCTTAACACAAGATACGACCTTGCCCACTACAGTAATTTTAGCTTGTTTATTTTGTATTATGAACAAGAATAATGCTGTACAGTGCATGGTCAATGCTCAGTCATAATTTTAATTCAGTAGGCATTGCTTGCCTCACAATATAACTTCTTTTTCTACTCAGAGAAACCATAATTTCCTCAACAACAGAATAGAGTTTTTGAAATTTGAATGCTTCATTTTTGGTTGCACACAGTTTTAGACTGTCTGGCATTTTTTAAGTCAAAATTACTCTGATTTTCAATTGGAGGATGAGTAAAATAGAATCACCACCAAGTTTAATCCATGCCTGTGCCTCGAGGAGCCAGCAGAGGAGCAAGCCCAAGTGCCAAGCTGCCTGAAGCCAAAGCAGCCAACGCAAGAAGCTTGGTAACCAGGAGGTCCATCATTTTCTCGGGCTAGGTTGGTAACCAGCTGACCTGCAAGAATGTAAGCAGTACGCACTGACATTTAAACTACAAAAGTCGATCCCCTAAGGCATGCAACCCTCTATTTCTTCAGTAAAATTATATTTCTATAGTTTTATAGACAAAAAGGATTAAGCTTGAATGACTTTTTCCTAAATTTTTGACGCTATGTATGGTGGTCATCTTAATATGCACTTCAGCATTTTCTGTCATGAAGCATACATGTCAATATAAAGTGAGCAATTTCATTACACCCAAACCAGGAAATAATTTTTAGCCTTGGTAAAACTTTGATCGAAAGTAAGCACTCTGTCAGCGCATCGGAACATTTAGATGGCAGCAAACCGTCTACACACTCAACGAGCAAACTCTCACCAGACGTGTTTAGAATCCACAGGCTGCACACACATTAACCAAGAAATCAACAACGTTCAACGTCTCTGGTTACAGGCTCACGCAGCAACTTGTTGTAAGCATGTTACGTTCCTGCGGGAGCTTACTCAACTATGGAAACCGTTTCGATCAACAGGCGCTGGCCCTAGGCAAACTGTAATATTCTTGCTTTTATGGCATTATATATTAGAGATTATACCATTGCAAACATCAAAATTGCTTTTCTCTGCCTGGTTCCTAGTTTTGCCAGCAAAAACTGCTTGTTCAGATTGGGACCAGACAATTGGATGTGGAGCATGTTTGCCATGGACAAAGCAAGCATGAGATAAGAGGGGGCAAGGTCGATGTCTAGGTAAACATACAATTTATTTATTGGTTGGCTTACAGCTGTGTGTTGGCACTCGGTTCCGAAGCCGTAGAGTCGGAACCGAGACCAACAATTGGCACTAGCGCTCGGCTAGTGAATAGAACTATGGTCTTGCCTGATCGCAGCACACCATCCGAAACATTAGAAGCGACAAATTATCACACTATTTGAACGCAATTCGAAACACAGTCGTTAAGCAATACATAACCTTCGTTTAAACAAAATAAGCCCATTAAACCTTTGCTCGGAACAAGAATATACATTTTGACATGAAATCAGAAGCTTACATAACGAAATATTTAGCCTGTTCCAGCATTATTAAAATTTAAATAAAAAGGATGTTTTTTGTTTAATTTGCTACTGGATCATTTGATTGATTGATTGTTCAGCTCAACAGTAACCAGGCTATTTGAGCCTGAGAGGTGATTTACAGAAATAAATGAATGAATGATGATAGAAATAGAGAAATCAAATGATATGAAAAAATGCACACAAAAGTGCTTAAACTTGGCCGCTGTTATAAAATACCAGCCGATTTAAAAAATGTGCCTACTACTCATTATTACGAAATGTTGCTGTGACCAGTTTGTAACAAGGCGAGCAATGGAGCTAAAAAAAAAAGACTGCTTTGTACTTATTCAGTGGACACAAGGCAGAAAATTGCGTCGATTGTTTCCACGCAACAGAACGGGCTGCGGAAAAATGGGTCTTGGTTTAGCTGCGGAAAGACTTCCGCAGAGATAATCCCTTGCGGCAACTTGAACGCACCAGATGAAGGGCCACTAAAATTAAAAGCGAAGGAACATTTACGACGACACGATGAATTGGCATCGATAATTTTTATCTCAACGATTGTTTAAGTCGTGCCACTTTTTGCTGGCTTTGATTGGCCAGGTTAGGGACGTGAGTATGCCGCATGGAGTAATTATGTTTAGTGCTTTGTCATCGTGTACGATTCGGGAATAATTTAGAAATAGACTTTGATTCGAGATGAGACGAGCAAAATAAAAATGATAACGTACTCCACGAGTACTCTGGTGATGTTAGTATTAGTGTTCTGAAGAGAATGCTCTGATCGTGGCCATCAGAAAACAAGGCATGGCACAAGACGTTCCTACCAACAGATTCAACTGTCAAAGCTATCTCATTCACATAACCGTCAAAAGTTGACGAAACACCTTAGCTGACTTTTCTAACACATTTGTGAACAAATAAATATTTTCTCAACACAAAGACACATCGCTAATACAATCTCCAAAAAACCACTACACCTCCGATGCCTGATTTCACCAATGTCGAGCTGAGCTCAGTGTAAATTGAAACAAAGTTCAATGCTGCTACCAACATAGTAAAACTGAAATACTTCTCTAAGAATGACAAAGATAACAAACAGACCAAAACGTACCAATTTTAAGGCACATTCCTGAAGTTTTTGTGTTTTGTTTTATCTCTAATTAGAGATTATTATAGCTTTATGATATTTTTTTGGAAAATGCGATTTTTTTTTTCAAATTCCCACTATCGAACACATGTATCAATTCTTTGAAAATGTCTCTCCGTTCACGCAACAAAATTTCCTTTAAAATAAAACTAATCTTAGTGACATGACATTATTTTCTGCTTCATTGAAGGTAAAAACATTTAAAACTATGCACATGGAAAAATACTGCTGTTTGTGTAAAAAACATTTAGAAGAATAAAATGGGATCATTAAAAAAAAAAAAAAAAAAGTTATATTGTTCGTGTCCGTAACCCTGATTCGGCATTTTGGCCAAAGACCAAGCATATCCCTGCTCGTTTTCTGATATTTCGATAAGTTGAAACAATTACATTTACGTGAATGCACAAAAAAAAATTGTACATTTCCTTGTAAATTACGTGTTAATGCTATAAGGCACATGTTAGATACTTTACCAATTATGAAGCATTATGAAGCTTTTTGTGTAAATCAACATTCAATAATTGAACCTACAACAATGAAGGTTTAAATTTTAAGCCAAGTTTTAAGTTTATAGAAAATAATGCCAAACACAACTAAAATATATTTTTTTATCCCAAAACCTTTGCATTCGAGACATACTTTGTGCCCAAGACATTTTTTCTTGTCTCTCGTGATTTGACCAAATCTACTTGCTTTACGTTTGAACAACGTCATTGATTTAGAGAAGAAAAAAAAACGAAAGCGCATACCGAGTTTAGCTCAACGTTGGTGAAATCGAGCCTGAACAGCTGATGAGATAACGAGGTTATATAGACCTAGACATCAACAAAATAAAAAAAACTACATTCACCCGTTTTGAAAAAATTCCACGAGTCAAAATGTAATATAACCGAGCCAAGATTTCCAAAACGCTCGCCGAGCTTAAAACCAACAAAATCTAGGATTGTCACTTGATTTCGTTAGCAAGTTTCATCTTATTAAAACATTGTTTAAGCACTTGGAGGCATGTGAGAATCTGGGCTCTGGTATTGACGTCACTAACTTCTCTATTTTAATACCTAATCAATTGCACAACTTGTTCGCTATTAATATACAACGACCCGATAGGAAACTTACGGATGCGGCTACGACGCTAGTTATCGGTAACAAGATCACGCTTTACTCAACTTTTAAGTAGTCGCTCTAAAGCTTAACAATACGTCGATATGGAAACAAAGTCATAACTTAAAAATAAAAAAGTGAACCTGCGTTGTGATTGCAATATGTCCGATGGACTTGGATCCAACTTGGCTTGTGTGCGATATTCAGAGTCTACATCACATGCCGCCGTTAACGCTAGCCCCTCCCTCACGTCACGAAGCAGTAGAGAGCGGTGGATGCAACAAGTCCATGAGTCTTTGCACCGTGGTTCGATCCAACGCACACAAGTCGAAGTCGAACGTCTTTTTGGTGATCTCGAAACGGCCGGTCTGCGAAATCATTCGAACGACCTGCTGCAGTTCGGCGTTTGATTCGAGCGACATGATTCGCTGCTGTAACGCCCGGAGCTCGGAGACATACGCAGGAGTGAACCGCGGCTCGTCCCTTGCCAGCTCCGGGGCTCGCGGGGGCGGGACTGGGGGCGAAACCAGGGCCGTGGGTAGAACCTGAGCGGGCTCCTCCTCCGATTGGACCGACTCCGAGTCGCTGGAATCGGGATCGGACAGCTCGGCGAGCAGCATCTTCAGCGGCTGTTTGGCGACCGGCTTCTCGGGGGGCGGTGGGGGCAGCGAGGGCGGGGGCGTGGCTAACGCTACGGGTGCCGGGCTAAGTTCACGTTTCTTCTCCTCGGATGGCGAGCGCCGCTTCTTGTCGCGCTTCTTATGCTTTTTATGCGCCTCCTTCTCAGACTTGCGATCTTTGCTGCGTTCGTCTTTCACACGCTTCTCTTTCTTATCTTTTTTCACCTTGTCTTTTGCCTCTTTGTCCTGTCGAGGAACTTTGGCCGACGGTCCGGTCTTTTTGCCGCCCGGCGATGCGGGTCGCTTCGGGGACGTCGCTCTCTTGGGCGATGGCGGTCGCTTGGGAGACGGCTGCCGCTTCGTGGGGACCGGTGACGGAGCTTTCTTCGGAGAGCTCGGGCGTTTGGGAGAGGTGGACCGCTTCGAGCTACTTGGAGACTGCTTCTTGGGTTTATCACGGACCTGCAGCATTGGCAAAGAAATCACTAATACCTTGTCAAACATTCTCGAGCCTCTGCGTAAGTAGCCTATCACAAAACTGACTGCAGCCACAGTCTGGCACTACTGGAACACTGCCTGGTTTGCAAGGAGTTGGCACAATTAGTTCAGCTGGAACACAATTGCACTGAGAAGTTTGTTATTCAGAACCATTGTTCGTCATTGTTTACCACTCGTTTATTTACGACTGTTTGCAAATTAACAATATCCAGTAATTATTAGGAACTGCAATAAAGTGGCAAAAGGCAGAGTTTCCGAGCGTGGGAATGATGCTGAATACAGTAGAGATAGCACCAGCTTGTGTGTGTTTGAATTAAACAAGATATTTTGGTATTATGATTTTTAGACTCATGTCTACTTATCTAACTTTAGCTCTAGTTTTGAAAAAAAAAAAAATATATATATATATATATTTGCAGCTGGGTTTTGAATGCTATGTAAAAAAAAACACATTTTCTTGATGTTTCGTAACTTACGCATGTAAGATTAACAGGCATAAGTTACGAAACATCTTGAAAGTTTTTTATTATTGTGAACTTGTCTCAAAAATGCCCAAACGAGGATTGGGCATCAATTTTTGAGACGTGTTCATAATAATAAATTACCCCGCACATCTCAAGCGTTTGCCATACATTTAATATTGAAAAAAGTCTTGAAAGTTGCTTGTTTTTTACTTAGCATTTAAAAGCCAGTAGTAAATAGTTTTTTCCAGATGTTTTCGTGTTTTCGTGCAGGTATTAGAGCCAAGCAACAACTTACCTCCTTGCGGGGAATATGTTTGGCCTTGTGCTTGGTCTTGGGCTGCTCGGCCCGCCGAATTGGCTGCCCGAAGAGATCCGAAAAGGAATCCCTCGGCAGTTTCTCCCCTTTAGGCTTCGGTCGTTCAGGTTCCACATCTCGGGGAATGCCCGCACTGGCCACCGTGGGGGCGGTAGGGTTCCCTGACTGCAGGCAACCAGGCAAACATTTCACAATCCAGTTACCAAACCCATTTCTAACAGTGTCCAAAAGTAGTTATGCAGTTGGGAAGGTAAAATATACCCCCCTGATTTAGCAATTCTTTTCTTTCCCACAGACCGTAACCACATCAGAATCCTATCAGCAAATCCATAAAAATAAAAATAAAATATTTGTCCCAATAATTTCATTTTAAGCAAAAAAAAGTGTCCAATGTTATAATAACTCGTATTATATTATTATAAACCTAGTCATATTTTCTAGGTTCTTTAATGATTGCAGTTACAATGACATTTTATTATTAGGTGCACTAAAATACTTTTGGTATTTTTTCTACTCTGGGAATTAAGACTGAAATGCTCCCGTCGTGGATCTATCCTTAAACTTCTAGGAATTTTTTGTTGCGTCATCAACAACTAATGAGTTTCATACGGAGAACCAAAGATCGGCAAGTTTGGTAACTACGTAATCTTTCCCTTTTACTTTCACTCATCCAGCCTACTGGCATGCTACTGTACTACACACTAACATCTTGTGGACTGCGTTTGGTTTCAGCATACAAACCAAAAATTATCAACTCTAATCATTTTTGCTTGGGAACATAAAGAAGTGGTAAAATATTCATTTTAGTGTTAATGGCTTTTTTACACTTTTGGCATTTTACATGACCAAGGCTTTGTTTAAGCTAGAATTTGGTGAGTGAAAATATAGCAGAGAATCGGTTTTCCTGGGGAATAACTGCTAGCACATTATTTCTAAAAAAAAAAACTTAATAATCAACATCAAATGAGTTGTGACCTACCCCTCCAGATCGAATAAGTTTCCTCCGCAAATCCTCGGAAGGATTGGGGAAGTTGACCGTTTGTTTGACGACCATACTGATAGGTGGGCCTGAAGTCTGCAGAGTCAGGTCATAGTTGTAGCTGAAAAATTAATCAAACTTGTTTAAGGGATTTTGGTTTTCTGATGATTCCAAGAGAGTTGAAACCAGCAAGCAAAGGATGAAAAAGAAGCTAGGCCGTAGAAATATGCAATCAAGCTGGGATATGCACTCAGGACCTCCCAATCCCTGGTCGGTTGCTCTATCAACTAAGCTATCTGGGTACACAGATTCTAGCTTTGCAAGGTTAGTTAATGGATCCTCGCTCTGTTTCCAAACTTTTTTAAATTGTCGCCTTCAAATAATTTGTTAGGTATTTAACAATTTATTTTGAAATGACAAACAAATAAATTATCTTAAGATTTTTTGGTGCCTGTTTTCCAGTGGCAAATTATGAAATTAACATCTACTGTTAACAAACAAATAATATCTTTTGATTAGCTGCTGCCGATCAAATAAAAAATTAACAGACTGTTAGGATCGTCAGTTAGGTGTTGAAATCTGAGCAACTAAGCTGCTAGATAGGTAGGCAGATACCTAGATAGTATCATGTAGTAGTCATGGTACCGATTGTGTACACGTACCTCATTCTTCGCGGTTCCTCTGCATTCTTAAATATAACCTCTATAGGGAGTATGAAACCCGCATAGCCAGACTCTCGTACTGAGTACGGTGGTTCACGGATGACACGCCGAGAGTTAAGGAACGTCTCGTGCAGAGTGAACACGACTCGTTCCACTAAGTAGCTAATGTCGGCTCCGTCTGAGCCGCGTACGAAAACCTCCCAGTCATGTGTGAAGCCCTCCGCCGTACGCTTAGTGCGCAAGCTCGCTTCATGGCCCAGCTCAAAGCAAACACTGACGGACTGGAACATGGGAACACAAAGATCACGACAAAGTCTAGCACTGGACCCTAGCGAAGGCTCGAAACTAAAAGAAGCCAAATGCACTTACTGCAGAAGCCATTCTTATCGCCGGGCCGCGGCCTCATCGTCCGATGCCAGCAGACGTCGGCAGGTAATCGCCAGCTAACAGTTAAATTTGATGTGCTTGTTCGTAGGGCACACCAAATTGTCTGTTTAGTTTCCTTAAAGGTTAGAAAGGGAGCCAAACCTCGAGAAAACACTAGCCCCAATTGGCGCTCCCGATACGTCAAAAACATAAGTCAGTGCGGCCAGTGTCTGTCATGTCGTAATTTAATTTAGCACATGTGGATCCACCACGTGAACCGCGAGAGTTTTGAGACAACATATTTATTGTTAATTTGAATTAAATTACTATTATCATATGCATAATTTATTTGTATTAATTCCAAGGGAGTGTACGCATCTGCTAAAATGCTAAATGTTTGCATGTGAACGATACAAGCAATCTCGCTGTTGCGACAAGGCTAAGAGACGTCAAAAAAGTGAGGTTTGATTCACTTTTGCCATGAGGCCTGTGAATTCGGCAACTGTTGCCGAACTGCATGCCAACGGCGAAAACATTCGAAATATCTGTATCTTAGCTCACGTCGACCATGGCAAGACAACTCTGGCGGATTCACTAGTTGCTAGCAATGGTGTAATTTCTCAAAGACAGGCAGGCAAGCTCAGGTAGGTAACCGTCGAAAGTCAACGACAGATATTCAAGTGACTGTGGTTTAGAACTAGTGATTAACCCGAACAAATGTTTAGGTACATGGACTCGCGGCGAGACGAGCAAGAGCGAGGCATCACAATGAAGAGTTCAAGTATTGCGCTGTGTCACGAGACCGGCGATCCTCCGCAGAAGTACTTGGTCAATTTGGTAGATTCCCCTGGGCATGTAGATTTTGGCTGGGAAGTTTCTGCTGCTGTCAGGCTGTCCGATGGAGCTGTCGTACTGGTTGATGTTCTGGAAGGTGTATGTGCTCAGACCAAGGTGGGTTTAAGGTTTAAATATAACTACCTACCATCATCAAGTAGCATTGTAGTGTAGTCAGCGCTCTCACTATTTATTTACATTGAGGTCATATCCCTACTTCTACGACTTCAAGGAATTCTAGGTAATGCAGGTGTTTCATAGAATTCAACTGATTTGTAACCACTTTATTATCTATATCTGTTAATGATGCCCATCATAGGAGACTACAAAATGAGCATTTAATATTGCTGCACAAATTTTTGAGTTCCTAATACTTTCATTATTTTTTTCTCCGGTTGGCATCAAACTTGTTTTCGACTATGAATTAGGAAATCTGGAAACAAGTTGAAAAAGTGCAACTCACCAACATTTTTAAGATGAGTTTTAAGATTTTAATATTATCAATATTTTCAGTAAAAATTAACTGAAACTAAAAGAATAGAGCTGGACAGGAAGAGGAACACTTGTTGCCTTGTGAATACCTACAAAATATGAATCGGATTTTTTACTTTGATCTCCAAAACACAGTTTAAAAGCAACGCTCTCATTCGTTTCAAATATTAAACGACAGTTTGAGTGGGAAGAAAATGGTGGTGGCTGAAAAACAAAACTTCTTTTATGTGGCAGTCAGTGCATATCTTAAATCGTACTTGACTTGACACCAAATTCAAATTTAAATTTGAGTCTCAAAAGATGTAAAATTAATGATTGAACAGAGAACGAAGAAGAAAAAAAAACAGATACTTGAATAAATAACTTTTAAAATTAAGTTTTTGATAACCTAGTATCAGGGCTCCATAGATAACATATTACTAGTTTATAAAAAACAGTCCAAGGACAGTCTTGGGAACCAATGCTTGAATTAACTTGAAAGAAGACATTTGAGAAAGTCACTTCTGTTTGAAAGTGTCTTCCTTTTGAGATAACATCGGGTCTGCGCTGTCGGAACAGGTCTCACTGCAGCAGGCGTACGAGCAGGGACTTACGCCGGTGTTGGTCTTTAACAAGATGGACCGTCTCGTCTTGGAGAAGAAGCTAGCCCCATTAGATGCTCACTTACACCTTTCACAACTGCTGGAACAGGTACCTACCACTGTCATATAGTTATTTTATTCAAAAAACATCATCACAAACACCTTTTACCACCGATGGGGGTAAATTTAACGAGTTATCAAGGGTAAAATAATCAGGTCGGATCTGGTTGCAACCGGGATTCACCAGTAAATCTTACCTGCTATTCCGGCTTGCCGTCCTGTAAACCACCGGTTGGATTGTTTGGTCAATTTGGTTGTAACCGAGGAGTGAGAACTCTGGTTTGGAGGGGCATCGTATTCAAATCTTCTGTGCTCATATCTGTTCGGGAGTATGGTTTCAGAAATTGTGACACATTGCGCGCATTTTTTTGACCACGTTATGGCCGAAATGAGTTGACCGCATGCGTTTACTGCGTTAGTAAAGCAAAAAAATTGTTTTTGTCTCATGTAATTTCATTTCATGTATTTCATAGAAATCTATTTATAAAGTTTTCCATTCAGCAGATTACCAACTGTTCATCAAATGTATCTCAGATACATTTTTATTAAGTTGGCAGTCTCTGGAGCAGCAATGTTGTTGATAGCCTTAAACTTCCAACCAACATCATTCCGTTTTCAGCTGATCCACCAGGATAAAAAATGGCCGATATATAAACTAGAACGATTGGCCACGTCGATCCAGATCTTATATGGAATACACCCCAAGCGTTATCAATGGCATGACCCAATTAAAAACCCATTTACCTTTAATCTCTGGGTTTTAACTTGTAATGCGTATTAAGCATTTTAGACACACATCTTTTTAAATAATTATTCTGAAGACTTACTTCTAACCGATGCATGATACTGGAACACCTGTGCCCGACAAAGGTGAATGCCGTTCTTGGCGAACTCTTCACGTCGGAGGTCGCTGCCCGAGCCGCTGACTCCGCCCCCGTGGGGGCGGGATCTGGGGTAGAAGGGCTGGGGGTGGAAGGGCTGGCCATCACGCACGATTGGGCTTCAGGACTAGAGGACGCAGACGACTCAGCACTCTACTTTCAGCCTGAACGAGGAAACGTGGCCTTTGCTAGCGCCGTAGACGGATGGGCCTTTCGGTAAGTGGTTTGTGTTTATTTGTTTATTTGTTTATTTATTCCAGTTTGATCATGGACATGATATTTGGAGTTGTCTCTCAATTACAATTACAATAAGTTATCAATAAATAAAATATACAATAACGTATAAATATACAATAAATACAATATAGGTACAATAATAGTTCATGAGTGCTCTCTTATTTTCATTGAGCGATTCTTTCTGACTTAGCAATCTTATTGGGGGCTCACAAGTTGATCTTAAGGAGCACCAAAATATTATCATCTAATGTTTAGACAGTTTAAGAAGCTACGTGGTTAGTTTTACAAGTTGAGTTTACTTTTTAAGATCCCATTTCAAAGTCCCAATTAAATTATATAAATAAAATGTATTCAAAGAAATGCTCAATTGATTCCAATAAGAACACTAAGAGTAAAATTTTCTTTGAAGGCCACCACAAAGTTTACAAATGTGTATTTTTTTGGATTCTGCCTTTTTCCAAGGGTAAAAGAGTTTTTATGGACTAAAAAGTAATCTTTGAAGCTGGGTTTCCTTGACCCTGGCTACTGGGTGTGGAGGTGGCTAAATCAGGCATCTTGTGGGCAATAATCATTCCCCTGACAATTGCTCAGGGATGCAAAAAAATTCAAAGTCTCCTTAAGTGATGTAATCACGACAAAGAACAAACTCGAACGCTCTGTTGTTGCCGACAGGCTGGAGCACTTCTCGCGGCTTTATGCCTCAAAGTTGGGGGTGGCGGAGCCAGAGCTTCGTGCCGCTCTCTGGGGCGACTTCTATGTCGGGGGCGGCAAGGTCAAGGCTGGTGCTGCTGCACGTGCCAAGAAGACACTCTTTGCTCAGCTCGTTTTGGAAAACCTTTGGCAGGTCAGTGATGTCAGTGATTTCAGTGATGTCAGTGATTTCAGTGATGTCAGTGATTTCAGTGATGTCAGTGATTTCTACTGGCTCGGATAAAAGGGATCCCATTTGATTTGAGTGTTATTTATACAAAGACTAAGTTTATAGAAAATCCAGTCAGCCATGAGGACTCAAATTTAATAATTTTCCTGTGATTTTAAGATCTAAGCCATCTACCAGTACCTTAACCAATCTGAAATTACAATATAGAATGATGAGTGATGACCAATTTCCAAATCTTCATACCACGTTAGATTCCTTTTGTCAAAAGAAAATTCAAATGTAATTCAATTCCCTGTGGAATTTTACAATTTCCTTGCGTTTCATCACCTCATATGATCTTAATATTTGCCATAAAATGCAAACTTGTTTTTTTAATAAAATCTGGCAACTCTAGAGAAACGTATCAAGATTGCCTATGAGCTATGCTGCTGTAAATAAATTTGGTTGGATTGTGAATTATTTTGCCGAAAGGAAATGACTTATTATTAATTAAATATAATTGAGGAGTTAGCAATTTCAGTTGGCTTAGCGTCCCACCTGACCATGCCTGAATATTTTGAGTGCTTGTTCAAATGAAATGAATTCCTGCCGCTTAGCCTAGTCTGGTCAATGAATGAGGCTTATGAACCTGCTGCACCTGATCAGCTGCACCATCTTAAACACGGATAAATATCGACTTTGTTAAAATCTTATTTAAATTGCAAACGCTTGCAATGCACGAGGTATTTTATTATTATGAAAACTATAAATGTCTCAAAAATTGATGCCCAAACGCGGACTCGAACCCCGATCTCCACCTTTCACGGGTGTTGCTTTAACCAATTGAGCTACTTGGACACTGGATTTTTGAGACGATTTTAGTGCATTTGATGAGAATGACGGATCTCTAAGGAGTAGAACCAAGAGGCTGTAAATACTCACAGTCACTCTGATTCTAGTGACGCTATATCACGTCACAACCATTCAATCTCGAGGAACTCCAATTTGACGTTGGATGCGTTGTATTTATTTGAAATCTTAAATTAATTGCAAACGCTCATCAAAGTCCAAGTAGCTCAATGGGTTTGAGCAACACCCGTGATAGGTGGAGATCGGGGTTCGAGTCCCTGTTTGGGCTTATAGTGTTCATAATAATAAAATACCAGGTTCGTTCCCTTCATGAATGTAGGTGTACGAGACGTTGGTAGAACGCAAGGATCGCGGCAAGCTCCCCGCGCTCTGCTCGGTGCTTGGAGTAACGCTGTCGGCGCGAGAGTTGCGATTGGTGGACGGTCGAGCTCAACTGCAGGCGCTGATGCAGGCGTGGCTGCCGCTGTCTAAAGCCGTGCTGGGTACGTTTAGCAAACAAGCAATCGGTTCTGCGAATCAAACACGTTCAATGCTTTCATTTTAACGTTTGTTGTCATTGTGGCGTTGCATTTCCGTTCACCGATTTGAATTTAAGTGGAAAATCAAGACCCGGTCCTAAGATTTACGTGGTTGGGGCACTTACGCACTCCCTGACGACTGGGCTTAAATCCATATAGATACAAGGAAGTAATTGGAAACAAATTCATTGTTATTCTGAAGAAAATAAGATCGAGTGTAGTTTCTAAAATCATAACCCTAACTCCTGAGCTATATGAATTTCTATTACGCTTGCTTCAATGACCCTGGCGCCGTATAGAACCTAATTTTACCAAACCTAACCTAACCTAATCTAACTTAACTTAACAAAACCGAACCTAATGGCCCTTTCAGAGCCATATCACCTCTGCAAATTGTATATTACTCCTAGAAAATATTCATATTATTTCTGGGGCCAGATAGATACCTACAGCCCAGCTGCCAGAGCATCATTTATCAATCATAAGTATTGTTACCATATTAGTATCATAGTTTGTACGTATGTTCCTACCACACTTGTATTACCACTATACCATCAGAATAATTATTATCATTTTTACTACTATTATTATCATTATTATTATAACTGTATTTTATTAATATTACTTTTATGTACTATCCTGACAATCCCTAATGGGATTCATGGCTTGTAAATGTTTTTTTTTTTTTTTTAAGCCAATAAAGGAAATCAATCAATCAATCAATCATCAATGGCCTCAGGGGGAAATCCAGCAAATTGTGGCTGAACTTGTACTAAAAAATGTTTTCCTCCTGTCTAGACATGGCTGTGGGATGCGTACCGTCGCCGTTGAGCCTGTCAGAGCGGAGAGCTCGGCTACTGCTCGGACTTCCCGACGACTCTGTTGAGCTAACGGCCGAACCACGCGACCTTGTCACCGCCTTTACCGAGTGCTCGGCCGCAGACGGCGCCCCACTCGTAGTCTTTATCGCTAAAATGTTTCCTGTACGTTCCGAAAACATCTTGCTCGCAAACAGTTCACTTGCAGTTCAAAGGCCAACAGTTCAACTTCAAATCTTCAAGTTGATGCCTTGGGGCCTGACCTAGAGCGGTCATTTTGTAACCCTGATATTACTGTCAGTAGCACCGTGCTAACCAGCACCATCATAGCACCAAGCAGTAACCCTGACCTAGAGCGATGATTCGTAACCCTGGTATTACTGTCAGTAGCACCGTGCTAACTTGCACCACCATAGCACCAAGCAGTAACCCGACCTAGAGCGGTGATTCGTAACCCTGGTATTACTGTCAGTAGCACCATGCTAACTTGCACCACCATAGCACCAAGCAGTAACCCCGACCTAGAGCGGTGATTCGTAACCCTGGTATTACTGTCAGTAGCACCATGCTAACTTGCACCACCATAGCACCAAGCAGTAACCCCGACCTAGAGCGGTGATTCGTAACCCTGGTATTACTGTCAGTAGCACCGTGCTAACTAGCACCACCATAGCACCAAGCAGTAACCCAGACCTAGAGCGGTGATTCGTAACCCTGGTATTACTGCCAGTAGCACCGTGCTAACTAGCACCACCATAGCACCAAGCAGTGACCCTGGTATTACTGTCAGTAGCACCGTGCCAACTAGCACCACCATAGCACCAAGCAGTAACCCAGACCTAGAGCGGTGATTCGTAACCCTGGTATATCTGCCAGTAGCACCGTGCTAACTAGCACCACCATAGCACCAAGCAGTGACCCCGACCTAGAGCGGTGATTCCTGACCCTGGTATTACTGTCAGTAGCACCGTGCTAACTAGCAACAACACAGCACCAAGCAGTAACCCAGACCTAAAGCTACTGGTTGCCAGTGGTAGTGAAAACAACAATCTCTAGCATTGTCGGAAAGTGCCTCTCTAGGTTGGGATTAAATCATACCACTGATCGTATTGTATAGCACCATGATAGCACCGCCAAAGGACTGCTCTAGGTCGGGGTTATATAATACCACCGGTCTTATTATGAAGCACCATGGTAGCAATGGCAAATGACCGCTCTAGGCCAGGTTTATATAATACAACTGATCGTATTTAGTAGCAATATGGCAGCACCGCCAAATGGTTGCTCTAGGTATAACCCCTGAATAGCTTAATTCCTGATACTTTATACCACATAATACCCATCTACATTTACTTGTTGTCACACTTAGACATTCCTCAGATGGTTGCTATGGCATGAGATTTGAATCCCCAGCACAGCACATGGGCCCACGCAGCTAATTTTCAGAAGCCTTCAAACATTCAGCAATTAAAAAAACAATAATTTACCGACTTCACATGCTCCGTCCCCATGCTCGATGTAATTTCACGGTACTTGCTTTGCAGGTGCCTCGAAGCAGCCTGCCAGAAAACCGTCCCGTGGAACCATCGCCAGAAGAGCTACAAGCCCGTCGGGCAGCTGCGTTGGCGGCAAGGCGACAAAGAGACGCCGACGAGAAGGGGCCTCGGGTTTGTGAGGGGGAAGAGCAACCAAATGTGCCTATCATGGCGGAACCCACCACTCAAGCAGATGCATCAAGTTCCGCAGTGGAATCTAGCCGCGAAGGTGGTGATGCTAAAAACATACCGACTGAAAGTAGCGTCGTAACGAATCGTTTGGTTGAGCCCAGTGACAGCAAGGAGGCTGTTGTCCGTGGTGTTGATGAAGATGTCGAGGAGGGCGAAG
Organism: Protonemura montana; assembly: GCA_947568835.1. Classification (NCBI taxonomy): domain Eukaryota; kingdom Metazoa; phylum Arthropoda; class Insecta; order Plecoptera; family Nemouridae; genus Protonemura; species Protonemura montana. The sequence continues at coordinate 2,918,977 of OX387606.1, read as the reverse complement.
ACACTTTCGTTGCGTTCGCTAGAGTGTTCAGCGGTACGCTACGTGCGGGCTCCGAGGTATTTGTTCTCGGGCCGAAGCACGACCCCGTGCGAGCAGCAGCTGCCGTGAGTATTTATTTATTTAATCGATTGATTTGTGTCATCTGCTTGGGCTTATTGTTGGTAGACCTATTAGTTTGTGCTACCATAACAGTAGCAGGTCGGTGACAATATCAAGCATGTCTGGAGCACGGCTAGCAACGTTGGTCACGGATATCCTTCCTACGGCAGGTGAAACGCGGCGAGACGGTGGAGCCCGGCACGACCTTGCGCGACCTTCCCGCGGGGTGTCATGTGACCCGCGCAGTCGTGCGACAGGTCTACCTGCTGATGGGCGCCGACCTTGAACCTCTGGGCCACGCACCTGCAGGCACCGTCGTAGGTACGTGTTGTTTTATTTATTTATTTATTTGATTTATTATTATAACATCGTACTGGCGTACAAAATAGCACTGTGGCAAGGTATAAATATTGATTAACTTAAATCTAAATCTAGTTTGCTCCTAACAAATTTTATCTTTTATCTTTTATTTTTACCTCTTGTCAAGACTCGTTTGAATGAAACCAAGCTGACGATGAGAAACTTATGCTGTTAGTACTTTCGATTAAATAATTTAACCGTGACCAACGAGTTGTATTTACTATTTACCAATTGTATATGTGAATGAGGTGTTGGTTGTATGCATCCTTGATCTCCAGGCAACTTATGATTTCCTGAATTTTTAGACACACTGTAGTTTACCTTAGCACTAGTTAAAAAAGATCTATGTATATATGTCAAAGAGCTGTTTTATTTTCTTGAAAAGTTCCTCTTGAAACCAGCCTCTATGTACTGTTAATCATTTTATTATTATCAACATTATAACTGTCTCAAAAATTAATGTCCGAACGGGGACTCGAACCCCGATCTCCACCTATCGCGGGTGTAGCTCTAACCCATTGAGCTACTGGGACACTTGCTTTTTGAGACGATTTTAGTGCATTTGTTGAGAATGACAGTTCTCCAAGGAGTAGAACCATGAGGTTCACAGTCACTCTGATTCTAGTGACGCCAAACTCGAATAACTTCAATTTGACGATGGATGCGTTGTATTTAGTTTAAATCTCATGAGATTTTATGTTAATCATTCTCATTATCAGTCTAGCTTTCTAATGCAACAAGACGTTCAACAGGCGTTGGCGGTCTGCGTCTCCACGTGCTCAAGACCGCGACGCTGTCGTCGACTCTGTCGTGCCCAGCTTTCGGGGAACTCCGGGCAGCCGTGAATCCGGTCGTCCGGGTAGCCGTCCAGCCGCGAAACACGGCCGACGCTGCAGCTTTGCGTCGTGGGCTGCGTCTGCTGAACCAGGCGGACGCTTGCGTACAGGTATCCCATTATTATTATTTGTTGTGTTTAACAATGCACTGTTTTGACATCTGGCCATGCGGCACTGGTCTAATAGCGTCGGTGAATGAGTGGATGATGATGAACCTAACCTAGCCTAGAAGGGAGAAGGGGAAACCCGGTGCTGGCACATAGCCTACTCCTGTCGAAGAGCACCAAGGGGACCACAGACTTCACATCCCTTCCGAAGGACGGTACAACGCGAACAACAGGATTCCTCCACAAATCCATGCTGTCGAGAGGTTGATAAGCAAGGCGAGTGAAGTTGCTGTACTAACTTTCATCCCTCCAATCTCTCACCTGAACAGAACTGGTCATGTGTATGATGGTCACCCACCCAATACCTGACCCAGCGCAGTGCTGCTTAACTTTCATCCCTCCAACCTCTCTCCCGAACAGAACTGGTCATGTGTATGATGGTCAATCATCCAATACCTCACAGGTAGCCCAAGTAAACAAGCAATGAGTTAAGTTGATTTCAGGTCGGCTTGGTACTTTGTATTTCTTTGTTTGTCTTTATTTTTCGTGGACTTTAAACCGTTTCACCTAAAAAATCAGAGAGAGTTTGTTTATTCTTTGTATTGGTATTATCAAAAATCTTGACTTCTACATGAGTGTTCGTTGAAAAAATTGCCAGGGCATCTGCCAATCGCATGCAGTGAAATTGTTATGTGATGTGGGTAAGAACACAACTCAGAGTTGCAGTATATGGAAAAGCTGGGCCTGATAAAACCCTGTTGCTTCTAGATAGATATCAAATGCTTAAAAAATAACTGCACATACCTAAAGTTCATTTTAGTTTTAAAACCTTTGGATTATATTTAGTGCCATTGGGTCGGTTGGATTCAAATCCACTCTCATCTTAGGGCGAAAAGAAGAGAAAGATCTACACGGTGATACCTAGTTTTACTATAGCTAGCATGGGCCTGAAGATGTCGGCGCCAACGCCGACGAAACTTCGACTTTTTAGGTCCTTTTTAGGACCTCGAGTCAATTACAACAGAGCAAGTCCGTCACTCACCACAACATAGTTAGCATGTTCGTTGAGTAAAAGTTTGGGAAATAATAACTTTCCCAGGCTTATTTTTTGAGTGGCAAGCCAGATTGGATTTGTGGGAGAGTGAAATGTAGCTTCATTGAGACAATTACCTTGCTTATTAATTGAGAAAGATGAAAGAGGAAACACAACTTACGGAGGTATAAATCTCCTGATTGGGAAAGTAAAGAGAATGAAACAGACGATTAATCTATGATCTATATCAGCTGCGTCTAGTGATGAGTGAGAAGTATTTGTACTTTTGCTGAGTCTAATCACTAATCAGGTGGCCTGGTCTGTCAGGTGCTGGTGGAGGCGAGCGGTGAGACCGTCCTTCTCACGGCAGGCGAAGTGCACTTGCAACGCTGCCTTGAAGACCTCCGCGACCGGTACGTGATTCTTGCTAACCTAGGCGAGCCTCGGCTTGCTACTGCTGTTAACACAGCCGACTTAAATCACATGCCCCCAGAGAAGAAAATTGTAATATTATCTGGGTTTAACTTGGCCAACAAAGTAGTTTTTGACTTGTGATGAGTTTGCTTTAGTGCCACTCTGTCCAAGTAGCTCAATTGGTTAGAGCAACACCCACGATAGGTGGAGATCAGGGTTCGAGTAGCTCAATGGGTTAGAGCAACACCCGCGATAGGTGGAGATCAGGGTCCAAGTAGCTCAATGGGCTAGAGCTACACCCGCGATAGGTGGGAGATCGGGGTCCAAGTAGCTCAATGGGTTAGAGCAACACCCGCGATAGGTGGAGATCGGGGTTCGAGTCCCTGTTTGGGCATCAATTTTTGAGGCGGTAAAAGTGTTCATAATAAGAAAAATAAGAAAACAAGCCCCTTGTAAACTGGCCTTTAATTATGTAGACTTACTTTGTCTTTTGTTACTACACTTAAGACAAGTCACTAACTAACTTTTCCGTGCCTAGCTACGCCAAGGTGGAGATCGTGGCGAGTGAGCCGATAGTGGCGTTCCGTGAGACTGTAGTGCCGCCCCCGTTGCTGGACCAGACCAACGAAGCGATCCCTACGCCGGCCCCTGCCGTCACCGCCCCCGTCGGGCCGTTGGGTGTGCGTGCCGTGCCCTTGCCTCCAGCCGTCACTACTCTGTTGGAAGCCAGCCACGACGTGTTGGCTACATTGGACGCCTTCCTGCGTGGACACGACCAGCAGCATGACCAACAGGGAACCGGGGAACCAGCGGAAATAGTCAGGTAATGTTTCCATGCCTTTCTAGCCATAGATTTGAGTGCTGAGTCTCCATATCATGGACCTAAAACCAGAACCTGAATTGGTATTACAAAAAAAAATAAAGAACTGGAACCATTATCTATTTCAGTTTGAAGCAATCAAATTTCAAAATGTTTTGAAAATGAATAAGTAAATATAAACATTATATAAGTTATGATCGATGCTAGTTTCTTTAAAAAGAATTTAAGTTTGATGGAACAGATCCATAAACGTATTTCCCTTTCAATGACCCAATTCGATGTCAAATAGAGAAGGAATCAATATTGAAAGTTGCCTATTGGCTAAAATGTATCAGAAGTTGTGAGAAATTAACTAGCATATCTTCTATCGTCCTATCCACAACTTCTTGGCTGCAGAAAGAAATTTGAATTCTAAGTGGTAACTATATTTCTGTATGCCAGAAGTGATGACAATAACCTGGACACAGCACAATCAAACTAAATCACACTGGTTGGTGTCCTCAGATCCACCGATTCCAGTGACATGTCCAGTATGTCTCTACCGCTGGCAGCACAATTGCGTGCCTTCCTGCGTTCTCTACGCACTGCGCTCGCGGCGGCTGGCGGCGGTTGGTCTGCCGATGACGTCGACGCCATCTGGAGCTGCGGTCCGCGTCGCGTGGGGCCTAACCTACTACTGAACCGCGTTCCCGGATATCTCAGGTGATCTGATCTCGGTGCCAAAGCTGGTACAGGTAGCCCTAGCACGTTGAATAAAGCACGGAAAAGCGTCAAGTACACTCACCTGGCTGCCTGGCAAATTGCAATACCTATGGCACGTTGGGAGAACGATGAAGGGCTCTTTTAATGAATAAAGGTGCCCTTGCATATCACACAACTTAACACTACAGCTGCTTGAAGTTGATCACGTCATCTCTTAGCCTCTAGATTACATGTTGTGGTAAATCTAGGATTTTTATCTAAAAAAAAACCTCTTTTCTTTTAAACGTCAAAACGCAGCCAAGCTTTACTGCTTCAGATCTTCTCAGAAGAATTTTTCTAAAACTCTGATCAACTCAATTCCAGGCACGTTGTCCTGATCAGGCTTAAAATTACAAAACAAACGTAAATATATACATTACGTTGCATATACGTTTGCTGTGTTATGTATCTTTATTTTTCATGAGGCTGGTAAGGTTTAAAACAAAAGGACCAACCTTAAAATAACCTAACTTCTATCATTTTGTACCCACTGGTGTGGTAGGTTTGCCTTTACAGTGAATAAAGCCTGGCATGTTTTCACGGACATGAGCTTTTGTACGCTCTTTTCGTGGTCAGCATCGTAACAATAATTGTTTTGTCGGCAGGCCAAACTTCTGGGTGCGTGGGGGCACAGACAGACTTCGCGCAGGCGACGGCGGCGTGGTCAACGGGTTCCAGCTGGCCGCACTCAACGGATCGCTGTGTGGGGAACCGCTCATGGGCGTTGCCTTCGTAGTCGAGCGATGGGACGCTGATTCTGCCGAAGCAGCAGGTAAAACTACCACCCCTTTGAGATAGGGTTCTTACCCAAGTTTATTTTGATTCCTCGCCGTGACATTTCCCGCAATATTTATAAAAATAAATACCTGGTTACATTATTAATTATCGTTTACGCCATAAGACCGGTGCCACATTGTCAGATGTCAAAACAGTGCATTGCTAAACCCCAATAATCAAATCATTAATAGTATTTTTAAGCTAAAACCACAAGTGAAAATGGCAAAAATGCAGCCTACTTGCAACATTATCCGATAAAGACTTGTAGCTTCCTTGTATGCTTAGTTAAAAACTAGCGCACATCGTGGTAGACTTTGACAGAATTTTACATCCAGCCTTACCAACATTCAATTCAATATATACTAGGATCATTTTTAAAACTACCCAGTAACATTCCTCCAAAAGAGTCAAACAGTAAATTACATTACAGACAAATACCCCTCCCCAGACAACACACTGATGTTGTGAGGAGGTTGCAAACGAAACACTAGTGTTTTAGAACACTAAATGTTATCTTCACAATTCGATTACAATATCATTCCATAATAAAGTGTTTGCTATTTTGTTACCCTATTTATAATATAAATTTTAAGGATATCACAAAAATACGAATTAATGCTTTTTGATTTGACGAACTTTATACATTTTACTTGTATTGTGATGGTATTTTAAAAATACCATTAAATGTTACGCGTCCACACTTTGTTTGCGCGGTCATGATTGAGATCGAGGCGGCTGCTGAGCATAACCTCTTGGGTCGCCTTCTGTGTTCAAACACGAACATTTATACTAATCGCTAGACGACCAGCTTGAAACTGCCAAAAGAGGAAGATGGAAGTATATACTTTCAATTATAACCAAATTCTACCGCATGTTGTTGATTATGTCAAAGATTACATTTTTACCAGAATTGTGACAATTTAATAATAAAAAGTGCGGTTTGAATGGCAGCCGCCACCATGAAACTTGCGACACGCTTCCTACACACAGCTGGTCAAACTGAAACAGACTGGCAACATGTCTCGGCACTCGGCAGCCGGCAATCATTAGAAGATCAGTCTGAAAGTGTGAAGTAAAGAAAGAAGTAAGTATTGACATTGCATTAGAACAAAATTTTACCGTCTGATATTTATTTTGTTCATTTATTTGAGTGAATTGAGACAATTATGATGAGCTGAAGTGGTTTGAACATGGTTTGAATGTATGCGCAATGTCTCGCGCCAACAGCTCGCGCCCGGCACGCCATCCACACAGAGCGCCGTGAAATACAGGTTAGGGCGCATCCGGCATCAGTTGCCGTGCCTCTGGCCGTGCCTACTAGCCGGCGTTAGAACATTTGGTTTTACTGCAAAGCTTATAGGTACTCGAATCGTTATAAATTATATATCACATGAAATTGGTTTTTATGTTATCATGCTTAAGTGACTGTTGTTTCTTTTTGCCTTATCTAGATAAAGGTGTCCACACTGCGACAACGTGCCATTCTAACCTCTATAATCATCACTACCTAGACTGGTGGAATCAGTGGAAATCCTGCCTTTTAGGCTAGCATTGAGCAATTCCTGAGAAGATAATATTATAAGGTATGGTGGCTGGGGGCTGTACTATTTTGCTAGGATTGTAAGTCCTTATCTGTTTACCCCCTTTATAACACATTGAAGTTGTGCACAGAACATAAGGCAGCATGGTAGCAGAGATAAAGGTTATCTCTGATGGTAGTGCTGTGATAACCAGTGTGGTCGGACCTATCTAGCTGTGGGTCGAAATTTTGGCCAAGGCTATTTATTGAAACCTTATGATGAATATTACACCTACCTATGACCCAACACTGGTTATGTACTAAACTGTTGCTTCTGCTTTCAGATGATTTATCACCTCGAAATCTGGCTCTTTCTGCTTCTGCTGATAGTAGCTCCCTGAAACGGCGTGCAATAGGTTAGCACTCCTGCGGAGTATTTTATCATTTAAATTGCAACCTTGATTTTGTGGCAAAGGCTTGTTATTGTGCACTCTGGATACAGACAAGTTTTCCGCTGAACACATTAGAGCTATTCTTGCTGATGCCCGTTATTAATCAAAACGTCTTTCCAAATGTGGATGCTGTTGTGTCGACTTATTATGTTATGTTTCAAGTATATATTTTAGGCCAGAATTATGATGTATTTATTTGTTATCATTCTAGACACACCCAGTATTGCTCAGCCTGCATCAAAACATAGGAAGAGTGTCCATGTAGATCAGTCATCTTCTGATAGAGGTGAATTGTTCATGCTTTACTAAGCTATTACCTATTGTATTTTAAATGTAATTGTGGAATATTAACATAATTGCTTTCAGAATGGCAACGTTCAGTGGACCGAAAACTATACTTGCTAAGATGCGACTTGAAAGAAATGTACGACACACTTGCTACCATTTTGAAAAAACTCATGTCGGGTGCCGGTACAGGAGAGGTAGAGGACGAATACTCCAACTATTTCTCAGCTGTTTTCCCCCTGAGAACCCTGTCGGAACTCGAGAGCCTAGAGGCAAAGCTAGGAAATGAGTCGGGCTTAAGAAAAGCTTTGGTAAGTGCAATTGTGCAAAAGTGAAACAGCATTAATTTAGTAATGTAGCCTCTTTGATAATGTTTACTTATGCCCTACTAGATCAAACACATGGCTGAAGTTGGTGGGGTGGACATCGGCTCCGCTGTGCGCCGATTGCTGGTGATGGTTTGCGCAAACGAAGTCGCCGTAAAGTTCACTTGGGATGGGGCGACAGGGAAGAAGAAATTTTCAAATCTGCTTCTAACGGCATCAATAATTGGTAAGTTTGTAGAACGAGTGCTTTTAAAACATTTTTGTGGTGATGTTGTATTTTGGACAGCAATAGTTTCAAATTCGACAGGGAAACTTTCTGGCGACCCTGGGTTTGAGCAAAAACACTAAAAACTACACCCATTTCCAATGGAAAAAGGGGAAATAATTTCCAACATGTTTTGGAATTTTTAGAATTTTTTCACACCAAGAATTTGTTACAACTATGTGCCTTATTTTTATGCATGAATGTTGATCAAAGTTCACATATCCATTAATTTATTTTTAAGCCAGGGCAACAAGCCGGTCCTTTTATTTTTCACCCGTCTCTTTTTGTGTATCTCATTTTTACCTCACTATTCCCTATGGCTTACTGAAAATCTTGAGTATGCCTTTTGACATTCCAATCGAAATTCTCTAATCAAGGTTTTTGTGGAATTCCCTTTTTATTTCACATATTTTTGCACGGTACCCCAGTGACCAAAACCGCTACTTAAATTGAATTTGTTACAGCTGCTGTTAAAAAGATGCCAAATCTACCTGATGCAACCAATGCAGCTATTGAAGCAAAAGCAAAAAACTGGATCCTGCACGCTGGTACAAGGATCAAGCAGTTTGCCAAAGCAAAAAAGAATCAAATAGCCGCGTCCAGCAGCGAGGATTCTGCAGTAGAGTAATCAGTAATTAGGAAAATCTATCTTCAAAACTCTTTTGATACAACTTTCCCTGACAATTGCGAAATTTTTCTTTTAAAAAATGTTGAAAGATATTTAAAAACATTGTTGTTTCATCTCACTTCTGAAGAATCAGAAAAATGTTCGGTACACCGCTGTGCTCGTCTGGACGAGAGTTTAACTATTTTAGTCAGTATTCCAGTGGAATGACAACTAATTTATGTCAGTCATTAGTCAAGTGGATTAGCTACTAACAGTTTTTAGTCCATGTTCCACTCGGTTAAAATTAAAATGTAATTAGCGCTAGTCCAGTGGACAAACGTCGACAGTTTTTAGACGCATTTGAAATTAATAAAAGCTGGTCAGTAATATTTTGGTGAATGCAAGCAAATTAAAATGAAATTGCCCACTAATTTCCAGGGTTCAGTGTGTACCTATTTCAATTTACATTTCATTCACCAAAAAAAGTCAGCCCCGTCTTATAAATTGAAAGAGGGTCTACAAATAGTAAGACGTTTTTCCACTGGCCTAACGTTATTATTTTAATTGAGTGGAACAAGGACTACAAATTATTAGTCGCTAATCCACTGGACTGTCGACTAACAGAAATGAGTTTTTCAAACCAAACCAAAGCAGCCGCACAGGGTTGCAAAATGTATTAGCCTTATTCCATTAGTGGCATCCCCGTGTAAATGAACATTTACCTTCTTGCTTTGCATCTAATTAGCTTTTGTAACAAGACCAAATATAAAGCTCAGGTTTTGTTTCTAGAATAACTTCAAAATTCGATATTAAAACTATCGAGTTCCAGAAACAAATTTAGTCTAGTAAATTTTCTTGATATTATCCTTGATATTAAAATAGCTTTTTATGCATATAATTTTATTTTTAATTTGCCTGGTTCTTTCCAGCCCCTAGAACACATCATTAGCATACCATTAATGGTACCAAAATGTATACAAATATGTAACAAAAAGTGGAGCGAATATTTAAGCAACATCACAATGATGTAATAATGCTATGTCTGCAAGCTTCTGAGGATATCGCTATTGCCACATTAACTAATTTATATTGGATATATATAATTTGTGTTTCTTTATCATATGTTTGCCTACGAATTAATATGCAATGGTATGGAAAATCGAAAAAGTATTTTGTTTTCAATTCCTTTGTTCCTTTCCGATTCCCAAAACACATCCTGAGGATACCATTAATGGTATCAAAAAGCATATGAATGTGTAAAGAATTCTGAGACAAATGATCTTTGTGACAACATCACAATGGTATAATAATGTGACGTGGGCAAGTTCCTGAGGATGTCATTAAAAACATTAAATGGTATCACTGTCCAATCGTGACAACATCACTGTGTTGTGTGGGTCATTATGTTGCATTTTTCCCTCAGGGACAGCAAAATAAACTTGCCTAAGACTCTAGTACAAAACATAACCTTGGAGAACGGTTGCTGTTGGTTGCTAAGCAATTGGTACAGAGTGAAGGGAAGGAAATGATGGGAGACCAAAGGTTGAATCCAATTATCTGGAATCAACTTCTTTTGGCCTGTTCTGTGGCGTAGGAGTCGATATCACCGTTGGAAGTTGACAAATTTCACAAAAACTGTTGATTTGACTCGCGGTTGTTTTCCCCTTCAGCAAGTGGCGCCTCCGGGCAGCTGATGTCTGCAGCAAACGAAGCGTGCCGTCGGGCACTGGCTTCACAGCCGCAGCGACTCATGGTGGCCATGTTCAACTGCGTCATTCTCGTCTCTAGCGACTTGCAAGGTAAGCACTGCACGGAGATTTTCTTTCAATGTGCATTCCTAGGGGTTGACTGAGTTAAGTCATCGTAAGAGTCCGATAGCAGATATCAGCACAGCTCTATTGAAACCCTATGTTAGCCGCAGGAAGTGACAAGTTATCATGCGGAAACTATTTCGACGATGTTTACTCAATCGCCCTTCGGGAATCTGATTGGGACAAGGTAGGTTCAGGCCCAGTCTAAGCTTGCTTTGTGTGGTTCCTTGCGTTTATTTCAGCATACAAAACTCAAATTACAGTGACGCAATGCTTAAAAAAGAAACGGATCAACTGTATGATCTGTAATATTGATAGTGGACATCGAAATGATTTCGATTTATAACCGACACGTTGATCGTTCATCTCTAATATTATTTATACATAGCAATTATTCAAGATAAAAATTAAACATTAGCCGGACTCTGTCGTTTACCTTACACGCTAACACTACACACCGAAGCTAGAAAAATAATTTACGGTCAGATTCGGGAAACTTTTTCCCGAAAAGATATCGGAACTCGTTGCTCCTTCACTTAACGCAACTGGCAGCTCCGAGGCGTTCCGATCGGGGCGCTTTTTGTCGGCCTTTCACCCTTCCGATCGTTCCCCTTCTCGTGGACGCCAGCGGAGGATGGAAGGCGAGAAATGCCGAGGGAATTTGTTAGGTTACTGTCCTTTATTTACAGCCAAGCTTGTACGATCGCCAAGGCAACCTACAATGTAATTCTACGGTAAAGTGATGAGAGGGAACTGCATTGTCAGGGGTCCCAGCCGAGGGAAGTCACTGTCTCGTGAATTCTCGCCCACGGCAATGCTGGAGTCCTCCCTGTCAAACAAAGTAATTGAGTGTCAGCACTTTGAGAACGGTGGGAAAAGAAACTCTCAAACATTTGGATTCGTAGCTCTGTAATTGTTTTCTTTTAAACTAAAGAAGACTCTTTGCACTCTGTCATCAAAATGTCATCAAAATCTTTAAAAAATATCTTCGAGATGTCTGCATGACACCAGGTTCTTGCATGTACACATAAATCATATGCTGATTATGCTCTTACTGGTTGAGCTTACATGCTGTAAACCTGGGGTCCTCGAGGGATCCCTTGTCCACTCTACAATACCAAGAAGACTGCGATATACTCACATTTTTCTAAGAAGGTCATTTTCGTTGCCAACTTTGAAAAAAAAAGAAACGCTTTCAACTCTGGTAGCCATAGAGATGTTGAGATTGCCTGACAGAATCTAGAAAATGCTTCTTACAATACTGCGGGTAAACCAACGTCACTCACGCTGGTTGAGGTGTCGTCGCGTGCGCAGCGGTCGCGCTTGTCGATGCGCGTGCGCTTGAGATTGCACACACATCATGCCGTAGACTCGTATGCCCGGCACCGAAGCATAGCTCGGCTGGTCGTGGTTCATCGGACCCTCTGCAACACGGCAGCGCATTCGCTCAATTAGCCAAGGGGCAGACCACCGTGCATTGCAACAATGAGGCAACTAAAGAAAGCAACGCCACGCTTACCAAAGAACAAACCTCTTAAGAGGAGTGATGTCCTGTTGCAAGGTGTGCTGTGGTTGCTCTAGCTATCTTTGATTCTGACTGGCAATCATTTATTACTAATGACCAGAACGCATTTCATTTGCGACTTGCCGGTAGAGATTCTAGGACCTTACCCAATGGGTGATTACTAATTGACTATTTATTTATTTATTTATTTATTTATTTATTTCAAACCCAGTTCAATTACATAGTAACTGTATAGGTTCCGTCAGTTGTCTAGCCTAGATAAACAGTAATATTTGCTTAAGATGTAAATACATATTTTTGATGATTATAGTTCGGAAATGGGATAATAGCTACATAGTTAGTATATGTGGTTCTATGTGGGATTGGTCGTGGAGGATAGGTATTCGTCTAGGGAGTAGAATGGGTTTTGGATAAGGAACTTTCGGAGGCTGGAGTCGAAGATTGAGCGTTTGTAGGTTGTTAATATTTGTGTTGGAAGGTGATTGTAAATGTTGGTGCATAGGTAAAGTAAAGTGTGTGAAGAATGAGTGGGAGTGGAGAACAGCTCGAATAGCATTCTTCTTTTGGTTGCGTGGGAGTGAGCAGAGGAGTTGAGGGGGAAGAGGTCAGGGTGGGATCGAACGAGGGTGCTTGCTATCTGAATTAGAGTGCAAGTGAGGGTCAGGATTTGTTGGTTAATGAAGTGGGGCTTGCAGGATTTACAGCGGGATGTTCCAGCTATTATTCGGATGGTTTGTTTTTGGATGATGAAAGTGACCCTAAGTGAACCTAATAGAGATTAAAGTCTAGTGGGCAACCAATATCCGTGTGCGTCACCGGAAACAAGTCAGGTGGCTGGGTTAAATATCAGTGCGCACCCCAACACTAAAATGCCTGTTGCGCCTTTAATAAAGTGGTCTGTCTATTGGCAAGTCTATTTTTTGTGTGTTTCGGATACCTACACCTAGAGCTCGGAGCAGACATTTTCAAAACCAGCGCGTGCGCCAACCTTGAAGGCACTAACAAAAACTGTATGGGAAGCTCTACGACATCATATATGACAAAGAAGAGGCAGTCGTGTGCAGACATTGGACTTAAATAACTATGCTGATCAAGGGACAGTAGACACTTACCCAGCAGTTGGTCTTCCGGACAGCGGCAGAGGACGAGGTAGTGCGACTTGCCGGTACGCACGTTCTGTAGCGCCAGGAGCGCCCAATCACGTGGCGCCTTGCAGCGGCGCATCTCGGCAACCCGCTCGCATGTCTTCACTAGGGTCAGCGCCTACAGTGTGCAAGAAGACAATCAGAGATGCATGGCTTTATGAGGGGATATTTCTTTGGCGTACTTTCGATCTGGTAGCTCCAATGTCAGTGATATTAGCTTCGCTTTGATCGGCCGTTTCAGAAAGAGGGATAGTTCAGAGCTGAGTAGATCAACTTTTACATTATTCACTTGTTCTTGCTCTAGCTCACTTTCTAAGCTGGTGTAGGTACACGCAAAGTAATCTGATCTAAAGTGATCTGTACTGAAATATCTGAAAACTGATCTGACACAAGCTTACGCTAGGCTACAGCTACTTTTTTGGCCATAAATAATTAAAAAAAAACGCACCGAATAAATAATTTGTTGTGGCTCTAATGTTGTGGCTAGGACTCGGATGGCGCTAGATGGTGCTCGGTCGTCATAGTGGTTACATTGGGTTTATTGGGTCAATCTATGGTTATTGCAGTCTATGGATCTCCAAGAGACAAGAGTCCACGAGATCCCAATATATTGTGCAGAGTTGAGCGAAGCGTAGCAAAAAGTCGCGAATACACACTTACATATGGTACCGCCATTCAAGCGCGGGGATCAAAACCAGTGCATTATTGCAAGCGGTCCCTAGTAGAGTAGTTATTAGTTACACACCCGTCCGCGAGGGTCGGTAACGAGCGGCGTGGTGTGTAGATCGTCCTCTCGCAGCGACGCCGAGCACGGCTCCTGGTAGCGCGTCGGGCACGCGCACAGGGGTTGCGTGAAGTTGAGTCGCACGTACACCGCGTTGCATACCTGCGCAAGCGCACAAGAGTTGGTAACTTGCAACCGTTCGCTATAGGAACCGCTCTCCGAGCTCGGTTCATTTGCAAAGTGGCGAGCGTTGAAGGCATCTGTACTTCTCGGGTTTTTTTTTGTGTTTTATTTTATTTCACTCAGGTCCAGTATCACGATCGAGGAACAAGATGAGGAACAGCTTTATTTGTTTATCGGACAAGTTTATTTTGCAGAGCTGAAAGGAATTGGTGGCTTAATGCTTTGTCTTGCATCTGGAACAATGCAGTTTTAACTTGTAATAGGTTATTATGACTATCAGCACTTGTAAACGTATTTCTCATGTAACACCTGAGATAGGTGCACGCGATGCCACGGTTGTGGCAGTTAATTACGTTTACAGCTGCCATTAGCATCACAGCCATGACTCCATGACGTCATGATCAAATTAACTCGGACCAATCAGGTTGCATGATCGAACCGATTGGTCGAGTGACAAACTAATTTACCTGTTGTATCGCGCACTCCGGTAGCAGGTAGATATGCTGATTGTGTGGGTAGTAGTGGTACTTGGTGGGCTTCGTCAGGCCCGCCGCGGTGGCTCCTTCGGGCAGTCGCAGTCCGGTGGTCATCGGCTTCGTAGGCTTCGTGGACATCTGCAGGAATGCACAATGGCGTCAATAAAAGCATTCACACATGGCGATATATGGTGAATTCTCTGTCTTCTATGCTGGGGGGAATCGTAGGTGTTATCATTGGCACCACGGCTGTGTTGATGTAAATCGCGCTACATCCATAATCTAGGTTTATGACCACTTACCTCAGCGGTTGAAACATCGGCGACGAAAGGCGGAGGACCCGAGTTCTATTCCTCGAGGGCCGAGCGGACTGACATTATTAAATGGAAATTAATGTGTGCATACTTTTCGAATGAAGACGGTGGTTTTTGTGGTCTCGTGGCCTTGGGCAAAAAGTACGTTCTCAAACCCTCTCGCTTGTAGGTCGTTTGCCCGAGTGGCGCGTCCACGTTCGTCGTCCACCGCAGTAAGCCAATTGCCCTGGAATCTCCCGCTTTTTTGGATGCGTAGCTACCGCGCTTGAACGGGTGTCAGCATTATTATGTAGTGTTAAACGACGCATTACCGAGAGGCGGCCTCATCGCACCACGGTCTGATGAAGCCATGTCTGAAGTACCCACCACACACACGACCTGCTTGCGTGTTGCCGAAAAACGTTCAATCTCCACCAACGATCGCGAAAGTAGCAAGGAATTCGCATGATATCGCGCTGGGAAATAGAAGAAGTACCTACTTGAAAATATTTAGATTTCATTTCGTCGGTGCGGCCCCGCGTTCTTCGGCCGGTCGTCTCGGTACACGCGTTTAGTCCGGCGAGACCTAGTTCGCGATCCATCGTCCACGCCGCACAACGCATCGCATCGTATCGCGACTCTGATGGGTTTTCATAAGCGGTAACCGATCGGCAAAAAAGTAGGCAGCGAGCATGAATCGCACGACTCGCAAACAACGTTTTCATATCGTCACGCTCGGCTGACGCTCGGCCGCACCGCGACGCCGTGTGGCAGTGGCATTCCGACGCCACTGGGCGACGCCACTGAGCGACGCCACTGAGCGACGCTCCAGTGCGTCGACCAAGTTCCGCGTGGCCTCGTCGGGATGAAGGTCGCCGTCGTGGTGAACATCTTTGCGGTACGCATGCCTCGGCATCCCGTGGTAAGATGTATTAGCGTCGGGGGTACATCGGCATCAGCTTGTCCCGGGACATGGCATGGAGGGCACACGTGGGTCGGAAGGATGCACGACCAGCGTCAGTCAGCGCCCCAATTCGCGGTTTGGCGTGAAGCAAAACAGCAAGGACTAAATTCCTGCCACTCGGGTGACTGCCAATGATATCCAAAGCGCATTGATTGCGAATGCAGTAGCCCACCTATCCCCGGATCTTTAAAAATCCTTACCAGACCATACCAGACCAGATCGGGGTGTCGAGACGTATGAACGTTTGTGTTCAAACACAGAAGCACTAGCAACACATGTTGAGAGGAAAAATTTTCGATACAATTTTTTCTTCAACCTCCATTTTCTGTTGGAACTACTTCAGAGGTTGCGGCCGACGCATTGCTTGCTAGGAAAGACAGTATGATTGAGCTCCGGATGCACACGATTTAAATACCAAATTATTTTTTGTTGGAAATTACACGATTCAGCAAGCTATAAACTGTAAGTAAACAAAGAAGATCAAACGCGGGCGATCGAATGAAGGAATTCAGAGGAAGGTTTGGTTTCGATCGGAACTAATGCGATGCTCACGGTGGCCGTGCTTCGTATCACGACCTCGCGGAAGCACACGGGCTTCCGGTCGTCCGTGGACGGGCTTGGATCCCGCCTGTCTTACTCCGTGAACGATCCCTCCCTTCTGCAGGACTTCAACCAGGAGTACCGTCGACCATCCGAAGTGCGCTGTCCGCGTCGGGTCTTTTGGAGATTCCTTTTCGAGACTGCGGCCTGCACTGCTGGGAAGACAGTCTTTGTAAGAGTCCCGTGGACTCGCCCAAGTCGCAGTCTAACTTCTAAGCTGTCTCGTCTGCGTTGTAAGGAGTTTTCTAGTGAAATCAGTCATCATGGTAGACTTCATCAGAAGACCTGCGCTACACATCTTTGTGAATATTCCACACTCTTAAAGGTTCCCCAACGTCGATTGCCAGCTGACTTCGGCCATAGGAGCCCTCGGGGCATCAGCAAGATGCCTTCAAGCCGCGGTAGCGACGAAACCGGGGCAAACCGCGCGTTACGCGCCATCAGCCCTCGTGGTATGAACCAATACCTCGTGGCCTGTCACCATGACGTCGCAAGCGGCGCGGGACAGGGGACGGGGGCGATCTCATGACATTGTTTTCACGCGGCGGAGGCTGGCCTGGATCCGGCGGACCGTGTCGGCGTGCGACGGGCGGCCGCAGGACAGGGGCATGTCGCCCCCATCCCCGACGCCGACTTCGATCCCCGACGGCGACATGATCTCCAACGCCATGCGGGACTAAATTCTCTGTCGTCACGCGACTCTGGCATCGTCGCACAGGTCTTTGTGAGATTGGGCGCTGATTTCACACGAGCCCGTTGGTGTGTTAATCGCGTGCTCATTGGGCAGCGCCGAAATCGGAGGGCCGACACGATAAAACCAGTGTCACGCATCTTTAGCTGTCAGTCATCATGTCAGACGGTGAAACTGAGTGTTTTAAAAACAACTGACAGCGGGGGCAACGCGGAGACAAAAGATAGTAGCATGAGGGACAGTCGTGTGTCTGGTTTTTGCCTAGATTTTTAACCACACACTTTATTTTCTCTCGTTGCGGAGGCAGTGCAGCTCACGTTCATTTGTCTTCTAAGCTTTTCATTTGGTGTATGACCATTTGTGATACACAATTCTGCAAGCGCAGCAAGGTTGACAACTTGGCAGAAGAGCTAACCCTCAGGCACACCGGGACATGGCTCGTGTCATAGCATTCTTCGAAGTTCCTAAAGACGTAGACGCCACTGAATGGCTAGTGTCGCCGCCGCTGGTCGAGCGCTACGTGACAATGTCGGCGTCGTGACTTTGAACACGGCCACCAAGATCATGTGCAGAAGCTGCGCGGGAGTGAACGCCGTCGCTGCACAGCTGTTTTCTGCACGCGGCTCGCGAATCGCGTAATTCTCTCTCTCTATGCGCGACCCTCTGTCTCCCTCGTTCTCGCGTCGACATCGCCCAGCAACGGGGGCCACGGGGAGGTGGACTTGGAACGCCGAGGAATGCGTCCACGGCAAAGAAACCGGAAGTGTAACCTTGGTGACGGCTTCACCCTCGCACTTGTCTCGCGGCTCGTTGGTTTGGGGTGGCCCGGGGGTTGGTTCCTAGCGACACTCTTTGAAGGATTCTTGGTCAATTTGAGAGCAATGCTGATTTCTGTAGTGGATTGTTGTCAGCCATTGATAAAAACACGCAATGCTGCTTCAAACGCGAGAGCGAATACGGGCATTGGTTCCTATTTGCCAGATTGCCCGGCTAATTGCCAAACCGTTGTTTTTATTCCGTATGGCAATCCGCTTTTTGACAAGCATGGAAATCGAAGCGGAGTGACAGTCCGTGGTCTGCCAGTTTGTGGTCTTCATCTCTCAAGGCGTCTCTAACTACGCCTGCTTAGATCGCAGATACGTAGCTTACGAAAAAGTTGAGTGCTTATTATCGTATTCATGTCGAGGAAGCAGATACTTGAAATTGTTAAATCTCCCGTCTGGCAGCCATGAGCGTGTTCTACAACATTTTTGAGGTGCATTTATGTATCTGTCTCAACGCCTCCCCCCCCCCCCCCCCCCCCCGCACGCGTGAGGACAAAGTTCAAACCTCGAATTGTTGTTATTCCCATTAGACTTGGCTACTTGCTCCAACTCGCACGTGAATTCGGCTAGTCGTGCGAGTAACATGAGAGCCAGCCGACAAAGTGGATGTGCATTGTTTCGAGCGCCACGACGCCCGTACAGCTCTAGGAACCGGGCCAGATCCAAATCGTCGCACCAACAATGCCTTGTTTCGCGCGCGCCGATCGTGTTCCTGCCATGTCGACTGCACGGGCATTGTTTACTTCGACTTGTCGGATATAAACACAGCCTGCGCTTCCTCGTTGCTAAACATGGGTGACCTTGATCCGGCGACGTCTCGGCCCCCTTTTAGCTGCACGCTTCTGGCCACGAACGGCGCCCGTGTTCGGGAACCTGGCGCCCGGATCTTGCGGTCGATCCCAGCCCGAGTTCTCTCAATCCGTTTGGAATGCAGACTCCGCTGCGCTCGACGCGAACCCTACGAAGCCCGTAGATCGCGAGATAGCACCTCCGAGAGAAGCAATGCCACTGATAGAGAATTGGCAGCCTTTTAAAAAGCACCGACAAAAAAGCATTGGCACTTGAAGCAAACCAGTCACGAGAGACATGTTATAATAAGATGGCAAGACAATGCGGAGGCGTTCGTCTAGTTTGGCGTCTCGCCTCACGTGTCACGGAAGTGCGAACGTCCGTGTCGCTCGCGCTGACCACGCTGTTAGGGAGGGGTGTTGGGGGCGTGGGAAGGGGGGGGGGGGACACGCGACTGCGCGATGTGTGTCGCGATTAGGCCCGCGTCCGGCGACTTTGCTAATTGCTGTCACGTGACTCCCACGGCAATCGGGCGTCGCGTGCGTGCCCCGTTATCCCGAAGCCGTGCCGGGCAGACGGGAATTCTAAGCGCCGACAAGGACCAGAAACTTAAGAGCCTGGGACTTATGGCTTGGGTGTCAACCTTTTTTGCTGTCGTCGGCGGTGCTGTCGCCCACAACGGCAAGGGCAACTATGAGTGCATTGGCTGACATAATATCCCATGAAGAAGATGATATTTCCTTGTAGATTCGATTGGATCCGCGGGCGAACGTGTGGCAAGTCCTTTTGTCTGTGCGTCGTCATGTCTCTTTAGTGGACGACACGTGCTCTCTCTCATCGGCACTTCCTGGTGTGCAGCTATCCCGGTATCTGCGATCTTCGTCGGTCGGGGCTCGTCGCAGATGAGCGGCAGATTGGAGACACCGTGAGAGCGCCATGTCGCGGCTTGGTCTTGCCCCTTAGTGCCGTTTCGAGGTGAATTCTTCGCCACTGTTTGCCGTCGCCGTCGCCGCCGTCGTGCCGGGATTCGCGTTGGCGTCGACGGCGTCCTGCCGCGCGAGGATGACGCCGCGGATCTCATCGCGTTGTCATGTGACGTGCGGAACCGATCGCCCGTCACGGCCGTCGGTAGCGTGGGAACGATGGCCCTGCACGGTTCCATCGACCCTGATGGCCGGCAGTTGCACGGGCATCGACAGTCGATGCAACGCTTCCGTTCTTCCGGCCAATCGGCTACCCCGGCCCGGGCTCGAACTGGCTACTTTTGAGGCGGGTTTTGGGGCTGGACCAGAGGCCTTTACGTGGTGGAGATCGAGATGCGCGGGATTTCGTTTAGGAATTTCTGCGAAGGTTTCGCTGTCCCCTCCGACGGAGCGCGATCGACATTTAAGTGAAAGAGAAATACTTCGTGCGACGTTCAAATGCCATTTAAAAAAACTTTTAAAAGCTGTTCGATCGTTTGTGGTGTTCCTTATACTTGGTATAAGGAACTTATACCATACTTAAACCATACTTATACTTATACTTGGATTACAACAACTCAAACTGCCTTCATTGATTTGGTTTGCGTAAACGGCCCGTCAATGGGGTTGCAAACCACTAACCGGAGGTAATGCAACGCCCCCGTCGACCACATTGGTGGCCGCAAGCGTTGACCCGGGCCGCGGCGTGCGGCGAAGCGTGACTGCAATGTCATTGGCGCGGCATTCGATTGATTGTTCCCGGCCGTTGCCCGGAGGTGGCTTGAAGATCCGCCGGGTTGCCCCGCGAGACAAGGCCGCCACCCTAGGGGGTGCCCGTCGAGGCCCATCGCTCCCCCTGGCTACCTCAGCCTGCTTCTCGCTCCATCCGGCTCCCGGCAAGGTCGCGTGAGGACGAAGTCAGAGACCTCACGGGACCTTTTTGCTGCTGTCCGAGCAAAGACTTCAACGTCACCCAACCACGACCCTGGCGTCGACCCTTCGTCTGCAGCGAGCACAAAAACCCACCCAATGCTGCAGGAGTCAGACAAACGAAACCAACGCTTGGTGGAAATATTTTCCTACGCCAATCAGACTCAACGTGCTGGAAAAGGCGGATGCTATCCTCGGGCATAAGTGATTGCGGCCGTCGCTATAAATGGTCTCCAAGCGCCGTGCCCCGAGTGCCGGCACGTAGTCAGCGTGGGTGTAACGGCGAGCCGTCGACATCCACGTCCCCGTCACCCGATATCAGAGCATGCTAGCACTCACCTTGTCGACGACCACCTCCGGCCGCGGCCGCCGGTTCGGGTTATAGTACAGCTTGGGTGTCTCCGCCTCCGTCGGCGTCGACGGCGTCGTCTTGGCCAGACTCGCCTTCTTCTTGCCCTTCGCCGTTGTCGTCGCCGTCGTCGACGTCGTTGCCGTTGTCGCCATCGTCGATTTCACGACCAGCGTCACATTCCTGAGCGGCATTTTCGGCATTGGTGTCGTGGCGATGACCCTATTTGTCGACGTAGTCCTCTTGACTGGCACCGTCGGTGTTGTCCTTTTTCCGGTCGGCGTCGTTCTTTTAACAGGCGTCGTCGGAGACCGCGTCGACGTGCCGTTGGTGGGCGCACGTCGCTTGCCCGCGCGACCCTCTCTCGTCTCGTCGCCGACGTCCTCGAAGCCGAACTCCGGCGCTTGCTCAACGACGTCCTGGTTGATGACGTCGTCCACGGCGGCGCAGTGCGCGAGCGCTGCGACGGACAGCAAGAGGCAGAGCGCGATACGCATTTTGGCGTCGGCCAGGGCTAGCGCATAGACGGACACCCTTAATGCGCTCACGAGGATAGGAGATGACAGATGCCGTTCTCGGTATATGCTTGCAACGGTCTAATAGCCTCCGAAGAGCACTCGATGTTGCTGCAAACCTGTGACACACGGCGTCGAGAGTCAGGAGTCGGAACTCCGGTCGCGGCGTCTGTCGTACGTCTGGTCCGCGGAGCGCTGCTGCAGTCTAGACGGTGTTACTCGAACAAGACATATCGCACCACTGGCTCCAAACACCGCGCGATCACCGGGACAATGGCCCACTTACATCCCCCCTCCCCTGCCTCCCACCAAGCTTATCACTCTATGCGCGGGCAGACTGCGAGAGGGGGAGGGTGGGGGGGGGGGGGGCGAGATGATGGTGGGCCGCTCTTCATGGGGGTGCTATTAGTTCGGCACAGTAATCAAGAGATAACAGAGTCTTGGATCCGATCCGGGCACGATCAGCGCAGGGGGAGGCGTTTTGCCGGGCGGGGAATGTGCGGCAGTGATTAGCCCGCAGAGGGTGACGAGAGAACAATAAAGGTCATCCGAATGCCTAACTTCGGTGATCTCGTGGATATCTGTGTTTCCGATTCACCGAACCGTTTGCCGAAGCGGTCAAGGGACGGCAGCCGGCCAACCGGAGGCTTCTTGGTCAAACACCCAGCACAGTGTTGCTTAACTTCGGTGATTTCATGAGAACCGGTGTTTCCAATATGTCTAACCATTCGGTTTTGGATTGGATGGGTGACCATCATACACATGACCAGTTCCGTTCGGAAGAGAGGTTGGAGGGATGAAAGTTAGCAACACTGCGCTTAGGCAGGTATTGGATGGGTGACCATCATACAAATGACCAGTTCTGTTCGGGAGAGAGGTTGAAGGGATGAAAGTTAGTACAGCAACTTCATTCGCCTTGCTTATCAACCTCTCGACAGCATGGATTTGTGGAGGAATCCTGCTGTTCGCGTTGTACCGTCCTTCGGAAAGGACTTTAAGCCTGTGGTCCTCTTGATGGTCTTCGACAGGTGTAGGCTACGTGCCGGCACCAGGTTTCCCCTCCTCCCTTCTAGGCTAAGTTAGGTTCATCATTATCCTCAACATCATCCTCTTATTTACCGACGCCTTAAGACCAATGCCGCGTGGCCAGTCGTCAAAACAATGCGTCGTTAAACACCACAAATCAAATTAACCGTGGTCAATCCATGGAACCCCTTACAATTCCATGATTGACTCGTAAAAATCCTGGACAGGGGTAGGCTGCTTGCCGGCACCAGGTTCACCCTCGGCTCCCTGCCACGCAAGGCTGCCTACCGTCACCTCGCGCACATAGTGCGTCGTCGCTCGGCCATGCACCGGCCGTCCGATAGCAAAACACGGCTGCGGTCGCGTGAACGGTGGACTGTGCAAAACAAAAACACGGCCAGCGCATCGGAGATTCCGGCCTTCCCATGGCCGGGGCTCGATCCCGTGACCCCCGCGCTGTGGTCAGCTTATCGCAGGACGTGCGCAGAAACGCGTCTACGTGCCAGCCACGCTCGGTCTGCGCAGGACTGCTGGGCGAAACCGACGACGACGACGACGATGACGACGACGACGACGACGCTTCCCGTCCAGCCATTGGCATCCTCCGAGGATTTGAAGATCGGAAGCCGTTCGTGCCTTACCGCAATCACCTGATATAAATAGCGTTTGTTTCGTGCTGCTTGGAATTATAACTGGGCCTACATGCCAGTGTCCAATTTACCAGCCGCTTCATTGCAGGGCAAAGCCATTTGAACGACTTGATCGTCACCGGAATATCTCTGAAATGCGGATGCCAAGGTCTAGCAGACATGCAAGGAGGCAGATTCTGTCTAACTTCAACAGGCACCGGATTAGACCGTATCTTCCGTAGCGGCACGTTGTTAGCGATCGGTTCAACTAACTTATGGGGTATATTTTGACACCAACAAAGTCCCTGGAAATTCTGGACCCGGGATGCGATCCCGGGTCGGCTAGCGGGGCTCGTACTGCCGCCTCCCAGCTGCCGGGCCACGCGGACAAAGAGATCGAGCGTGCTCGCAAAAAGCGCGCTCTGCACTCGTGACGTCGCCGACAGTCACGAGCGCGCTTGCCCGTCGTTCGAGCCTCGCTACCGGGACCCTAGTGCACGGACGTGCATGCCGAACCACTCCGCGGCGCGAGCTTTTTCTCGCTCTCCGCTCCATTTCCGTGTCGGCGCGCAAAAAAACGCATGCGTCGCCGTCACGAGCGTCGCCGAACGCGGCCGATCGTCGCCGAACGTTCGACGTACTTCCGCGTGATCCTATCGGCCAATTTGATTCGCTCTGTTGCTTCCGCCGCCGCTCTTCCGGGCGGTGACTGAGAGGTAGGCAGCCCGCGGTAGCTGCGTGTAGCATGGGTAGTCGGCACTTAACGTGGTCAGGTAGACGGCTGTTATACCGACACGGCGGACAGAGTTTGAGAAACTCCCGTGCGAGGGCGCTGACGTCAGTCGATGCGAGATCACGTCTTTTGTCGATGCTCTGAGATGGTCACGCGCGAGCGAGCACCGCTCCTTCGATACGTGACTCCTTTGTCCGGCCAGCGATTCCACCGTGCCGTGAACGTGCCTGGGCCACGGGGATCCCGGGGTGCGTGACAAGGAAGGGAGTCGAAAGTCTGTACAACAAGAAAAAGACAGACGTGTGCGTTGGAAGATTTATAAACCTAACTTTAATTAACCGATAAAAACAATTTGAACGTCGTCAGAATGTACAAGTTTTACAACAACAACAAAAACAGGCTCGTGTTTTATGATACATGGTTACAAAGTCCACTAGTCAAGTCCACGCGCATCCTGCGCCGCGCAGCCACTCGGCACACCACTCGATTGTCCACTGCGCACACACTTTACACTGATTCCTGCGCCTGCGCCGGTTAGTCGGGCGCACAGTATCCGCTGAACGTGTGGATTGCCTCTTCGCGGTAGCTGCGCCCCTGCACGACTGCGCGCGCATCCGTATGGTGGGCGGGGCATCGGAAGTCGGCCGGACACCGACAGAGTGTGTTGGTGTTGACCTCGTCGACCAGCTCTGCGCGTCTGCGCACGGTGAACAATCGGCACGGCTCCTTGCGCGCGCATCGCAGTCGCTGAAGGGGCGGGGAAACACGTGGTGTTAGTTTGTGCGACTGCCGCTAGAGTAGCGTACTCCTGAGAGCCCAAAGTGAAATGTTTGACATGGTTGGGGATTCTTTCTTACTCGGTGATGCTCAACGCTACTGACAGTTATGCATTTGTGAATCTGGACGGTACTTTCTTGCTTCCTGCCGAGTTTCTTGCCCCAGGCACACAGTTTTACACGCGACATCGACCCATCGACATTTAAACAGTGGCTAATTCTAACCGTTTTATTGAGGAGAGTCTTCCAGCCACACAGAATTGATCTTTACATTTTGTCCATAAGGAAGATTGTAGTTCGAAGCTGTAAAACAGCATTACACTTCCTAACAGCTCTTCTGAAACCGACAACAGAACGTGCCAGGTACTTCTCCAGATTTGGGCCGGTAAACAGCATGTCTGTTTGGATACGATTTGTGCGATAAATGGCCGCTTGCTTTTCAAAAAAATGTTTCTGAATATCGACGCATGGAGCTAGTGATATGGCACTTACGGATTGGGGCGAGCAGGCAAAGCGGTACTCGAACCCACGTCCCGATGGCGTGTCAGCTGGCGTGCGCTTGATGAGGTAAGCCACCGCCTCCCTGGGACATCGGCAGTGCACCACTTGTTGCGTGGTGTTGTCGGGTGCAGCCACCAATGTCCACGTCACGTCGCGAAAGTACCGGCATCTTGGCAGTGCCTGTGTGGAGGAAACATGTGGCGTTAGCGCACTCCGGAGGAACGCGAGGGAGTCTCGGCTGCCTTCACCCACAGCCGATTCACCTGCAGTCAATATGTCTAGGCGCAGTGACAGCGCCAACACCTTGTGTGTGAAAGGGATAAGGCTAAGCGGTGGCTGGTCCTTGGTGCTGTTGGACAGGAGCAGCCAACACAGTGAGTCATAGAGACAAGGCTAAGCGGTGGCCGGTCCTTGGTGCTGTTGGACAGGAGCAGTCAACACAGTGTGTCAAAGGGATAGGACTTAGCTATGGCCTGCCCTTGGTGCTGTTGGACAGGAGCAGTCAACGCAGTGTATCAAAGGGACAGGACCAAGCTATGGCCTGCCCTTGGTCTGTTGGACAGGAGCAGTCAACGCAGTGTGTCAAAGGGACAGGACCAAGCGGTGGTCGGCCCCTCGAGTTCAACCTTGGCACCCTTCTAGTCAGAGCTTCGTCGTCAACCTGTCACTCACTGACTGTTGGGCAATGTTGCTGATTTATTATTGACCTTACATGGCTGGAATCCATCGAGCTTCGTCGGCCAAATCCACCGGTCGCCGGATGTTATCTATATAAATGTTCGAACGAGTAGGGTGTGGCGGCGAATATTTCGCTCTGGGTTTAGCCACGGATCAAGCGGCAGTCCGCTGTATCGCCGCGGACGCTCGAGCCGCTGGTAATGGACGTGTTTGCGCCACGGGCTTGGCAAGGGAACGGGAGGCTGGGCGCGATCACGTACCTTAACGGGCTCGCAGAGCTTCAGTTGCCGAGTCTTGTCCAGCAGTGTGCGGCCGTCGGGCTCAGCTTCGACCCCAGGGCAGGGCGCCGACGGCCACGGACACCGACACTGGCGCTCCACCCACGGCGACTGGTACAGGTCCACCTTCGAGCAGACGGCACGCTCGCCGCACTCTGGCAGATCCTCCTCGCCGCGCTGATGGTAGAACGGGGTACAGGGCGATTAGTAGGCTTAAGTTTCACGCCTTAAGACGTTTTTACAGTCCAAGATAACATTTTAACAGAAAATTTCTCACAATATGTAGTACCGAAAAATACGATCTGCATGGTCTAATTATTTTTAATTTACAAGTTTGGCCCTCGACTTGCCAATCCTTGCCAATTCTAATGCACTCAGTTGAGATTCGACTTGGAGTTTTATCAGAGTACATCTGTGGAAACAATGCATGTGGCCGATGAGAACAGATACCATATGCCTGATAGCGCCCACGACGCCCATTGCGCGCTACCTCGAAACAAGTGCCCGCGGGTCGATCACGGCCCACAGGCGGCGGGACAGGCAATCATGTCGCCTTCCCCGCCTTGACACTTTCTCTCGACGTCGACTGGCGAGCGCTCACGTGACAGACGTGACGTCGCTCAATTGCCCTGTTAAATCCCGAGCAACTTCTTGGACCTCGGAGACCAACTAGCCTACCACTTGCTGGTGTACCTAGAGCCCCTTTACTGGCGATTGAACCTCCACTCCTCGAGGTACCTTCGCCGCGGTGGACAAGCAAACTGAACAAACGGTTCGTTTCGGTCGCAGGTGTCAACTGCATCCTCCCTGGCATGTCCCACATGAAGAGGGTCGCCTGGCAACGCTTCTCCTCTACTATGTTTTAAACCTTGGCCACTGCTTCGAAACTTACCCCGCCTTGGTACAGGATGCGCAGCTTATCGTGCTCGTGCGGCCACGCGGCCACGTGGTGTCTTCTGTGCTGCGCGGGCTGCGCGGTCTGCGTGTGGTGCGCGTGCGCCGTGTGGTGCAGCGGGTAGAGACGCGCCGCCGCGACGCCGACTAGCGTCGCGACGCCGAGCAACAAGTCGACGAGGCGCATCGTCACGCGCGCATTGATCTCGCGACCACTCCCTGTCTCTTCTCGCGTCTTCCCGCGCTCTATAGGGCCTCCACTCGCTCGGCGACAACACTAGTCAAACGCCTCTCCCACTGTCTACGCACTGAGTCGTCTTCGCGTTCAAGAACTAACTGCGTGTGCGCTGCGTCGCGGCCGTCTCACTACTAAAAGCACAGCCTCTTCGCAGCAGCCAACGTCTGGCCCTTACAACCGTCTCAACTCATGAATGGCGGGGCCGGTCCATTCATCGTCGGGGCCGTGTGGCGGGGGGGAGGGGTACGAAGCCAGGTGGCCGTGCTCAGGTGTGCGCAAGCCAAGGCTGCGAGTCGTCGCATCTCGCTCGCTCACCCCGACGCGCGCATCGCTCCGTCTCGCTTGCGCATGCGCGGCTCAATGGGTTGCGCTCGTTCGCTCGACTCACCCGCGGACTTGGCTGCGTACGCTCAGCGTTCATTCATGGCTCGGCCTGCGAGGGACAAGGGGGTGGGGGGCGTCGGGTTAGGTAGCTACTGGTTCCCACGGTGTTCACCGGATGCGACCACGCACCCCCCCTCCCTCCCTCCCTCACCCCTCGTCGACGAGTGCGGGGATCGGTGGTGGTGGTGGCGCGCTAAGATGCGGCCCTACGCACGTGGCTCGCTTCCGGCCGACGGCTCAACGGCTACCTAGCACCTCCCTGCCTGCTAGGCTGGGCCATGCAAAGCCTGCATACATTACAGCAACTCCTCGGTAATCCAGCGGACGCCCCGTGGCATCGCTTTTCTTGCTTTACTGCTTTACACTAATTCTTTCCTTCCGTTCATTGAAACGATAGCTTCGACTCGTTGTCCCGACTTCCCGAGTTTTTCTGCGCTCTGTTCCTTAAATCAGCGCTACATACGTTCCGTGCACGACACTGGCTCGCTTCACACGGGCCTGGGTTGCACGACCGGCGGGGTCAACGGGGTCATAGGGAGACCGGAAGGAGGTGACGTCCTGACAGGTTGACGTCTCAAAATGCCGATGTCTCCGCACTTTTTAATCCCAAGCGAAATCCAAGAAAGACGCTGTCATTGTTTGTTGACGGTTTTAACGTTTCCGACCTGCCGAGCCAAGGATGCGCTGTGTGTTTGTACGAGATCGCAGTGTATGAGATCACTTAGAGATGCAGCTCCAAGATTAACTTTCACAGTGTATAGATATCAGAATGTGATCTCTGTGTCCAGTCTGCAGGCCGTGTTAGTAAAAGTGCAGTCTCTGTAAGGTCCCACGCAATTAGCCACGAAATCTGGCCAGCTGGCGATTCGATTGGACAGGGTATTGCGGCTTTAGATGAGGCTCGATCACGCAGCGAAACAGCTCACTCGTTCATCTCAGCCACGAGACGAATCGGGGCCCGGGGACGGATACAATGCCCGAGATTGACGTCGCGTGACGCGCTAGGAGGCTGTCGGAAGCAGCGATCAGCTAATCTGACAGGAGCCCCGTCCCGAACCGCACACAACGGTCGGCCGAAGCACCGAGTCTCTCGATGGGGTGTTTGTCGGCGACCTCGACGCGACCTAGCCGAGCGGCCAGGTGACAGGTGTTGGCTCGCAGTGCACGCAGTCGACGGCCGAATCACGACACCCTTGTGTGCGATTTGTCCATGCGTCACGCAACGCGTGGACACCTGAGCTGCGACGTCGTCACGACGTTTGGAAAAACATCGGTGAGACACACGCAGGAAATCGTGGCAAAAGTCTCGCAAAACAATCAACACGGCCGTGTCACACAGGAAGTTTATGTTCATACCTAAGCAAAACAGAAACATCATCGTTTAGCCTCGATGCCGATGATCTCATCACCCCCCCCCCCCCCCCTCCCCCCGCCGCTTCTCCAACCATAATTGAAATCAGAGTGGTCGACATCGATGGGTGCTTGGAACAAAACGCTACTCTCCGACGCCAGCCCGTCGTCAGGGTGCCGGTGCCTGAATTCTGCTAAAGAGCGTCCGTACGACCTGGCGGTCGTGGGTTCCGAACAGAGCTGCAGGAGTGTCCTCCGAGGCCTAGCCTGTCTCGGCGTGCCGTGGTGATGCCGAACAAGGGAGTGGCCGCCAGCCTTCCTTTAGGCACGGCCAAGACCCCATCGTCTATGCGTTGGCATTGATGCATGTAACATGCAAGATCGGTTACTGGTGGTGTCGAATTTACATATAGACCGAAGGGATGCCCGTCTCTGCTCCTCCGTGGGCGACAATGAATGATTGACGTGCACCGCGTCCCGTAGACAGTCAGTGGTTAGCGCCGTCGCTGGCGCCTGTGCGTGTAGCCGGGCGACCACTCTACGGCGGCGACGGCGGTCACATGTCGCTAATGGAGCTGCTGGCTTGTAGGGGGCAGGGCGGGCGGGTCGACGTCCCTTGGCGAGGAGTGCGCGCCGGGGCCGGGGCCGGCTACCTGCCCAGCCGTCTCGGCCCCGTGGCGCCCGCCACTTCCGGCGAGTCGCGTGGCGCCCGCGTGTCGTCCGGACGAGGGTAGGCCGCCGTTGGGAAGACGCCGATGTCTCGGAGACAGGACATTGTGGCCCACTTTTCTTGCAGGGCATTGGAGTGATTAAGGAATACGTTTGATTACGAGGGTTAATTACGACGGGTCTGGGGATGGTCGCCGTCGACGTCGATAGGTTGCGAGGTTAGCTCGTCATTGTGAATCATCTTCTTTGCCATCATAATACACTTGATCTTGTTTGGTTGCAACCGCTCTGGGTTGTAGACAAATTTGCCACTGCGCGTTAGCAACCTAGTCAAGATTGCGACGCCTCTTCAGTGCTGCCTCCCTTCCAGGCCGCGTGTTCGGGGTGCTCGCGCGACGTCACGGTCGTGTGTTGGACAGCGCGTTGACGGAGGGTTCAAGCAGCGTGCGCATTGACGCCGTCCTACCCGTCGCCGAGAGCTTCGGGTTCGCAGCAGAGGTGCGCAAGACCTGCTCGGGCCTCGCCTCGCCGCAACTCGTCTTCAGCCACTGGGAGGTGAGCCTTTGTCCTTCATGCCCTTTACATGCCCTTTGTTGCACGAGTATGACCCGTCATGCTGCAATGCTGACTGCTTACATAAATGGTGTGGATGCGCCGCCAGGATATCAGGCATCTTATCTGTTAGACCGCAATGCAACCATCTTGCTTGGTCAACGCAGGTCACCCAGAAGCCATGCGCAGTATCTCATTGCACGTCTCGGCAATAGGCGCACTTACAGTCCAAGGCCGGACCCACGTACCTCATTTCCACGGCGGACTTTCGAACGCATCTGCCAGAGCACACTCTACTTTCTGGACGCTGCCTCGGGCACAAAAACTGATTGCGGTCGCTCTAAAATGACAGTGTTCACACAACCGTTCACTGCTTGTTGACGTTTGGGCTGATCGCGTGGGACATACATCGTATCGGGTCGGGTAAACTAATCCGACAAGTCAGACCCCCCTCCCCCCTCATCCCCTTCGTCTTAATCCCCTTACAGTTGGGTGCATCTATCCTTCGGTGCCCATGCCGTGGGTTTTTCATAGTTAGTTGACATCCATTGACAGCTCTCTAGGCGTAATTCGATACACGGCCGTCGGTGCCTAACAATATCCTTACCACAAGAGTCCAGGCCCAAGTCCCGGGAGATTCCTTGGACTCTTTGTCGCCCGAATCTCGGCTTACGCCTTTTTAAGAAGACCAACTTAGTGAACAGCTGAATAGCGCCAGGGACTGCGAGAAACCACGCCATGTTGCACCTTGTAGAGGACCATAGCTTGGCTTCAGGTCGTACGGAGTACCAACTGAGGAACTCAGGAGATGCGGGATAAATGCGCACCCTCATCAAAACTTCAAACTAAATCGTATCATGCTGGTGCCCTTTCCGACCACGCGCAAATCTAGTCTGTCCCATAGGGCCTATCTGATGTATCCCATTCCTCCCTGCACCCATGACTTCCCATGCCGTGATCGGGACGGGCGAGACGGCGAGTGTCCGAGTCACTGCAGCACCGCGCCGAGATCGGTCGGTCGGTCGGGTGGAGGTGACCGGCCGGCCGGCGCGCCGTGGCAGGTGTTTGCCCCGAGGCCCGGATGCCCCTCGACGCCCTCCGTCCCCGTCCCCCATCACGACGGCGCGCGCGGCCGCAGTGACGTCAGGTCGCGCCCGCGGACTCTAGCTACCGTCTTGCCGGCCACGGGGTGCACTTATGCTGGACTAACCGCAAGCGCCTACATGCGCTCACTATTAACAACAGACTCTGATCCCAGACGTGCCCCGCACATCGACGGCTAGCCGAGGAAATGCGTGAGCATCAACCTCTAGATTCGTTGAAATATAGGAGAAGCCTTTTTGCCTGGCTTATAATGGCGGGCACCACCAAGACGAATTTGGAAAGAGTGCGTGAAGTTCCCTTAAAGTCCAATATTATACTGACGAGTTCCAGAGGGCTCCTAATTACTTGGCCTGTTTTTTAACTTCAGGGATATACACCAGCTTTTGTTATGCAGGGGCGGGCACTGGCCGGTGCCGGGACGAAGTTGGCTCCTCAACCAGCACCACGGACCAGCCACCGTTTAGAATCGACCTCTCTAGTGGATGGTATCCAGCCGGATCAGAGGGTTGCCCCGGGTTGAGTTGGTCGGTGCCAGGACAGTGGACCGGGATGCTGCTAATGACGCGCCGCCGGGCAGCGTTGCCCAGCGACCGTGTCGCGGTCCACGAGCGCGGCACGTGATTTCCTTCATGCCGCGGGCGAGAGCGCCTTCGTCGGTTGGGAGTGGTCAAAGTCACTGAGCTCGCTGCTAGGCTCCAAGCAGCACACACAGCTTTCGACGTGTACGACTTGCTTACGTTATTCGCTGTGATGCGTGTCATTTTCACTCGCTGAAAGGACCTGACCTTCACATGCTGGAAAAACCCTACGATTGCGGGAAATCGAGCTTTTCTTTGCCTTGAAAAGAGTAGAGCTGAGAAACGCCGCGACAGTTCACCGCGACTTCGCCGTGCAGCTCTGGAAAACTATGAAGTACCAACTAGAGCTACTCATCCATTCTGTGCTTACCTAACCTAACATCGCCAACTGTAAAAGTACAGACAATTCTCTTAGGCTTGGACGAAAATTGCACTAAAAGTGTATCTGAGATCTCGTAACGCCTTCGCCCCACTCCTCCACGAACCAGAGCTCTCCCCGGCATCTTCTGCACGCGACACCATGCACCGCTTCGTGAATACGCGATTGCTCGTGCTGTCAAAACGCGGAAAAGGAACGTGCCATCGTTTTACACTCTCGATGGCCATGGCGTCGTTGGAATCTAGAACGTCGCTGCAGTTATTTGAAATCTTATTTAAATTGCAATCGCTTGCAATGCGCGGGGTATTTTATTATTATGAACACTATAACCGTCTCAAAAATTGATGCCCTTTATCTCCATACACTTTATCTCGCTGAATGATACTGAAGTCCGTTGCCCGTTTGGTATCTAGATTTCCACAAAGCTTTTTGAAATGGTATATAGATTGTTCTAGTTGAACATTTAAAGTCTTTCAATCCCAAGTTCTATTGTTCGGGACTCGTCGACAACGGCATAATCAGCCCTTGTGGTGAAAAGAAGTTATCTAAGAGGAATTGCTACGTTCAGTTTCTGGTGGTACATGACAGGCAATTCTTCGGCATCAGAAGACGCTCTAGTTGGGCTTTGTTTGCTTGGCTATAACGCTAACCGGCAGTCAGAGCCCGCAGGGAAAGAAACCACGGACAGACGTTTGTGTGGGCAAGCTACTGTTTGGGTTCGGAAGCCGGGACGACCCGGTCCAGCGCGTCGTACATGCCCCGGGGCCGCCCTTGTCCGCGCTAATGATTCCTACGAAGCCCTTCCGTTGTTACGCAACGCAGATGGGATTACCTGACAAGGAAAGAAACGAGGCAGCACGTCGATGGCAAAAAACCTCTGTCGCTTCCTATTGGTCCACCGGTTTGCCATCACACTCACCCAGCTTCACATTCTTCGTTCCACCTTGAGATGCGCAGCACGCTGTTTCACGCAGCCAGCTCGTCGCTGCGCAAGCGTGGGTCGAGAAGACAAGCCTGACTTCTATGGAGTTGCTATTTTGGCCACTTTCAAAGTATTTTTCAAATTTTGGAGCACACCCATTCGCATCTCTTCGTCCCATAAGGTGTCAACTCTCGTTTTCTTCAAGGGTTTGGAGGGGGGGGGGGGGGGGGGGATGGGTTGTAAAGTGTTTTAGTTAGTTTGAACCACATGGCTTCTTGCACCTTGTTTATCTATACACTTCTTGAATGCATTGGTTATAGTGAAGGTATCACTTTGCATCAGTTTTCTTAGCGCACTTTGGCTGAAGTAGAGTGCGCCTACCGACATCGGGTTCACCCCCCATTTCCCATGAGACTATGAATGGTTCACTACCATGCTCATTATCATTCTGTAATTCACCGACGCCATTAGCTGACTTCGATGTGAGATACAAATCGAAACTAATTGATCTGTCAATAAAAACATCGATTACCCGTAGGTCCTCGCCGACGACCCAAACTGGGTGCCGACGACGGCCGAGGAGTTGCTGCACTTCGGCGACAAGGCCGACGCCGGGAGTCGCGCGCGCCGCTACGTGGACGCCGTGCGCAGACGCAAGGGACTGCACGTCGACGAGCAAGTCGTCACGCACGGAGAGAAGCAACGCACGCTCTCCAAAAATAAGTGAGCGTCGGCTCGACGACACGGATTAAAACTATAAGTTGACGTTTCAGATACAACCATGGCACTTTTCTTCTAACGTGACTGAAACCTATTCCCGGTGATCCTAACTCTTTATCTCGTGAAGTATTTTGAGGATAAAACCAGTGGATAAATTGTAACGAAACAGTTGGGTACGCTCTCAATTGAATTCAGGTGCTGTTCTAGATCGTGTGTTTTCTTGGGGGGGGGTCTGCCTGTCGGCGCTGCCTGACAAAGGCTACTATCGCTTTGCGTTGTCATAATTATGAGCTAGTGTACTTGGCAATTTCCCAATAAAATTTTCACCAACGCGTAAAAATAACATGTGTTCCTTGAATTTAAATGTAGAGTAGACCAAACTTTTCCCGGAATGAGTGATCGACGTACCTACATAAGAAAAGGTGAAATAGGTAGGTACGCGGCGCGTACGTGAGCGTACGCCCGAAATAACCACTGGATGAAACCACAAATCTCCGACCACAATACACACAGCTTTTCTATAGCAACATCAACAATTGCAAACGTTCATGCAATGTTTAGGCACTGTAAACGGTTATTCTCTCTGGTGATGTTAAAAAATGTCTAAATCACATAAGTAGTTGTTAGCCTCCACTCCAAGTTCTATTGGACTGGTCTATTCACCTTTGGTCAATCACTATAACCGTCAACAAAAAATGGCCGACATGCAGCGTCCTTGCCTGTTAAATATCATGGGCCAATGTTAGAAAACTGTGCGTCGGCCATTTTTGTTGTTGGTTCTTATCCTGAATATACTCGATCAGATTCGTAGAGTGACCAACCTCTAAAAAGCAGGAGTGAGCATCTAACCTGACACCTGGCGACTTGTATCGACTCTCTGATTGCAAGACAAATAACTACATGGCAATTACTGAACTATAATAAATCTTTATTATTTTTAAGCATGTTATTTAGGCACAAAGCATCTTATGTCATGTAGGTATGCGGATTGAAGTGTGTTGCGCCGGCAAATGGACTAGTAGATTGCGAATCGCCTCCTGGACGATTTGGCGACGTTGACGTCGGACTCCTAGGTGGGGCACTTGATCGCCCACGGCTCGGAGACGAAGTAGATATGGATTGAGATGAGGTGGTACTGGCGAGTCCATTCCACGAGACAGTCCGGGCAATTGGGGACCGTCGGCTGCCGGAAGAAGGCGTTGTCAGAAAAGCTGGCTTCAATCGGAGAATCCAGAAGATAGTTTACAGCGTTGACTGGTAATCATAGGTTTTATCAGGCGCCGCAACAAATTTTGTAATGGGGAAAGATCTGGGAGAGGCTTATTTCGTAACAACTTCAACTCTTTAATGATAAACCTCATGTTTACTAAATTGGTGAAGGAATCCGCTGCTTATATTTTTAGAGTAAAATATGTTATTTCGTTTTAACTGATTTTTGGACAGATGTTAAACCGTTGATTACAGCTTTTATATGGGCGTGCTTCTTACGCCATTCAAGATTCCTTCAAGACTCTGGACTTGATAAATATACCCGTAGAAACATGAGATAGCAGAATTGAGAAGCTCTGTCAGGCGATCTCAGCATCTCCATGGCTACCAAACGTTGAATCTACCATTGAACCTCCTATGCTAGGTCATGATATACCCGTAGTAACATGAGATAGCAGAATTGAGAAGCTCTGTCAGGCGATCTCAGCATCTCCATGGCTACCAAACGTTGAATCTACCATTGAACCTCCTATGCTAGGCCATGATGCACCCGTGGTAACATAAGATAGCAGAATTGAGAAGCTCTGTCAGGCGATCTCAGCATCCCCATTGATCGACTACCAAAAGTGGGATCTTACACTGAATCTTCTTTATGGTTTTTTTTGTTTTTAAAGTTGGTAACAAAAGGCCAACTTAAAAGAGTATCAGTATATGACTTCCAAGGGATTACGTCGAATTTAAAGTGGCCAAAGCATAAAGTAAGAATCATAGCCTCATTGAATTCCAACGTGCACCTACCCTGATGGCGAGCGCCGGTACAGGCTCGAACCACGAAGTGGATCCGATTTTGGTGGGCTTTCCCCACGTCTGCAATCCCATGCCGATCATCTCGCCGTCCTTGAACAGGCCGAACGCGGGCTCAAAGTTCCCGCAGGCGAGTTCCGGTGACATGTCGTAGTAGTAGTGCACTCCCATTGCGGGTACGCAGTTCTCGAGAGTGAACAACGAGTCGGCCATGGCTGCCGAAGTACGGGGAATCTCCCACATGGGGGCGCCTTGAGGGCCCACCTCGAGCCACGCTCCGTTGCCGGTGTCAAGTCGCGACGCATCTGAAAAATACCAATCGCACAACGTTCACTTTTGGTCAGAGTTCGGAAGTTTTTACACCGGTTCCGTGGCCCATATCTACGTTTCCCTTCGTGTTTGTATCCCCAGCAATTGGTCGCTCAAAGCATAGATGTTCACATGTCTATTTTGTGGCCTGAGTTAAATGTTGTCCTTGCCCTTGCTGCTGATGGTAGCAATATAATGGAACTTGGCTTCGCTCGTTCTGTGGAGGTATCGTGTTCAAATCAATGAAGGGTGTCGCTGGGGGATGCTCGATGAACAAATATGAGGTCGCTTTCTTTTGCTGGCTAACAGGAGGACAGGAGAAACTTTGGCCCGACAGAGAAGGCTCTACAGCAACGTTGGTAGCAATCTTTCGAAGTGACGTACCCCAAGCGCTAGATTTTAAGAAAATACAGCTGGATCGTCAAGTTTAATGGGAAAAAAAGTGCCAAGGTTTTTCCGAAATAGACTTTTCTGCATCTCCTGAGTCCTGCCCTGTCAGAGATACTTCCAACTGAGCGAGCGTTGTCGTTGTGGCCTACCTGGGTGGACAGTGAAGACGGTGACCGTGTAGACCTCGTATCCAAACCGCGTACCGGGTGCGTAGGTCGGATGGATCACGTAGTCGTACGGGGAGGCGGTGTCGTTGCGCAGAATCTGCGAGAAAGAGAGTGCTCAGAATTCGCGAACTACATCACAGACATGCGCACAACGCACACACTTCGCTCGAGCGCGTATCATTCCGTACACTCTTTCTCTCCTCTGTTAGGTCTACTAGTTTCCTCCCACAATACGCATAACAACAGACACCCCGTAGTTTCCTTTGCTCTCCCAAATACTGCAAACTTGGTACTTAACCTTCAGAGATAGATAAGGAGTTCTGTCAATCATCGATCATCATCCTGAATAATGTGGACAGTCTTTAAAAGGTCTTCGCACTCAGATCTTGAAATCTCAAACCTCGGTCCCAGGGTGTCTTGACGGGATAGAAACACTTTTCCAATGCCCATGCTTACCGATACTTGCAGGCCTTGCACGTCGCCGGACACCCGGTCGAACATGACGCACACACTAGGGTCCATCGCGGGACACAGCACTTTGTACGCAGCGTCACTGGTGGCCAGCTCTGGCGGCTGGATCCACGCCTGCGCGGTGGCATTCGCCGCTGTGCGCGGCAGCGGGTGGAAGCCATTTGCTGCCGACAGCGCATAAGTAACGCGCAGATCGTTCCATGGGTGCAGCAGCTCTGTGGGCATGCGCGAAAACAACGTTTACAAAACCTCATTACGCTTATTGCCAACAGCAAGGTTGACGTGCTGAATGCGTGTGAATGCACTAACTGCGCCATTGGTCCACGACAGCTACGTGTGTCGGCCATTTTAACTAGTAATTCTTATAGAGAATTAGTTACACCGTATATACATTAAAATGACATTTTAATCTTCAAGACGATAGCGTGAATAACTTCTAAAATAGATATCAGCCGAAAGCTTTGAAACTTTACAAGACTGTCTGTGTTGCCCTTACTAATAACTACTGTATTTGAGTCAGCAACGAAACATTACTATATTGAGACTCCCAGTGGCATTTTCCCCAGTGGAGCAGTTCTACCTTTTTACAGATGAAAAGTTGCATACTCATCGCGGAAAATGTTCCACACAACTAAAGCTTATCGCATCACCCTCTGGTCCAGGACGGAGTACAAGCAAGGAGTATAGTTCTGGTTCAGTATGGTCAAGCTGCAAAGGCAGTCGGTACTTACGCGCCGAGGCAGCAGCCACGATCAGGAGAACGAGTGTCGCGTGTGAAAGCATGTTATCGTCGAGAGAGTGTCTGCCCAGTGTTCTCTCAACGCCCCCTTTATAAGGACCGTACGCCATTGTCACGGGGGCCACCAGATTTGACCGCGTACACGCACTGGACCCCACTCATTACGCAACGTGCCGTTGTGCACAAAAACACGGTGATAAGGTGCGAGGTGGACGAGATAGCCGTGCAGTGATTGATAGATTGGCGATGACAATCAGCGATCCGCGGTGTGGCAATGTGCCGGCCACCCAGATCTGGTGCCTCTCTCTCGAGTGTGTGCGACCACGACGCTCTGGACTTGGGTCGCATTTAGCGAGTCATCGAACGACGCGCCACCACGTGAAGTTGACCAAACCCCTCGGTTGGGGACAACGTTTTAGGATCGGTTCTACCGGTTTCGCAAACTGATTGGTCATATGCATACTTTACTTGACCGAATTTCATGTTATCAGCTAGTATCTGCCGAGCCGCTCCGTTGAAGATAGGTGTTTTACGTCCAACCACGCTCAACTTGATTTATGGAAGGTATGCATCAGGAGTCGTGGGATTTTTAAGAGCTATGAGTTGTCAAACCATGAAAAATCCTCGTGTTCTTTTTACTAAGCTGCCAAATTGAAACCAAGTTTTCCGACATTTTGCGATTAAATGCATGTGCAGCTCCGGCCCAGAAGGCAGTGAAACAAGATGAGCCGTTTTAACGCAACCCCTAAACACACGATGAAGTGAAATTAGTTTGTTGAGAAACAGAATTAATAGAATTCAGAACCGTTAGTTGGAAAAGTCACGAGGTGGATTAAAATGTTTTGATCCAAAAAGCTTCTTGAAACGTCGGTGGAATCCAGGGATCCTGACTGGAGAAGTTTCAAGCATTTGGTGCAGGCACATACCTACTGTTATTGTGTACCCCAAAACTTCGACCTACTCGCTTCAATGCCCTTATGCTCAATAGTACAGCAATTTTCAACCCTGAGTTAAGCGTTTAACTCACAGAAACATCTGAATTGCTCTGCATTTGATTAAAAGTCGCCATGGCAATTTTCTTAACTCCCACTTAATCTAGGAGTTGACAAAGTTGTAATACTTAACCTTAGTGGCCGAAGGCACTAGTTTAAAAGAGGGAGGGTCGAAATCTCAATGACGTTGCAAAACTAGTGTCTTGCGGATATTCACTACTGCATTTAGCTCGCAGAACGAGTGTCACCTCGTGGAAATAGCTCTTCGGCCTTACCGCTCTTTTCACGTGCAATTCCTACGAAGAACGCTAGTTCCGATCTCTGGGTGGTCTTAATTAGTTTACCATACAATTGGGCTAAAAACAATTGTTTCGTAGTTTATAGTCAGATCCTCCAACAAGTAGTAATGGTTTTGACCACCCGATGACGGTTGCGGCCATGACATTCTTTACAAACCTCTAAAGAGTAATCATTACGACTCAAATTTATCTATACTTTATACACATCGTTCAAGTTAGCATTAAAAAAGATTAATTGAGCGTATGTCAATCTCAAGTGGGACTAATGAGAGAGAAATAACGAAATGAAATGTACGGTGACTCCGGTGATTTGCTGGCTCCATCTCTGGGCGACCAGCAGTCATCGGTCGTACAGTTTAACATTATCGCTGAGACACCGACTAAAACTACATGTGCCCAATGATATGATTTATTCCCGTAGAGCACCCACGCCGTCACTGTGACTGTCAGGTATTCCTGGAAAGTCCATCGCTTAGTCTTTACCCGTCTTGTCAACGATGTCACCGTGACCATGCCGTGATTAGGGGGGTGGGTTAATCGCCGGGGTGGGCGTCGATGATTAACGCTCGCGAACCCCAATCTGCGCAAGGTCATGACTGTTAGTTCCGCTGTCGGTGCCGCCCTGACTTCCGCTGGCACTCGAGATAAAACCATCGACGGCGAACTCCGCGCGTCACACTCTACTCAAAGTCGACGCCGACGCCATGGCTATGTCTGTGACCACAGTGATCGCCGTCCTATTCGCCGTCGCCGCCGTCCACGTCCAAGCGAGCAACAAGCTTCGTGAGTTTCTTGTCTACACACTTTTGGCTTTCCATGTTGATGGGAATTTGTCTGCATGAAATATAGCAGGCTGTTCCAAACGCCACCCTCTTGGCTACGGTAAAGTCCAGTATCTCATAATGGTAGAGTTTAGCTATTCTGAGGTATGACATCTCTTCTGGATAACGCAGAAAAAGCTCAAATTACTGGCACACAAATTCCTTCTCAAGAACACATTCTTTTCGGGGAGAGGAATACTTGAACGAAGTGGCTTTGATGAGTTTCTTGGATTTATAAAGACTCTCTTTATATATTAGGATGAACTCTTATTTAAATTGTAAACGCTTGCAATGCGCAGGGTATTTTATTATTAACAACACTATAATAAAAAACTCTCTTTATATCTCTAGGCATTTGCAATTTAAATCAAATGTAACAACACGATATTGCCATTGTTTTTCAGCGAGCTTCATCCAGACATGCCATCGCAACGACCCTAAAGTGGAGGAATGCATCATGCGGTCCATTGAAACGCTGCGACCGATGCTTGCCGAAGGTACGCCCCCCCCCCCCCCCCCCCCCCATGAGATAGCTGTTTTTCTCAGACACTCTTGAAGTCACGATTAGGAAGAGTTTAAGACAGGATGCTGTTTTCCAAGGACTGATATTTAGAGTTGTTCGTCGTTTTGCATAGTGAAAACAAAACCTGAGAAGCGCTAGTGTTTTAAGAAAAGCAGTTACTTTTTCTTGAACCTGAATATTAATCAGCTGTTGGTTGGTGAAATGTAGCCTATGAGAATTCAGGAAGACTGTTTTTGTAGCTGACCCAGAAACTGTGTGTCTTCTCCGGGAGTAAACTTTTGGAATGCGGGGAAACTGGGAACCAGAGTGAACGAATGGTGTTATTATTGTTGTTATTGATGGCAGGAATACCGGAGCTCGATGTCCCTTCTCTGGACCCGCTGGTGCTCGACGAGATTCAAATAGACATCGGAGGGGCTGCCACTTTCAAGGCTATCGGGAAGAACGTCGTTGTGCACGGCGCCAAGAATTTCTCCGTCAGCCACCTCAGGTTAGAACGTTCGCTTGGTTCTTGTGGAGGCGTTTGATGAGATCCCTGAGCTACCGAGGGGTGGACGAGAAACAACTACTCTCCTGTGCAGAGCATCGACCAGAATAGTATTTAATGATTGATTAGTCCCCATATCTTCGCCAGGACAGGGTTTGTTTTCCATTCTCCCTTCTCGTTTCGACTAGGGTAACCGTCATCATCATCCAAACCAAGTAGAAATCATCCAATCATCATCCAAGTAGAAATAAAAACAAATTATCAATCCTTGCTGTGAATCACGGCCATCAATATCACATCGCCGTCTGCTGCAGGGTTGACCTTGCAAACCACCTGTACCGCGTGCACGTCGACCTGCCGTACTTGACGACTATCGGTGATTTCGACGTCGACGGAAAGTTCCTGGTGCTGCCCATCCGAGGTCGTGGGCCCATCCGCGCCAACGCCAGTAAGTTTCCTTGGGTCAACGCGGTCGATGTCACTTTTAGTTTTGTCCCTGTGGTACACGGTGTTGGGGTTGTCTTTGATGTTTGACGGCTAGACAGAAGGTTTTAGTCAAGGTTTAAGTTGTAAACTCAAATAATCCTGGTTTCAAGAGTTTGGTAAGGTGCTGCACTAAGTCCAAACTCTAAAGTTCAATGTTCGATAGCGACTTGCAAGAAGTTATGTACCGTGGGCTTCCCACTTGGTGGCTTCCCACTTGGTAATAATGTTTATACTAAAACACACTCTGAGCATTATGGTTTTTAGACTCATATTTACTTTATCAAGACTGACTAGAGTGAGTGAACTTTTGGAATGCGGGGAAACTGGGAACCAGAGTGAGCGAATGTTGGTATTATTTTTGTTGTTGATTATTGTTATTGTAACGAACTAGTTAACGAAAAAAAAATCAAATTGGGTTTGATTTTGACAAATAATTTTTCCCGACGTTACGTCACTTGTACCCTGTACATTTTCTGTAATTTTACATTTTGTGTAAATCTAAATTTTACTGAAAAATTAGTCGTTCTTAACTTGGCATTCAAACCCCACTTTATTTTTTTTATTAAAAGTTCTTTATTACGGCATTTAGTTTTTTAACCAGGCGCCTGAATTATGTGTAACCTCTGACATAAACAAATATCAGACAGTTTAGAAACAAAGTAAAGATTGGAAAGGAAGCTAGATTGGAAAAATGTGCAAGCGAACAAGGATACGAGATAACATGGGATTC
Organism: Protonemura montana; assembly: GCA_947568835.1. Taxonomy (NCBI): domain Eukaryota; kingdom Metazoa; phylum Arthropoda; class Insecta; order Plecoptera; family Nemouridae; genus Protonemura; species Protonemura montana. The sequence continues at coordinate 2,876,717 of OX387606.1, read as the reverse complement.
GAGGAATAGTGCAGACTATTCTGTCTTGTGGCCGTTGAATTAGCATCATTTTAGAGTTGCTAAAAACTCGTCCATACGAGTCGCCTTGACCTCTTCCTCCTTTGATGGGATTCCTAATCCTACCCCGCAAAAACTGGAATATGTGTGCCCAGAAAGCTCAGTTTGTAAAGTATCTGACCGGCTTTGGTTACACATTTGTCCAGTCTAGCCTCCTCACCATCATTTGCTCGCTGGTTTCAGCTCCCGCGTGGAAACGCTAGAAAAACCAACAAAAAAACCCTGCAAGTAAAGATTATTTTGCTAATAAGACCTTCCATAACATTGACAAATTGTCCACCTTGAAAGTCACAGAGCGGAACAAATGTAGGTAAATAATAATTTTGATGTTTTTACAAGTTTTTGTTAAAAATAAATACAAACAATTAGTACTTCATGGAAGCATATGATGGAATAAATTGCATACCTACAGGTCTGTCTCAGTGGGTGATGCCTCTGGGAGATGGGCATTCGATTCACTTCAATCGGTTTTTAAGTGATATTGACTCTTCAATGAAATACACGTACTTCACCTTGTGTCTATCCGTTTCAGCTCGGGTCAGAGGAGAGGTGGAGCTGCGGTCAGGAGTGGAGACATACGACGGTGTTGAGCATCTTGTCTTCAAGTCAGCTGAAGTGGATCTCAAGATCGGTGGATTCTCAGCACGGCTAACGTTCAACAAGGACCCGGTGCTCAGTAAGTCTGCAAACCTAGATGATCCCTTTACAAATGGTTCCTTGCAGCAGACTTTGATTGATTTGGTATTATACACCAAATAATGATTAATACACATCTTAGTCCTTGATTTAAGTCACGCTTCAAAAAGCAGAACATACTTTTCTTGAAACTGTGCGGTAACAGTTTCTCTAGTTTATTAACTACTCTTGGGATTTGATATCTCTTGTAAATTCTGGTCCTCAATAACGATATCGTACGATACTATACGTTTTACATCTGCAATTTTTTATTATAATTTATTAATTCACCATCTCAGCCACAGATTTTTAGTATTTGGCAAACGAAATTTGTTCGGAGTCAGAGGGGCGAAGTGCAATAGAAGTGTGGCAAACAGTGAGTTCTTGAAAACAGACTTATTATTGCTCCAGTGCTACAAAAGTGAACCAAATTTTGGAAAATGTTCAATCATATTCAGACGACTTAATCCATGCTACAAATAATATACCAGCAAGTTTTTAATTTCCAGTACTTTTTTTTTTCTATTTTTTCCTAATTTTGACCGTTATCATAACTTATTTAACTGGGGATTGACACCAATTTAATTTCTTCCCTGCGTTTTAAAGAAGAAAGAATTTTCTGTCCGTTTCACTATTTTTCAGCCAATAATGTCTCTTGAAATGTGCACCCTTGAAAGCAACACGGCTCATTGTAGAATGATTTTCTAGATTTTGTCACAAGCGAGAAAGGATTTTAAGACAAAGATGAGTCGCTTCCTTGCAACACTCAACTTCACCAGATTGGCTACAATTTTTAACAACATATATTAGTTTTAAATGCACAAAAAAACAAGTTTATTTCTTATGTTTACTCAGTCGGTGACATATTTACCTGCTAATAGCTTTCTGTTTGTTGAGCTGAAATGGATTAGGAAGTTTTGTAATTGTCTTATCTATGTTTTTAGCTGAGGCTGCCAACATCGCAGTGGCGGCCAACCCCAAGGAATTCATCACCCCGCTGTTACCCGTCCTGGAGGCTACACTCGGCAGAGTGTTGCTCGCAACTGCCAATAAGATCACTCGCAATTACAGCTATGCAGAGATATTCCCTGCAACCTAAGCTGTTGCTGTCTGTACACTTAGATACTTCTCCCTCTGGCTTGCACCGTAGGAGGACTTGCTGAATTGAATTTGGCAACAAATGAGGCCGAAATCTGCCGAAATCTAGCAAAACATGCAGCTCGTTAGCCCATGGCTGACGTGGATTTTGTAAATTTCCACGATTTTATGATGAAAAAAAAAATATTTTCTTACGTCATTGAGTTTTAAAACGTGCTCAATAACTAATTTAAAGTTTATAAAAGTAACATTTATGAAGATAATTCAATATCAATAAAAAACTTAAAATTTTACAGGTTAAATATTTTTGGCAAAGACCATATTTTTGGTTTGATATTGCCGCATTTTCTAAACGTCACAAATGTCAGATGGCTTTGGCGCTAAAATATGGTACTGGTCAATTATTGGTATTGGTACTGTACCGAACGATTGACTGATTTTCATTAATGAAATATTAACTGATACATTTGTATACATCAAGGTGCTTTTTACAGATAATCCGTAAAGTATGTAAGTCTTTTACCTGTTTGTTAACATTTTGTTTTGTGCTTGAGGAATCATAACCTCTTAATGGCACATGGACTGCATGTTCGTGGGAAGTTCGCCTCAGCCTTCCGCTTCGCAAACTAAGTGAACTCAACGCAATAGTAAAAATAGTGTATACAAAAGTAAGAAAAAAAAAATTCCACCCATAGTACCGCATTAACGCACAAAGGAACATCCTTGAATTTTTCACAGATGACAAGCTATCGATCCGGGATGGTCCTAATTTTTGACCCCAGCCGTAAAGAAAAAAAATTAACTTTTACAAAAATTTGGTTTTCATTTATTTGCTTTGAAAGAAAGGGAGGGTACTTCCTTGAATTTTACTGAATCACTTATATTACCAAACCGCAAGGGAAGATAGAACTGAATCAGTTATTTTATGTTAGATGTAAATAAATTTAATTATAAATATGCAGCAACACTTCTGTGACAGCAAGTAGCAAATCACCAAGGGAGATTTTATTAATTACCTATTAAAAGGTTATTAGAATTTATAAATATAATAAAAAATACTTGTAACAAAAAGTATTTGAACTGGGTTAAAACTAGTGCTAAGGTTAAATCAACTAGACATGAGCCTAAAAACGATAAAAAAGTACTTATACTTCTTGCTTTCTTGCTGTTGTTTCGGTTGCTGCTTTTCACATCGACGAATTTGGACGAAGTCGATTATTTTGGTTCTTATGGAATCATATTAATTGTAAAAATGCATCACGAATTTTGAGTCGTCAGTTGATTGCCAGCCAGCTGATCGGAAATAACATGGATAGAGCATAGGATCCAGCCAGCTGATCTCAAATAACCTGGATAGAGCATAGGATCCAGCCAGCTGATCTCAAATAACCTGGATAGAGCATAGGATCCAGCCAGCTGATCTCAAATAACATGGATAGAGCATAGGATCCAGCCATTTGATCTCAAATAACCTGGATAGAGCATAGGATCCAGCCAGCTGATCTCAAATAACCTGGATGGAGCATAGGATCCAGCCAGTTGATCTCAAATAACCTGGATAGAGCATGGGATCCAGCCAGCTGATCTCAAATAACCTGGATAGAGCATGGGATCCAGCCAGCTGATCTCAAATAACATGGATAGAGCTTAGGATCCAGCTAGTTGATCTCAAATAACCATTCATTTAGCACTGACGCTGTGAAATGTTTGCCGTGGCAACCCAGCTGTCGCGACTCTCGCTGGCTGAGCAGAAGCTTGCGTGTCGTCGTGGAAACTCCCCGGGCCCCCCTTCTGGTAATAGAAAAAGTTTTTGTTGACGCTGCGGTTTCGTTGGAGTTTCCCTACTTTTATTGTTGTGCCAGGTGGTTGTGTTTTGCTGTAAAAGCATTATGCCCTTGAGAGTGTAGGTTTTTAATAGAGAGAAAACACTAATGTTTGATAATTTTTGAGAGGTTATCAGTGTTCCTCACCATTGTGTAGCTCTAGGTTTTGTCCTGGCGATAGTAACTGCCACTTCCTTCCCGGCAGGAGCATGAGAAGCAGAAGTGTCGTCAAAGAATCAAAAGCCCGAGTCCCTGAGGTGACCTTAACCTGTCTCGGTGCATTCCACTAGTTTCGTTTCTCGTCGCCAACATCAGCAGCGTTCTCTGTCCCTCACAGACATTACCTTACGTTCCATGTTCGAGAAGACAACAATGCCATCGACTCTGTTGCTGTTAATATAAGATCTGGTTTTTAAAAGATATTTTGCATTTCATTATCTTTTTAACAAATTCCAAGTATGACTCTTTCAAATAAATTGAATCCACGCAACAAAGCAGCGTTGTCACGCAATTCCACAATCTTAATTTCTATGAGGGTCTTCTATGAAAAGAATTTGTATTTTATATTTTTTTTGTTCACCATTCTTATCTATTCTTCTTCACCACATCAGAGCCTTTACATCTGATATGAACTTCAATATTTGATACATCTTAAAATGTCTATTTACTCTGGGGCCAACGCATCAATTTTGGAATAAGGAATTATTGGGTGGGGTTGGTACATGTATAAAAATGACAAATTCTGCTTCAAATTCAACAAATTATTATTAAGTGATTAATATTCTTAATCAAGAAATAGGATATCCTACAATTAATTCTTTTGAAATCTTCAATCAGAGACTTTCAACATTCTTGATTTAAATAAAATTATTGCTAAACTACTGCACTAATCTATCTCCACGAAAATACCCCATTCTTTCAGAAAGCCACAAGACTCAACTTGTACATCAGAAATAATAAAAAGAGGTACTAAAAAGGGGAAACAAATGAATTCATTGGACTAAACTTGTTTATACAATATTCTACCTGAAAACCTAAAAGCAACAATACAAAAATTAAAAAACCACGTTAACTTCTAGTTGGCTGAAAAATAATTAGTTTGCTGGGAAGTAGCATCCACTTGCCTTTCACATTTGTGTACCAAACTACATGTCCATGTATGGCTATGTTTAGTATGAAAACACATGCAAATAGTTTGGTAATCCTGCAAATTTGTTTATTTCATCTTTACAATCAAGCTATTCTCTTGTATTTTATTATCATGAACAGGGACTCAAACCCCGATCTCCACCTGTCGCAGGTGTTGCTACTTGGACACATGCTTTGCGAGAGGATTTTAGTGTATTTGATGAGAATGACAGATCTCCAAGGAGGAGAACCAAGAGGCTTGGTGGAGATCAGGGGTTTGAGTCCCTGTTTGGTCATCAATTTTTGAGACGGTTATAGTGTTCAGAATAATAAAATACCCAGTGCATTGGAAGCATTTGAAATTTAAAGAAGATTTCAAATATTCTTTTGTATTTGATGACACCTTGTAAAATAAATAGTAGAAAACTACACATTTCTGGTCATCCCTGGTCAAATGTGTCACAAAATTGTAACAAGACTGATGTAGAAATTGTGATTTGTAAACCAGGGATGAGAAAAAAAAATCAGTAGAAAGAATCTAATTCCCAGATGTCTTTCCACAATTAACAAAGCAATAAGCATAAACACCGGCTTCTTGAGTTAATAATCCGGAGATATAAAATGAAGGGTTCAACTCAGCTGCTACTTTTGTTATCAATATATTCCATTTGATTATTTTATAATATTTGATAATTGTCACACAATTTTATGATTCCTAGTGCGCTATGCTTGTGCTTTGCCTATTGTGGGTACACCTTTAGGACCAATGTAAACGTTGATAAACAAAATGATAACTGGCTTATTGTTAGGCTTGTGAATTTGCCAAGAAAATCTTCTACTTCATGTTTTTCTTTTTGCTGCTCAGCTTCAGGGTCGGTGATTCCTCCGGCTCAAATTGCACCGATCTCTCCATACTCAAAAGGTTCTTTAGCAAATCCCCTTGACTTACCTCCGACTTCTTTGATTTCTTTGCAGAACTGCTTTTCTTGGCAGTCTCCGACAACGTAGCTACGCTGTTCTTAGGAACATAACCAACGGGATATTGTACAAACGGTCTCCTGTACCCGACCGGCGTCTTTTGTAAAGCTTCGTCTGCACCTCGAAACGTACTCTCCACCGATTTACTGACCAATTTTTCTGTTCCAGATTCAAAGTCATCTGCCTTCAAGAAGGATTTACTTATTTTCTGAGTGCTGCTTGCTTTCGAATTCTTAGTTTGTTTTGAAGGTGTCTGGAAAATGTCTTTGTTTTCCACATATGGTGTTTGGTTTGATCCGTTATTTTTCTTTGAGCTTGTTGGTTTATTCTTCTCAGCAGAAGTGGTCTCCGAATCATTTTCTTGTTTCGACGATCTCAGCACGATTTCTCCCTCACCCAGCGGCCTGGACTTAACATTTTTCTTTGGAGTTTTCAAACGTTTGTCAAGATGTTCCCACAACATTTCTGCAGGGGTTGGTAGGATAATATCGTCAGGCAAGCTTTCCACTAGAAGCTTTTTACTCTTTTTAGTGACGGTAACCTGTGATGCTAACTCTGACGGAGTCTTCAAAATCTCTTCATTGCTCAGCTTTGTTTTCTTACTTTTCTTCTGGCTTTTCAAAAGATCTGCTGGCATCTTTGCCAGCAATACAGCTGGTGTTGGTAGATCTTCGTCTGAGTCCAGAAAGTCTAGGAGACTTGACCGACTCTTTGTCTTTGCAGCTGATTTTGACGGAGTCTCCAAGGTGTCGGCCAAGAGGTTGCTAGGCTTAGCTTTCTCATTTTTCCGTTTGCCGGCTGTTCTTGTATGTGATTCTGCTTCCGTGGATGGGGTGAAATCACAAGGATTTACGTAGTTTTCCACCCCTTTAGCAGCAGATTTTGAAGGAGTTTTCCAGGAGTTTTTTTCCAGGTCTTTCGAAGCGGCGTCGTGCATTTTCTTCCGACTTTTTGCAGTCTCTCCGAGCTCTGAAAAAGCATCAAGTTCTTCGCTATTTTTGCACAGTTCTGGTTTTTTCTTTGCACTTGTTGCTTTGGCAGAGGCTTCTTTCTCTGACTTTTTTTTACTAGAACTTGCCTTTGGAGTTTTTCCACAAACACTGTCCATAGCCTGTTGCATCAAAGCTTCTACGCTCGCGCCACCAAAATCCTCCGCCGTCGAGTCTGCTCTCTCTGTCGCCTTCGTTTTCTTCTTTTTTCCTGACCTCGTCACTTCCACTGCAGTCTGCAATTCCAGTACATCACAGTTCTTTTTTTTCATTTTTTTCAAATTCTCTGTGCCGAGGGAAAAACTGTATTCTTCGGGTTCCCCTTCATGCAATACGTTCTCTGTCTTACTATCCAGTAATTTGACTGGTTTTGCCATCGGCGTCTTCAATTTCTTACGAGAACTTGCTTCGGTGGCCGTGTCTCCAAAATCATCGCTTTTGCCAGACTTCCGTTTCGATTTCTTCTTTCCGCCACCGATCTCTTTGAGCGCGTTTTGTACCAACGTTTCGACACTCAAATCTGATTTCTCTATTGTCGAGTCTTCTTCCAGAACGGCTAACTTTGATTTCTTCTTTTTCTCTTTCGAAGGTTCGACCGCCTGCGAGCTGTCTTTGCCAAAATCGTCTTCATCTTCGGACGCCAGAAACCAAGACAACGAACCTTTAACAGGAGCAGATTCAGCCGTTGAATTCAACGACAATTTCAACTTCTTTTTGGCAGAGATTTGAGACACTGATTTGACCGTAGCCTCAACAACAGGATCACTCTTTCTCTTCTTGTTCTTTGCCTTCTTGCAAACTGTTTCTACAGTTTCCGTTTCATCGGACGCTTCATATTTTTCTTCCTTCGCTTTTACTGCATCGGGCAACGGCTCTTCGCCTTCCCAGTCGCTCTCGACACTTTCCTTCTTCTTCCGAGACGGATTCTTCGAAGTCGCCTCGTCCTTTGCAGCTCGTTTCTTGCGCTTGTCGACCACGGGCAGGTCCCACTCCTCCGAGAAGTCGACCGCACCCGGTTCTCGTTTCACGGCTTCGTGAGACAGAAGTGTTCCACGTATGAACGGCAGCGTTCCGACCACGTTGAACGTGTCCAGCTGGAATTTGACTCGGTCGCCGGGCTGCACGGAGCTCCCGTCCCAAGCCTCTTTGTTTCGAGGTCGTGGCAGCGTGACGTTGAAGCCTTTGTGCACGAGGCAAGCAACGTTGTCTTCACTCACCTGGCGGCAGCAAAGAAACACTCGTTAGAGTCTCGAGGTTACATGGTCTGAATAATGTCTGTTAATGAAGAGTGAAAGTTGGACTGACATGATAACCGGTAACAAAGGAACCTATAACGACCTTGCCAAGGCTTCCTTAATGACTTCCCAGACTATTTTAAGAATTAATTTTAAGAAAGATACAACAGAATGGACACGTACATACATGATATAATCAGACAAAGAATTCCTACTGCTGAATTTTTAAATGAATACAATATTTGTTGCGGTGGAGAAGGAAAGAGAGATCGCAACTTACTGGAGGAGAAAATTGCTCTCCCTCCCTATTTCCTTCTTCACCAGAACAAATATCCAGCCTCTTGGCGTTCTGATCGCATTAAAAATAAACAGAACACATTTAGCTCAAAAATTCAGCGGCTAGCGCCAATAAATTGTAAAATATACTAACATAACTTTACTACATGAATCAAAATCTTTTACCCGGCCATGATAATTAATACCTGGTAAGCATAATACCAAATACTCTGCGGTCATTAATTTACATTTGGAAGGCAGTTTTATAAAAACTAATGCTAAGGTTAGGAAAAACAAAGGCAGTCTCAAAAAAACATGCGTCAAAAGGTTGCCCCTGGGTTACGACACACCATCACTCACCTTGGTTGCTATGCCTGTCATGGTGCAACCAATCTCTGGGGCAAAGATGTACAGGTCGACGTGGATGTGAATTAGGATGTTGCACTCGTCGTCGTTGATGGTTCCCACGTTGGAGTGCCGACGCACATGCTTGTAGGCGAGCAGCAGGCCTTTGTACCTGCATGGAAAGAGGTTTGTTGTTTACTAGTTCCTAGTTAACATGAAACCCTACACAGAGAAATACAGAGGTTTGTGAGTGTCCTGCTTGGTAGAAGGTATCAACTATAGTTGCATATAAGACAGAGACTATGGTATTTAAAGTGCAAGACTAACATTAAATGTTACTTGGCATTATCAAAAAAACAAAAAGAATCAAGCAAATGGACACAAGTAACATAAATGATCACACATAGTTAAGCCTACAAAATTCACAAATCTCTGCCTCTTTTGAGATCCATGCAGCCAAACGCTCAGGACTCAACCAACTTTGAATAATTTGCAATCTTTATTTGCCTGAATTGTCATGGTTAATATTCTCAAGACCAAACTGAAGACTGACAATGCAATTAGGGTGTTCAATTCAGGTGCTTGGTGTCAGTTTACAGTAACAGATGATTTCTAAATTGAGTCGTAAACATGTTTAGTATTTTTAGCAAGTATTTTTTGAGGCCAATAAATGCCATTTTCATATGAAAAAAACATCAAAAAGCAGATTTGCGATAATATCCAAGACAATAAAGTTTAGCTGGAAGGAGGTACATGTAGAGATTCGATTAAGTCGAACTCAGCGCAGTGAGGTATCAATTTTTGAAAAGTAGGGCTATTGAATTTGCAAGAAAACAAATGCACAACCAAAGACCAGAGAAATGCAAATAAAGAACATTTCACACAGAAAAAGTAAAATGCAGTGTGTTGTGACATAGTTAAGATTTGAAGGATAAGTATCCTTCAACTTACTTGGGAATATACTTCAAGCGCTCAACCGACAAAATTTCGGTAATTGCTTGGTTTACATTTTGCAAGCATGCTGGGGTCAACTTAAGTGGATACTTCACATCCTTCTTCAAATAAACCTGAGAATCAACATCTTTAATGAGATTCTCAAGTTCCTTTAATGTGAATTTCAATACGCTACTTTCAGTTGTTACACCCATATTAATTGAGTTCCAAGGAATAATAAATCTCACGACTCCTGATCGTCTCAGTTTCAAACTCAACCGTTATGCCGAAGCAAAGCTTTTCTGCCTAACAGCAACACGTTTTGATGACTATCGAGGTACGCAGGATATAAGAAACCCTTAGCCGGACTCGGCTCTTCCCTCCTCCGTCCAAGGTCGGCGCTGTACTTCCTCGATCGATGCCCCAAAATACCTATGCAAAACGCCCATTGAATAATTAAATATGGGAAAACCATTCAAATATCTTTGATGTGTGCTCTTTTAAAGTACCCGTACAAATAAGGTATACAAACAAAACAAATAATTCAGGGACAAAGCCAGTCTACATAAGAGCCTTTCTACTACCCGGTGGGTGCAGTGGTACACCTGATTATAGTGGCGCAAAACCCGTTTAAAGAACGTCGGGCATGGCAGGGCTTGAATATTTTTAGCGAAATGATAAAATAACATACATATATAAACACATTTATACATATGACTTGTTATCATTTGAAATGGGTAAGTCGGTCTGCTTTTGTTAGTGGTGAATGACATCTTGACATTATTTCTCTTGTTTGGTGTATATGTTGGAGATTGCCACTTGGAGATAACCTAATTTTCGTTTACGAGCTGTCATAAAGGCAGACGACATTTTCAAAGTTTGTTACTTTAATAGATTTTTAATCGTGGTTAAATACGATACCTCATAGTTGTCTATTAAATTGAAGCAGATTTACAGTATAAAATCTGGACTGTTTCTAAGAGCCCATTCCTATCGCATACTTGTCGACATTATAAATTCTCATTTGTGAAAAAATCTTTGTGATCGAAGAGCATTAATTTTTGTCAACAGATCATACACCACTAAGCCCTGACATGTGGTCAGATGAAGCGGACACAGAACATTTGGATTTCAACCCTATTGATGAGGATTGCTCGACCGATGAAAACTGTTTCAACTCACTGTTTAAAACTCCGCTAAGCGCACCTAGGCGACGTCGTACTACACCTCTAAATAGAAGTTTTAGCCTTAGTAACACAAAGCCTGTAATTTCACAAATTCCTGAAAGTTTGCTTCCGATTCTTAATAACCACGACATTTCATGGACGAGCTCTTTAGCAACACCAATTACTGGTGAAGCTGCAAATAGCTCGACAATCTTCAACACCGAAGAAAGAAAAGTTTTGTTACCGTGTGAAGATGAAACTCCTGGTGTAAGAATCTGAATTTTATTTCATTGATAGGAAAAAAAGATCCAGTGAGTTTTTACCAGTTTTTCTCTGGAGATTTTCTGGCCGTGTCGTTGGAATTTGATTGCTGGAAATGGAACATGTTGCAGTTAAAGTAAACCTTAGTAAAACAGGGATCTTCCTTTGGAAATGTCTTTCCCACTTGCCAAAATAAACCCATTCCAATTTACAAGCTCAATTCCACACAAGCTCGAGGCGACAAAATTTAATACATAAAAAAAAAAAAATCTGTTTTACTATAGGGTCATTCAATTCAACCAATTTTTTTGGAAAATTGACCGTCACCTCTTAGAAATCGACCAAACTTGGTAGGATGATGACCACATCATTTTTCCTGTTGACATATTTTTTTGTTTGCCTCTGAGTCAAATGGTTCGCCCGGTACGGCCCCGAAACGGCGAGACGGCACTGAATTTTGTGGTACACGCGTCTTTTTTCTTTCTCAAATTGCGTCGGCTGTAGATAAGATAGATTAATGAAAAAAAATGCACTTGAAAGGTATTGCATTAATAAAAGTTGGTTAGGTTTAATGATGTGTTGATTTTGTGTGAACTGTCCTATATACGCGTAAACACATGTAAAAACATGCAATTTTTTACACACAGCGATAATTTTTAATTTTTATCTCAAAATTCCCTCGATGTCCCACTCTGAAACTTTCAGAAAATGGAGTTTATACTTATAGCTATCAAATAGAATTTTTTCAAGAAAATATAAGTAGAACGATAATAGGGGTAGAAAAAATAAAAAGGGGGAAGGGGGGGATTTTAAATTTTTTTTGAAACGAAATCTATGTTTTATAAAACAATATTTCAATACCTTTCAAGTTCATTTTTTTTTATAAATCTATCTTATCTTCAGCCGACGCAATTTGAGAAAGAAAAAAGACGTGTGTGCTAAAATTCAGTACCATCCCGCCGTTTCCGGGCGAACCATTTGACTCGGAGGCAAACAAAAAGATATATCAACAGGAGAAATGATGTGGACACCAAGTTTGGTCGATTGATTTGACATGGAATGACCCTATAATGGAATATTTATTTACTACATTCTCTGAGTTGTCTTTGTGCTGAGTTGCTTGGGGTTAATATCTAGGTACATAATGATATCGATTCACCTAAATTCCATGTCTAGGAAATGTTTCACCAGAATGTGAACTCATCAATAGCTTTGTGTTTTCTGAGATTCGCACCAGACATTTTGCCACCCAGAATTGGCCAAACATTTTATCAATACTTTTTTAAAAATGTGTACATTTTTTAGTTGAGTAGGTTAATTATATATTTGTCTAATTATTTAATTTTTAAGATTGAGAAAGATGAATTAATAGTTTATTTTTTGATTTACGACTTTCATAAAGTACTGATCTACGTAAGTTGGGAAAACGGTTAGGTTGGTACCTATTATTCGATAACTATGTTGAAAATATTATTCGTAAAATAGCAATTTTTTTGTCTGTTTCAGAGACGTATACTCTTCTTGGACAATGACCCAAAGAAAGCCATTTGTTCTTTAAATAAAACGCCAAAGCCGGTGAGGAAACAAATGAAAAACTGCGTCAAGTCTTTGCATAGCACTCCCGCTCGTACCAATGCATTGCCCGTGGCAATTTCGCTTTCTCCGATTTTGGCCGAGGTAAAAGGGGAGGCAAACCAAACGCCTTTGTCGGGGAGGGTCGGACGAAACCGAAGATTCTCTTCCGAATGCCGCTCGTCTCAAGAATTTCCCACGGATGATCACTACTCTCCCTCCATATTGGAAGGCCAAGCAGTGGTCACTCTCTCACCTCCGAGGTCGCCGGTAATCAGTCGTCGTTACGCTTCACGAAGCAGAAATAAGAAGACCAGGCTCTCGTTACAATCGCAGCAGCTTCAGAAGCTGGAGCATGAACCAACAACAGATGTTGCTGATCTCAGAGACGTAGATCCAGTTGTAGAACCGTGTTCTTCGAAGTCAACGGACTGTTGCTTGCGGAAGTTGAAAGGCGTTGAAACTTTGCTAAAAGACGTGGCTTTGCCTCATTGTCGAAACGAGGCTGACGAGTTTGGGTCGGTGTCAATGAACGTCGAGAGCCTAGTAACTGGCTCCACACGCTTGCCGGGGTCTACGTCGCTCCGGAAAGAAGAAGACAGTGAAATCACGTCGTCGCCGATAATCTCATGCCGCAAGATCAGGACGAGGAAGCGGAAACGTGTGAGCCTATCGTTGACCTCCGTTCGCGGTGGATTGCTCCGTTCTTCTCCGTTTAAAGCGGCAAAGAACGGGCCTTCTTCGGAAGGTGACTCGAGTGTAACTCGAACCCAGTCTCAGTTAATGCAAATGTCTGCGTGTAGTTCAGAGGAGGAAGCTTCGAAGCAAATTTCTCCGAAAGCTCTGTCCAACTTTTCGAGTGAAAACGATTTGTCAATTAACACGATTCATGAGATTTACGAAGCGACGGACAACGCGGAGGCGAAGCAAGTCGTGCGGCAGCCGAGTAAAAAGTTGAAAGTTATGAGCACCGGCAAGAACGGTGAACAAAAGCAGGAACAAACAAACGTGGAATCTCGGGTGCGTGAAATCAAAACCAAGTCGACGTTTCGTTTCCCGTATCTGCCGGAAGCCAAGAGACGCAAACCAGGTTTCACCGTGGAGGTGGGACAACTGGCGGAGTACGCTCGTCTCCTGGAGGCGGCCGCGACCTCGGAAGGCCGAGTCGGGAAGCGAGGCGTTGCCGTGGAAACGAGCCGAGGCTTCGTTCCGTTCAGCAAATTGTTCCAAACGGATGTGCGGCAAGACGAAGTGAGCTCGAGTTCCGCGGAGACTCCAACGAACGGTCAGAGACGTTTGCGTGGCGGGAAAGTTGCAGCCGTGGCTGGCGCGGTGAGGGGAGATATTTCCGGCACACAAATGACGCGGCTTGTTGCGGATGTGGAGAAGATGCTCGAAACGCAAGGCAGCCAATGGGGGCTTGACGTTTCGAAAGGCACCAATAATATAAACAACAGTGACCATTCCACAGGCCTGGAAAGTGAAGCCATCAAACCGATTCCTACCGAAAATGTTTCATTCTTAAAAGCGTTTGATGCAGAAGAAGCCAACGTTGCTGGTAAGAGAGAGATGCTTTCAGTAGATGGCATTGATTTCGAGGGCTTAACACTAACGACAATCTCAAGTAAAGCGTTGGAACTATCTTCAGCGAGCCAAAAGGAATTGAGCGATACTGAGACTTCGATGAGGAAGGCATCGAGTCGTATCGACGGAGAGCAATATCGTTTGCAAGAGCTTGACACCCCCAAGGCCAGTTCTGAGAAAACTGCTGGTTTATCTTCTGCTAGCCGAAAGGAATTGAGTATTTCTAAGTTTGCCATGAACAACGCGAGGAAGCTCTTCGAGGAAACAGCGGAGCAAGTCTCTGGTGGCCACGCTTCAAAGCCGAGAGCGGCAGTTCCCGGCGACTACGGGAATCTCCAAGCGCAGAGTGCGGGTGGATTTACAACGGCCAGCGGGAGACAGCTCAGTGTTTCTGACGCTGCGATCAAGAAGGCTCGGTCTCTTCTCGAAGAGGTCGATTCTGCATATGAAGCAAAAAGTGTTGATGTGTTGAAACCAAGTGGAGATTTTCAGATGGGATTTTCTTCCGCTAGCGGTAAAAAGTGCAGCGTTTCTGACGTGTCCATCAAGAAAGCAAGAACTTTATTCGACGATGTTGATTCTACGCTCGGGAAAGATACCAACTTTGAAACACCGAAGCTTATTGACAAAATGCAGATGGGATTTTCTTCCGCTAGCGGTAAAAAGTGCAGCGTTTCTGACGCGTCCATCAAGAAAGCAAGAACTTTATTCGACGATGTTGATTCTAGGCTCGGGAAAGATACCAACTTTGAAACACCGAAGCTTATTGACAAAATGCAGATGGGATTTTCTTCCGCTAGCGGTAAAAAGTGCAGCGTTTCTGACGCGTCCATCAAGAAAGCAAGAACTTTATTCGACGATGTTGATTCTAGGCTCGGGAAAGATACCAACTTTGAAACACCGAAGCTTATTGACAAAATGCAGATGGGATTTTCTTCCGCTAGCGGTAAAAAGTGCAGCGTTTCTGACGCGTCCATCAAAAAAGCAAGAACTTTATTCGACGATGGAGATGCTCAGCTACTGAACAAAAATGACAAAACACCCGAAGCCAGCCACCAACCAGTCAAAATTCACAAGAGTCGGCCTAAAAACTCAGCATTCAAACGTCCGACCAGGACAGAAACACTCGCCGACAAAACCGAGGGTGGAAACGACAAACGCGAAACCGATGAAAAAATCACTCTGACGATTACGACTCAGTTTGCGAAAGACTCGGCAATCGCAGACGACCTGCCCAACGAGACGGAAATCGCCGAGGTCCTGCAAGCAACGGAAGCTTTCCTTGCCGACGAGGAGTTCACTTTCCCGTCGTGGATCACGACTTACACGTCGTCGCCCTCCGCGTTTACCGACCGCATGGACATGAGCAAGCCGATGATCGATGGAGCGAACGATCGTGACGGTCCGTTGCTAGGAACATACGATAGATTCCGCAAGGCTGTGACAGCGGTCCCGGCGGTGAAAAGCGAGCCGGCCGCGTTTCAAACTCCATACAGAAAGAACGAAAGGCTGGCCATCGGAGTTCGAAGGCGTGGTTCGCAGCTGGAGTTTGGTTCGTAAGCATAACTCTTGGATTTGGTGACCTGGCTCAGGGTTGGATATATACTTATCTTAAGTTAAATGTTCAATGCATACGTAAAAAAACAGTTTTCTGTTGTAAAATACTTTCTGTTTGCAATGTGCAAAGTATTTCGATATTAGGTAAACTGTTAACCTCTCAAAAATTGGTACCAAACTGGGAACACGTGGGTGTTGCGTGTGATTATACTGTTGAGTGTGCAGGTTCTAGGTAGAGACAGAACGTTAATGTTGAACCGTTGAGTGTCCAGGTTCTAGGCAGAGACAGAACGTTAATGTTAAACCGTTGAGAGTGCAGGTTCTAGGTAGAGACAGAACGTTAATGTTAAACCGTTGAGTGTGCAGGTTCTAGGTAGAGACAGAACGTTAATGTTAAACCGTTGAGTGTGCAGGTTCTAGGTAGAGACAGAACGTTAATGTTAAACCGTTGAGAGTGCAGGTTCTAGGTAGAGACAGAACGTTAATGTTAAACCGTTGAGTGTGCAGGTTCTAGGTAGAGACAGAACGTTAATGTTAAACCGTTGAGTGTGCAGGTTCTAGGTAGAGACAGAACGTTAATGTTAAACCGTTGAGAGTGCAGGTTCTAGGTAGAGACAGAACGTTAATGTTAAACCGTTGAGTGTGCAGGTTCTAGGTAGAGGCAGAACGTTAATGTTAAACCGTTGAGTGTGCAGGTTCTAGGTAGAGACAGAACGTTAATTTTAAACCGTTAAGTGTGCAGGTTCTAGGTAGAGGCAGAACGTTAATGTTAAACCGTTGAGTGTGCAGGTTCTAGGTAGAGGCAGAACGTTAATGTTAAACCGTTGAGTGTGCAGGTTCTAGGTAGAGACAGAACGTTAATGGTAAACCGTTGAGTGTGCAGGTTCTAGGTAGAGACAGAACGTTAATTTTAAACCGTTGAGTGTGCAGGTTCTAGGTAGAGGCAGAACGTTGATGTTAAACTTTCTGCGTGCAAGATGGCCACCAAATGACTACTTTACCGACAAAAATGCAGAGTACCGGAAGACGCCGTTAAGTGGAGCCACAGTCGCATGAAATTTAATTTCGATATTTCTCGTAGGTTTGAGAATTTTGAGAATTTCTTGCTTTTGAGAATTTTCATGCTCAAAGGATCTCCATCAATGTTTACCTCAACGATTGATAAAAACGTAAAGATATTCAAAAGCAAGTTTGAATTTGATGTGCCAATGTCAAAAAAAAAAAATTGAATATTTAAGTCCTCTGGATCGTACCTGTATATTGTCACTGGGTAAACACGTCTTGATTACGATTGTACCGTTACCTTCAGGCACGCCATTTGATAAACGAGCGAGACCCGAGTCATCGAATCCCGTGCCGGGCATAAAGCCGGTGGAACTTAGTGCGGAGGAAGTTGCACTGCTCAGAACAGAGGCGTGGGAAACACAGAAGGCGCTGGTCAAAATCAAGGACAGGTTAGCTGCTTTACTTTCTTACCACTAGATCAGCATGGATGTCATTTTAGTTGCATTGTGCATCAGTCGTCTTATTATGGTAACATTACCGTATTATGGCAAGATTACTCGTTTTTGTTTTTGTAATTTTTTTAAGACATTTTAACTGAACTTTGGAAATATTTTATCTTTTGCAAATGTCACAGCGGCAGGATTGGTGATTTATATTCAAATTCCTATCCCAATAACAAAACCAATCTTAATTATATTACCTAACCAACATAAAACTACTTCTCTAAACACATCCTTCCTC
The DNA here is from genome assembly GCA_947568835.1 of Protonemura montana. Classification (NCBI taxonomy): domain Eukaryota; kingdom Metazoa; phylum Arthropoda; class Insecta; order Plecoptera; family Nemouridae; genus Protonemura; species Protonemura montana. Next base: position 2,859,294 of record OX387606.1, on the reverse strand, counting down.
ACTTCCTGATTACAAATCACTCTCATCACTCTTGAACCTCTCACAGTTTCTATGCGAATGTTTTGCTCCAGTACAGTTGTCTACTTTGTCTAGTATAGAATACATTATTTATATCTATTTTTAGAAAGGTATGTTTTTTTTAGGCATTTCACAATCCTTGTTTGATCAAATAACTAAACAAATGTTTCTGTTTTAAACTACGGATCTAGTTTACGTTCCAGCAAACTATGGACTTGCAGCTCCCATTTATATCCAGGTTCTAATGTGTCAAATTTTGGTCCAGGTTTCATAAAAAAATGGCAATTCTTTCAGGTTATGGTTCAAATTCCAGTTCCGTCTCGAGTTCCTTGTGTTTTAAAAGAAATCCTGGGAAGATCCTAAAAATCAGAGATGCTGTTTGGCTATCACAGCTTCAACAGCAAACAAATAAATGAGCGACGTGTTGGTGAAACGTGACATTTTGTTGCAGTGCAAGCTGTCGTCCATGTCAGGGCAGCCAACTGCTGCGCAAGGTGACTCAGCTGACGTCATGGAAGGCTCTGACTCACGGCAAAATGCCAGGACGGTTCTCAAGGTCACAGCTTGTCAAACTCGGCGTACGAGACGACGTTGCCAGAGTTACGGCACAAAACGCCGTCAACTTTGTCTTCTCTTCACACAACCACTACGGGTGTGTTCCGAAGTGGTCGTTGTTATCAATTCAATCAATCAAACGTCGTTTATTATTAGCTTGGACCAAAGAACCAGTTGCTCATTTAGGTTCAAACCTGGTTATCATATGGGACTGCATACAATTGACATAGCAATAAGCACAAGCATAGCACACAAGAATCTTAAAACTTGGTTATCATATGGGACTGCACACAATTGACATAGCAATAAGCACAAGCATAGCGCACAAGGATCTTATAACTTGGTTATCATATGGGACTGCACACAATTGACATAGCAATAAGCACAAGCATAGCACACAAGGATCTTAAAACTTGGTTATCATATGAGACTGCACACAATTGACATAGCAATAAGCACAAGCATAGCACACAAGGATCTTAAAACTTGGTTATCATATGGGACTGCACACAATTGACATAGCAATAAGCACAAGCATAGCACACAAGGATCTTAAAACTTGGTTATCATATGGGACTGCACACAATTGACATAGCAATAAGCACAAGCATAGCCACAAGGATCTTAAAACTTGGTTATCATATGGGACTGCACACAATTGACATAGCAATATGCACAAGCATAGCACACAAGGATCTTAAAACTTGGTTATCATATGGGACTGAACACAATAGACATAGCAATAAGCACAAGCATAGCACACAAGGATCTTAAAACTTGGTTATCATATGGGACAGCACACAATTGACATAGCAATATGCACAAGCATAGCAAAAAGGATCTTAAAACTTGGTTATCATATGGGACTGAACACAATAGACATAGCAATAAGCACAAGCATAGCGCACAAGGATCTTAAAACTTGGTTATCATATGGGACTGCACACAATTGACATAGCAATAAGCACAAGCATAGCACACAAGGATCTTAAAACTTGGTTATCATATGAGACTGCACACAATTGACATAGCAATAAGCACAAGCATAGCACACAAGGATCTTAAAACTTGGTTATCATATGGGACTGCACACAATTGACATAGCAATAAGCACAAGCATAGCACACAAGGATCTTAAAACTTGGTTATCATATGGGACTGCACACAATTGACATAGCAATATGCACAAGCATAGCACACAAGGATCTTAAAACTTGGTTATCATATGGGACTGAACACAATAGACATAGCAATAAGCACAAGCATAGCACACAAGGATCTTAAAACTTGGTTATCATATGGGACTGCACACAATTGACATAGCAATATGCACAAGCATAGCACACAAGGATCTTAAAACTTGGTTATCATATGGGACTGCACACAATTGACATAGCAATAAGCACAAGCATAGCACACAAGGATCTTAAAACTTGGTTATCATATGGGACTGCACACAATTGACATAGCAATATGCACAAGCATAGCACACAAGGATCTTAAAACTTGGTTATCATATGGGACTGCACACAATTGACATAGCAATAAGCACAAGCATAGCACACAAGGATCTTAAAACTTGGTTATCATATGGGACTGCACACAATTGACATAGCAATAAGCACAAGCATAGCGCACAAGGATCTTATAACTTGGTTATCATATGGGACTGCACACAATTGACATAGCAATAAGCACAAGCATAGCCACAAGGATCTTAAAACTTGGTTATCATATGGGACTGCACACAATTGACATAGCAATAAGCACAAGCATAGCGCACAAGGATCTTAAAACTTGGTTATCATATGGGACTGCACACAATTGACATAGCAATAAGCACAAGCATAGCCACAAGGATCTTAAAACTTGGTTATCATATGGGACTGAACACAATAGACATAGCAATAAGCACAAGCATAGCACACAAGGATCTTAAAACTTGGTTATCATATGGGACTGCACACAATTGACCATGACATTGCTATGTAAAATGCCAAACTCCAAGAGGTAGCTAAAGTTTAAAAAGAATTTTCAAAAAAATTGAGTTAATGAATTAAAATCATAGTTAAAATGCACCAAGTAACAGGAGTTTTTGTTAAACGAAATACTGAGTTTGTGTTTGTGTTTGGTTTGCATCAGACCCAGCGTGTGCCGCTCCAACATAGAGGGCCTGCCCGTGGGGGACGCGGCGCGACTGATCCTCGACGCAACAGGACACGCTGACGCGGCGCGATTCCAATCCGCTTTCCTATCAAGCCCGGGCGTTGACCCCAAACTGGTCCCTGACGGCTGGGTGCAGAACCACTTGCGGTGGATCGTCTGGAAGCTGGCGGCTACCGAATTATCCTTCCCACAGCAGTTTGCAGCAAGGTAAGCACGTTTACAATGAGTTTCACAGCCGAGTGTACCCCCAACATTGCCATGCTCTAACTAAACACAGTGCTTACTCCATGTCAGGTGCCTGACCCCCAACATTGCCATGCTTCTAACTAAACACAGTGCTTACTCCATGTCAGGTGCCTGACCCCCAACATTGCCATGCTTCAACTGAAATACCGCTACGACCGTGAGATTGACCGCTGCGAGCGGCCAGCTTTACGCCGCATCATGGAACAAGATGATGCAGCATTGCGGCGCATGGTCCTGTGCGTGGCGCAAGTTTTGCCGGTCGCACCGCATCGCATGGAACTCGAGGTGACGGACGGTGAGACAAAGTGAAATGCTTCCGTAGAATCTTGTCTGTTCATACCATTTTATTGATGAGCTTATCGAAACCTTGAATAAAACTGTTTGTCGTGTTGGAAACACCGGTTCTCATGAGATCACCGAAGTTAAGCAACACTGCGCTGAGTCAGGTATTGTATGAGTGACTTTCATACACATGACCAGTTCTGTTCAAGAGAGAGATTGGAGGGATGAAAGTTAAGCAACACTGCGCTGGGTCAGGTATTGGATGGGTGACCATCATACACATGACCAGTTCTGTTCGGGAGAGAGGCTGGAGGGATGAAAGTTAGTACAGCAACTTCACTCGCCTTGCTTATCAACCTCTCGACAACACGGATTTGTGGAGGAATCCTGTTGTTCGCGTCATACCGTCCTTCGGAAGGGTCTTTAAGCCGGTGGTCTCTTAGGTGCTCTTTGACAGGAGTAGGCTACGTGCTGGCACCATGTTTCCCCTCCTCCCTTCTAGGCTAGGTTATGTTGATCATCATCTTCATCTACATCATCATCCACTCATTCACCGACGCCATTAGACCAGTGCCGCATGGCGATATGTCAAAAAAGTGCGTTGTTAAACACCACAAATCAATCAATCGAAACCTTTTATTTGTTCTTGCTCTCGCAGCCAATTGCCTACTTTGATTTCAACCTAATTTGCTGAACAAATTTTTGTGTTCTCCACATATGCCCCCTGAATTTTTTAGAAAAAAGAGACAAATTGTTGTAGAACTATTTAAAAATATACAAAGATTTTCAGAACTTGAATATATGTTATAAAATTGAGATGCATTTTTATGCTCATGGTTTCTATTTCAGTACTGACACTGAAAGAATGCTTCTCATCTGAGTATTGATACTGGAATTTCTTCACCTTCATATTAAGACAAATTGTCTTCGTAAAGTTTATCCAGGTTTTAAAATCAAGGATCACCGCTTCTGACTAAGTCCATTACGGAAGGCAAGGCGATTCGTCTGATGATTTTAATGTCAAATTAGTCCAACTTTCTCCGTTCATGCTTCATAAGTTTCACTTGCTATCAAAGTGGAACATTTCAAAGTGACATTTACATGTAATGCCGATTTTAAGAATAAATCGGGAAGAGGAAGAATTGCAACGTACCAAGGTAGAAATGGCTGATTGCAAAAGATAAACAATGACTTTACGATGTTAAGTTGCTTTGTACCCGTCATTGGAATCATATGGGAACAATTTCATTGTTGCTAGGTTGGTACAAAGTGAAGTTACTTTCCATCGCTTCCCAGCAATTGACAAGTTGCTTATTGTTGTTAGGTTGGTACAGCGTGATGGCCAGCCTGGACTCGGAGCTGTCCCGCATTGTGGAGAAGGGCGGAATCAGTGTGGGAACGAAGCTCGTGGTTCACGGAGCGGAGCTGGACACCAGGGAACCCTGCTATCCTCTGGAGGTACGTTTGTCATCTCCTGGACCCTCCGCTGAGCCGTTTCTGATGATGTTCTCACCACACCTTACAGTTATCTCAATTTAGTTCCGCTCTATTTGGTGTAATAACGTAGACCGTTGTGTTTGGCAGGCCAAGTGTGACGTGCGCCTGCGCCTGCATGCAAACTCTACGAGACGTGCTCGGTGGCATGCACGTCTCGGCTTCCAGGCGTGCCCGGGACCAATGTCCCTTAGGTTGCGTTCTCTGCTGCCGACCGGGGGACTTGTAGGCCGAGTGGACGTACGCATTGCACGTGTTTACCAAACACTATTCGTGGAAACTCTACCCAGTGGAGATAAAGGTAGGTTATGATTGTTTTTAGACTCATATCTACTTGATGAAACTTAAGCTCTAGTTTTGACAAAAACTATTTCAACTGGGCTTTGAAAGCTAAGTGAAGAACAACTTAATTTCCCAACGTTTCGTAGCTTGTATCTGTTACTTTTTCAAGGGTAAAATGGACTTTTCAGGACTGCTCTTACCCTTGATAAAGTAACAGGTACAAGCTACAAAACGTTGGGAAATTTAGTTGTTCTTCACTTAGCATTCAAAACCCAGTTCAAATAGTTTTTGTCATAAAGGTAGGTTGTTCATTTTTATTATTTTTTGTATTGTTTGTAGTTTTTACACATTCCCACAGTTTATTAACTTATTACCTACGTACATAACATAGCATACAATTTTTAACATTTTTTCTGCGAGATTGAAGTCTCAATTTTATTAAAAATTGCAATTGCAAAACAGCTCCATTGTAGCACAGCACTTGTCGCAAATCGCGGGTCTTCGATAATCGATTGATTTAATGAATATAGATTTCATTGATTATTTAGCAATAATCTTTCACCAGTTGACTTGTCCGTAGTGAGAGCAAGACCCAACAAGATGCAAAACTTGTTCAATAGCAGCCTCTTGTGCCTTGAAATTAAAGATTTTGCTTAACTCATCTTTAAATGATAATTGTATATTCTTTTCACTATTAATGCTAAATAAGCAATTTTTCTTGTGCTTAATTTAAGCTTACGAATGTAAGCACTTATTGTTAATCTTGCTGCGGCAGTAAAATGTAAATAAAAACTCCGTGAACGGTTTCAAAATACATTTTTCCTCTCCGAGCTGCAGTGACTCGTTCTGGGTTGGCGGAGAGTCGTGCCGTGACGGCATCTGAACGTCTGCGCCGCGATCGCGTGGAGGCCGTGTATGCGACAGTACAAGCCGAACTACGCGACGCCAAACGCACAGAGGTCCATACATCGCGACGCGACATCGCAAGCATCTCGTCAGGTTCACAGCTTTGTCGAATGCTGGAGCTGGCGGCAGATCCCTCAAGCATGCAGGTCAGTAGTCTTGAGGAGATTCTTAAGCTGAAATATGTCTCAATCATAGAAATAGCTTGCACAGATATTCCATCCTTATGAGGCAAAGACTACCACAGATACAGCTTGCACAGATATTCCATCCTTATGAGTAGAGCCAAGATTTTATGGTGTTATGATTTCGATAATTTCGTGGTAAGCTTTTTGGATTTCGGTGTTATGGCGGTGTTATGGAAAAAGTACAGAATTTCGTGTCTATAGCAGATTTCAGACATAGGTGACGAAAAAAGAAGGTACGCGTTTTTAGCATTAGTTTTATCGAAATTGTAGTGCTAATTATTTGAATTTTAGCGTTTATAGCTAAATAGAAAAAAAGTGCTTTTGCGATCTACATTCGAAAGGAATGAAGATTTAGGGTAAGCTCTGGGATCTCTAATAAAAAAGTGATCAATAATAATAACAATTAAGCAAATATTTAGTGTAGGTCCTCAACATCGGTATTTGTAAGGGACTTGGAACAAAATTAATAGCACATATAAATATTTTACATAAATGCCACCATGAAATACATTGTATGGCAGCATGAGCGACACCTAATACTTGTTAAAACTTAACATTGAACAAGTTTCAATGGTAGCTTCCTTCATTCTTGTTCCTTTGTCAGTCAGCACAAGGTTTTATTGACTAAAAAACCTCTCTGCATCAACACTGTTCACAGGGGCTCAAATAGTTAATCTAAGTCAGAACTGCAAATGAGGGGTTTGAGATTTTCATGTCCATTAGAATTTGAATTAGACCCACTGCCTGGTACTAACATACTTTGCAAGATTGTCTTTTTTCTCCCAGACAAGTCTGGTGTTCTAGATTCCACACATCAAAATATATCCATCACTCACAAAGAGTTGCTTTGTTTGATCCTCAAAAGTCAAAGATTTATTACACCCCATTGAAATTGGAAATCCCAGCTAATCTCTATATAGACTGAATGCAAGTGGTGCTGGTGCTCACATGGCAAGGAGGGGAAGATTCAGCCAACCAATGGCAATGGTTTCCTACAGCAAACAATTTGCCCACTACTTCTACCCCCTAAGCTTAGGAATGTTGACAGCATTTGATGAGAAACAGACCTGAATATGACAAATCCATGGAAATGTGTGTTTATAGAGATAAAATAAACATTTTACATTTTTGCATGAAAATAAGTGGCTATTTCGCAAAATACACGTATTATAGTGAAATAGCTTCATTATCTCTTAATTTAGCATAAAAACAAATGGGTTATTTTGTTTGTTTATTTATTTTCCGTGAAATATGATTTGATAAAAATGAAAAAAAAAAACAGATTCTCTGAAATTGAAGATAATTGGATGGGAAAAAGCTCATTTCGCGATGATTTCGCGGGAAATAGTTGATTTTGGTGTTATGGATGATTTTTCGTGAATTTCGCGTTTTGTCGCGATGAGCTTCTTACATATTTGAGTTGGGAATTCAATGAATCGCACTCATTTGTAAGAATAACAAGAGATAAGAACAATTCGCGATTTCGCGCATCACCATATAATCGTGGCTCTACTTATGGGGCAAAGACTACCACAGATAAAGCTTGCACAGATATTCCATCCTTATGAGGCAAAGACTACCACAGATAAAGCTTGCACAGATATTAAATCCTTATGAGGCAAAGAATACCACAGACATGTGTATGGTCCTTGTGGGACCTAGTGACCAATTGTTCGAATGGGTTGCAGGAACAGCTGACTGCCGACCAAGTGGCTGAAGTTGAGGATTACCGTCAACGCACCGCCGATGGGTTCATGCGTCAGATTGAGTCAAGAGTCCAGAAGACGCTGGAAGAGGAGGGTGGGAAGAGGACGGTGGCAAATCTGCTCAAGGTAGAAGTACAAAACTGAAGTTTTTTGTCAGACTGAAAACGGGGGGCGAGAAACTATTGGTTTCTTGCTCGCTTGTCGAAGGGAAGATCTACAAAGTTCATGGAACCAGCTAAATAGTTTTGACAAAAAATATTTGTACTGGGTTTTGAATGCTAAGTGAAGAAAAACAAAATTTCCCAACGTTTAAACATGTACCTGTTACTTTATCAAGGGTAAGAGCAGTCCTGAAAAATCCTTTTTACCCTTGATAAACAGGTAAACGTTACGAAACGTTGGGAAATTTAGTTGTTCTTTACTTAGCATTCAAAACCCAGTTCAAATAGTTTTTGTCAAAACTAGTGCTAAGTTTACATCAAGTAGACATGAGTCTAAAAACAATCATAGCTGAATGGTTGTTAGTTTCTTTCTAAATTTCACTATAATTTCGTTACCAGTTCTAAGGCTCGCGAATGAATTTTCACTTTTGAAATCGATTTGATTTAATTCACGTTTGGCTCCTACAATCTAAATTTTTGGTTGCCTAAATAACTTAGTAAACATTGAGGTTGGAACTTCAAATGTGTGATTCCCGCTTCAGATTCGATGCACTGAAGTCGACAACGACGCTTCGTCCGCGATACTTTCGATCTGGCGGGCTTCGGACGACCTTGCCTCGTCTTTGTGTGAAGGCTCCGTGGTCTCAGTGTTCAACGTAACGGCCACCGGGCGACGTAACGGAAGCATCCAGCTTACTGCCGGGCGCCGGGCACAGTTCCACTCGCGGCCTACTGTGAGTCAAAGTTGTATCTTGTCCCTTTCGTGGTTAGTGGGAATATCTTTTCCCACTTAAAATTGCTCTGCAACTTTATTGGGATCTATACTTTTGACTACAGAGTATCAGTGTTTTCCAGTTAGTCCACCAACTCAAATGGTAAACCCCCATACCATTAAAAAGTTTACCATGCGCACCTTCATTCTCACCTTTCGTACGGCCATCTCATCTGAAGCACCTAAAATAACCTTCACAGCCCAAAAGCAAGCCGTCCGCATTATCGCAGGAGAATCCTGCCGTAAAACATCTAAACCCCTTTTCACAACCCTTTAAATTCCAAATCTCATCTGCACCCTCATCCAAATTGCAAGCACCCTAGTCAGATCCTATTCTGACCTATCCCTACTGAACTCTTCTTTCTGTTCACTCCCATGCCACGAGGAAGAGACAAGAAATTCGAGCCATCCTCTACCAAACAACTCACTGTGAACACAACCCCTCATACATTTGTACCCGATTCCTCTCACATTAAGGACTCCCCTAACCGCCGCTATTTTCACTCCTTGACAAACCTTTCTACACCTGCAACGAATACCTCTCCAAAAACTTGTACATTTGTAAACCTTTTCTATTGTTCTTATATAAACACATACCTTCTTTTATCGTCTTGATATCACCATTCTATTTTAAACCTGACGTTGCCCACACATACACAATGTACCTGTCATGAGCAAAAATAAAAAAATACAATACAATACACAAGGACGAGTTACCACAGGAATTGCCAGTCTGCAGATATAACCTCAATGTGTCGCTCGATGTTTTAGTTTGCCAGCAAATTGATTCGAGTTTATCATTCAGCAAGCTCAATCGTAACTCACAATCACAGGAATTTGGCGAATTAATCTCTTCTTACAACACTGAAAGACCAGAATAGTTGAAGAGATGTAAAAAAAATACCATTAAAACAACAGTGTGGATGAAATATCGACACAAAAAACATCAAAGTTTGAAAAGGCTGGGCTCGTTTAAAAAAAAAAGTTAAATCTGAATGAAATGATATGTGTTTACATCGAGTCTTTTCACTATCTCTAAGCTTTTTTCGTGATAGTTACAGCCGGCGCCTATTGAAGGCTTTGCCCGGCGCGTCACATCTTTCGACGCTGTGCTGTCGCCTTCGTTCCGTCCCAAGTTTTCGGAGGTGGACATCGTCGGCGTTGTTACGCTGATTGTCGACGGCAACGGGCGGCTCCAGACCGTTTACCTCGCTGACGCCGCGCTCCACTTTGTGGGCGTCGCCGTCTGGAACGGGCTGAAGGTACGATCCTGATTGGTTTGTTTGCCCTCTCTGCTTGTTTCATACTTTCTACTTTCTATGTTTGCAATAACAAGTTCTAAATCTCTGCTCCAGTGTGTTTGTTGGCCGTGCCAGCTCCAAACCTTTTCCATAACTGTGTCTGGAAGTTAAGTGAAACTCTCCAGAAAGTTTCACGCTGGGGTTCGCACTAGTTTTTAAGATTTAAAATTATTTATCTCGGTTACATATGTTATTACTTATTGCATATAAATGGAGATCAAATATTGTTATCTCTCAACCAACCCTATTTTAAGATGTTATCCATGCTCAATATTCAAAAACTATCTCTCAGAATTGTGCCTAATAGTAATAGTTAATGGGGTTGTATAGCCTCCAACTTCTTTTTCTGGGGGATCCAGGGAACTAAATACTTTATTTTCTCTCTTTATTTGGGGTTGGTTCTAACTGTTTCAACAACTAAAAAATATCTTTTAGTGCACATTTGTCAGAAAATCCATTCTAATTTCTAAAGAAAATGTATATATATAAACTGGATACAACTTATAAGCGTGGTTTTTCATAAAGGTTGGCATAAGTATTTTTTTTATGTGTAGTTTGGTACTGTCATCAGATTGAAGGAATTTGGTATCAACAGCCGCTTTGAAGACTCTGATATTTTTTTCTGAAAAACACCGGAATAAAGCCTTGAGCAGGCTCTTTACAACGCGTGTAACTGTTAGACAAAACAATTTTTTTGATTTCGAAAAGCGCCAATATTAGTTAAGTTGCCAACAGTGTTATGAGTTGCCAAGTTTTTGTTTCATCGTGATCGCACAAGTGGTTTGACCGATTAGTTATTCAGTAAACCTTGATATAGACCTGAGTAAGCTCCCGATAAAATAGCCATAAATGAAAATATCCAGGACGTTTCGCTGTGGGACTTGCAATACTTTACGAGACACATAGTTTTGCACCTTCTCCAGTTCCAAAAGTTCACACACTTGTGAATAAGGAAGTGTTATTAGTGAACTAGTGTTACCTGGGGGCAACACTAGCAAACAGCTGACAGAACTGAACACTGCACCAAGGAACTGGTTCATGAACTGGTTCGCATCAACTGCCAAAGGTCAAATAGTTTGTTGTCAAAAAGTGTGTCATTCTGCGTTGCATCTCAGGAGTCGGGATTGGACGACCTTCTGCGACCCGGCGCCGCCGTGGGTGTGGCTGATCTTCAATGGCGCGACGTTACCGCACGCCGCGTGCCCCATTTGCACGTCACCGAGACAACTGCATTCTCGCGGCGACCTTGGCAACCACACCTACATGCCGCGCTGGATGCTCTCAGTGAGGTAAGTTAGACAAACAAGCATCACAAGCTTTATCTCAAAATGCCATCAGCACCACAGATAAAGCTTGCACAGATGTTCCATCCTTATGAGGCAAAGACTACCACAAATAAAGCTTGCACAGATATTACATCCTAATGAGGCAAAGGCTACCTTTGATAAAGCTTGCACAGGAAGTTATTCAATAACTCGAAAGCCCTAGGAGGGCTTTGACATTATTTGAGCTGATCACCCAATATCAGTTTGTCAAGGTTGCTCTGTGGCACCTTGGGTATGACATTAGTGGTCAACAAAATATCTTTGTTTTTTTCTTTTAAACTCTGCTTGATATTAGTGTTCTCAACGATTCTAGGCACCTTGACTGAAAAACACTGACTTTATGTAAATATTAGAAATTTTCCTTAGGCTACCACTGAGAAAAATCCTCTGAATAATTTTGCATTTTATATTTATGTGAAACTGCTCCAAGCCAGAAGCCAATCCTCAGGGTACTTTTAATATCCATCTGCTCTAACAAGATGTTGTCACTATTCTTGTACAGGATTTGAAGCACGCCTGCGATTTTGTTGAGAAAGCTTGCGAGAAACTGCTGCCGATCCTGCAAGACACTTCGATGCCGACAAATCCAGTGCAAGCATTGCCCGATACTTTCCTGCATACGGAAGATCCTGGCGTAGAAAAACCGTCTCCTGCCCAGCAACGAATCCAACGACTGCTTTGCTACAGCGACCCGCCTCCCCTGCCTCCACTTTCAATAACGAACTCACAAGCAATTGGAAAAGGGTTCCGGCTGCCTGCAATGAGTGAACCTGCAGAGGATAAAGTTTCTGATGATTGCCAAAGCCCGCCACTCAGTTTGGATTGACCGAGACTTGAGGGTGCTAGCCAGTTTGATGGGAGAATCCAGATCTGTTCACTTACATGTGCATCACTTGAGCTTTCTCAGCCTGGTGCTTTTGGTATGAGCTCTGCAAGTCAATTTCAGAATATGACTTAAAGCACTTGTTAAAATGTGTGGTACAATTGCAGCATTTGATGACCTAAGGATGCTGTTGATATTTATTTTTTACTTGGTTAGCTCTCAGGAATGTACATTAAAATTTAAAAAAAATTGTAATATTGATTATCTGTTGTTTATAATCACAATTGAAAGTACTTGTGCCAATAATTACTTGAAACTTTGAGCCTGATTACAAGCGTTGTTAAACTGTGAAAATATTCTGTCCATGTGTCTTAAAGACCTTGCTATTTTCTCAGGGTTGAATCCCTTTTTCCCAGCAGGTTTACCCACAAAGTAGTTTATAATAAAGCAGTTTTTTGTTGTTGTATGCAAGTCGCGTTTAGGATGAAGGACACTCGTACTGAACAGTCATATTGGTACCCAAATTTTATCATAAACACGTGGATTACTAAATGGAAGCTGGGAGTTTCTTATGGTGGGTACTAGCTAGTATGTGAATAGCTATGTACTGGGCAATAAGACAAACATTTTATTCACTGTTGAGCTAATGTACTGCCACTTTCCTTTGTTGGAACATTATTTTAACTGCCTGACTGCCAGTGAAAGCAACCCTAGAGATTATTCATGCTGGCCAACGAGCATCAGATCCAGGTCCCAACCCAGTAAGTCCAGTCTCTAGAAATTCCTATTAACAGCGTTGTACCCAGATGCAATGTATCAGGGGACATAAGATCCTCTGATAATTTACTACTTTGCCCTCTGTCTACCAGTCTGACACAAGTGCAAAGGTTGTGGATTGTTTTGGTTTGAAGATGATTGTCGAGCTAGGTTAGTAAGTTTCCTAAAGATCTTATCGCCGACCAAGCATAAAGTGTCTAGTTTTTGAAATATCAATATTTTTATGAAGCCAGTCGATTAGTCGCGTTACACTGACAAACCTCGATATTAATTTAAAACTGAGACATGAAAAATGGATCTTACAAAGACGATCGAAGTTCACCAAGGTAGTCAACAAACCGTTCAACCGGCCGAGCTTATTTCGTTACATTCATAATAAACATGTCTCGACTTGATAAGGGAGATTTTCAGATGGTGCTCGATTTCAAGCCAGTATTGGTTTTACGGGATAAATATAATTACTGACAATAGTTCCAAACCATTGCTACCTGGTAACTGAAATTTAAACCTCACACCACTCTCAACATTTCACATGTTTTAATGCATTTAATTATTTTCTTTCTCAATCCTAAGGGCCAGTTGCACAATGTTTTGTGTATAATGTCATCATTGTTATCATACGTTTAATGTATAATGCATCAAAATTTAAAAATTCTCTTAAAACAGTATCTTTTTAATAATATCATAATATGTTTTACAGTATTATTGATTTTCTATTTCATATTTAATCACCATTGATATAATCACCATTATATAATAACTGACGTGGTCTACACATTCTAATGTACCATAGACCAAATATAAATACAATACAATACAATACAATGTGGAATTTAATCGTGTAAATAAGAACTAAATCTGATAAAATTGGTTCAAAATTGAGCAGTATATAAAACCTCAATGAGATCGTTTCCGTAACTCTAATCACTCAATACACTAATCACTCACTAATATGGACGTAGATTCTTGAACTTAAAGCAAGCAAAGGGGTCCAAATTAAGCAGTAGGTATGAGTTGGATTTGGGTGAGATTCAACCTGGACATTGAGTCTAAATCTTGAGGGTACCTAAACATTTTTCTGCAGAGTAAACCTCGATAAGATATTTCCTTAGTGACTTAAATTGCTAAAATCAACTCAAATAAATCACCTCACTCTTACCTCTCACTTCACACACACAGCGGGTGCACTGCTAGTTCATTAATAATTGCCAATCCTTCTGAAATTTTCTCGTGGGTCTTTCTATAAGAGGTTCCAAAGCAGACAGCTCCTAGACGCAGCCCGCAGATCACTTGTACTCGGCGCCTCCACCACCACCATTAAACATCTTCACCAGCTTTTCTTCGACGGGCGCTTTTCTACTACGACCTCAGAAAAAAAATTAATTTATACGCTCTTTGCAGCCCTTCTGTTTGGAAGAAGTGTAAAGTGATTGAACTTTAGAAAAGGAATGTAAAAAACACAAAATGAACGATTTCGTCTCTCCACAATTTCTCTTTTTTACATCTTTGCCGTAAACGGGATATTTTATTGATTGACTCGAGGCAAATTCTTGTAAGAAAATCGGGCACGGATGGAATTATAATTTGGGAAGGTTCAACCAAAGCAATTATACTTTTTAAACTGCAATAGAGAGCGATTCTACTTATAGCCAAAGCAAGCACTAATACATTTGCTATTGTGTGGATTAAAGATTTATGTTGGCCACTTTTCACATCATTAAGAATAATTGTGACGCTTACTTGCATTTACATACATGAGGCATTCACATTTGTTGTCTATTGGAGTCTATAGATCGCTCACCTCTCTTCACACCAGTATCGACACACCATAATATAAAATAACAATTATTACAATTAATTTATAATAATTAATACATTTAATTGATATAATATGAAATATTGCCTTTGTGTAAGTGTTTGTACATTAAATAGGTACATGAATTGCTTTTATTACAATTGTACACCTTGACATTCCTTTTAGTGCTGTTGGAAATGAAACACTTTATTAATTATATTTATTGTTAATCAGAGAAAACCAACAAAGTGTAGAGGAGAGCAAATTTGGCAAGAGTTTCAGGTACCAGATTTCACAATTCATTTCGTGTTAACCCCACTTACTTGTGAAAAGATTTTTTTTTCTGCCCACGTCTATGATAGCACGCTGGTTTTTTGGCTTTTCGGACTTTTCCATTACTGGAAAGTATTTTTTTTCTTTATGTAGAATTTAAATTTATTTCATTAAAACATATTAAGCATCAAATCTATACAAATTCGAGTTCTACAACTCATTTGACGTTTCAGCCAAACAAAATAAAACGCCATCCAGATGGTGACATCGCCAAAGCTGTTAAACCAATCTAGGAGGCTTTTCTTTAGTTAAACAAAGAAGGCCACTAGTCATTCGTGACGTCACGCTTACAAGCATTGTTTCCAGAATTTGACAATAGTCAAGTATTGTCGGCAATAATTCAAGTCGGTGCTTTCCACAACAAATAAACCAAGATGTATCCAGGGAAACTTAATCCGGTAAGATTCGTTCACCGGAGGAAGTCGTGTAAGTTTTTGCTCTACAAAAAAATTACATAATGCTTTCAAATCACAAGAAAAACGAGACGTTGGGAGTTGCCCATGAACCAGCCCAGCTGATATGCTGTGGCGGAATGGGAAATGCATCCCTGGGTCCACCGTGCCACGGATCCCAGGAAAGTCAAGATTGGCACGCGAACCGACCATCTAGTTCGCACCAAGAACATCACCAAACCGAGGACAAGAAGCTGGAGGCCCGAAGAAACCGCCCCCGCTCCTCCAAGACCCTTCAAGAGCACCGCGAAATTCTCATAGAACACCTCAAAAACAACCGCAATCCTTTATTCTGCTACAGTGTGTTTCTAAAGTCAACTCACATTCCAACGCAACTGACAGGTAAGAAATACCAGGCTGTGGCAAAACGTGTATTTCCTTCCTTGAGAACGTGGCCGACCGTCGGGATCGACGCGCAGGCTGAGTTTCCGGCCAATAAGATCAATCGCCCCAAGAAAAAACTCAAGACCAAACGCCTGTTTCAACCAAAACTAGCCGCAATTGCAAAGGCATATAGAAAAATGAAACCAACCCTCCTCGCTATTGAAGAAACATCGAAAAAACCCATTCCTCTTGCCAGACAAAAACCTGCGGGGAAAAGTGTCAACGAGAGCTGCACGCCGAAGCGGGGAAACATTGATGTAGACGCGATTCACATTCTGGAGGCGGCGCCGATATGCCCTGAGAAAATGTCCAGATGGAAACGGTTCAAGAGGAAGTTCACTTGCTGCCTTCCTGCTCGCAAGAAACGTTGGGATACAAGTTGAAGGAGGAGGAACGAATGCCCCATCTCAGGGACCCGGTGTGAGCGAAGACAGCTCAAGATGAACCGTAACAAGTAAGCTTCATCGTCATCTCATCTCATCGTCATCTCATCTCATCTCATCTCATCTCATCTCATCTCATCTCATCAAGAACTTGAAGCAACCAGGAGTCGTGGTTCTTGGAGGAGGTACGAATGCCCTCCATTCCAGGAACCCAGTTTCATGTCAGATTGATTAACATGTCCTAACAACTAGACCTTATTTCCTCTCATCTCATCTCATCTCATCCCATCTCATCTCATCTCATCTCATCTCATTTCATCTCATCTCATCTCATCTCATTTCATCTCATCTCATCTCATCAAGAAATTGAAGCAACCAGGAGTTGTGGTTCTTGGAGGAGGTACGAATGCCCTCCATCTCAGGAACCAGGTGTTATGTAAGTTTGCACCAGATGTCTTAACAACTAGACTTAATTTCATCTCATCTCATCTCATCTCATCTCATCTCATCTCATCTCATCTCATCTCATCTCATCTCATCTCATCTCATCAAGAAATTGAAGCAACCACGTGAGTCGTGATTCTTGGAGGAGGTACGAATGCCCTCCATCTCAGGAACCCGGTTTCATGTAATATTGCTTAACACGTCTTAACAACTAGACTTCATTTCATCTCATCTCATCTCATCAAGAAATTGAAGCAACCATGAGTCGTGGTTCTTGGAGGAGGTACGAATGCCCTCCATTCCAGGAACCCGGTTTCATGTCTGATTGCTTAACATGTCTTAACAACTAGACTTCATTTCATCTCATCTCATCTCATCTCATCTCATCTCATCTCATCTCATCTCATCTCATCTCATCTCATCAAGAAATTGACGCAACCATGAGTTGTGGTTCTTGGAGGAGGTACGAATGCCCTCCATTCCAGGAACCCGGTTTCATGTCTGATTGCTTAACATGTCTTAACAACTAGACTTCATTTCATCTCATCTCATCTCATCTCATCTCATCTCATCAAGAAATTGAAGCAACCAGGAGTCATGGTTCTTGGAGGAGGTACGAATGCCCTCCATTCCAGGAACCCGGTTCCAGGTAAGAAAGCTTCGGGAGTCCATAACAACGGGACCCATCGCACCTCATCACGAAGAATCATCATCGTCTTCATCAACACCAACCGTCAGACCGGTGTTTGATTACCCGAGTGGGTACAAAATTTTTCCCCTTCGTGGCTAGCACCTTATCGTGGTGAAGGGGTTTGCGTGATCCGATGACCCGGGAGGCCATGCCGGTGGGGAGGTTACACTCCCCGTCAAGGTCTCCTATACCGGACCGGCTCCCGGTGAGGGTCCAGACCAAGACTAGCCCATCCAGTCGCTGTGACAGGACACGTACCTTGGACTAGGGAGTATCCAAGCGATCTATATTTGTAAAGATACCAGTTAAAACGGCATTTCGTCACAATCATCTCATCTCATCATGAAACTCAAGTAACTAGAGTTCTTGAATACTGTTTGGAGAAACAAGTTCACTCCATCTCAGGGATCCGTCTTTAGGGAAGATTGCTTGTGATATCTTAACAACGACAGTTTACCACTTTCATGAATCGATCAACGAGTGGAAGTGTGGCAAATGTTAATATCGGGATGGAACAGCAAATTAAAAAAAGACAACAGTTGACAAGAATTTTTCAAAAAGGTTAAAGCTATTTGTACAGAAGTATTTTGATCTTTATTAAATTTTAGCTTTCTTTGAAAGTTTTCTTTGAACAATCTTTGACATGAGTACTCAGCGATACTGCGCTAGGTTCTTTATCCTCTTGTTTTTGTTTATTGTCATAAGAATTCCTTTGAATTTACAGACATGTCATGTAGGTACTTAAAATTAATTTTTTATTTCATTATATATTCTATTTGAGAGACAATAAAATTAATTCTAGAACATCAGTTGAGTCCTAAATTGCAAAGTATTTACTTATTTTTAGTATTCTCACAAAACAGACAGACTCATCTATATTGTAAAATTTTAGTTCCACTAAGACATTTTTTAGTCTTGTTATAAATGTTTGTACAGTCAGGTTCTTTAAAGTCTCCGGTAGCATATTGAAGAATCTCATTCCTTGGTGTTTGGCCTGATTTTTAATTTTGGTTCCATTTTCTGGCTCAATTTCAAAGTCTCCTTTGTTTCTAGTTTTGTATTGGTGCTTTGGTACCGGGAATTGACTAGAGTTTATTTTTATAAAATACAGTAGATTGAGTAAATATAGGCTTGGGAATGTTAATAGTTTTAATTTTTTAAACTGGTTTGTAAATAGTAACTTATAGTAAGTGGTGTATGCTAGATTGTAACCATAAAAACCTTTCACACTTTTACTGGTCAGCCTATTTTAACATTTGGTCTTATCAACTTTACAAAGCAAAATTCAATTCTTAAAAACATGTTCACTTCAGGTTAAGTTAGTTCGGAATGAAAATGGCACGGTGACTGGAAAGGAAATAGTGCGGTCTTTCGACGCAGACGGTGACAGAGCGCTGAACGCAGTGGAAGTCTTCACGTTCTTGGAGCACAGTGGCGTAGCGGCCAAGGAAGACCAGTCGCGCGCTCTGTACAAGAACCAGGACGGGAAGCTGGACGCAACTGAAATCGACGATGATCTCGGTGGAGGGAAATAAGGTTGACTGAGTTTAAGTATTATTTTAAGAATGTAACAAGACTGTTGCTAAAAACTCAGAAAGTAAAACTAAATTTATTAATTAACTCGAGTGTTTTATTTAATAGAAAAGACTTCAGATTGTTTAATTCATGAAGGTCCCTCGGGAAAAATAACACATTCTAAGAATGCAAGTTGTAGGCTGTTATTGTTTATGTAGTCAAATTTGGAACAATACGTTTTGAAGTATCTGAATACTTTGAAGTGTATAGGTCCCCGGCCGGCTGGAATTTTTAAATTTTATTTCCGTGCTTAAACCCACAAATCAGGGCTCAAAGCATAATTTTAGGCACATTTCTAAGATCACTTTTGTAGACTTACGGAATAACATTATACGCCTGTCATTCGGGCCTAGCGACACCGACACAAACGGGGCCCCGGTTCAACCCGTTTCAATCACCTCTCGCTCTTTCAACGCTTACAATGCACTTGTGTAGCACTTGGAGCACACACAAAGAAACTGCACATTCAGGGGGCCCCACCCAGTGACGATGCTAGGAACTTTTCTTGGGGGGCCCGGGATAAGCCCCAAAAATGCATGGGGTGGCCGCCGCATGTTTTTTTTTTGTTTTTTTACTGTGTGGGCCAAGGGGAATTCATTGTTAAGAACATATTAATGCCGGCAATGGAACCATTTCGAAAAAACTGACAGGGAAAACAGAGTTGCATTTTTTTCTGTGCATAATACATATGTATTCTATTTCGAGCCATGAAATCGAAGATTCACGTTTGATATATCAAAGACTTGTCAGCACTAGTCACTACAGATGTCCTAGATATAGCAAAGATAAAAGACCCGAGAGGAACACAATTAACGGATCACAAACTAATATCTTGTCTCCTTAGATACAAAACAAGAATCAAAATGATGAAATCCTGGACCTATAGGGATTTCTCTCGAGTAGATCACAGAGAAGTAGAAAGCTATGCAAAAACACTAACGTGGAACGACATTCAGAAGATAGTAGACATTGACGGCAAAGTCAAATTTATAAATACACGGATCCTTTCGATTGTTGACACATTTGTTCCAATTAAGACCATCAACACTACAAAACAAAGTGCTCCGTGGGTCACTGGCACAATCCAGAAAATGATAGAGCTGAAACAAAGTATATTACTAAAATACAAGAAGAACAAAAGAGAAAAAGACTGGATAGATTACACGGAACTAAGAAATTATGTGACAGGAGCCGTTCGGAGAGAAAAGAAGGCACACATCGCCCACGAATTAATGTCTTGTAGAAACTCGAAGCTCTTCTGGTCCAAACTCCAAGCATGGAACATTTACAGTAATAAGAAGAAGGAAGCAGATATCCCTGTACAATTGCAAAATCCAGATGCTATCAACAAATATTACGTGGAGTCAGCGGGGCAACTCGCAGTAGATGCCAACATGATTACCTACCTAGAAGCTAACCAACGGAAGCACCTCGAAAAAAAAATTCGAACTTAGACCTATTCACATATCTGATGTGATAGCAGTGATACAACAGATCAGTACAGGAGCAATTGGGGCAGATGGTATATCTATCAAGATGATGCGTCTGTGTCTTATACCATACTGCGCTGAAGCAATAACCGACCTAGTCAACTTCTCGCTAACATCCAGTGAATACCCCAGCATCTGGAAAGAAGGCGTAATCACTCCCATCCCCAAAATCAACAATCCCAAAGTCTTTAAAGATCTGCGCCCAATAACTATACTACCAACGCTATCCAAAGTTCTGGAGAAAATAGTATTTATACAGCTTAGTAGCTACATTGAGATAAACAACTTTCTCCCAGATACCCAGTCTGGTTTCAGAGTAGGTAGAAGCACAAACACAGCCCTTTTAGACATAGTAGATGACTCAATAAATGCAATAGATAAGTCACAGATAACAAGCCTGGTATTACTTGACTTTTCAAAGGCGTTTGACACGATCAACCACAATCTGCTACTCGCCATGCTGTGCCACCTTGGACTTGGACAAAAAGCAGTGAACTGGTTTAAAAACTATCTTAGTCATCGCACACAAAAGGTGAAAATCATTGTCGATAAGCAAACAATGATATCAAAGCCACTTGCTGTTACGACTGGAGTGCCCCAAGGATCCATACTCGGCCCACTCCTGTTCATTATTTACACAGCAGACTTATTTGAAGCTGTGAAACACTGTAAAGTACACACCTACGCAGATGATACACAACTGTACATCAGTTTTGACCCAGCAGAAGCCTTGCGAACTCAAGAGAAGATAAATGAAGACTTGATCGCAGTATCACGATGGGCTATAGACCGCGCCCTAATCCTCAACCCAACTAAGTCGATCTCGCTACTCCTAGGTACTTCAAATCAAAGAAGAAAGGCTCTCCAGGAAGGTTTCACTGTATCAATTAATCAAACACCACTAGTTGTCTCAGATACTGCAAGAAACCTTGGCCTAATAATGGATAGCAACCTGAAATTCACTAAACATGTACAAAATATATGCAATTCAGCATATAGTAAACTCAGAACATTATTAAAGTTTAAAACCCTTCTTCCATCCCCGGCTAAAATAACATTGTCTGAGTCGCTCATCCTTTCAAAAATAGATTACTGTGATGCAGTATATGGACCCAGCCTGAGCAAGAAGAATGCCTATGAAATCCAGAAGATACAGAATGCTTGTGTCAGATTTGCGTATCCCTATATAAAATGGAACGAACATGTAACCCCTGCCATAAAAAAAGCAGGGTGGCTGAAAATGAAAGAAAGAAGAAAGTTACATCTTAAATGCATCACCCACAGAATTATAAGAACCAACTTACCCCAATATCTACGAACAAAGCTAAAAACCCGTAGCGAAATACACGACAGAACAACCCGGAACAAAAACCTGTTGAACATTTCAGCGCATAAAACCTCAAAATATAAAGCCTGCTTCAAACACAGTGCAGCAACCCTCTACAATAGTGTACCCGAACAACTGAAATTGTTGAACCAACAATCTTTTAAAAACCGCCTCAAGCCTATCAGCCTGCTGTCTACGTAAAGAAAACACCCATTCTATTATATAATTTCTATTATATTTTTACTGTTACTATTACTGAAAAACTGCAGTATTATTATTATTATTACAATGTTATAATATATCAATACCATATTATTCACATTATTATTTAAATTTTATTGACAATTGGTTATATCACGGTTATATGGAAGATCAATAGGGCAGCGACCCAGTCCTGCCAAAAAAAATATTGAATATCGCCTTTTTTGTACTCTATATACATTCACTTCCCGAGTGTATGTATTTTACAAAATAAAGAAAAATTGAATTGAATTGAATTGAATTGAATACCCCAATGTCGGCTGTCTACCTTGTCAATATGGTAGAACGCAGCTAAAAGGGCCCGCTTTTTACATTTATCGTTCACATTTATAATACTGGGCCTGGCCGGGTTGAACAAACTCCACAGAAAACAGGTCCGATGCTGGCAGTGGCACTGTGGCATTTTCAATCCTATTTTTAAACACTCGCTTCTCCGTCCACTCCATCAAAATCTTCGCTTTTCGAATCAGTTTCGATTTCAAGATTGATATCATCACTGACACTTACTGAACTTGCAACACTCCAGAACACTTGCATGGGGATTAGCAAAAGCATCCTGTGAAATCGGGACATCTTAATTCCTACACTTTTTCACGTTCGCAAAATAATCGGACAGTTATAATCGGAACACACGATGCACTCAAGCAATATTGCTGCTCTTATAACTTTCAACCCTTGTACCTCGATGTAGTTAAAATAAAGCTTCTTGTTTATTCCTTAAATATCGAGGCATAAGAGTTAAAAGGTAAAAGAGTTCCAGGCTTCCTAAAGAGCAAGCACTTACTCATTACCTTCCTAGGAAATAGGGAAGTCTGGATCTCATTTACTTCTTAACTTGTTTGCACATGGATTTTACAAGCTTATACGTTTTCGAGTGTTTTTAGTGCACATTTACTTTACTGCTGGAGGCCAGAGGGGTTGGTTTTTTCCAGGTGGCCCCCCCTGGCCACACCCTAGCGTCGTCCCTCGTCCCATTGAATCCCCCTTCTGACATTTTTCACTTTAACAAAAATCACAAACTAGCACATTTTTTACTTTTTACTACTACAAAAAACAGCATTTATAAAAATATTTATTGCAAGTAGAATATGCAAGTATGCAAGTTAGAAAAAACTAAATGTAAAGTCAAGAAGTCACAAAATTGACTAAATTTAGAAGTTACGATAAGCATGGTGGTTGTATTTAGCGGTTTTCGTGAAACAAACAATGCAGAGGGCGAAAGCAATAATTCCAGAGAACAATCCTTGGCTTAGAATAACATAATTTTAACATTACAACCTAGAGGAAGGTGTTGAGAATGTTGCATACAAAATTGGTTCTATCTCCAGTTATGACTGTTATCAAAATGTAACCCTAAAAAAACTTTGATAACCTGCGTTTATCTCAGTGAGGATTTGCTTAAAATATATTTAGATAATTCCTATTCTGCAAATGTTGTTAACTCTCAGATTTTACTAAAAAAAACTGGACACTTTTGTGTACATTCTTATACTCTGCGGTAGTTTACAACGCCCTTAAGTTGGTATTTAATTATTTGTAAATACTATTAAAAATTACGCTAATTCTTTAAATCCAAAAAAAAAGTTATTCAGGGCATGAACACTTTCAAGTCCTTCCTGAAACACTAGCAAATGCAGTGACAAGTAAATCTCAATAAGATGCAGGAAATCAGCATCTGTCGCAACACATTACCATTGGGCTCTTGGCAGGAGGGCGATGATACAAAAGGTTCATGGAAAAGAGATGATTACTGGTATTTAGTAAAAAGTGCAATATTTATTTTTGTATCATTCAACTTTAGCAACAATAGCATACCAGGTTCCAATTGAGAGACATAACTCGCAGATTCCTACAACGAGCATCAAGAAAGCTGTTGAACAAAAAGAAAACATTCTTGACTGGCACATTTGTAAGATTGAATTTTCACATTTTCTCTATCCATTAAATTGTTGGGTTGGTATTATTGCGCGTGTCGGCCGCCCCATCCCGCGGCGGCGCCCTGCGCAGCTGCGTGGGCGCGAACAGCTGTGTCCAGGATGCGGTGAACATCGCGGCAGCCTTGCGTAGCTCGCGCAAGCACCGCGGGCAAGTGGTCCACGTGAAACCGTTGCGACATCTCCAGCAAGGCCACCTGCAGTATTAAAGGGGCACAAAACAAGTTTTAATCAATTTACAATTTCAGATTGACTAATGTATTAAACAAACAAATCCCAGCTTGTTTTTGAAAAATTTCGAGTGTAAACACGTCAGGGAAATATTATCGCGCAACGCTGCATTCGTGATGACGTCAGTGGCTCTAGAGCGCTCGCCAATGTATTTACATGGGTGGCATGCGGCAGTTTATGATCTATATTTTGTCACTACATCTTGCTTAGTTCATTCTATCCATCATTGAGGAAGGGTGTTAAGAGTACTTCTAGTCTATCGTGTAACATCGATCTATTTTAGAATACCTCAGTACTCGTATTACGGCTGTTACAGCACCACTAAATCAGTACCTCGCCGAACATCACTCGGCACATGTGCATCTTGAAATCACTCGGCATCGGCTTGCAAAGTCCACATTTGCACCAGAAAATATTGTTCTTACGGCCTGCATATGCATGTAATGTGTAGAGCCAAGATTTTATGGTGTTATGATTTCGATAATTTCGTGGTAAGCTTTTTGGATTTCGGTGTTATGGCGGTGTTATGGAAAAAGTACAGAATTTCATGTCTATAGCAGATTTCAGACATAGGTGACGAAAAAAGAAGGTACTACGTGTTTTTAGCATTAGTTTTATCGAAATTTTAGTGCTAATTATTTGAATTTTAGCGTTTATAGCTAAATAGAAAAAAGGGCTTTTGCGATCTACAGTCGAAAGGAATGAAGATTTGGATAAGCACTTGGATCTCTAATAAAGAAGTGATCAATAATAATTACAATAAAGCAAATATTTAGTGTAGGTCCTCAACATCGGTATTTGTGAGGGACTTGCCAACAAAATTAATAGCACAAATCAATATTTTACATAAATGCCACCATGAAATACATTGAATGGCAGCATGAGCGACACCTAATACTTGTTAAAACTTAACATTGAACAAGTTTCAATGATAGCTTCCTTCATTCTTCTTCCTTTGTCAGTCAGCACAAGGTTTTATTGACTAAAAAACCTCTCTGCATCAACACTGTTCACAGGGGCTCAAATAGTTTGTAAAGTCAGAACTGCAAATGAGGGGTTTGAGATTTTTATGTCCATTAGAATTTGAATTAGACCCACTGCCTGGTAGTAACATACTTTGCAAGATTGTCTTTTTTCTCCCAGACAAGTCTGATGTTCCAGATTCCACACATCAAAATATATCCATCACTCACAAAGAGTTGCTTTGCTTGATCCTCAAAAGTCAAAGATTTATTACACCCCATTGAAATTTGAAATCCCAGCTAATCTCTATATAGACTGAATGCATGTGGTGCTGGTGCTCAGATGGCAAGGAGGGGAAGATTCAGCCAACCAATGGCAATGGTTTCCTACTGCAAACATTTTGCCCCACTACTTCTACCCCCTAAGCTTAGGAATGTTGACAGCGTTTGATGAGAAACAGACCTGAATATGACAAATCCATGGAAATGTGTTTATAGAGATAAAATAAACATTTTAAATTTTTGCATGGAAATAAGTGGCTATTTCGCAAAATACACATATTATAGTGAAATAGCTTCATTATCTCTCAATTTAGCATAAAAACAAATGGGTTTGTTTATTTATTTTCCGTGAAATATGATTTGATAAAAATGAAAAAAATAACAGATTATCTGAAATTTAAGATAATTGGATGGGAAAAGGCTCATTTCGCGATGATTTCGCGGGAAATAGTTGATTTCGGTGTTATGGATGATTTTTCGTGAATTTCGCGTTATGTCGCGATGAGCTTCTTACA
This sequence comes from Protonemura montana, assembly GCA_947568835.1. Taxonomy (NCBI): domain Eukaryota; kingdom Metazoa; phylum Arthropoda; class Insecta; order Plecoptera; family Nemouridae; genus Protonemura; species Protonemura montana. Next base: position 2,833,236 of record OX387606.1, on the reverse strand, counting down.
TATTTGAGTTGGGAATTCAATGAATCGCACTCATTTGTAAGAAAAACAAGAGATAAGAACAATTCGCGATTTCGTGCATCACCATATAATCGTGGCTCTAGTAATGTGGTATCGTCCTCACCCACTAAAACTACACTGTCAATGACACTTTCTTTATACTTGGGTTCAAACTGATAAGGCAATATAGTCGTCTCCCAACTCATTGCTTAAACTGTCAATTTACTATTTACTATTTTTACAATATCACCAGCCGTCCAGCACAATAATCTTATAATTATTACAACTTCATTAAAAACCCGTTGTAAACACACTGACTACATTTTGTGTTTATTTTATGTGGTGGAGGCAGAATCAATAAAAACGGATCTATGTGACATTTTAAAAGCATTTTCGCCCAGCGTGGTGCGATCGGCCGAAAATCACGCACACACCGCTTATCGTTGAACCGCGCTGTTATATGTCAAGAGACACAAGACGAGGCCGATGACTTCACGTTTGAGTGAGAGCTACAACGCATTAGAAATTTAAAAAATCATAGCTCGGCAAGGAAATGTTTGTATTTTTGAGGTTTTCACTAAAAATCGTAGAAAAGAAGCATTGGCTAAAATCGGGTTGTGAATGCCTTTAATATTTCTAGTCACTTATCTCAAATAACCTGGATCCAGCTAGCTAATCTCAAATAACCTAGATAGAGCATAGGATCCAGCCAGCTGATCTCAAATAACCTGGATAGAGCGTAGGATCCAACCAGCTGATCTCAAATAACCTGGATAGAGCGTAGGATCCAACCAGCTGATCAAAATTGAAGTCAGGCAAACTATTATTAGCAAGAGGTAGAACTGTCCCCTGCATTGCTACAGTCTAGCCTGTGAGAGAAGATACCAGCACAAGGACTGTCCCCTGCATTGCTACAGTCTAGCCTGTGAGAGAAGATACCAGCACAAGGACTGTCCCTGCATTGCTACAGTCTAGCCTGTGAGAGAAGATACCAGCACAAGGATTGTCCCCTGCATTGCTACAGTCTAGCCTGTGAGAGAAGATGCCAGCACAAGGACTGTCCCCTGCATTGCTACAGTCTAGCCTGTGAGAGAAAGACACCAGCACAAGGACTGTCCCCTGCATTGCTTCAGTCTAGCCTGTGAGAGAAGATACCAGCACAAGGACTGTCCCCTGCATTGCTACAGTCTAGCCTGTGAGAGAAGATACCAGCACAAGGACTGTCCCCTGCATTGCTACAGTCTAGCCCGTGAGAGAAGATACCAGCACAAGGACTGTCCCCTGCATTGCTACAGTCTAGCCTGTGAGAGAAGATACCAGCACAAGGACTGTCCCTGCATTGCTACAGTCTAGCCTGTGAGAGAAGATACCAGCACAAGGATTGTCCCCTGCATTGCTACAGTCTAGCCTGTGAGAGAAGATGCCAGCACAAGGACTGTCCCCTGCATTGCTACAGTCTAGCCTGTGAGAGAAAGACACCAGCACAAGGACTGTCCCCTGCATTGCTTCAGTCTAGCCTGTGAGAGAAGATACCAGCACAAGGACTGTCCCCTGCATTGCTACAGTCTAGCCTGTGAGAGAAGATACCAGCACAAGGACTGTCCCCTGCATTGCTACAGTCTAGCCCGTGAGAGAAGATACCAGCACAAGGATTGTCCCCTTATATTGCTACAGTCTAGCCTGTGAGAGAAAGATACCAGCACAAGGATTGTCCCCTTATGCTACAGTCTAGCCTGTGAGAGAAAGACACCAGCAGAAAATGAAAGTTAGCTTGCAAATACCTGTAAAATTGTGTAAAATTAAAAGAATAAATAAATGTAAAAATGACACGAAAGTATGCTCTCTTGCTGAACCAAAGTGAATCTTAATCCTGTCGTCAACCTCTTTAAAAAAACAACCTGATCAGTGAGTGAGGAAAACAACTGTTTCAATCAACGCACCTGGCCTGATATGGGTAATGACGCCACTGTCAGCGTTGGACCTCCAGACGTCTCCTCCAGATGACTGACATCAACGAGGGGGACGTCACCATTGGCCAGACTTGCTGTGCAGGCGCAGACAAACTCTTTGAGCGGGATTCCTGCGTCTATCAGTGCCAACGTTGCAGCGTTGACACATGCACAGTAGTTGCCACCATCCGCTTGAAGGACCTGCAATTATCAGTGTTAGGTTATCAGCAAGGTTGCAAAGGCAATTTGCATTCCATTGAACTTTGAAAGGGTTTCTTTTGGTGTAAATGGTTTATTAAAAACTCTTTCAGGTTTGTATTGTACACATTTTGCCAAGGAGACAAATTCAGAAAATTTCAACTGATCAGTGCGCCAGAATATGCAAATAACAATGCTAAAAAAAAATCAAGCGGATTGTTTTTAAGAATATATTATCACTGCGATTCCAAGATTTTTATTGATGTCGACAACTACTTCTCGATTGATATCTTTATGCTCCCAATAGTTGCAACGGAACAAATTCTAGTGTATTGATCGTCAACCATCAAGAAGAATCTCAGAATCGCCCTACAGATGTTTCAGATTTGCACATTACGGTTTTACAGATCTTTCACAGATTTCAAAGACGTCATGAAATTTTCATTGGAATTAGTCCAACTGTAAGGCAGGTGGAGGGAATTTACGTAGGTACTGATTTTTGTTGCTTGTTACGTTCATCCAATAAGTTAGAGTATTTGTTTATTTGTTGGTCTTATTTACACGAGGCGAAATTTGGGTTACCCCGCTCTTCAACTTAACCTCTAGAATCTTGCACAATACAACACTTTTATAAGAATAAGTTCTAGTTACTATTGGCTTGGGAACTTAAAAGATGCGACTTAAAGAGAGTTTTAAAAGATGTAACTGATTTTGTTGTTTAAATGGCGGAGGACAAACTATTCTATACTTTTGGAGCCAGAATTGAAAAAGACGCACTGCGAGCCCTAAAGGAGTGCTTTTGGAAGATAAGTGTGTGATTTCAAGTGCTATAACTACGTGATTTGGACGAAGAGATTAATAATTATTATGGCATTCCTCATATCTCACTTCTAGGAAAACGTCAATTTGTGAACGAGGATAGAGCTCCGTCTTGATAGCTGCCTCTAGTGCTTGACGCAGATGGATTGACATTTCTTGAGACTTTCGGTCCCCACGTGGCCGCCGCTTGCGTTCCCCAGTGCTGAATGTGGCCATGCTGTACTGGCAGTTGACAACCACACGATCTAACAGGGGTTTAATTCGAGTACCTCGGATCTACAAGAGCAATAAAATAATAGATTTAACATTTGTTGCAGGTGGCTAGCTAACTTCCAACATTATAGAGGATGCTAGGGGCTTGATCAAAATAAAATGGTGACAAGGAAATATTGAAAAAGTTAGGGCATAGTTAACTTCTGTTGTGAACTTTAAGAATTCTAAAATCGGGGCATTTAATACAAAAGACAACCAGGTAACATAACCACACATTGCTGGGGACACCGACCTGATGTGGTCCATAGACGGCACACAGAACTCGCGTGTTTCCTTGCTCCAAGTATGCGCTGCCATCAGGTTGACTGTAAACTCCCAGCTTGCAACGAATTTGTCGCAGTTCGTTAGCTCGCCGGCCGTCTAAACGCAAGCCCTGGTCAGTCAACAATTCTACGCTTGCCTTGGACATCTTTCCGCGAACACGTTTAGAATTTCAATGGCTATGTGCACGATAGTCGTGCGAAACGATTAGTGATACACGCTATAGAACTCACCGATAGAACCGCTTATAAAGAACTAGTGGATACTTAGCTCGCAAAATCAAAACGCGATCTTGAAGCGCCCACACGCTTTGGACAAGCTTCAGAACTCAACAATAGAACCATGGAGCAAAGATTATATAGAACTAGTGGATACTTAGAGTTAGTTCGCAAAATCAAAAACGCGATATAAAAAGCGCTCAGTCAACATATCGCGTCCAAGAAAGAGCCTACAAAACTCAGATGCCACGGCATCCAATAACTCGCAATTACTCTACAAAATATTGGTACGTGGTTTGAAGGGTCGAAGGTGAGTGTGAAGTACATTTGCCATTTTATGTTGTGTTGGGCGATATTGCGGACCCCGCGAAATGAAATTTTGGAGCGGGGGATGTGGACTGGGCGAAGTTTTGCCGTGAACTGTGCATTGGCCATTGAGTGGTGTTTTCGGGATAAAGAGAAGTTGGGTGGTCCCGGAAAGGTGATGGAGATTGACGAGGCGAAGATTGGGAAGCGGAAATATGATCGTGGTTGGGTAGTTGAGGGGAAGTGTGTTTTTGGTGGCTTCGAGAGAGATAGCAAGATATTTTTAATCTAAAGAGTGGATTGTGCCAGGGGTAGGAAGTTAGGTAGGGGAAGGTGGTACATAGTGGGTCACGGTCTATAGTGGGTTATCAAACTTTTCTGCCACCTGACTGGAAAGAAAATTTTCAAAAAATTACAGTGTTTTTTTGTTGATCTAAGCTACATTCTTGTACAGTTTTTAAAACCAGAGTGCGGAAACTCTATTGGAGGTTAATAAAGAGTGGATTGTGCCAGGGGTAGGAAGTTAGGTAGGTACCTACTGCTATTATTTCGGACTGCTGGAAAGAGTACAATTGTCTTACCAGTGAAGGTTACGCACATTTTACAATGAACCATTCGGTCAACTTTGAGAACCCCGTAAGCGGGGCACATAGATACGCAGAGCATTGAACGTGCATAGAGGGAAGTGCGGTCCCACGGTATGGTCGCAGCGAGGCCCATTATCTTGGATATTTTTGCGAATTCCTGTGGGAAAGGTCGCTGCCCGATCATCGTGATCGACTGCATGTCATTTACAAGGAGTTAATTGCCAGAGTGTATGATCCTTATGCGCCGGTCAGTGGAGAGGTGGCTGGTGGAGAGGTCCGAATGACTTTGGAGGAATCGAGTGATTAGTTCGGTGAGTTGCTAATTTACTTTAAAGGTCTCTTGCATTTAGATTTTTGTTGTGGCCGAACTTGTGCTGTTATTAAGGGTTTTTTTGGGGGGATTTTTCAGTTAGTGTTTCTGAAACTTGTTGACGTCTGTCCACTCAACTGTCGTTGTTAAGATATTACTAGCAATCTTCCCAGAAGACGGATCCCTGAGATGGAGTGAACTTGTTTCTTCTTCAATCCACGAACTCTAGTTACTTGAGTTTCATGATGAGTTGAGAAGATTGTGACGAAATGCCGTTTTAACTGGCATCTTTACAAATATAGATCGCTTGGATACTCCCTAGTCCAAGGTACGTGTCCTGTCACCGCAGCGGGATGGGCTAGTCTTGGTCTGGACCCTCACCGGGAGCCGGTCCGGTATAGGAGACCTTGACGGGGAGTGTAACCTCCCCACCGACATGGCCTCCCAGGTAATCGGATCACGCAAACCCCTTCACCACGATAAGGTGCTAGCCACGAAGGGGAAAAATTTTGTACCCACTCGGGTAATCAAACACCGGTCTGACGGTTGGTGTTGATGAAGACGATGATGATTCTTCGTGATGAGGTTGCGATGGGTCCCGTTATTCTGGACTCCTGAAGCTTTCTTACCTGGAAACGGGTTCCTGAGATGGAGGGCATTCGTACCTCCTCCAAGAACCACAACTCCTGGTGCTTCAATTTCTTGATGAGATAAGATGGGTTGAGATGAGATGAGATGAGATGAGATGAGATGATATGATGATGAGGTCTAGTTGTTAAGACATGTTCAGCAATTTTACATAAAAACCGGGTTCCTGGAATGGAAGGCATTCGTACATCCTTCAAGAACCACGACTACTGGTTGCTTCAATTTCTTGATAAAATGAGATGGGTTGAGATGAGATTAGATTAGATGAGATGAGATGAGATGAAGTGAAGTCCAGTTGTTAAGACATCTGGTGCAATCTTACATGAAACCGGGCTCCTGGAATAGAGGGCATTCGTACCTCCTCCAACAACCACGACTCCTGGTTGCTTCAATTTCTTGATGAGATGAGATGGGATGATATGAGATGAGATGATATGAAGTCTAGTTGCTAAGACATGTTTAGCAATCTTACATGAAACCGAGTTCCTGGAATGGAGGGCATTCGTACATCCTCCAAGAACCACGACTCATGGTTGCTTCAATTTCTTGATGAGATGAGATGAGATTAGATGAAATGATATTATGATGAAGTCTAGTTGTTAAGACTTGTTAAGGAATCTTAAATAAAATCGAGTTCCCGGAATGGAGGGCATTCGTACCTCCTACAAGAACCACGACTCATGGTTGCTTCAATTTTTTGATTAATTGAAATGAGATGTGATGATGATGAAGCCTACTTGTTACGGACATCTTGAGCTGTCTTCGCTCACACCCGGTCCCTGAGATGGGGCATTCGTTCCTTTTCCTTCAACTTGTATCCCAACGTTTCTTGCGAGCAGGAAGGCAGCAAGTTAACATCCTCTTGAACCGTTTCCATCTGGACATTTTCTCGGGGCATATCGGCGCCGCCTCCAGAATGTTAATCGCGTCCATATCGATGTTTCCCCGCCTCGGCGTACAGCTCTCGTGGACACTTGCCTCTCCAACACCACTGACGACTGGGTGCTCTTCCCGGCCTTCATCCATCTCTTCTTCGGAGTCACTGCCGCTCAGAGAGCCATACTGAACGATTGTGACAGTTGGAAACAAGTGTTCGGGTGTGTACTCCTCCACGCAACCGTCTTCCGAGAGGATTTCTTGTGGGCTTCCTTGCACGGGCGCATCACGGCCCTCGTCGCAGGTCGCCTCGTCCTCATCGCTCCCTTGAGCAATCGACGAAAGCACGGGTCGGAATCTGGGTTTGAAGGCTTTTCTCACAGCCAATGGCCTGTAACGGATTTTCCACACTTCCAGACGCCAATCGATCTTGTGATAGAACAGCGCTTCGGACAAGTCATGTACATTGTCTGACACGTTGACACTTTCCCGCGATCGCTCCTTCCTTCTCCAATATCTACCATCTTCACGCAGTTTACGGAATTCGGACATGAGCAGAACGCTACAATAGTCCTCTGGATGAAGACGGGACTGTTTCAAGGTGTACTCGAGCAACATGGATCTATGAGTCGCTAATGGGATTCGGATCAATTCCTCGCATATCTCTCCCGATGGTTCTTGCCTAGAGCGACTGACGGGTTTCCCCGCTGGTTTTTGCACGGCGAGAGGAATGGATTCCTCCGATGTTTTTTCCATAGCGAGGAGGGTTGGTTTCATTTTTCCATACGCCTTTTCAATGGCGGCTAGTTTTGGTTGAAACAGGCGTTTGGTCTTGGGGTTCGACTTGGGGCGATTGATCTTATTGGCTGGAAACTCAGCCTGCCCGTCGATCCCAACGGTAGGCCACGTTCTCAAGGAAGGAAATACACGTTTTGCCTCATCCTGGTATTTCTTACCTGTCAGTTGCGTTGGAATGTGAGTTGACTTTAGAAACACACTGTAGCAGAATAAAGGATTGCGGTTGTATTTGAGGTGTTCTATGAGAATTTCGCGGTGCTCTTGAAGGGTCTTGGAGGAGCGGGGGCGGTTTCTTCGGGCCTCCAGCTTCTTGTCCTCGGTTTGGTGATGTTCTTGGTGCGAACTAGATGGTCGGTTCGCGTGCCAATCTTGACTTTCCTGGGATCCGTGGCACGGTGGACCCAGGGATGCATTTCCCATTCCGCCACTGCATATCAGCTGGGCTGGTCCACGGGCAACTCCCAACGTCTCGGTTTTCTTGTGATTTGAAAGCATTATGTAATTTTTTTGAAGAGCAAAAACTTACACGACTTCCTCCGGTGAACGAATCTTACCGGATTAAGTTTCCCTGGATACATCTTGGATTATTTGTTGTGGAAAGCACCGACTTGAATTATTGCCGACAATACTTGACTATTGTCAAATTCGGGAAACAATGCTTGTAAACGTGACGTCACGAATGATAAGCGGCCTTCTTTGTTTAACTAAAGAAAAGCCACCTAGATTGGATTTACAGCTTCGGCGAAGTCACCATCTAGATGGCGTTATATTTTGTTTGGCAGGAACGTCAAATGAGTCGGAGAAATCTAATTTAATAGATTCTATGCTAAATCTGTTTTAATGAAATAATTAAAAGTCTACGTAAAGAAAATTAATGCTTTTCAGTAATGGAAAAGTCGGAGAAGCCAAAAAAGCCAGCGCGCTATCATAGACGTTGGCTGAAAAACATATCTTGTCACAAGTAAGTGGGGTAAACACGAAAAGAAATGTGGAATCTGGTAACTGAAACTCTTGCCAAATTTGCTCTCCTCTACACTTTGTTGGTTTTCTCTGATTAACAATAATTATAATTAATAAAGTGTTTCATTTCCAACAGCACTAAAAGGAATGTCAAGGTGTACAATTGTAAAAAATGCAATTCATGTACCTATTTAATGTACAAACACTTACAAACATGCAATCTTTCATATTATATCACTGAAATGTATTAATTATTATAAATTAATTGTAATAATAATTATTGTATATTATTAATATATTATACATTATATGTATATAATTATAGTTGTTATACATTATAGCAAAAATAAATAAAGTTTATAATAAAATTATAACAAGAATAAACAAAGATTATAACAGGTTCACGGGAAGGCGAAGGAGGAGGAGGAGGAGGAGGACGACGACGACGACGACCACAACTACGACAACGACAACGACGAAGACTAAGAGGATAACGGTTAGGTGGAGGAGGAGGAAGAGGAGGAGGCAGAGGAGAAGGACGACGGCGACGAAGACGAAGACGAAGACGAAGACGAAGACGAAGACGAAGACGAAGACGAAGACGAAGACGAAGACGAAGACGAACAGATAAATAGGAGGACGACGACGACTCCGACTCCGACTCCGACGAAGATGAAGACGAAAACAAAGACGAAGAGGAAGATGCAGACAAAGACGAAGACGAAGACAAAGACGAAAACGAAGAGGATAACGGAAAGGTGGAGGTGGAGGAAGAGAAGGAGGTGGAGGACGACGTCGACTGCGAAGACGACGAAGACGAAGACGAAGACGAAGAGGATAACGGGAAGTTGGAGGAGGAAAAAAAGGAGTAGGTGGAGGGGGATGAGGACGACGACGACGACGACGGCGATTACCACGACGACGACGACGAAGCCAAAGACTTGTTTTGAACCAATGTTTTGAAATTAACCTTTACGTTTGTAGAGGAAAAGTCATTGACATATTGCAGACGAAAATGATTTCACATTTATTTATCATATTGCGCCTGTTTATTTACTTAAATAATTTTACAAGTTATCAATGAATGCTTAATGATAAAGTTTACATAACAGTACCAACAGAAATATAATTCGCAACTAGAATTCGAACTACATTGGTACGGCCAGGACAAGCGTGAAAGATTGGTCTGAAATGAATTGTGTGCCTTTTCATTTAAATGATTGTAAGTACTATTATTATAGTTATTATTATTTGTGGTGTTTAACGACGCACTGTTTTGACAACTGGCCATGCGTCACTGGTCTAATGGTGTCGGAGAATGAGTGGATGTTGATGAGGATGATGATGAACCTAACCTAGCCGAAAAGGGAGGAGGGGAACCCCGTTGCCGGCAAGAAGCCTACTCCTGTCGACGAGCACCAAGGGGACCACCGGCTTAACGCCCCTTCCGAAGGACGGTAAAATTGCGAACAACAGAATTCCTCCGCAAATCCATGCTGTCGAGAGGTTGATAAGCAAGACGAATGAAGTTGTACTAACTTTCATCCCTCCAACCTCTCTCCCAAACAAAACTGGTCATGTGTATAATGGTCACCCATTCAATACCTGACTAAGCGCAGTGTTGCTTAGCTTTCATCCCTCCAACCTCTCTCCCGAACAGAACTGGTCATGTGTATAATGGTCACCCATTCAATACCTGACTAAGCGCAGTGTTGCTTAGCTTTCATCCCTCCAACCTCTCTCCCGAACAGAACTGGTCATGTGTATGATGGTCACCCATCCAATACCTGACTCAGCGCAGTGTTGCTTAACTTTCATCCCTCCAACCTCTCTCCCGAACAGAACTGGTCATGTGTATGATGGTCACCCATCCAATACCTGACTCAGCGCAGTGTTGCTTAACTTTCATCCCTCCAATCTCTCTCCCGAACAGAACTGGTCATGTGTAAGATGGGACTATTATTTAATTGTGTGATTTTGTTTGAATGTTTTTAAACTTTTTATTGACAGATAGTTGTAGCAAAAACTCTCTCGAAACTTCAGCAAATCGCCGTATAAACGTCACGGTGGATTAAGCTTACAAATAATGCTTGTATTAAAACCATTTCCAGCTGTTTTCAACCAATTTTCGCAATCTCTATTTGGGGTGTTGATTTCCAAGTGAATCCTACCGAAGAGATAGGCCACTTACCGATGTACCTACCAAAATACCGACAACCTCCGTTACATGAAATTAAACAGATTGCACATTTTGTTTGGCTTTCTTTGTTTTATCTTTCGACGAGCTAAAGTCCTGTACACTTCTGATACACGATCAAATGACGAATTAAGCTTTAAATAACTTTGACCGTTTTCAATCACTTTTGACATATTGGCATTTTCTCTGTGGAGGGTCACATTTTTCTCAGCGAATTTTTACCACACAAAGGACAGGTATGAGATTAGGTAAAAGACTAGCAGTACTAAAGACTACCCGCTGCCTAACGGCACCTGTTGTTCTTATCTCTAGTGGTTTTATTTTAGTATTAGTATTGTCTTTGAACTTGGATTAACAATTACAAATAGCTCACTACTGTTTTTCTAGTACCCTATGCCCATAGGGCATATGCCGATAGGATAGATCATGCCAAAAATATATGGGCCTAGGCCAAAATCTAGTCCCTAAGCCCTGGGACCGAACTGAGACTTTACACTAAATGTAGCCTCTACGCTAGTGCCCTATGCCCATAGGGCATATATAGGGCATACATTTAAGAAACTTTTATGGGACAACAACATAAAGTACTGAGAAAATGGCAAGAAAACAAAGTATTGTGCCCTTACGACTTGATATACCATACTATACCTGATTTCCGCCAGTACCTTCAACGTTGATGGCTAACCAGCAGCATTGCTTATAAGGCCACAACCATTTGGTGTGCTTTTTGGACAGAAAGGAATCATTACAAATATTTCTGGTTTGGTTTCAGGTTTCAGTGACGAAGTTTTTTTTTCAAGATTACATACAAAAGCAAAATGTACATATTAATTATTGTAATTTTTATTTGCCAATATTATGATCATTCTTACAAATATAAGAAATATTCACATGTTTACGACGATTTGCGTTGAAAACTTTGACCATTTGAAAGCAACGGTCAATTCAGACCAGCCATGTCGCAGTAGCGCCACTGTTCATCCGTAATTGAAAGTAATCTCCGCAATGGTGCCATGAAGAAGTTCCTTCTCCACGATTGGCACGATTGGCACGATTCCACGATAAAATAAATATTGGAGGCGTTAGAGGGGTTGGCGTTTTAAATTCTCTCCATAAGACCAATGTTAAATTACGCAAAATGGCAAATGTGTAACAAGCCCTACAGCCTACAGGAAACAAAGGACAGAATGCGACTTATTATCATTCAATAGTTCAGACAATTCTCTAAAAGTGCCTTTTTTTGATTTTCGATAAAATAAATATTGGAGGTGTTAGAGGGGTTGGCGTTTTTAATGCTCTCCATAAGACCAATGTTAAATTACGCAAAATGGCAAATTTGTAACAAGCCCTACAGCCTACAGGAAACAAAGGACAGAGTGCGACTTATTATCATTCAATAGTTCAGATAATTCTATAGAAGTACTTTTTTTTTTTCGATAAACTAAATATTGGAGGCGTGAGAGGAGGCGGGGTTTTTAGCACTCGTCATTAGACTAATGCAAAATAAAATGTATATATCGCAAGATGACACTTCCATCCCAATCTGTAAAGTCCTTCAGCATGTAAATTAGATATGAAAACACAACCCAAATAAAGAGAGATGTAAAACTTGCATGTGAAGTATGGTCAGTACTGTAGTTGACCTACGTGCCTACGCGGTAGTTGAACGTAGTCACGCTTAAATATCGGCCGTATCAATAAGATACAGCTACACCCGGTTTTTTTACAACGTGTCTCCTGAAATGTCCATCAAATTACGAGATCGTATTTTCTGTTTATTCTGTTTATTCTGTTTATTCTGAAAATTATTTTCTGTTTTTGACGTAAATCAAATTTATATTTATAATCTTCTTGTCTTTATGCATAAACATTCACCACAACTTAAACATTCTCTGCCGTGGCTCCAGAACACCAGGTCAACATCATTTATCACTCTGAAAACAAAGAGGACAACAGCACATTGACTTTATCGGGCCTAGATTTTACAACAAGCTGATAAAAAGCGTACCACCACATAACATTAGCCTTTTTAAAAGTAAAACGAAACAATGGTTGACTTCAAAAGGCCGTGACTTCTGCGTATCTCCTTTACAAGTCTAAATAACATTAAATAGCTAATTAAAGGTGATTATCGGGTAAAGATACAATTATTATTATTATTATACTATGTTACCAAGAAATATTTTAAGTTCCATCTTGATTTATAATTTATAAAAGAACACGCTACGGCTTATGTGGGTTATTTCCTTTTGTTTTATGGCATCTATGATATTTATTTATTTCTCTGTGTTTTTTTTCTCATGTTAAAAAATTCAGTTTATGTAAACTTATGTATTCAGTATTTGTCTCGAAATTGGAAAAAAAACATTTATAAAAAATAAAAATAAAAAAATGATCACTTAAATTCCAATGGCCTTCTTGCACATATGACAGGTGAAATGAAGACATCTTGAATTATTTAAATCACAAGTCCAGTTATAGCGGCATTTATCCTTACTTCCAGGCCAGAGAGGAGTTAGGTAGAGAGGGGTAACCCAATGTTATAGGAGAAAACCTACACGAAATGCGCAGCTAGCGCCATCTCTGTTCGAATCAACGGTACTATTTGCACCCCGCACCACGACTCCCCCTCACCGATCATTTAGCCCCGGTTTTCATTCAAATTCAGAATCTGTCTTAGTAATGTCATTGCTGTTTCAGTAACATTTGCAATTTGAGAGGAAATAATAATGCTTGTTACAGACATTAATTTTTCTCATCAAATTGCAAAGGTTACTAATAAAGCAATGGCATTACATTGGCAGATTCAGTGTTACAGCAAAAAATTATCAGTCAAGGACCAAGGTATAACTAATTGAAAAACAGCATCATTTTTGACACATATAAGTGTTTAATGAAGTGATTAGAAATTATGCAAGTGAAAACATACAAAGAAGACATGCTGAACACACAAGATATGCTGTAGCAATGTGAGGTTCAATTGTGCCTGACAATCTTCATCCTGGTCTTGATGGTGGTTGCCTTTATCGCAGCTCCAGAAATCATGCGGTTTCTTCTCTTGCAGTAGCTGTGCAGCATGACTCTGCAGAACAGTTGCAGGAGCGGAGTGAGCAGAATGTCTCCATGGATAGAGCACTCCAGCCACTCATGATTGATGCTGACAAAGTCGGCCATCAACAACTCCTTCGCTTTAATTTTATCTTTTTGTAGCGAAGTCTGTTTGAGTAACTGGTGCACCCTCTTCACAGCTTTCTTGTATTTGCACAGCAGGGTTTTCTTTCTCGGTGTGCGCTCACCTAGACTGTACCCCAACTCTCCGAGAATAGAGCCTCTTCTTTTGTGAATGACTAAAAATTATAAATTAACAAATACAATAAGAACTCCCAGGTTATTGGCATTTGAATGTACTGAATTTAAAGTTATAGTGAAAGGAGGATGTGCATAGATTGATTTTAAACTTACCAAATGGTGTAGTCTGGTGAGAGGAGACTGATGGTGAAGATGGCCCAGCAGCATCCATGCCATCACCAACAAACTCTGCCTCAGACATGGCAACTGGACTATCATCTTGTGACGATTCTGCAATCGAATTTCAGTCCATATTAGCTACAGGCTAGGAGAGTGTAGTACCCACTAGTAATGGCTATTTACTGGAACATAAAGTGTATGCCAGGACCTCAGATTCCCTCACCTGCCACAGTGTCGGTGTCTTTGGCAATGTCAATGACATCATGATCATTTTCAGCAGCATACAGCTTAGGAAGCGCATTCTTGACCAACCGATTTTTTCTTATATTAACGAACTCGCTATTCTCGAAATGTATAGCACACAAACGAAACCCCTTCGCTTTCAAATGTTCCGCAGTTGAACCCACCAAATCCTCGTTGCCGGAACGGGTCAACCAGGCATCGCGTTGTGCTTGGTCTTTATTAGTGCAATAAAAAAAAGACAATGCCGGGTCCTTCAAATGAGTATTGGTGCACTCCCTATACTTGCAAATCATTTGCACACGACCCGTGCCCTTTCCCATAGCACCACTTCAGACTTTAATTAGAGTTCTGGTAAATATCATCCACAGCTTTTAACACTTCTAGCACTTGTTGCTCTGCCTCTACTGACGCTAAAGACGTCAGAGCTGACGCTAAAGACGTCATAGCCGCCGGCCATTATCAAAAACCTGGAACGCTAAAGCTATCTGCTACTCTCGTAGCAGACAGCGCGCTCTAAATAGCAATCAACGGTACTAATTTTTGAATCTCACTGGGCTATCCTGCTTACCACCCCCTGTTCCAGGCCTTGCTTCCAGGCAAACTCTGAGCTTTGACAGCTGTTGGGATGATTTGAGCGATTACATCACACCCATCACACCACTTATCAGCTGACCACTCTCTCGAGCCGGCAAGGTAGGACTCTACGCAGCAGTTGGCCATAGTTGCCGCTAGATGTCGTTGGCCTGGCCAATGACGACGACTTGATCTTGACTTTGACAGTTACGAATCAAAATATACAGACTTTGATACAGACGGTCTGTTTTTTTAGACGTTATAAATTGACCAGTTTATATTTCTTTTAATATTTCTAACAGTTTTAATGGAACTCTTAGGATTGTTTCTTACACACGTAAGTAAAATATATTTTCTTTCTAAACTCGTGTATATTTGTGTAGCTTAAGTTTGAGTCGGTTTGATTTTCATGATAAGACCGGACTGAATTGACGTTTGTATTGTGACAGACAAAAGTCTTCTTTTTTTTAAAGACGAAGATGATTTATTCAACTTGTAAGGTGCAGAAACAAAGTCAAGTTTCTGCGTGGAATGTAAGTGGTTTATTGCTTAAAGACTTAAAACTAGTTTTTCTTGAAGTGATTAGACCATACCCATTACAATAGCACCATGGTACTAACCCCATGGCCCTAACAACCCCACGATCGATTCTGATCGATATTGAACGATCAACGCTGTATCCAAACACTCGTGGTGTTCAGACTCATGTCAAATTCATCTAACTCTAGCAAGAGTTGCACAAAAGGCATTTTTCCGCCAAACGGTCTGGCGTGTTGCAAACACAGGTTCTCGTGAGATCACCGAAGCTAAACAACACTGCGCTGAGTCAGGTATTGGATGGGTGACCATCATACACATGACCAGTTCTGTTCGGGAGAGAGGTTGGAGGAATGAAAGTTAAGCAACACTGCGCTGGGTCAGGTATTGGATGGGTGACCGTCATACACATGACCAGTTCTGTTCGGGAGAGAGGTTGGAGGGATGAAAGTTAGTACAGCAACTACACTCGCCTTGCTTATCAACCTCTCGACAGCATGGATTTGAAGAGGATTTTTTTTGTTCTAGACGTTAATCCAGTGATACCCTTGGTCTTCGACAGGAGTAGGCTACGTGCCAGCATCCTGTTTCCCCTCCTCCCTTCCAGCCTAGGTGAGATTCATTATCATTTACTCATTCACTGTCACCATGTGACCAGTGCCACAGAGCCCGTTGTCAAAACAGTGCGTCGTTAAACACATATAATCAATTAAATCAGTTCATACATTCTACATATTCTAAGAACTATCCATCTAGACCCAGTTTTTTTTATAAAAGCTTCTTCGCCAACGAAATACACATTGAAATAGGCTGTTAAAATGTATTATTATTTATTAAAAGAATAGCTTAGCTCTGTCCTGTTCTGTCCTATGTCAATGTCACTACATTTTTTTTTCATTCCAGTTAAAATTCAAGTTTTGGCGAATACTTTCACCGTTATCATACTTTTAAAGTTTTTAAAATGTAAATAACAATATTCATTATTGGATATATTTCGAAAATACATTTTATTTTTACTATAAATCGATTTTATTTTTTAATTAATTTATTACGTTCCCTTGTAATAATTTCAATCTCTTCGTAGCCGGAAGGAGTTGAAGGTGAAAGCAGGGAAACAACAAATGAGTAAAAAAATATGATTTTCTTGAGCAGGTGGCACCTAAAAAACATACAAACCCATTCTCTCGCCGTTTAAAGCCCGATAGCCTCGGAGTTTCACTACAATAAGATTCATCTGGTTAAACTTCTCTCCCCTTTAAGTTCGTTTACCCCCTCATCGATCTGGTACAGCTTCTACTTTCCTGGACCCAACGACACACGTCTGCCACCCACAGCCCCTGTGTGCTCTCTGCAGAAAATTACTAAATATGGGTCAGTAACCACGTTCACATTTACAGCAATTGATTTTACAATGCAAGAATTGCAAAAATGTTAAAAATAAGCACCGACAATTTATATTCAATGATACATTTAAGAATGGGGCGTAGTACCTGTATAATTTCGTTATTTTTGTTCCCATACAGCACACGGACATTGTATGGACATACCATAAACATCCCGTCGGGACATAAGGGATATTCGTTTTATATAAATTGGACGTTGTAGGGATGTACGTGGCAAGTACTTATGTCTCACTTTTTTACATCCCCTGTACGTCCCAGGAATAATCCACCGGATGTCGCAGGTATATACCAGGGATTTTCTTATATATATGCCACGGACGTGCCTTGGAGGTTCCAAGGGATGTACCACATATATCGTCGGGATATTGTCTGCATATCGATTTTATGGGATTTAATGAGTTATTTAAAAAAAACTAAAAATTCTGTTGCATATTTATTATTGTATTGCAGTGTACAAAATTCGACCTACAGATTGGTCATAAAATGGGGTAATCAAGTGGATGCTATGCTAAACATCACGTTAGAGGCAACATGGAAAATCTCTTGTCTAGGCAATATAGTAACTAATGTTAATGATAAGATTCTCCTTAAGTTTCTAATTCTTCGTTCTGAAGATAAGGACATTTCACATAATAATATTGAAAGAAAATGGGAAGCAGCCACACACAAAATATCTTCCCTCATAGGCTCAAACCAATCACAGCCATCATCGGCATTGGTAACACATGTTTGGCAAAAATAATTATAATTGCTGTTTAAGCCAACGGTAGGTTGAAAAATGACATCTTTTCTGCCAACTAATATGTCTTTACGGAAAGATGATATGAAACAGATATACATACATTTTTCACGTCTTGATATTGATAGAATATCGGTATCTGACAACGGTTGATATCATCCACGCAAAGTCTTAATATTGAGAGAAAATTGAAAAACAGTATCTCTCGTACCTCACAGCCATCGTCGGTATTGGTAACTTCACACACCCAAGCATACAAAGAAAAATGAGTAACTCTCATCCCGGACTGGCATCAATGGCTTGATTAGCAACTAGTTACGATTCAGAACCAAAATAAAGTGAAAATAAAATCTCTCTTACCTAACTGCCATCATTGGCTTGATAATAATGGTTACGATACAAAACCAAATGTAGGTTGGAAAAGGAAATCTCTCCTTCCTCAACGCCATCATTAGCTTGGTAACTATGGTCATGAAATATAACTAATTTGCACTTGATCATTAATACTATCTTTGTCTACCACTGGGCAGATAATTGACGATCACAATAAAGATTTTTACAGAATATATGATCATTGGAAACTGTATCTAAGAAATATACTGCAAGAACTGCATTTATAAATACAACACTCGTAAAAGACAAAAATTTACAGGACACTTAAACTTGAGCTTAACTTAAATATGAGTGATGAAATTGTGTTGGCTGGTTGTGAAAGTTCAGTTTAATCCGTAATTTGGGAGTTTTCAGGCCTGAAAATGCATCACAAATAAATTACTGTTTTTGATAACTTATAACAACACCAAGCCATACATTATATACAAATATATTTACTTACAAAATATTAGTAGCACGCAAAAGCCGCTCCTTGGATCTAACCAACCAACATTGGATGGCCCCCTCTATCTCCTTCTCGCTGGCAGTTTCGTTGAGTTTTAGTACAGCTTCTGAAATTGGAGTAATTTATAAGCGGTTTTATTATTAATCGGGCCGATCATTCTGATGAGAATCCAAATGTAATAATTGAGCAAAGACCAATGCTTTTACATTATACATACGTTTGATGACTTTAGCAAGAGTCAGCTTGCTAAAAGAATTTTTCTTTTTCTTTCCTAGCCAACTGTAACTGACAGCTACATCTGATGTAACCACACGCTCCATAATGCGAGCAACGCTGTTCTTGACAGAACATCCCCCCACTCGAGAAAGCTCGTTTATCTAAAAAAAAAAATTATTTATTACAATTAATTTGGTATGTTGTTATTGAGTTTTTTTGCTTTGAAACAGTACTACACCACCAGTTCATTCAGATTTTTTACATACCAGGCCCAAAAAAATATCAATTTTCTCCAGTTTCTTTTCCAGGATGTCTAAACTATTCAGAGACTTGACAGGTAAAAGCAGCTCAACAAGTAGGTTTGTCCTAGCTGGTGCCTCAGTGTTGGCAGACTTGCTGCTAGCAGCCAATAGCAGATCAACGCCTGCTCGGAGCTGCTGAAGTTCGACCTTCTGCCGGGTCAGCAGACGAATTACTTCCGATTCAAAGCCTGCAAAAAAGGCATTAATAATAGTTCACAAAAAAAGAGATAGTAAACTTAAGCTGAGAAAAGGCTAATTTATTCAGCTTACATTCACGCCTGCGAGAAGGTGGAGAGTGAGGTGGCGGCCGGCTAGGTGTATCTCGATCACGTGTCGATGGAACAGTTCTGTCTTTACCAGACTGCGAATACGCTATTCTCCGGGGCTGCGACATAGAGATCTGTTTCCGAGGCTGCGTCGAGGGAGAATGTTCCTGCGGCTGTGCTACGGGGGAGTCTTGAGGCAGTGACATAGGGGAGAGCGGTGAAAAAGGGGGGAGATCTTGCAGCTGTGCTGTCAGCGATGATGCACCTTGCATTGTGGCTTTCTTATTTTTTTTCTTAGGTGGTGCTGGAAATTCATCATCGGAACTCATTTCACTGGAGTCACTGAAGTCTGTCGTCAGACGGGAATAGGTAGTTCCTTTTTCTGCTTTCAGCTGTGCAGTTGCCAAGTCAGCTAAAAAATGAGAGCAAAAATCACTTGTTTGTCGGCACCCTATGAATGTAACAAATTGCCATGCACATTTAAATTTAAATGTGGACATCAACCATGGCCAAATCAACAAAATGCATATGAAATTCACAAGTGTGAATCAACAAAAATGCCATGCAACGCGATACAACAAAATAAATCAGTTTACGTACCATACCTCCCCATAAGTTTAGCGGAATACATTGGCCAGTTCTTCTTGGGGAGGTCTTCATTCCTAATGGCTGCCAAAACTTTGGCAGTATCCACTGCTTTTGGCGGCCAGTAACATTGCTTGGTTTTCATAACAAACCATGACTGTGGTACCGCATCAACAAAAAGATTACCATTGTCGGTTATCGACACCACGCAGAAGGCCATTGTAGCAAACCTGAAACAAATATTGTGAGTTAATAAAAAGTAGTGGATCTTGGTTTTTTTTGCAAGATGCCCAGGCTACCAAGGAGAATGTACTTGGTGCTTCTCTGCTTCACCGTCAGAGCGTGAGAGAAGGGCAAGAGAAACCTAGTCTAGGGGCACCATAATTGTGTACACTATTACTGATCATAGCTTGAATTAGCTATCCATGTGGCTGTGACATAGGGGATGCTTTTACCTTAGCAATGCAGAAGAGGAAATACAACATCAGTGTTGCCTAAAGTAAACCGAACTAATTTGGCGCAAATCTTACTGATTGGCCAGAATTTTCGATTCGACAGCGTGTGCACTTTGTAAATGCCTAGCTCGGACGAGTGGATTGGCTTCTCGAAAAGATTTTCTCTGGCTTCAAACAACCTGCCAATTACAAACATTTGACCTTTTCTCGAACTCACTATGTTCTCGACAATAATAATGTCGTCCTCATCGCTAAGAACACAATTATTAGCCTGGTCAATGCGAAGAGAGAAGTTTTTGAAGTTGGCTCGTTTGTATTGGGGATCTCCAAAATCCTTCAGCAGAGGCCCATTGACATGTACAAACGAGAAAATTATTTTGCTTTCTGATTGACTGGCAGTAAATACGGATGATTGGTTCTTAATTTCTTCATAACGTCGGTGGAGCTGTTGCAGTGGCTTATCACACTTTCGGACAAGTTTCTTCAGTTCCTGCATGAAATTCTCGAAAGCAAATGCACTGAAGTTATCGAGTGCACCCAGTTTTGCAGCATCCTGCGCAATGTGGAGCAAACCATGAACATTGTGCGAAACTAACGCTTTCCCGTAAAGCTTTGCAAAGCGCTCAACAAAAAAATGCAGCAGTTCGTCAGCGTACACGTTGTGAGTGGCGCACATATCTGGTGATGCCAAAATTCTCACGGCGACATGGAGTGTCAGAAAATGGAGGAATAATTTTTTGGGCAATACTTGCAGCAACACAACCGGCCCACTGTAAAAGAGAAATTGGCGGAGCTCCGTAGCCTTCCACCGATCAATCGATTTTAAATCCCGAGGCTTTCTGGCAAATTCGACCGGAACACAGGTTTTTAACAGTAAGAGTTTCGCAGTAACTCGATTGACCTGCCCCATGGACAGCTTCGTTGGCAATTTTCCACGCATCCAAAGAAGAATAAGTTTTTTTGTCACTCCCAGGCAGATGAGGTGCATGTAGTCCAGTGGAAATTGGGACACATGTCCAAACCCTGGTATGGTTTCCAGTGGAGAAAGACCAACATGATGTTCTTCTTGGCGGTGCTGTTGGAATGACGCGTCCGTTCTCAGTTCGATATTTTTACTGTATGGAAAGCACACTCTATTTTCGATGTAGTTTCCACGTTGGGTGCACTTGGTACAGCTGTAAAAACCCGAGTGTCCCTTGGACCCTTGGTACACGTCACAAAAGATTTAGCCGGGGCATCACATATAAACGATGTGGTCTTGAATTGCCTCACTTTGCCCTGGATTGAGATGCCATTGGATGTTAGGTTTACAGCCTCTTCTACAAATTCTCTCAAGAAATCATGTGGAGAATGTGGCTTTACATCCCCATGGTAGCACCCAATGAGAAATGGTTTGTTGGAAATTTCTCGCACCAGTCCTAAAATTGGCCACAGTTGGCTGCCCGAAGCTTTGGCAATTGGAAGACCATCTATTCCCACAACGAGTTTGATGGTTGTGGGTATTTGTCTTTGAGCAATACTAATTTTGCCTAGCAAATATTCAATGCCATTTTTTATCCCGTGGTGCCAGTATTTACCGGGATAAACGTTTTGAACGCCGGTGGAACGGGGAGTCCCAAGTAAAATGCGTGCATCTTTTGGAAGGTTGACATGGCATGGGTGTGAGTGTAGCACTGTTAGTAAATTGTTAACAACACTATGATGCACATTATCTTTCACTGCCCAGGAAGCCAGTAGGTCTTGGAACGACTTGTCAACTGAATCGAATCGCACATCTGGATCGCAAAACTCACTAGGCTCATACTGGTCGTTCAAAGGTCTTTCGATGGTCGAGGCTTGCTCATCAAAACTTGACTCTTCTGAAATATCAGAGCGTTGGTCTGATATCAAACTATCTACATCGGCGGCATAAATCGGGCTCTGGACAGGAGAAATCTCATGACTGGAAAAAAGCTGAGGGTCGTCACTGTCAATTTCTTCAGATGAAGATGCCTGATTAATATATTGAAGTGCTTGGCTCGTTTCCTGCGCTACAAGCCTGTCTCTCTGTCGGTGGGATTTTAATTTTGTGCCACTCATGGTTGTCTTTGAAAGAAGAGCTGGAAGTTCAAGTGTTTCTGTAGAAACATTCTCAGTAAGAGGCATCTCTAGCAATAAACCCAGAGGTAACTACAAAGTATTGCATATTAGCCGGCTAGGCCAAGGATGACTAAGCCACTACCCTAACAGAAGCATACAATATTGTAAACTCACCAATAAATAAATTGTAAGCCAGGAGCTCAGACCCTTGCTCTACAATACTGCTGTTAATATTAGGTTTTCCTCTCCACAAGAAAAATTAAGCTGAGCTGAAAACAGAAAAGTGAATAGATTTACAGGCTAGGTGTCATTTATTAAAGTAGCTTACGAACCAAGTAACTAGTAAGGTCCATGAGGCAAGGCAAGGCAAGATAACCTTACAAAGACGCTGTAAAAGTAATAGTATTATGATATCAAAATATATAATGATTAAGAATGCATCTTACCGTTGTATCCTCAGATTCTGTTGCTTCTTGATGCAAAAATCCACAAGGCAAAATCCACATAAAGCCCGAAATCAGAATTGTACTCAGAGATCGTAGCACTGCGAGTCGAGCAATCACTGAACAGGCAAGATGGCTTCTATGTTTACATCACGTGACAATATTGCGCTCAGTGATCGGCTTTGTTCGGTCGCTTCCGACTCCCCGTATTTTTATTTTTTGATTCGGTTTCACATTTAATTGTATTTAGATGAATTAATTAATTCGACAACCGATATGAAATCGAATCGATGATATTATATCTACGCAATCGATCCAATATTAACCACACCACCGAGCGTGGGAAAGATACGTCATAATGTGATCTAATCGTGTGGTCTGACGTCACACGAGATGAAAATAATATGTAAATGCTCTCAAATCACCGATATTTTGTTCTTAACGATCGAATGACACTTCGTGGCGCGATTCTGAAAGACGATCGAGATACAGCGTAAATTGTACGATGGGGTAGGTTGGTTTGATTCAGCTAATCGATTCAATCAACACTTTTAATAGTGTTGAAACGAGTCCCAGGCTGCGATGACAAGGGTACACCCACTTATGCTTGTTCAACCATAAAACATACACTCCTTTGCTCGTATAATCAATCAAATCAGGTAAACCAGAACATCAACACAACCGCGAAGACCCTGGCAAGCTTATCAGGACACTAACTTGCCAGATTTTAACCTTTGAGAGAGATAAACGACCAGAGTAGAAGGCTAAGTGTAGCTAAAAACTACGCTTTGACTCTTACAAGAGACTCTCACGCAAAGTCAAAGGACCATAACGACTGTTTGATATAACATTCAGATACCTATTGATCTCGTCTACATTTTATATAGACGTTTCTTTCAGCATAGCTAGAAAACTGAGCGAGTAAATGACAAAAAACTTGGATCACCCAAAATTGTTTTTTTTGCAAAGTAAGAGATTCAGCCATGGTTTCATATTGTGAGCTCGAGAAATTTAACAAATTTGAAACGATCTTGAAACTTATTTTGTCGGAGGTTTCGTGAGTTGAAATTAACATAGATTACTCATTTTTCATCGCTGAATCGACTGATCAACACGGCATATCTATGCGTTCCAAATTGACGTAATAGTTTGTGAAATATTAGACAAAGTATGTTTGAAAAACTTACGAAGATAATATTGTGGTCCATTGCCGAATGTCCCCGGGATATCCCCACAATGACCAATTTTAACGTGTTTTCTGGCATGTCCCCGGGATATCCTCACAATGACCAAATAAAATGGGCTAGGGATGATCCATTTCAGCATGTACCCGGGACATCCCCACAACGTACCATTTTCATAGGATGTTTTTTGAACATTGCGTACGTCCTGTGGATATCCCAGGGATATCATGTGCTGTGTGGGTTCTGAGTACTGATATTTTATTTAATTAAATTATTAACAATTAAGGATTAGGGATTACATTTTGATACATCCTGTTCGCAAGTCAACTATTTCAACAAGACAACTATTTGCACCGTTAAAACTTATTCACTGGCTGAATTCGTATAATATTCATGCTTTTTTCCGTGCTAATGGACACTTCGTTTTTTTGGGTTTTTTTTTTCTTTTTAATCGGTGTGAAAATGTACGACAAAGCACGTTGGTGTCGTATTTATTTGCAATTTAATCCGGCTGGCCAGAAAATCACACAACTAGAGAAAAAACGCGTTACCTGAAACGCATAATCTACAGAAATCGCAGCCAATCACACAGCCTACGGCGTGGCATTACACATGCAGGCAATTAAATTTAATTAAAGGCAGTGCTGAATTACGCAGTTTCGATAATTATCATAGATCAATAGTTATTTGATTTGGCTTCTGTCGCTAGCCATCGACTGACGGCTGTCGAAACTCATGTCTGACGAAGGGAACTAAAACCACCGATGCTTGTCAGGAATAACGGGCTTAGTTACCCAATCACCGCGAGCAGGACAAGTCACTTGGCTTCGGAGAACATCCTGATCCTTTGTGATTAGTTTCATAATAGATTAGCTGGACGGCTCGGTGTGTTGAAAACACCGGTCCTCGTGTGGTCACCGAAAATTAGCAACACTGCGCTGAGTCAGGTTTGGGATGGGTGACCACCGAACGGTTTGGCGTGTTGAGAACACCGGTCCTTGTGAGATCACCTAAGTTAAGCAACACTGCGCTGAGTCAGGTTTGGGATGGGTGACCACCGAACGGTTTGGCGTGTTGGAACACCGGTCCTTGTGAGATCACCTAAGTTAAGCAACACTGCGCTGAGTCAGGTTTGGGATGGGTGACCACCGAACGGTTTGGCGTGTTGGAACACCGGTCCTTGTGAGATCACCTAAGTTAAGCAACACTGCGCTGGGTCGGGTGTTGGATGGGTGACCACCGAACGATTTGGCGTGTTGAGAACACCGGTTCTCGTGAGATCACCGAAGTTAAGCAACACTGCGCTAGGCCAGGTTTTGGATGGGTAACCGAAAAGGTTTGGCGTGTTGGAGACACTGGTTCTTGTTAGATCACCGAAGCCAAGCAGCTCTGCACTAGGTCAGGTATTGGATGGGTGACTACCGAACGATTTGGCGTGTTGAAAACACCGGTACTTGTGGGATCTCCGAAGTTAAGCAACACTGCGCTAGGTCAGGTATTGGATTGGAGAACACCGAACCATTTCGACCATGTGACCATTTCGGCCACATCAGTATCGAACCTCTTGACGACATGGGTTAATGCAAGATAATTTATTCTCCAGCATGAATAGTATAATGGTAATTAGGGCCGATGGAAGAAAATGGTTTTCTTTCTCAAGATTTTCAAACGTTAATCCCGTTATTCCATTATTTATTCGTCTCGAAGCGCTTTGTACGAACACAGTGCGTCAATAATTGCTGGCGGTTTGCCTGATCTACAGCACTAAGATCGTGACCGATTGATAATTTTGGAAATTATTTGAAACGTAGTAAAGAGACGTGAAAATGTATTCCGTGTCACATTCTCTCTGCTGTCTGCATCTTAAAGAAGATTGAAAATTCTTTCCGAAAGTGGGACTTTCGAAGGTGGGATATCGCACTCGTTTCGTTGGAAAACGGCCAGTGGTGCTCAAATATATATTTATATATTTTTTGACAAACAAAGGTCAAAATTTCTAAATAAATTACTCTTTTCTAAATAGACTTAAGGCCCCTTAAGTCTATTTAGCCTCCTGTCCAGTGTTCCCTTTTAGCTGTGGGCACATACATCATGACAGAGCGCACAAAAATAACACTAGCGTTACGATGTAAGCAGTGGTTAATTTGTATCGGAAAAGGTGGGTAAACCCTAACTTTATTGAAACAGTGTGGGGGGGGGGGGGGGGGGGGTTGGAGGAGACTAGTGTGCGCCATTTAAAAATAATTATATTCAAGCTGAGGATAAGTAGTTCAGATATAGTTCAGTTACGCTTTGGATATGGGTTTCATTTTAAATTAATTTTTGTGTTCATTTATTCTCACATCGATTTATTTTTTAAGCAATTAAATCAAAAGTAGACAGAAAGTGCTACACAGTACTAAATACGGCAAAATAATATGGAAATTTAGTTCGTGACCTGGCATCGAACAGTTGACGGATATCAAAAGCACTGTCCATTTCACAACAACGACCAAATCATTTTGACATTCGGATCTTCAGGCTTGTTTTCATTTCTGACCTTGCTATTGATATCATTGGCAGAATGATGACCCTTTGCTAACCAGGATTTAACGTAAGGAAGCGGTGGAAACTTGGTCAACGGTGGGCCGGTGAGCTTGATGAAGAGCAGCGATGATATTGTTTTAATCTTCAACGCAGCTCGTGATGATGTGCATATGAGATTCATTTGGGAGAATCCTCGTTGTGCGTCTGCGCTAGAGATTGCAACAGAGTTAATACATCGCAAAAGGCTGTCGATGGATGGAACAATTTTCTTTCCATTGGTTTCTTTAAAAATTCGATATCCCCGGATAGCTTGTCTCGCATTTAAGACAAATCTCTTACAGAGTTGCTCAATTTTGTCTTCCCCATACAATGATGACGGCTCGTCGGGCCAGTATTCAGAATGCAACGCTTTAATTTCGGAAATAATTTCTTCGTAATTTTTTGAATTGTTTGAATCATTTCTTTCGCCAGCAGAGCTACGCACGACCATCAGGCTTGCACGCAAATTTGCAGCTAAACTCGTGTAAAATTGCCCAGAGAGAATCTTTGGCTCGTGTCTTGACCCAGTTGTGAGTTTCACGCCTTTAAAAAGCGACTCTTCACATGCGTCAGTTGCTTCTTTGGCATAATTTCCCGGTACATCCACCCTGCTCTCAAACACATTGATTTGGCGACAAATGCATCGATGTGCGTCAATGATGTTAAAACTTCTAGTCTGAAATTCCAATGAGAGTTCCGATAGCTCTTGCAATGCGTCTCGCATAACACCCAGGCATGCCACGAATGATTTGGAGGTAAGCTTGGTATGCAATCCCAAGTAGGTCTTTCTCTGCTTGTCGTCTCTGCTACTATCCTGTGAAGCTTTTTCAAAATGTACTGCTAGCGCTGCATAATTCTTCCAGACTGCATCAACGGTTCGGAAACTAGACGCAACCCAACGCGTGTCTAAAACGCGACAAATAGTTAAGAATTGAATCTCTAGTGAGGATGCAATTTCTTGAAGCTCAATCCGATTTTTATTCGATTGGCTGTACAGAGAGTACAATTTATCCAAGAAAATCTTAAAATGGTTCAGAAATCCTATTTCTTTGATAACATCATTCACAGCCAATTCAAGCCGGTGTGCGCAGCAATGCCACGTGATCATGTTGGGATACATATCTTCTAACAATTTCGCCAACCCGTTTTTACGCCCCTGCATCACGGATGCACCGTCACATGTAAGGCCTACTAAACACACGGCTAAAATATCATGAGTTAGCCCTTGAGCATGCAAACAACCTAGTAAGGCTTTCAAAATTCCTTCTGACGAAAAATCACTGAGTTCCACCAAGTCGACGAAAATATTGACATGAGCAGACATATTTTCCAATTGCACACGCACGTATACAATGAGTGCACTGGATTTGTTTTCAGCCGTTGCTTCATCAATTATTATCCCAATCTTTGGCTTTTCTTTAATGATCTGTTGAATCAAACGCTTTCGTATTTCTTGTGCAACATGTTCTACAATGTGTTGACACGTGACATTGGAATGAAGTATCCTTCCCATATCAAGACCATTTAATCGCTGCAAATCAATTTCCGTCTCGAAGTTGAGGAATGGCCTGTTTAATTTCGCTTGCTTGTAGGCCGTACGAAAGATCCGTTCAGTTGTCGCATGATATTCTTTTAGACCTTCTTCTACCGTTTTCTTCAAAGTTTCTTTCTGTTGCAACAGTAAAATATCAACCACACTAATGTGCGCCTTCGAATTTCTATGTTTGAATATTTTACTTCGAAGGGAACGTTGCTGATCTTCCTTAGTAGCTCCGTTCGATGTCACTGTGCCACGAACCCACTCGTCGGATAATTCCATTCCCGCAGTTTTTGACAGTCCTCCTAGGGTAGTGACCTTCATGCATGATGTGCAGGAAAGAAACTTTCCTTCTACATGGAGCCATAGATTTTTCCCTAAAAATTCTGCTTTTTGATCTAAGTTCCATCCGGGTGGAAGAAGATTTTGCTCAGCTATGTCATTGTTTTCTTCAGATGCATTGACGGAATCATTCTCAGATACATCATCGGTCATTCCTGATCCAACGTCGTTGTCCGGCACATCAGTTTCTATAAATACACAATCATGTGTAATTAAGAATTTGGTACCTAGTGGGATGGTTATAGGTGAGCAACCTCCTGATAGCATGGATTGGTGGATATGTCATGCTTTATTATGTATATCGTTCTTCGCAAGATCGTGAGAGCGTGTGGGCAGGCGGTAGCCAGCCCTTGGTGCGCTTTTACACCATTAACCTATTTACCGATATGTATACCATGGGCAATTTCACAGCTCACAGGGCAGTGTCAAGTGCGTAGTTCTATTTATTTTATTCTACGTTTATACTATCATAATTGAATTACCTTCGAGAACCATACTATTCTGGACCATGGCGATTTCTCTTTCGGGCAACGACGTCTCTGCATCTCGACCATTCCCAGTTGCCGAAGAACATGAACTTGCATTGACATCAACAACACTTACTGCATTAACTTGAGTAAAAAAACAAGTAATTTTGGATTTACTGTTTGAGTGTGAGCCCGACCCACCAGCGTCGACCCCGCGCTTCCCTAGCGGCATGTTGGCCGATGAAAAGAACGCAACTTCCTCGGCTTAAGAAAGCATCGCGACTGCATGATTGAGGGATTTTTTACTAAATAAATGGGAGTAGTGGGGATGAAAAATATGAAGCTGTGTCCCAGGAAAAAAGGGGAAATTTTTCTGAAAGTCTAGCTTTTAAGTTTTCGGAAAATGTTGGTCCGAACGCTGGCTTTGTTTCGTCGGCGCTGCCTATCAAAGGGTTGCGGCTCGCGCACAGCTAGGAATACTATGTAACGATGCTAGGAGCTCCTCGATGCATTCGCGTGAATCTCAGTTATTGCTACAAACCTTAGAGTTAGACATAACATAAAACTCGGCTTTTCTTGCTATTGAAGCATGTTGGTATTAAAAATATTGTTTTGGCTTACACGATTGTTAGAAATCACATCATTTACACGGGCTACTGCGGTTACTGGTATAGGAATAGGGAAGGTGAGTAAACGGGGTTTACGCATGAAAATAGGTAGATAAACGGAGTTTACGTGAGTTTACGCACGTAAACGGAGTTAGAATAAGTTCCTTACGACTTTCTTGTATTTGTTAGTGTGTTTTAAAAAATTTGTTGAATGTTGTTAAAAACGGTAGTAATGTATTATTTGTTTTAATGTGCCGCTCACGAAGATTTTAAAGATATTGTCGACTCTAAAATTGGTCTTGGTACTCGACGTTTCCGTAGATTAGGTTCAGTGGTTAATTTGTAACGAAAAAGGTGGGTACGCTTTCCATTGAATTCAGGTGCTGTTCTGTATCGTGTGTTTTATTGGGTGCGGTTGGGGGGGGGGGGGGGGGGGTGGAGGGAGGGAGGGAGGAAGCTGAGCCAAAAGGCGAAAAACCATTTCTTGAAGCAAAGAAAATTCCGGTAGGATGATGTCGATGATAGGAGGATAGCGAGTCCTGAGTCACAGTTGATTGAAAAATATATACAGTTTTTTAATCACAAATTTATGGAACACTTTTATTTTCTGGAACAAAACAACATTTTATCAAAATATATGTATATGTAAGCTAGCAAAAACTAAAATAAAGAAGTCGAAGTTAGTATTGTATAGGAAAAAATTATAAATTGCGAAAAGCGTGATGATCGAGTTGATGATTGAGTATGAATTACAAAAATTTCCAAATGACTTCCAAATTTGCATCGTCGGGTTTTTTTTCTGCTCGGGCTTTGCTGTCCAGATCGATGGCTGAATGACGACCCCGCGCAAGCCAGGATTTCACGTAGGACAATGGGACAAATCTCGTCAATGGCGGTCCGACGAGCTTGATGAATAACAATGCAGAAATGGTTTTCGTCAACAGAGATGCTCTTCTCGACGTGCAAATGAGATTCATCTGTAAAAAGCCTCGTTCTGCTTCTGCACTTGAGATCGAAATGGCATTAATGCATCGCAAGAGATGGCTGATGGACGGGTCTCTTTGTTTTCCCTTCGTTTCTTTAAAAATACAAAACGCTCTAATCGTTTCTCTTGATTTCAAACCAAATCTAGAACACAAACTCTCGATTTAGTTCTCCCCGAAATCCCCGGAAGGCTCATCGGGCCAATATTCGCTATAAAGAACCTTGATCTCCGAAATAATCTCTTCGTATTGTTTTGACTGACATGGATCGTTTCTGCCTCCAGCAGAGCTTTGAACTGCCATCAATCGCGACCGCAAGTTGGCAGACAAGCTGGCATAAAATTGACCAGCGTGAATCAGGGACTAGTGCCTTGATCGAACTGCAAGAGTAACCCCCATAAACTGCGACGATTCACACGCATCATCAGCCAATTTTGCATTTTTTCCGGGAGAATCTATCCTGGTTTCAAATATGGTTATTTGACGAAAAATGGCACGATGAGCGTCAATGATGTTAGAATCCCTTTTCTGAAACTCCAGTGACAATTCTGACAATTCCAGTAGTGCGTCATGCATCAGGCCCAAGCTCGCCACGAATGGTTTAGATGTTAACTTAGCCCGCAATCCCAGATAAGTTTTCCTTTGCTTATCGTCTCTGTTCGTATCTTTCGAAGCATTTTTAAAATGTGCAGCCAATGCTGCATAATTCTTCCACACAGCGTCGACTGTGCGAAAGCTCGAAGCAACCCAGCGCGTATCCAACACGCGCCCGATGGTTAAAAATTGCATCTCTAGCGAAGATGCGATTTGTTTGAGTTCAATTCGATTTTTGTTTGATTGGCTGGCTATACAGGGCATACAGTTTGTCTAAGAAAATCTTAAAGTGATTGAGAAATCCTATATCTTTCACGACGTCATTTACAGCCAATTCAAGTCTATGTGCGCAGCAGTGCCACGTAACTATACCGGGATATTTTTGCTCTAACAATTTAGCCAGTCCGTTTTTCCTCCCCAACATCACAGATGCACCGTCACAAGTTAAGCCTACCAAACACGCGGCTAAAATATCGTGAGTCAGCCCAAGCTTATGCAGGCAGTCTATCAAAGATTTTAAAATTCCATCAGAAGAAAAATCATCAAGCTCCACCAAGTCTACGAAAACATTGACAGGAGCTGACATATCGTCGAGCTGAAGACGTAAGAAGACAATGAGAGCACTGCATTTGTTTTCGGCAGTTGCTTCATCAATTATCAAACCAATCTTAGGTTTAGTCTTAATGATCTGTTCAACCAAACTCTTTCGCATTTCATGCGATATGTGTTCCGTGATATTAGAGCATGCTATATTTGAGTGCAGGATCCTTCCCATATCGAGACCATTTAATCTCTGTAAATCAATCTCGGACTCAAAGTTTAGAAACGGTCTGTTCAATTTAGCTTGTTTATAAGCTGTGCGAAATATCCTTTCCGTTGTAGCGTGATAATTTCTGAGGCTGTCTGCAACAGTTGTTTCCAATACGTTCTTCTCTTTAATCAACAACATCTCCACGACAGCAAGGTGTGACTTCGATGTCCGGTGTTTGCATATTTTACTTCGCAGGGACTTTTGTATTTCGCTGGTAGTGGACCCGTTCGATGTTATGGTTCCACGAACCCACTCTTCGGAAAATTTCATGCCTGCAGTTTTCGATGCACCAAGGGTGCTGACCTGTTTGCATGACGAACAGGAGAGGAACTTTCCTCGCAACTGCAGCCACGGATTTTTTTCTTGGAATTCAGCTTTTTGAGTGGCATTCCAACCGTCCGGGAGATCAGTTTCGTCCATGCTATCATCATCCGATTGATTATTACTACTGACACCTTCCCAAGGATATTCTTCCTCGACCTTTGGGTAATTGGTAAACAAACTAAAAGAAATGCATCTTACCATCTAAAGATATACAATCGTCGACGGCGATCACTCCCTCTGCTGTCTCCGGAACAAAAGGGTCCACCGATAGCGAAGAACTTGCAGCCTCTTCACTGGGTTTAGTTGTTTTACAAAGGAATTACGTAATTTTTGATTTAGAAGGTGGACCCAATGAGCTTTTGCTGTCCCTTCCACGCTTTCTTAACGACATTACTACACTCAACACAAACTATGGTGCTAATGAAATGAATGCTAATGAAATAGCAAGCACTCTCATGCGCTAAACTTTGAATACTGAGCTGGCACTAGTGTGTTTTAGAGGGATGTTTCGAATAGTTGATAACAGTGTATGTGTGTATCTTGAAACTGTAGTAGGTACCAGATAAATGCGGCTAAAATTACTGGGAATTTATCATTTAAAACATTGAACCATTTCTATGCTCTCTCTCTATACCCTTTGTCGGCGCTGCCTGACGAAGGGTATAGCTATAGCGTTACTGAGGTTAGCTAAGCTAAGATTTGCCT
Source organism: Protonemura montana (assembly GCA_947568835.1). Lineage (NCBI taxonomy): Eukaryota > Metazoa > Arthropoda > Insecta > Plecoptera > Nemouridae > Protonemura > Protonemura montana. The sequence goes on along the minus strand of OX387606.1, from coordinate 2,800,572 downwards.
TGCTTTCGCTTTGCGTAGTCATAATTATGAGCTAGTGTTAGGTTAGGTTAGGTTAGGATTAGGTTAGGTATGTTTAGGTTAGGTATGTTTAGGTTAGGTTAGGTATGTTAAGGATAGGTTAGGTATGTTTAGGATAGGTTAGGTTAAGTTAGGTTAGGTTTGTGTAGGTATGTTTAGGTGAGGTTAGGTTAGGTATGTTTAGGTTAGGTTAGGTAGGGTTAGGTATGTTGAGAATACGTTAGGTTAGGTTAGGTATGTTTAGGATAGGTTATGTTAGGTTAGGTATGTTTAGGTTAGGTTAGGTATGTTTAGGATAGGTTAGGTTAGGTATGTTTAGGATAGGTTAGGTTTGTTTAGGTTCCATCCACGGTCCACCATTTTCTGGTCCACCATTTTGAGGAGACTGAATCTCTTCAAACCAGAGAAGCACTGTAAAACACATCATATTGTTAAAGCTCTGGTATTACGGTAAAAGACTGGGCGAGGCCTACGCTTCTCTTTCTCCCACCCTGCCTCAGATTTCGGCGCACCTGAAAGTGGGATGGGCTGGTAGGGAACCCTTAGATCGACATCTGCCCACGGTTTCGGAAGGGTGGTTTTTGTCGTGAACGGCGTGGCTGAGTTGTTGCGTCAAAAGGGGTGTAGTTTTTTTTTTTTTTTTTTTACTTAACTACAAATTGTACAAAGAACTTGTGGCAGTGATGGTTTTTAGACTCATGTCTACTTGATTTATCCTTAGCACAAGTTTTAACAAAAACTATTTGAAATGGGTTTTGAATGCTAAGTAAAGGGCTACTAAATTAAGTAGCCCTTTACTAAGCATTCAAAACCCATTTTAAATAGTTTTTCTCAAAACTTGTGGCAGTTTTTTTTTTTAGTTTCGTTTTTTGTGATATTTGTATTATTCCTATTTGAAGTGTTTGAAATGGGCTGATACATATTTTTCCCACTATTTCACTAATATTTTACTCTCTGTTCTATTAAGTCCCATTCATTACCCTGGTCCAAATTAAAACAGGTACATTTTCTACGCCTATTTTTGGTATCTATCCTAATCCTCTCCCATCGTTTGAGAGATTTAACTGGCTGTTAGGTTGTTAACGAATCACTGCTAAACCAGTCTTAAACCGAAATCCATTCTAAGAGGCGGCAAATAGGGAAATTCAGCACCTTCGTCAGGGGTCTAAAAATGTACCTGTGTCATTATAATTTTATTGAAATGATTGTTGAAGCACGAGATTGCGATAAGAAAAACAAAAAATGCGTTTGCTAAAATAGATATTTTTTAACATAAACAAATCAACACAGGAATAATAATAAAAAATACGCTTCATCCACGATGTTTAGCTCTAGATATGTGTCAATAAAGGCACATGGTGACAGATATAAAAACTGATTGAAATTTTAGAAATGTCGTCGAAGACAATTCCGGTCTTTTTAGCAAAATGTGTAGTCTAAAGTTCCATTTTTCACTTCAAAATCTGAAATACATATAAATACAGCAGCAGTTTGAAAATCTACAGTAAATTAAAGTCCCATTTTTTACGTATCTTTAAAAGGTTGAAATTAAACGCAGCCCGTCGAGAATTCGGCTCCTCCACCTTCTACTCCTAAATGCAGCCCGCCGAACAAACTCGGCTCCTCCACCTTCTACTCCTAAACGCAACCCGCCGAACAAACGCAAATGTTTGTAGTAATGAAAGAGTTTTGCTTTGAACGAGAACCTACAACCACCACCCCACTGCGTCGACCGATGACACCCTCCCCTGTGAACCCTTTTGCAAATGAATCTGCAGATGTATTAGAGTAATATCTCACTTGACCCAATTAGTCACCTGTTGCTTGGAAACCGGAGAATACAGAGCGATAGAGTGATAGAGTGGTGGAGCGGTGGAGCGATAGAGCGGTGAAGCGGTGGAGACGGTGGGTTGGACCAAAAAGAGGTGTGAGCTTGAAAAGTGCAATGAAATTCGGGGAATGAAAAGTAAACGTTTTTATATGAGTTGGTAAGTTGGTTTTAGTTCGCTGCATAATAATATCTAGTTTTTGTAGCGTACATAGGAAGTGTATGTTTCAGTACAGGTTGACTGTAGTTTAATAGAGGTTTTACCTCTAAATATATTTTTTTTTTATAATTCCAGGCCCGCGTACAAAAGCATGTTTAGCATTTACTGTGTGTGTGTTTTTGTTTAATGCCTAAGATTCCAGCCGGAGAGCTCGGCATCTTCATCGACACGAAAAAAGGGGAACTGAAATTTGTCTAAAACCCAACATGTTGTTTTATTTTTTGGAGTGTATCCTAGAAAAATCAACGAATCTTTTTTTCAGACAATTTTTTTGTTCAATCTGTTCAATGTTCTAGGTGCTAGGGGTTAAAATTAACTTCGAGTTATTCTCATAGGACATAATTTTCCTTAACACTTAAATTGAAAAAAGGCAATTTTTATCAATTTTAACTCGGGGTTGAGCCAACAATTTTTTTTTTATTTGTTCAAAATTCAAATCTTAGCACTATTGTGACACTTTAAGGGCGATTTGAAAGCGTTTTTTTGGTGAAATATTGATAATTGTGTTTGTATCGTGGCTGGCGAGGCGATTTAAAGCCATGTCTGACAGCTCGATTTTTATTTGATTCAAAACTTGCCTTTAAATGGCCTGCAGCAACTCGGTAATACTGTTCATGCATGCCCATGGAAGTTGTTTAAGAAATTGAGCGCAAACGCTGTTATTTAAGTTTGTTTTACGTGAATTATAAATAATTTTGCAAAAAGTTTGACAGATGCAATCATTTGTTTGGTTTTTTAACCACAGCAAGGTGAACGAATTCTTGAACTTATCTTTGCTGCAGTGCATTCAGGATATTTAAACGTCAAACGGGATTAGAACGTCAAATACTTTAAGAAATCGGTCAAACATTGCTGGAGATAATTTTGAATTTTACATGACTTCAGAGCACGACCCAACGCGACATTTATACGCTGATTTGATGGGATTTTCATTATGAATTTTATTTAAAACTGGGTGGCAAGGAAAGATTTTGACAGTTCTCAAACAATGTCAAACAACCTAATTACCGAAAAAACTTACATTTTGTCAATTTTAAATGCATATCCGTTCTTTGAACATGTTTTTAGTAAGATCTGGTGGAGATGTAAAAGGTATTTCCCAAGTTTCACTCTCTAAGAAATATTTCAAGAAATCATGCACGAAAATCTTTTGACAGCCAACGTCGTTTGTTTTTGAAATTGTCATCGTGGTCACTTTGGAATTCACAGAGTTTCCACAATGCAGTGACCCCGAGTGACAGAAGCGGCAAATTTGAAATAAAATTAATCGGGGTACTGTATGGTATTGCATGGTAGGCTTTACATGTAAACCAAAATGCCCACTCCTTCAAAACTAACAGTTGCCGTTAGGCAGCGGGTACTGCTAGTCCATTTTTTAATCTCTCTATTGATTTTTAGTTGCAAGTGCGTAACTGCTTCTAAACAAGCACTTGAAGCAACTGCTTCAAGTGCTTCTGAGCTCATTTGTGTTTAAGTACAGAGTTATTACCTGTTGCCACTTTCTACGGAAGTTGTGGACTGTTGCCACAAATAATCAACCATGAGAAGTAGAATTACCAACAATGACAGTCAAACACAAACCCTGCTTTGTGAAGATCGAAATCTCGTTTAAAAAATCAGCACGTGTAAACAACGTCGTTTCATGTTTTGATAAAAATGTAACATCGTATGAATTTTTTTGTTATTTTAAACACTGAACTTCCAGGAGTGACAACACAGGAGTACAATCACCCGATGCAGTGGTCTGATCACAACACTTCAGGGATGAACGGACGATACTGTTCCTGTTAAACTTGCAAGATGCTAAATTTTACCCTCGCTACCGAAAGAGATAAACTTTAAATTGATGCTCATTGATTAAAAGGTGGTGTTTAAAGACGCACTGTTTTGGTATTAAGTCCTCTGGCGCTGGTTTGATAGTGTGTGTAAATGGGAAGGTTATGATGAAGATAATGATTATACTTAACTTGAAAGAGAATTGGGGAAACCAGATGCCGGCACGTAGCCTTTTCCTGTCAAAGAGTGCCAAGGTAACCACCGACTTAACGTTCCTTCCGAAGGACGGTACAAAAGGAACAACAGGATTCCTCCACATATCCATGCTGTCGACAAGTTCATAAGAATGGCGAGTGAAGTTGCTGTACTTACTTCCATCCCTAAAACTTCTCTTTCGAACAGAACTGATCATATGTGCATCATGGTCACCCATCTAATACCTGACCCAGCGCAGTGCTGCTTAATTTTGGTGATCTGGCTAGAATCAGTGTTTCCAAAAAGCGAAGTAGAGCATCATTCGCAAATACCAAATAATTCCAAATCTAGCACGGTCCACTGCTTTACAAAGAACAACTTCAGATTTTCAACGCGTCTGTCGCTGCCATATCGGTACTTAAGACCGAAGCAGAAACGTCCACTCGTTTCTCGCTCTTTGATCTCTTTGTTACAAGAGCAAACGTGTATTAAAGTCTTCTGATACAAATTACTACACCGGGAACGCAATCAACATACCTACAAGAGGTCACGGGCCTTCAGAACTTGCAGACAACGGACATCCGATTAAATCGTCAACTTGAGATCTCCAACCGAACCGGTATTCGACGTCGACACGCAATTAGTTTGTGTGTAAGGGCAAATTAGTCTGGAATTATTTGCTGTAAACCCTTGTACGATATTGCGGTGCTTGAGTCAGGCTCGCCGGGATTGAAAGCCTCATAGGACTCCGGACTTGAAACTACCCAAATAATCGAACGGTTTGGCGTCTAGGAAACTCCGGTCCTCGTGAGATTACCGGAGTCAAGCAACACTGCGCTTGGTCAAGAATTGGATGGGTGACCACCAAATGTTTGGCGTGCTGGAAACACCGGTTCTCACAAGATCATCGAAGTTAAGCAACACTGCGCTGGGTCAGGTATTGGATGGGTAACCACATAACGGTTTGGCGTGTTGGAAACACTGGTCCTCGTGAGATCACAGAAGTTAAAATCAATTTTTGTGCTAAGTGTGGTATTGGATGACCATCAAACATATTAACAGTTTTGTTTGGGAGCGAGGTTCTCTCTAAAAATGAGAGTCACTGAAAAAAGTGGTAATTAATTCTGCCGCTCTAGGTCGGGGTTACTGCTTGGTGCTATGGTGGTGCTAGTAAGCACGGTGCAACTGATAGTAATACTAGAGTTACGAATCACCGATCTAAGTCGGGGTTAATGCTTGGTGCTGTGGTGGTGCTAGTTAGCACGGTGCTACTGACCAGACACGGTGCTCAGACTCCTAATACCAGTAATACCTCAGTAATACTCAGTACCTAATACCAGGGTTACGAATCACCGCTCTAGGTTAGGGTTACTGCTTGGTGCTAAGGTGGTGCTAGTTAACCTTATATAAAAGCCTTAAATTGCGATGTTCAACTTTTTTAGTTTGTCTCTGGGGTAAAATTTTTTCTGTACATGTTGATGGAAATTGCGAAATTTGGTTAAAAACGTGTGCAATTGGGTTATATTTGTTCAAAATTCAAATCTCTATCCTATTTAGATTGAGGGAGATTTAAAAACGTTTTTTTGGTAAAATATTGATAATTATGTTTGAAATTTCCTGCCTAGGAAAATTGGAGCAATGTCTCACAGTTCGATTTTCATTTGATTCAAAACTTGCCTTTTACTCACCCGCAGCAGCTCGGTAATACTCTCCATGCATGGCTATGAAAGTTATTGAAGAAATTGAGCCCAAACGCTGTTATTTACGTTCGTTTTACGTGAAATAGAAATAATTTTGAAAAAAGAGTGACAGATGCATTCATTTGTTTGGTCAATACAACTTCCATCCCTCCAACCTCTCTCCCGAATAGAACTGGTCATGTGTATAATGGTCACCCATCCAATACCTGACCCAGCGCAGTGTTACTTAACTTCGGTGATTTCATGTGAACCAGTGTTTCCAACACGACAAAACAGTTGGTCTCCAGAATGAAAATGTGGGAAATGTGTAATCTTGAAACTTCTTGTCATTAAACTATAATCTGATAATAATCCTAGCTTAAAAAGTAATTACACACAAATTAACTCGTCTCAACTTCCCGAGATTTTTAATGTAAGATTAATGTTTTTATTTCTAAAATATGCACACTTTAAATTAAAAAACCAAACTTTGCACACACTTTTCTCGTCGTTATCATCTTTTCTAATTTTCCCAGGTTACAGTTTAAGCCAGGAGTTGACTAGAGATCTAAATTTTCTGCGCAAAATAAAAAGTTTTTCTCTTTTTTCTTTGTCCTGTGGGAAAATTAAAGCACTTTGTGTCACCTTTCGAAGTAATTAGATAATATATTTTTTAGCTATTTTATTTCTGTAATAAATTCTGAAAAGATGCATGATGGTCGCTCATCCAATACCTGACCCAGCGCAGTGTTGCTAAACTACGGTGATCTCACGAGAAATTGTATTCCCGAGCACGCCAAACCGTTCGGTGGTCACCCATCCAATACCTGACCCAGCGCAATGTTGCTTAACCTCAGTGATCTCACGAGGACCGGCGTTTTCAACACGCCAGATTATTTCACAGTAAACGTTTCAATTCGTCATATGAATTAGTAGTTTTAAACAGATTTTCCACGCAAAATTTCCACCACGAAAATTAAATTATTTGTTCGCGCAACCTATAATTCAAAACCAGGTCATCATGGATTATCAGCACAAATAATTGGCAACCTGCAGATCATCGCAAATATCATGTCGGCCTCAAACGCCATTTAGCAATCGGGCTCGAGTCCTCCAATCAAATTATCGAGAACACACAATTTCTCTCAAGCGGAATTCTTGCCACGCGGGGCTCATCGATAATCAAATCACGCCAATAATTGACTGTGTCATGCAATGGTAAACATGTAAGTGTCCAGTAGCGACACTTCACTTCAGGGATCCTCGAGTTTAGAAATGCCAATCGATTGCCATTGCAATGTGAACCTTTGCGTGGAGCGGCGTTCACCGTTGGAGTTAAGCAATGTCGCTCTGAATCAGTTATTGAATAGGTGACTACCAAATAAGTCATGTTTATCAAGCAAAATATGGCATAAAAATGAAAAAGAACTTAAAATCAGGCACTTTTTTAAGACTAGATATTTTAACTGTGCCATTTAGAAATTGTATTGTTGTTAAAAAACAAAAAAAATTGTTGTTCAAAAGAAAGGACGAATTTCACGATTTGAACACCACGTTTTATAAAAAACTAGGGAAAAATCAGCTTAGACTTAAACTGTTAGACCCAGATCTTGTGATAGTACAGAAGAATTAGCTATTCTTAAGGCTTATTCACAGTCAACTTTAACTTTCCCTTAAGCTTAAACTCGAACTTAAACTTATCAATAGGGGTCACAACCAAACTTTCAAGTCAAAGAATTTTACATCAGCTGTTGTTGACAACGTCACTACAAAGTGTTTTCCGTAATATGTACAACCCAATCTAAAAATCTTTCATTTTTATTCCTTCGGTAATTTTGTTTTAAAAACCCGTTATTGATGAAAGGCACGAATTTGTTTTTGTAATCATTGTCTGCCTTATTATACAATGCCGTGCAATTTGCGTAGCACGAAATCAACTTCTCATCTCTTTCCATCATAGATTCTTTGAGGTTAGTAGATTCGGTGGCGTTTCTCGATTCAGTTGGCAGTGGCTGATTCTGATTTGTTCCTACTAAAGTCAAACTTAAACTTTAGGTCAATATGTTTGGTATGCTCAAACATAGAGGTAAATTTCAAATCAACAAAGTCAGAGTCCAGTTGATGTAGACACTCCTATGGACGGACGTAGGTACTACAAACACTGGAGTTTAAGTTTAAGTTTAAGTAAAAGTTGGTTGTGACCGAGCCTTTAAGCCTAGGCTAGAAAAAATAAATAAATAAGCTGAATTTTGCATGAAATGTTCAGAAAACCTTCCTGAACATTGGCTCAAGTTTTTATAAAAATCAACCAATGGAATCATTGTTTTTCACCGCTATTTAGGGGAGGTTTCAAATCAAATCTCAGAAAGATATCAACATAGTTGTACACAACAATGTTGTAGTTCACTATATTTCCAATCCAACAACACCAAAAACATAAAAATTTATTCAGGAGTGACCAAGATATTGCATTCTGAATTTTTCATTTTTTCGCATTTTCAAAATTTGATCGAAATGAGCGTCTATAATTTTAGTTAAATTGTTATTAAAAAAAATGTTTTTTTTCTGTAATAAATTACTAGAACAATTACGTTTATAGATCAATCATAACTGTTGTAGAGACAGGGTAAACATATCTTTAATTGAACACTGATTTTATTTATGAACGGAATTTTTAGACCATCGACATTGCTATAAGTATCTAGACAGAGTGGAATCCTTATTTTAGAATATTTCCATATTTTAATTATTCTTTTTTATACGTATTTTATGTATAAGATGAAACATCTCATACCCCGACAATTTCCAAGACTCCAGAGTGCGCAATGGAAAATTAATTAAATTTATATAAATTTAAGTATAAACTAAGTAAAGTAAATTAAGTATAAAATTAAGTCATTTCCATTGTATATATTTTAGTTTAAAAGAACTAACCTACTAACCAGCACGGCCTTTCAGAGGCCTTGTTTTTTTACACCGGTTTCACTCTTGGCTCTCTGCTAGGTCAGGCTAGTTTGATCATCAAACAGTCATTCACCGCCACCCAAACGACCAGTGGCGCCGGGCTTACCATCAACTACCTTCAACGTTGGGTGAACCTCTTCTTGAGTCGTAATCTACCAATAGGCGACAAATCAGTCAGAACCGAGACAAAAGAAAAAAAAAAAGTTTACATAAATATATTAGTTTTACATTAAAATACACTGCATTCCCAATTACCAATAGTTAATGCTATGAAAATTAAGCAATCCGCTCATTATTCTGTAACTGCATAACTCAAAAGAATGCGATGATAAACAGCTCGTTAGCGTAACCGCGACATACTTGACGTTACATTTTGAATGTTTCCTGGAAATCTCTCGTTACCCAATAAAAGATCCTTCAAAATTACCTGTCCACCGAGTGCTCATCCATGCGGCTCATTTTGAAGTGACCGCTTTGAAGGTAATTGTGTAGCCGAGCATTATTTGCGGTCATAGTACCAGTCATTTAGTGTTTATGCATCAAGTCGACTTCGTTTTACCACAATATAGTGGTATAGTTCTACCAAAACCTCATGAGTGTTATCTTATCAATTATCATTCATCTGAACATGGTTATGGTAAACTTTCTTTGCGAAATGGGCGCCAAATGACTGCTTTACAATGAAACAAAATGGAAGATGCTACTAGATGTATTGTATTGTTTCTTTATTTGTCCATAATCACAGGGCTTACATTCGAAGAGTAAAAGTATGTGGACTCGTCAAAATTAAAAATACATTATGATTACAAATTACAAAAAAATTGCAAAAAACAAAGACACTGTGTAATACTAAAATAATAAGATAGTCATGTGAAATACTTCAGTAACAGCAGTCACATCTTTATCCAATCATTCATGTCTAGTTTATAAAATTCGTCAATATTGTAAAAACCTTTGTATAATAACAATTTTTTAATAGTGCGTCTAAACTTTGAAACATCAGCAATTGTAGCAACATTGTCAGGAACATAGTTGGGGAAGATCGTTTTGAAATCGATCTTTTAAAAAGATCAAGATCGTCGTCAAAAAACGATCGCGATCGAAGATCGAAGTTCGCGATCGTTTTTTTTTACGATCAAATTCAAATTCGTTTTTATAAAAGATCAAGATCGTTTAAAAGATCGTTTTCGAAAAAAATTCATGTGATCAATAAAACTAATAACGTTGCACCGTAGAGTGTAGGTTCTAGGTAGAGAAACAACGTCAATGTTACAGTCTCTGCGTGAAAGATGGCCGCCAAATGCCTTACCGACAAAAATGCAGATTATCGGAACATCACGTTAAGTGGAGCCACTGTCGTATGAAATTTAATTTCGATATTTATCGTAGGTTAACTCGCTTTTGAATATCGTTACGTGTATATCAATCGTCGAGGTACACATTGATGGAGATTTTTTGAGCATGTAAGGTCTCAAAAGCGAGATGGTGCACGCATATCGGCGTGCAATGGTGTTTGCTACGTTTAGTCGCGAATGCTGTAAGTGTCAAACTATTTCAAACCTCGGGGAACTAGAAGGTACGTTGAAAACACCGATTGGGTCCCACTAAGATTTCAGAATGTTTATATCGTTACCTACCGTTTATCAGAAAAAGTCTAGGATGTATTGTTAAAATGCTCTGGTCATTCACTCTTACCTTCATGTACCTTTTCAAATTTGAAGAGCTGGTGCTGTTAGCTGCAATTTCCTTATGCACCGGCATCCACAATAAACACTTTACTTTGAAAACCACCCCGAGATCGGGAACATTTCCCTCGTGGAGAATAAAGAATTTCTTCAAATTTCCCCGCGGCAGAGCATTAGTCTCCGTGGCCGCGAAATCGTGATTGACCACTTCGTCTCCGTCACCCGAATCAATCGAACTCATTTAATTAAAAAAAAAATTGAACACGGCTTGCTTCGACCAAGCGGGAGCAACGAGTGGGTGGAAATTTTCAGTGGTACAACCGTGCCTCATTTGATGAAATTAAAAGTAAGTTAAGAACACCTTATATACGAAAAATGTGAGAAATATTATCTATGGTTGACATCGGTGATAGAGAAATGTTATGAAATTTCAGCAGAAAGCTCAACCTGCGAACTGTAATTTGTAACGTTAGGTCGATAGCTTGGCTAGCAGCGTATTCGTAGGTTCTCTTGAATATCCATAGAGCTCGGAGTACCATCGACTCGCTTATCGCGCTTCTACCCTTTGTCGGTCAGCGCCGTTACACTTTGTCGGTCAGCGCCGACAAAGCAACGCGACAGTATGGAACAAAGACAACTACTGGGTATAGGGTGGATTTTTTCTAGTTACCGAATGAGAAATTGTAGGCAAAATAGAACATTTACGACGAATTTTATGCTTGATAGGATGTATTGCCGTTTAGGATTTTTTGGCATAAAATCCCCCCCCCCCCTCCCCCTCTCCTACCAACAAGGGCCCATTGGAAAGATTTGCTGACAGCCTTTTGAGTCTTAGATCCGCCCCTGAACGCACACACAGCTCATTTCGAATGAGTCAATCGCCACTATCCAGCTAAAGCTCGATTTACATGGAACGGATGAGAGAGTTGTGGCTAATAGGTTTCCAGCGTCCATTTTTGTCCAATAACCCAGCAAGAAATGATTATGGAAATAAATCGATCGTGCTCAAATTTCAATTGCCAAGTGTTGTCCAACAATAAACATAAAAAAAGGAACGACAGTGCAAACGATCTTGATCTTTTAAAACGATCTTTTAAAATGATCTTTTGAAAGATCGTAAAAAATTCGATCGCGATCAAATTAAAAGATCGCGTTACACATAAAAGATCGCGATCAGTTCGAAGATCACTAAAAAAGGATCGCGATCGCACGATCGCGATCTTTTTAAAAGATCCTTCCCCAACTATGGTCAGGAAGGTTGTTAAAAGTTTAATACCAAGAGAAAATACGCTGTCTTTAAAAAAATTTAATCTATGTTTTGGATTACAAAGTTTTGAATAATTCCTGGTTACATATGAGTCACCGATGGAGTCACCGTCGTTTCGAGTGCTAAGAAATTAAATTTGTTTGATTCTCGCAGATTAATCGCATTTAAGACTGGTTTATATTATATTAATCTTTATTAATGCTAACCTCAACGATCGATAAACATGTATTGATAATTTGAAGAGTAATTTTTTAATTGTACGCGTTTTTTTAGGACAGCCGCAAGCGCCATCGTGTGGTCACCACCGTTACCAAGTTTTGCCGGCTCGTTTGCTCAGTAAAAAGTTTAACATTACCTATTAACTTAATGATGGTTAAGTAGTTTTAAGAAATAGGACGTTGACCAAGTTGTAGAAGTGCGATCCAAACATATCCGTTTGTCACAAACCGCCGATAAAAAACCATACGTAAAGCAATGACTTTCTATGTAAGCTGATACATTTAGTTGACAGATTGTTTTGTGCTCCAGTCTTATCAGTTTGTCGAGAGTGGTCGCAAGGATCAGTGATTTAAAACAAGTAGCGTTGTTCAAAATTTTAACATTTTACCTGATAAAATTTCAAATTTCTAGCCCCAACGCTACGGCTAAAAAATCAATAATCAAATGGGATTTTCCCTGAATCACATGTCCATTTTATTTTTCTGGGATATCTAGGGAACAAAAACATATTTTCAATTCTTTATTTGGGGTTTGTTTAAACTAGCTTGTCAACTAACAACATCTTTTGAAGAGCACATTTTCCGGAAAATCTGTTTTAAAAATTAGTAAAAAAAACTGGAAACAGCTAACAATGGAGGTTATTGAAAATGGGTGACTTTTGTTAGGTTTTTTGGGCAGTTTGGTAATGGTAATAGATTTTTAACAAATTTTGAATCCACAGCTGCTACGAAAACTCAGTTTTTTTTTCCTGAAAAGCACCGAAAAAACGCCTTGAACAGGCTCTTTTACAACGCGTGTAACTATAAAACGAAATAATATTTTTGGTTTTGAAAAGCGTCGATATGTTGCCAATGGTGTGATGAGTCGCATAGTTTTTGTTTCGTCGCGGCGAACAAGTGGTTTGACCGATTAGTTGTATCCAGTAAACCTAGATATAGACCTGAGTAAGCTCCCACTCCAATAGCCCTTAGTAAGCTCCCACTCCAATAGACCTAATTAAGCACCCACTCCAATAGACCTGAGTAAGCTCCCACTCCAATAGACCTGAGTAAGCTCCCACTCCAATAGACCTGAGTAAGCTCCCACTACAATAGACCTGAGTAAGCTCCAGCTCCAATTGACCTGAGTAAGCTCCCACTCCAATAGACCTGAGTAAGCTCCCACTCCAAAAGACCTGAGTAAGCTCCCACACCAATAGACCTGAGTAAGCTCCCACTCCAATAGACCTGAGTAAGCTCCCACTCCAATAGACCTGAGTAAGCTCCCACTCCAATAGACCTGAGTAAGCTCCCACTCCAATAGACCTGAGTAAGCTCCCACACCAATAGACCTGAGTAAGCTCCCACTCCAATAGACCTGAGTAAGCTCCCACTCCAATAGACCTGAATAAGCATCCGATACAACAGCCTTAAGATGCAGAATATTTGAAGAGATAGAAATAGAATGTAAATAGAATATTTCAAAAGACTTGAGTATGCTCTTACTCCAAAAGATCTGAGTAAGCTCCCACTCCTAAAGACCTGAGTAAGCTCCCACTTCAATGGACCTGAGCAAGCTCCCACTCCTAAAGACCTGAGTAAGCTCCCACTTCAATAGACCTGAGTAAGCTCCCACTCCAATAGACCTAGGTAAGCTCCCACTCTAATAAACCTGAGTAAGCACCCACTCCAATAGACCTGAGTAAGCTCCCACTCCAATAGACCTGGGTAAGCTCCCACTCCAATAAACCTGAGTAAGCACCCACTCCAAAAGACCTGAGTAAGCTCCCACTCCAGTAGACCTGAGTAAGCTCCCACTCCAGTAGACCTGAGTAAGCACCCACTCCAATAGACCTAAGTAAGCTCCCACTCCAATAGACCTGAGTAAGCTCCCACTCCAATAGACCTGGGTAAGCTCCCACTCCAATAAACCTGAGTAAGCACCCACTCCAAAAGACCTGAGTAAGCTCCCACTCCAGTAGACCTGAGTAAGCTCCCACTCCAGTAGACCTGAGTAAGCACCCACTCCAATAGACCTGAGTAAGCTCCCACTCTAATAGACCTGAGTAAGCTCCCACTGCAATAGACCTGAGTAAGCTCCCACTCCAATAGACCTGAGTAAGCTCCCACTGCAATAGACCTGAGTAAGCACCCGATACAACAGCCTTAAGATGCAGAATATTTCAAACAAAATACTCGAGTTATTTATTACATGAAAATTGAAATCTAGGACAACACCGGGTTTTCTTGTCAACAATTTTCTTAAGTTTGACTATTAAATGTTGCCAGAAAACCACATTAATTTTATCGTTTTTTTCGTCACCATAAAGGGATGTTTATCTCGAATGTATCAATTTCATGGGAAATAGGTTTAAAAAAGATAATTGAAAAGAAGCAACATGTTTTCCTTGTGGGAAATATAAAGCAACGGTATCGTTTTATCACTTGCATTAGAAATATTGCTGTTAATTAATTTTCACTGGCTTTCATTATGTGGAAATTCTTTGGCTTAAAACAAAGAGATCTAGAATACATAGCATGAAAGGTAACATTGTAGATGGGGAATTAATAATACAGACTAAAAATTCTTGGTAAATACAGTTACGGTCTTAGAAACTAGAAAGAAAGACAAGGTTATTTTAAGTTAAGCAACACTGCGCTGAGTCAGGTATTGGATGGGTGACCATCATACACATTACCAGTTCTGTTCGGGAGAGAGGTTGAAGGGATGATATTAAGTACAGCAACGTCACCTACCTTGCTTATCAACCTCTCGACAGCATGGATTCGTACAGGAATCCTGTTGTTCGCGTTGTACCGTCCTTCGGAAGAGACGTTAAGCCGGTGGTCCGCTTGGTGCTCTTCGACAGGAGTAGGCTACGTGCCGGCACCGGGTTTCCCCTTCTTTCTTTTAGACCAGATTAGATATATCATCATTTTCATCATTGTTTACTTATTCCATTATACCGGTACCGTTGTCAAAACAGTGCGTCGTTAAACAACTCAAGCAATGTGTAAAACAATTGAATAAATGTTATCTGAAAAAAACCTGTTGCTTTGCTCGCCTGGATGGTATGGGACTTTATGCTTTGGATGAAATTAAAGTCTTATCGTTAACTGTATGATATTTTTGATCATAAGTTTTACACACATTTTCATGTTTCAAATTGATAGTATTTATTACAACTAAAAGAAACTGGTTTCTATATTTGTGAATTCATCTTTAAAACTGTTAAACAGAGGAATTTTGATATATTTTTTTTTATCATTTTACATATGATCATTTTCAAATGTCCTTGAAAGTTGAAACTTAATGCACTAGACTAAAACTTTAATGGCTTAAAGTTAAATACTATTATTATGAAATCTATTTGTATCAATGCTGTTTTTGTTAATTTTTGTGTGGATTTTTGGTGTTTGTTTTATTTCATTGACGGCCGAGTCAAATTTTATACAACTTTGAGAGGAAGGATCACAGGAGTTTCTTTATTTTTTGTTTATTTTACTCGAATTTTGTAATTCGAGCCAGCAAGCTGAAGTTCGGTATTTTTCTTACCAAAATTTGCAAAGATGTGAAATAAATTTAACAAAAACTATTTGAACTGGGTTTTGAATGCTAAGTAAAGGACAACTAAATTTCCTGACGTTTCGTAACATGTACTAGTTACTTCTTCAAGGGTAAGAGCAGTCCTGACAATTTTCCAATAACTTACTTAGCATTGCATTCCTTTACTTAGCATTCAAAACCTATTTCGAATATTTTTTGTTAATACTAGTGCTAAGGATAAATCAAGTAGACATGAGTCTAAAAACCATCATGTGAAATACATCAAAATTAAGTAACTGCAAAGTTATTTGTGTTTTCTTTCTCTTTTTATTCAAACATTTTTGGCTTAATTTTGTCAATTTTGGTTGTTTACGTAATTATTTCATATCAGTTTCTTACAGTAAAACTTTACAATTACAGTACAGTTTGACAATTTGACAAAATAATTTTCGTTCCGTATGTTCTTCAGAAATAATAATAATAATTCTTATTTATTTTCCATGAAAACCGATTACATGCCGGTGGTTAGTACATATATAGTTCTGAAAAAGCTTACTAGAGGTCAAGATGGAATTGGCAATTTGGAAATGGCTTTGACCATGAAGATTTTTCGTTAACCGGCATATTTATTTTTGCATGGACATTTATAATAACCATATTAATTGTGCAAAATTTCTCTTCAGCATTTTGTATAACACATCAAAGGTATTTGATAACATTTTCACAATTCACATTCAAGTAAATACTAGCTATTTAATAGCTTATATAATATATGTACATTTAAACTGTAACCATGTATTTTTTTACTATAAATATTTTTTGTTTTGTTTTATTAGGAACACTAGAACTACCCACTAACAAATTGATGCCCAAACGGGTGACACCTTCAACACTCGCGATAGGTGGAGATCGGGGTTCGAGTCCCCGTTTTAACATCAATTTTTGAGACGGTTATTAGTGTTCATAATAATAAAATAGCCAGCGCATTGCAAGCGTTTGCAATTTAAATAAGATTTCACATTATCTTAAGTCTATTTTTCGGAAACGACATTCTTTATCATGCAATACTTGTATTTCAGTGCGGGCCAAATTCAACCAAGGTGACGTATCTTTTGGCAAATATACAATGTAAAAATTAATATATATAGAATAAAATATACATGTGTTGTTTATGTATAGATAATTTGTTCTTAAAGATATAACTGGTGTTAATAAAACAGAAAAATCACTAAAATTTTGAAAAATAGCACACTACAAATTTGTTCCTAAATAAAAATTGGTCGATATCTATTGGTTAAAAAAAATTCAGATTTTCTTAATTTGTTATTTAATATTACCTTTAAACACAATTGTGTTTATTTATTAATAAATCTTACTGATATGGGTTAATACAACCCTGTTTACCCGTTCATGAACTTGTGATTAATGGTAATGTTTACTAATCACCAAAAATGGTACAACATTAATTGTTTTTCACATATACATATATAGTACAACATTTAACATTAATTAACATAGTTACACTCTGATTTTAAATACGTAAACAGGTTTGGTAGCAATTTTTGACATCAATTTTTGAGAGGGTGGTGATGCTTCTAATAATAAAATAGTAAATCAGTCACATGGTTACTTTGTGGGAGAAAATATATAATTGTTTGACAAAAACTATTAAAACTGGGGTTTGAATGCTAAGTGAAGAACAACTAAATTTCCCGACGTTTTGTAACTTGTACCTGTTACTTTATCAAGGGATGCGTTCACTCTTGAGTCTTGATAAAGTAACAGGTACAAGTTACGAAACGTTGGGAATTTTTGTTGTCCTTTACTTAAAGCATTCAAAACGGTTTGTTTTGTCAGAACTAGTGCTAAGGTTAGATAAAGTAGACATGAGTCTAAAAACTATAATATAAATTTATATATTTTTTAGAACATTGATAAACCTTTCAAAAATCGGTGCCGAAAAACAAAACGTTGAGAAGTTGTTGATGTTCCCAGTGACAAAATACTTTGCCTATTGCAAAAATTTGCGATTTCACTCCGATTTCACAAGATATATTCTACTTTTTGATAAAACTAGTTACTTGATTTACATATACCCAGTGGCGGCTCGTGACTGTTTTTCTTGGAGGGGCGGCAGTAAAATTTCTCCCCCCCCCCCCCCCTCCTCACCACCAGCACCATAAGTAATGAACACTTTAGTAAGATTTCAATATTGTAACATTAAAATCCAACATGTGATATTTAAAAAAAAGTTATCATTGAATTCTAGCTGTCAAGTCACACATTAGATTAATTTTCATTGGTCAAAAACGTACGCAGTATGTGAAACTAGGTGGGACAGAAATTCAGGCTAGTAAACGGTAGTACTATTATTTTGAAACTATTAATTGCCGTGGAAAATATGTGCGATCGTATGCATCGTTCTGTCTCACTCGCTCTCGCTGCTAGCTCAGCCCGGCGGCTGGCCGAGGCTGGCCGAGGGCGGGTTTTCTGCTGCCCTCGCTGGGCTTGCGAGCGACGACAGGCGACCCACGTTCAAGGCCATTTCCACGCACTCCTAGCTGAGCAGGGAGGACGGCAGCGCTCGCTGCCCCAAAGAGAGCAAGAGGTGGCGTTCAGGCTCTATAGGCAGCAGACATACACTGCCTACTGGATCGTCTCGTTGCAGCAGGCAGCTCGTGCTGTCGGCGCGACTTAAATAGCGCGTTTTTTCGTATTTCGAAAGTAGCACCCATTTTAAAACACAGAACAAGCGTAGAACAATAATAATAATAGTAATAACACTTCTAATTATAATAATAATAACAATTATACTTTTATTCTGTCGAAAATGCTAGGGAGGGCAGCCGCCCCGCAGCCCTCCCTCACGAGCCGCCCCTGCATATACCTGAAGATTTTCCTCACCGATTAGAAGAGTGATTTTATCAGGGGCGGCTCGTGAGGGAGGGCTGCGGGGCGGCTGCCCTCCCTAGCATTTTCGACCGAATAAAAGTATAATTGTTATTATAATTAGAAGTTTTATTACTATTATTATTGTTCTACGCGTTTTGTGTGTTTTAAAATGGTTGCTACTTTTGAAATACGAAAAAACGCGCCATTGACGTCGCGCCGACAGCACGAGCTGCCTGCTGCAACGAGTCGATCCAGTAGGCTGTGTATGTCTGCTGCCTATAGAGCCTGAACGCCGCCGCTTGCTCTCTTTGGGGCAGTGATCGCTGCCGTCCTCCCTGCTCAGCTAGGAGTGCGTGGTAATGGCCTTGAACCTGTGTCGCCTGTCGTCGCTCGCAAGCCCAGCGAGGGCAGCAGAAAACCCGCCCTCGGCCAGCCTCCGGGCTGAGCTAGCAGCGAGAGCGAGTGAGACAGAACGATACACACGATCGCACATATTTTCCACGGCGATAGTTTCAAAATAATAGTACTACCGTTTACTAGCCTGAATTTCTGTCCCACCCAGTTTCACATACTGTGTACGTTTTTGTGCAATGAAAATTAATCTAATGTGTGACTTGACAGCTAGAATTCAATGATAACTTTTGTTTTTAAATATCACATGTTGAATTTTTATGTTACAATATTGAAATCCTACTACAGTGTTCATTACTTATGGTGCTGGTGGGGATGGGGGGGGGGGGGGGGGGGGGGGGAGAAATTTTACTGCCGCCCCTACAAGAAAAACAGTCACGAGCCGCCACTGGATTTTATCATTCGTAGTATAAAGTTCTGCTTATTGTAAATTGATTGTTTTACTGGCAGTGGATTATTTATTTTATATAAATCAACACAAATCAACTATCCATCTAATCCAAATTTAGCGCAGTACCAGCAAGAAAGGCCAAAAAAGTGTGTGTTGTTTGCTGTTTAATGTGATAGATTTATCAAAAATCGTACACTATTTAATATTCCACAAAATCAGGGCTTTTCAAGGATTTTCAAGATTATCAGCCAATCACAGCTGGTGTTTCCGGATTGCCAGGGATTGTTACCATGATGATAACAATTTTACCCTCAAAGTAAAGTTGGCTAAGCTCAAACTCTGCTTTATGGATACGGCCTCTGGTTTTGAAATAATGTATTTGGATTCAAAGAAATATCTTCTTATACCTTTTCTTCTGTGGTTTATTTTGGATCTAAAAGTAGATTATAAGTATCTTCGTTGGTTGACTAGGTTAAGTCAGATTCCGAACGCTAACGTAAAACTGTCTCCACAAAATATACCAAAAGATCAACAATTTAACCGCGACAATAATTGAGGATGCTGCTAGATGGCGACACCGTCGTTTTAAATGTTAAGAAAATTAATTTTGTTATATTTTGCAGATTACCCGCATTTGAGACCGGTTTACAATCAATTCATCTTTACTAATGCTAACCTCAACGTTTGATAAACATGTATCGATATTTTAGATAATAATCATTTAATTGTAGAGTATTGTGAAAATGGACGGCCGAAAGCGCCATCGGGTGGTCACCACCGTTACCACGTGTTGCCGGCTAGTTTCCGTGAAAGCTTTACATTTGCACTTTGACTAAAAATCCAAATGTATAAAAAGTCCCAAGTAACATCTAGCTCGTCTTATTTTCAGGACCACCAGTGACCGTCCCAAACATATCTTTCTCGTCGTTTGGTAGCTTTTAAAACAGACTCTGAACGCTCAGGAAAATGGATTGCACAAGGTAAAACAAAACTAGCATCGTGAAGACGAAGGTGACTATTCCAAACACGCCGAAGGTAAGACCGTATGCGTCACGTGAGGAAAGATTAAGGATGCATTCGCCGTCGTTGAGGGACGACATCGATGTAGCTGAACTAAGTGGGTATGGTACTTGGAGGTGATTCGCTGAGAAACCTGGAGAAAGGATTTGAAAACAATTATATTAAGAAGGGTTCATATGGAATGTGAAAATCGACATTAAAAAAAAAAATCTGTTTGCATGGCTTTATTTTCACGTGTTGCTGGGTCACTAATAAAATACTTACAAAATTATTCTGCGGGAAATTGGTGAAAAACTCAGAAAAACAAATTATTTGTTGTCATTTCCGGTTTATAAAGTAATAGAGCTGAGTAATATCTATCTAACTCGAAATTAAACCGTTGTTTTTAATGGTGTTTAAATGAGTATCAGACTCCGCCCGTGTTTCAACGCCGAATAATCACTAGTAAATAAAGTTTTGTTCGCGATAATTTGTTATTATATAGCTTTAAGCACGATGATTTTAAAAATGTTAGTCTCAACTCGATCATGTCAATAGTGTCAATGAAACCGAAGTCCACGTAAGTCAATACGCTGCGCAATATTATCTACAGTATAGCTACCAACAGCGAGTCGCTCAGACACGCTGTCAGTAGATCCTCCTAACAGCGGAGTGGGGAGACCCATGAATCGCTCAGACGCGCTGTCAGTAGATCCTCCTAACAGCGGAGTGGGGAGACCCATCAATCACTCAGACGCGCTGTCAGTAGATCCTCCTAACAGCAGAGTGGGGAGACCCATGAATCGCTCAGACGCCCTGTCAGTAGATCCTCCTAACAGCGGAGTGGGGAGACACACGAATCACTCAGACGCGCTGTCAGCAGATCCTCCTAACAGCGGAGTGGGGAGACCCATGAATCGCTCAGACGCGCTGTCAGTAGATCCTCCTAACAGCGGAGTGGGGAGACCCATGAATCGCTCAGACGCGCTGTCAGTAGATCCTCCTAACAGCGGAGTGGGGAGACCCATGAATCGCTCAGACGCGCTGTCAGTAGATCCTCCTAACAGCGGAGTGGGGAGACCCATGAATCGCTCAGGCGTGCTGTCGGTAGATTTTTGGGAATAAATAAATAAATGTAATAAAAAAAATGTATAGAAAAATAAATAAAAAATCTTGTCACACCAATTAATCACTCAGTTTTACGTCCACAGATTTGAAGCGTAAAGAGAAAACAACAAAAGCTGAGACAAAAAAAAATGGCGGACCGCAGAGGAGATAATTTTGTATGTCTTTTTTTAATGACATTTTGCCCGCATGTCATCCCAAAACGACTGGTGGCGCCTCTGTCGATAAAATTATGTTCTCTCACTGAACCGGAGTAATGAAATTGAAATTGAAATTGCAATAGAAATGTTATTGTATTTGAAATTTCTTACCTTCACTATTTAATGATCTCCTGTTTTGACATTGAGCAAGATCCAAAGATCGTTCTTCTTCAACTGGTTCAGTAATTAAGACTTCTGGGATCACCTCCATGATATTCCTCTCCCAAGACATTTGTCTAGCACGTGGCATCTAGCAAAAGCAAACCGTTGTTTTATGCTTCAAGTTAATTCAAAACAAAAATCCACATCCTAAAAACAACAAGCAGCCTAACATTGCTAAGAATACCATTATAACATCGAAATAATTAACATAATAGATGTCATGCAAATAAGATAATAATAAAGTTGATTTTTTTCCCATTTCACCAAAACAGGTGAAGGTTTTGACAGGGGTTTTGATTGTTCTGCTGATTTCACTGAAACCAGCAAGCGAAGGATGGAAAGAAAGCTTTACTTAAAAATGAAATGTGCGATGAAACCGGGGTACGAACCCAGGACCTCCCAATTGCCGGGTTCGTATCTCGGTTCGGTTGCACATTTTTCCACACCATAACATAAATACACCAGCGCTAAAATATTGTTGAGACACTTTACTCATCTCGTATCTTTCTCTAATCACCAACGCACTCCACGTGTCTCTCTTCAAACTCTCTCCACTTTCTTTGATATCCCTTGTCCCTTGGTCTATTCATCTTTCAAAATTACATAAATAAGTAAATGATAAAAAAAATATATATTACTAATGTATAGCTAAATCAGTGGTGAAGTCATAACAGTTGGGCAAAATGGTGAAAATGCCCTTTTTTAATCACGATAATATTTCTCCAAAGTTTTACATTTTTTTACTAGGCGGTCCTTCGGAAGGGAAATTAAGTTGGTGGTCCCCTTAGTCCTCTTCGACAGCACTGGGTTTTCCCTTCTCTCCTCTAGGCTACTTCATAATTATCCACTCATCACCGATGCTATTATACCAGTAACACAGGGCCCGTTGTCAAAACAGTGCGTCGTTAAACACCATAAACAAATTTTGGATTATTTGCAGTCTTACCTTTTCACTTTACTGACGTAGTGCGGTGTCTTCCCCCTTTGTTAAATATTAAGAAAAGTGACGATCACAGAGCTTATTTAACAACATTTTAGGTTTAAATTAAGTAAAATTAAAAAAGCCGATAACTCAAATTTTAAATTTTGAGACAAAAAATAAAATATTTCTTATTTTTGTTACATTGTAGTTAACAAAAATAGTCAACAAGAGATTTTATACATTTGTTTAGTTAAATGTATACCAAAGAAAATTGGATTCATTTTAAGAGATGTTTCGGTTTCTTGGATATCTGGCAATAATGACCAACGCTACAACAACAACTACAATTAAGAGAAGCATTTTTTTAAAAACGCGATTAGAAAATCGTATGACAGAGGATTTAGCTCGCGATGTCAACTGACAGTTGCAGTTCGACGCTTTCCCTCGGGCACGATCAGAATGCAACTGCATGTGCACCGTGATTGTTGCACCTAGGTGCAGGTGGGTGAGTGGGGAATGGAGGCAGGAAATCGATCTGTCTTGCGCTGTTCAAAGAGACAGCTACTTATTCGGAAGATGACTTTATAGTTGTTTTGGGATATAATTTTTCACCATTACATTGCTTTTTGAGTTTAATTGGTGGGATTTGGCGATGCCCTGTTTTGATTGATTAATTAGAGGTGTTGAACGACGCACTGTTTTGACAAAGGGTCCTGTGGCACTAGTTTTGAAACATTTTTGATAGTAAACAAGTTGTTTAAAAGAGAAATAATTACTTTTAACTGCCAGAACGTTTGCATTAGGTTTTGAGACGAGATTGACACGTTCTAGAATGACTTACATCAATCCACACATATCTGAATTAAAATGCATTTTTTCACACATATTTCAAAGAGCAACTTACAAGTAAAAAATGTTACTTATCATTGTCTTGACAGAATTCAAAACTCTCAGCAGCAAACAATATAAGAGCTACAATTCTTCGAAACCATTACAGTCTTTAAATGCGTCATATGTATTCTAAATTCTATCGCATTCTAAACGAAATTATCTATGTGACATCATGCATAAACGAGCACCATAAGAGAGTTTCCTTGGCGATGAGTTCTTATTTGGAAATATAGTAATTTAGTTTTGCCAAAGCAAGGTGCTATAGTGCCGAAGAGAGGGTGGCTAGTCGGGGATAGCCTGAAAACCAGGTTTTGGGGAAGCAAGTTAGAATCAAGAAATTTTATAAAAACTTAAAGCGATATTGTATGATTGTAATATATACAAAAACTTTAAATTTATGACTTATTTCCGCCCATTTTCTTGAAGTTCTGTAATCTCTTTTCACAAATTTCACCAAGAAGTTGCTAAATTTGTAAAATTGGCTAAATATCATAAAAATCAAGTTTCCGAGCGTGCCCTATGTTTTAAAAGTGGCCAGACTGTAAATATGGGTAGACTGCGTAATTCCGTGTGCATTGACCACTACATCACTGAGTGGACTGCGTACACCCGCGTGCATTGACCACTACAACACTGGGTGGACTGCGTACACCCGCGTGCATTGATCACTACATCACTGGGTGGACTGCGTACACCCGCGTGCATTGACCACTACATCACGGGGTGTACTGCGTACACCCGCGTGCATTGACCACTACATCACTGGGTGAACTGCGTACACCCGCGTGCATTGATCACTACATCATAGGGTGGACTGCGTACACCCGCGTGCATTGACCACTACATCACTGGGTGGACTGCGTACACCCGCGTGCTTTGACCACTACATCACTGGGTGGAATGCGTACACCCGCATGCATTGACCACTACATCACTGGGTGGACTGCGTACACCCGCGTGCATTGATCACTACATCACTGGGTGGACTGCGTACACCCGCGTGCATTGATCACTACATCATAGGGTGGACTGCGTACACCCGCGTGCATTGACCACTACATCACTGGGTGGACTGCGTACACCCGCGTGCATTGACCACTACATCACTGGGTGGACTGCGTACACCCGCGTGCATTGACCACTACATCACTGGGTGGACTGCATACACCCGCGTGCATTGACCGCTACATCACTGGGTGGACTGCGTACACAGGCAAGATATATTATAAAATAAAAATATATATGTTTTTTTTGGCCATACAGATTTATACAATTATGTACAGTGTCTAAGTATTCCCTTCCATTCTTCCATTTTCACACCCTCCTTTATCAATTTTCTTTAACTTTTCACATTCTTCAACCCTTTTTAATCCATACTAACAATCCGTTCCACTCTTCAACACCTCTTTCTACTATCCCAATCCATTTCTTTCCTATTTTGTTTTCTTATTAATTTAAATCATATTCTTCTTTACCTTTAAACTTTACCTCCTCTAATCTATCTCGAATCTTTCTTCATGCCTTCCACCCCCAAAAAGATTCATATGTATGCACGTTTTAATTTCATATTTTTTTATTTATCAACAAAGACTTTTCATTGACAATACATCCGGCATTCCCGACCATCCACACCCCCACCCAACGAGAGCGTTATATATCTGTATCACCATTAGAACCGTATCAAATCTTCAAAAACGCTTCTAACTAGGAAGCTCATAGCATAAGCTTTCCAAACTCTAACAAATGATCCAGAATTCTTTTAATACAGCGTTTCATCGAGTATAATAAAATGGCAGTCGTCATTTTGTGTATTAGTACTTCGGATAGTCACGACGGCGATATGCGCTGCGTGTTCTTGGAGATTTCTTCTAATAAAAGCCTTCATAGGAAACGAATATTGTCATCCTTCCGTTGGCTTTTGTCCTCAGACATAAAGGCCATTTTGAAAAGAGTATTTTTGTTTTCAAGGGAAAAAGGTGTCTTAAAATATATGAAGGTACGGCACAATCTTTTGTTGTTGGTGCTTTTGTGTATTTTTCTCGGAATTTGCTTGTAAGTCGCACAAAAGAACGCCTGTGCCGAATAATTTGGCGTGTTGTAAACACCGGTTCTCGTTAGATCACCGAAGTTAAGCAACACTGCGCTGAGTCAGGTATTGGATGGGTGACCACTAAACGGTTTAGCGTGTTGGAAACATTAGTTTTCGTTAGATCACCGAAGTTAAGCAA
The DNA here is from genome assembly GCA_947568835.1 of Protonemura montana. Classification (NCBI taxonomy): domain Eukaryota; kingdom Metazoa; phylum Arthropoda; class Insecta; order Plecoptera; family Nemouridae; genus Protonemura; species Protonemura montana. The sequence continues at coordinate 2,774,975 of OX387606.1, read as the reverse complement.
CACTGCGCTGAGTCAGGTATTGGATGGGTGACCATCATACACATGACCAGTTCTGTTCGGGAGAGAGGTTAGAGGGATGCAAGTTAAGCAACACTGCACTGGGTCAGGTATTGGATGGGTGACCATCATACACATGACCAGTTCTGTTCGGGAGAGAGGTTGGAGGGATGAAAGTTAAGCAACACTGCACTGGGTCAGGTATTGGATGGGTGACCATCATACACATGACCAGTTCTGTTCGGGAGAGAGGTTGGAGGGATGAAAGTTAGTACAGCAACTGCACTCGCCTTGCTCTCAACCTCTCGACAGCATGGATTTGTGGAGGAATCATTTGTCGGTCTGATCAGACCGACAGAATTTTCTTGCAAAATGTGTATTTTTTAGTCGATAGCTCTTAACCACGTTGAATGAAACTTGACAGAAGCATCTGTCTTGCCTCTTATACGCCGTGACTGGATCACGGTTTTGCAAACAGATCCACTCGAGGCTTTAATTGCACCAAATAACCTCTAATTCCCCACGATCTTTGAAACATTAGAAACATTGCAATTTCATCTGCCACTAACTATTTTCTGCAACGTTAATACTTTTGTCTCAGCTGATTCGTTTAAACCTTATTTCCTAAATTGAAATTTAATTTTGTATTCCTCAGTGGTAATTTCCACACAAATCTCTCCAATTACCAACGTTTTCTTTGCGAGTTTGTTTCGGGGATTTTAATCCTAATAAAAAATTAAAGTGGCTCTAGTTGGGACATCAATGCTGTGAAGAGATTAAACTCGTGGTAATATAAGATAGCAGAATTGAGGAGCTCTGTCAGGCAATCTCAGCATCTTCATGGCTACCTAACATTGAATCAACCATTGAACCTCCTATGCTAGGCCATGATATACCCGTGGTAACATAAGAGAGCAGAATTGAGAAGCTCTGTCAGGTGATCTCAGCATCTCCATGGCTACCAAACGTTGAATCTACCATTGAACCTTCACAGTAGTTCGAAGTTAAGCGTTTCATAAGTTATAAATCTAGCGGCAGCTTTTAAAAACATCATTTGTATCTTTTGAAATCCCTTCGCGTCACACTGTTTACAATAACCTACCGCAACGAGGCCACCTGTTGAGCTGCAAGCACGCAAAGGAAATGGCATTTGTGTTGGCAGCACTTGACCACGTGAAGTGAAATAGAAATATTTTTACAATGGGGCTTAGCTTCACCGTTTAAGTTGCGTTTTATACCCGTAATCACAAAAGAGATCAGATTTTAGAATCTCTGTCAGGCGATCTCAGCATCTTCATGGCTACCAAACGTTGAATCTACCATTGAACCTCCTATGCTAGGTCATGATATACCCGTGGTCACATAAGATAGCAGGAGAAGCTCTGTCAGGCGATCTCAGCATCTCCATGGCTACCAAACGTTGAATCTACCATTGAACCTCCTATGCTAGGCCATGATATACCCGTGGTAACATAAGATAGCAGGAGAAGCTCTGTCAGGCGATCTCAAGCAAAATTTTTGTTTTATATTTTTTTTTAGTAAGACCTGACTTCCATCAGTTACTGCATTGAATTGAAATATTTTGAAATAATGTATAATTAAATAATGCATTAAATTGAACTTCTTATTTCTTCTTTACCATACATAGTATATCGTCAAAAACATGAATGTAAAATGTATATTGTGTTGGTTCGCGCTTAAAATGTATTTTGCATCCACAGATATGCTCTATGAAAAACTTAGCAAATTCAGTTAAAATATTACCTTTTATGCCTTTCTGGAAAATATTTTGCCAAGCGCGAAGCACAAGAGAGATTCTTTTATACTTTTGTCACCAGAAACAACAGCTTACCATTGTATTTTCATCCTACACATATTCACGTTACAAAATAAGCAATCTAAATGCAAAGAGCGTCCCACTAAAATACAGAGAAAACTGGACACACGCTACTGTCGTTCACAAAGTCAGAATTCAAGACAAAACACAGAAAGTTTTCTTCGGTTCAAAACTGGAATTCAAACAAAACTTGTCTGTGGTCAGCATTTTTTAATGAGTTTTCAAAAGAACTGGAAGGATTGTATTATTGAGACAAAATTTATGCTGGATTTTTTTCTATCCAAAGTAAGTAAGACTTTTCCGTATGCTTCTATATTCTTCATGTTTAAAAAATCTCGGTCCTTGATGGAATTTAACAGACCATTAACAAACAAAAACCATATTCTGATTGGCTGTTTTTATACAAATAACAAGTTAAGTCGAATCATGGGTCTTCCCACTGCGCTGTTAGGTGGATCTACTGACAGCGCGTCTGAGCGATTCATGGGTCTCCCCACTCCACTGTTAGGAGGATCTACTGACAACGCGTCTGAGCGATTCATGGGTCTCCCCACTCCGCTGTTAGGTGGATCTACTGACAGCGCGTCTGAGCGATTCATGGGTCTCCCCACTCCGCTGTTAGGAGGATCTACTGACAGCGCGTCTGAGCGATTCATGGGTCTCCCCACTCCGCTGTTAGGAGGATCTACTGACAGCGCGTCTGAGCGATTCATGGGTCTCCCCACTCCGCTGTTAGGAGGATCTACTGACAGCGCGTCTGAGCAATTCATGGGTCTCTCCACTCCGCTGTTAGGAGAATCTACTGACAGCGCGTCTGAGCGATTCATGGGTCTCCCCACTCCGTTGTTAGAAGGATCTACTGACAGCGCGTCTGAGCGATTCATGGGTCTCCCCACTCCGCTGTTAGGAGGATCTACTGACAGCACATCTGAGCGATTCATGGGTCTCCCCACTCCGCTGTTAGGAGGATCTACCGACAGCGCGTCTGAGCGATTCATGGGTCTCCCCACTCCGCTGTTAGGTGGATCTACTGACAGCGCGTCTGAGCGATTCATGGGTCTCCCCACTCCGCTGTTAGGTGGATCTACTGACAGCGCGTCTGAGCGATTCATGGGTCTCCCCACTCCGCTGTTAGGAGGATCTACCGACAGCGCGTCTGAGCGATTCATGGGTCTCCCCACTCCGCTGTTAGATGGATCTACTGACAGCGCGTCTGAGCGATTCATGGGTCTCCCCACTCCTCTGTAAGTTGGATCTACTGACAGCGCGTCTGAGCGATTCATGGGTCTCCCCACTCCGCTGTTAGGAGAATCTACTGACATCGCGTCTGAGCGATTCATGGGCCTCCCCACTCCGCTGTTAGGAGGATCTACTGACAGCGCGTCTGAGCGATTCATGGGTCTCCCCACTCCGCTGTTAGGAGGATCTACCGACAGCGCGTCTGAGCGATTCATGGGTCTCCCCACTCCGATGTTAGGAGGATCTACCGACAGCGCGTCTGAGCGATTCATGGGTCTCCCCACTCCGCTGTTAGGAGAATCTACTGACATCGCGTCTGAGCGATTCATGCGTCTCCCCACTCCGCTGTTAGGAGGATCTACTGACAGCGCGTCTGAGCGATTCATGGGTCTCCTCACTCCGCTGTTAGGAGGATCTACTGACAGCGCGTCTGAGCAATTCATGGGTATCCCCACTCCGCTGTTAGGAGGATCTACTGACAGCGCGTCTGAGCGATTCATGGGTCTCCCCACTCCGCTGTTAGGAGGATCTACCGACAGCGCGTCTGAGCGATTCATGGGTCTCCCCACTCCGATGTTATGAGGATCTACCGACAGCGCGTCTGAGCGATTCATGGGTCTCCCCACTCCGCTGTTAGGAGGATCTACTGACAGTGCGTCTGAGCGATTCATGGGTCTCCCCACTCCGATGTTAGGTGGATCTACTGACAGCACGTCTGAGTGACTCGGTTTCGTTGACACTTTTTGTCTGATCGCGATAAAACTAACACAACTGGAATCTTTGTGCTTAATAAATGTATGACAAATCATTGTTTTCAAAATTGTATTAACTTGTGAGATTTTACCAGTGCAAAGCCGCTTTCGCCCCCCCCCCCCTAAAACTTTATATTTTGAAAGTTCAAAGCTGAACTTATTGCAATTTCAACTGACTTACCTTGCAATAAATATATGTCGTGGAGGTGCCAAGTTTGCCCTGCGGGTGGCGTCTTCGAGTGCGTGTAGCGGATCCTAACGTCGCCCCTGCATCTGGCCACCTGATAGGCCCCATCAGATCATAACCAGGCTTATCATAAACGAATGAAGTGTGCTTAAAATAAAGAAAAATGCATAACAAATACCTATCATATGTGTATTAAATTGCAAACGCTTGCAATGCGCGGCTTAATTTACTATGAGAAACTCTACTATTTTTATGCCCAAACGAAGACTCAAACCCCAATATCCACCTGTCGCGGGTGTTGCTCTAACCAATTGAGCTGCCTGTTTTCCCGTTAGGACATCAATTTTTGAAATCAATTTCTGAATTTTTGAAGTGTTCCTAATAATAAAATTCCAACAAAACCATTTCTTAAAAAAAATTACTCAATTCCGATGGGCCTTACAAGAGAATGTTTAGGCATTAAAGTCGAAATTCTTATGAAAGCATTCTTCAAAGAATCATACCCCCCCCCCCCCCCCTCCCATCCTCACAACCCCGTCACAAACACACACACACACGTACACACCGACCAAACCAAATATAAGGTCATCATCCGTTTCTTTTTATTATGTCAACATAAAAACTGTCCCTATCAGATGAAAGCTCTTAAAACGCATTGACAATATGTTAATTGCAATAACCATGAACAAGACTGTGAATTACATAGGTAATATAAATTGTAAAATTTACCAACTAATGCTTTTTTATTGAAAGTTTCTAACCAGTGTCAGTCGATTGCTACCTGTTTAAATATCACGTGAGATGTCAAGACAACTTGATAGCCTTATTGTCTGATTCTGACACCTGACAAGAATTAAATAATTCATCATGTCACGAGTGGAAATATAAATATAGGTGACTGAAAACTGGCTGCAGGTATAAAAAAAAAGCTTGCTGCTTAACGGTGCATACACTCAACTTTATAAATATAACATTCCTGTCGTCTGAATTGTGAGCAAAGAATACAATTCTCTGACTTCACACTTATTTATTTATGACTTGTTTGACTGACTGCCTCGGTGCGCCCCGTGTGAGTTCTTGGAGCGATATGCGTGTTCGACTGGGCATGTGACTCTGCCCCAGTGCAACTTTCACGTGTTCGACTGGGCATGTTACTCTGCCCCAGTGCAACTTTCACGTGTTCGACTAGGTATGTGACTCTGCCCCAGTGCAACTTTCACGTGTTTGACTAGGCATGTGACTCTGCCCCAGTGCAACTTTCACGTGTTTGACTGGGCATGTGACTCTGCTCCAGTGCAACTTTCACGTGTTCGACTGGGCATGTGACTCTGCCCCAGTGCAACTTTCACGTGTTCGACTGGGCATGTGACTCTGCCCCAGTGCAACTTTCAAGTGTTTGACTGGGCATGTGACTCTGCCCCAGTGCAACTTTCACGTGTTCGACTGGGCATGTGACTCTGTCCCAGTGCAACTTTCACGTGTTCGACTGGGCATGTGACTCTGCCCCAGTGAAACTTTCACGTGTTCGACTGAGCATGTGAATCTGCCCCAGTGCAACTTTCACGTGTCCGACTGGGCATGTTACTCTGCCCCAGTGCAACTTTCACGTGTTCGACTGGGCATGTGACTCTGCCCCAGTGCAACTTTCACGTGTTTGACTGGGCATGTGACTCTGCCCCAGTGCAACTTTCACGTGTTTGACTAGGCATGTGACTCTGCCCCAGTGCAACTTTCACGTGTTCGACTGGGCATGTGACTCTGCCCCAGTGCAACTTTCACGTGTTCGACTGCGCATGTGACTCTGTCCCATTGCAACTTTCACGTGTTCGACTGGGCATGTGACTCTGCCCCAGTGCAACTTTCACGTGTTCGACTGGGCATATGACTCAGTCCCAGTGCAACTTTCACGTGTTCAACTGGGCTTGTGACTCTGTCCCAGTGCAACTTTTACGTGTTGGACTGGGCATGTGACTCTGCCCCAGTGCAACTTTCACGTGTTCGACTGGGCATGTGACTCTGTCCCAGTGCAACTTTCACGTGTTCGACTGGGCATGTGACTCTGTCCCAGTGCAACTTTCACGTGTTCGACTGCGCATGTGACTCTGCCCCAGTGCAACTTTCACGTGTTCGACTGGGCATATGACTCAGTCCCAGTGCAACTTTCACGTGTTCAACTGGGCATGTGACTCTGTCCCAGTGCAATTTTCACGTGTTCGACTGCGCATGTGACTCTGCCCCAGTGCAACTTTCACGTGTTCGACTGGGCATGTGACTCTGCCCCAGTGCAACTTTCACGTGTTCGACTAGGTATGTGACTCTGCCCCAGTGCAACTTTCGCGTGTTTGACTGGGCTTGTGACTCTGCCCCAGTGCAACTTTCACGTGTTCAACTGGGCATGTGACTCTGTTCCAGTGCAACTTTCACGTGTTCGACTGCGCATGTGACTCTGCCCCAGTGCAACTTTCACGTGTTCGACTGGGCATGTGACTCTGCCCCAGTGCAACTTTCACGTGTTCGACTAGGTATGTGACTCTGCCCCAGTGCAACTTTCACGTGTTTGACTGGGCATGTGACTCTGCCCCAGTGCAACTTTCACACTTATTTTCATTTCTTTCCATTCTCTACCAGTTCTATTTAACTTAGAGTATTTTTCGGTGTCGTTCTTCATATTTTTAATAACCACCTTATCTTCATGCTCTCTTCGACATCCAAACTTGCTTTCATCCATTTCTATCTTTTCACTTATCTCTTTCCATCCACGGCTTCCTTTCATATTTCTGAAGAAATTACTCAATCAAAATAATTGATTAAATATAAAAACACATGTCAGTACTTTATTTACAATTATTTCTACACTGGTTGATTGACTGCATGTAAAACCTATAGCAGAACGTTTAACCCTTAGCGCTGGGACTTTTAACTTAACCTAAAAGCCCAATGTCAGGATATTTATCACCAGTAATTTGACTCTGACTTAACTTGTAAGCCCAATAGCAAAATGTTAAACTTAAACTCTGAGCTTCTGACTTAAATGACATGGATGATGCGAATAGACGCTGCTTGAGTGTAGGTTTTTAATGGCACTTTAAATAATTAACGGGCCTTTATTTTGTTATTTAATTTTTAACAGCCGAAAAAATGCGTTCGCTAACGATATTTCAATTATTTAAAGTGTCCGTGCTGAAAAAAAAGAATTAAATATTTAAATCAACTCGTAAGGAACGTAAAAATCAACATAAGAGCAAATATTTTTGTAATGCTTTTTTCTTACGTGTTGCTGAGCTGCTAAAGAAATACTCAAAAAAATTATTCTGCTGGAAATTTGTGGGAAACTCGGGAAAAACTTTTGTTGTGTTCGGTTTCCCAAGAAGTAATAAAGTTGAGTTATTCGCAATTTTTTATTACACTTCCAAGACGAATCTCAGGTTTTCAAACATAGTTCTTCTCTAATTTCAAATAAAATTATTGTTTTTAATTGTGTTAAAATGGGTAGAAATCTACCCCAAATTTCAACGCCAATTCCCACCAGTAAATTCAATTTTGATTGCGATTATTTTTTATAAACGCGTGGGTGGAACACTTTGAGACGTTGAAAGTGTCCATGACAATTTTAGCCAATTTGCACTAATTTCGGCAAAGCTTTTATGGTTGAATCTTATTCAAAATACCAAAAAACATACCGATTAAATGCTTGAAAGGCGAGAAATTTGTCAAAATACGACGACTTTTCTCCATCCCCAGCCTAGACAAGATCACGCAGTTGATTTCAAGCGATCAATTATACTTGCGGCATTTATGCAAATCATCAATAATTTATAGGTAATAAATTTATAAATTAAAAATTAAATTAAATAAAAATTATTAAAAATTTTAATTTTATAATAACAGGTATTTTAAATTTAAAGTGTCTTTAATTACAGAGTACCTACAGTTTTAGCAAATATGATTCAAATACGCAATCCATGTGCAAGGCCACACTTTCTTGAATATTTTAAATACTAAAATCTCCACCACGTACAAGCCCGTGGCTTGTTATTATTTCTGCACTTTCCAACAAAAAACGTACTTCAAATAGCATCAAAATGAGCGTGGTGTTTCTACAGTAATAAAGGTATGAATAACATATCGATTTAATGCTTAATTGCTGAGAAATTGTCTAAATACAACGCCTATTATTCAACCCCAGTCTAGAAAAGATTCCACCACCAATTTCAAACGGAAATATTATTTCTGACTTTTATCCAATCCACCTATAGGCTAACTTTTCATTACAAGAACCCTTAGCATGGAATACAGATTTCAAAAACAAATATATATATATTTACTGAATTCATTTTTTAGAGATTATTTAAATTAAACTGATTTTGAGTGACAAATTGCCAAAAAAGGTGACAATTCTTTTGCATCGACTTTAGAAGCCATGCAAAAATTTAGAATTTTCAAGCATCCAGTGAATTTGCAAAAAAAAATTTCGAACACATAGTGTTTAGTGTTAAAATTGTAATTTAAATGTGTGTAATGCTAGATACGCAATTATCTACTAACTAGCAGTACCCACTGCCTACGGCCGCTTTATATTTTGAGAAAGTGGGCATTTTGGTTTCAAATGTAAAGCCTCTAATGGGACCACAACCAAAAGTACCCCCGTTTATTTTGTTTGAAATTTGCCGCTTATGTCACTCGGGGTCACTGCCTTGTGGAAACTCTGTGAATTCCAAAGTGACCACGATGCCAATTTCGAAAACAAACGACGTTGGCTGTCAAAAGATTTTCGTGCATGATTTCTTAAAATATTTCTTAGAGAGTGAAACTTGTGAAATACCTTTTAGAATCTGGGCTAGCCAATCTTGCTAGCCAAGACACCAACAATATTTCAGTTCTGTCATTTATTTCCCTTCAGTTCTAGAGATTTTGAAAAGAATTTGACATTGACGTTGACATTGACATTGACGTTTGAATATCCTGAATGCACTGCCACAAAGATAAGTTTAAGAATTCGTTCACCCTGCAGTGGTCAAAAAACCAAACAAATGAATGCATCTGTCACTCTTTTTGCAAAATTATTTCTATTTCACGTAAAACGAACGTAAATAACAGCGTTTGGGCTCAATTTCTTCAATAACTTTCATAGGCATGCATGAAGAGTATTACCGAGCTGCTGCGGGTGAGTAAAAGGCAAGTTTTAAATCAAATAAAAATCGAACTGTGAGACATGGCTACAATTTTCCTAGGCAGGAAATTTCAAACATAATTATCAATATTTCACCAAAAACACGTTTTCAAATCTCCCTCAAAGTGTCACAATAGTGTTGAGGTTTTAATTTTAAACAATTATAACCCAATTGCATACGTTTTTAACCAAAAGTCGCAATTTCCATCTACATGTACAGAAAAATGTTACCCCAGCCAGCAGCCAGAAGCCAGCAGCCAGATACAAACTAAAAGGTTGAACATCGCAGATTTAAGGCTTTTATATAAGGTTAACTAGCATGACCCGCTGCCTAACGGCAACTGTTAGTTTTGAAGGAGTGGGCATTTTGGTTTAAATGTAAAGCCTACCATGCAATACCATACAGTACCCCCATTAATTTTATTTCAAATTTGCCGCTTCTGTCACTCGGGGTCACTGCATTGTGGAAACTCTGTGAATTCCAAAGTGACCACGATGACAATTTCGAAAACAAACGACGTTGGCTGTCAAAAGATTTTCGTGCATGATTTCTTGAAATATTTCTTAGAGAGTGAAACTTGGGAAATACCTTTTACATCTCCACCAGATCTTACTAAAAACATATTTAAAGAACGGATATGCATTTAAAATTGACAAAATGTAAGTTTTTCCGGTAATTAGGTTGTTTACATTGTTTGAGAACTGTCAAAATCTTTCCTTTCCACCCAGTTTTAAATAAAATTCATAATGAAAATCCCATTAAATCAGCGTAGAAATGTCGCGTTGGTTCGTGCTCTGAAGTCTTGTATCATTTAAGATTATTTCCAGCAATGTTTGACCGATTTCTTAAAGAATTTGACGTTCTAATCCCGTTGACGTTTAAATATCCTGAATGCACTGCCGCAAAGATAAGTTCAAGAATTCGTTCACCTTGCTGTGGTTAAAAAACCAAACAAATGATTGCATCTGTCAAACTTTTTGCAAAATTATTTATATTTCACGTAAAACAAACTTAAATAACAGCGTTTGCGCTCAATTCTTCAACAACTTCCATGGGCATGCATGAACAGTGTTACCGAGATGCTGCAGGTCATTTAAAGGCAAGTTTCGAATCAAATAAAAATCGAGCTGTCAGACATGGCTTTAAATCGCCTCGCCAGCCACGATGCAAACACAATTATCAATATTTCATCAAAAAAACGTTTTCAAATCGCCCTTAAAGTGTCACAATAGTGCTTAGATTTTAATTTTGAACAAATATAACCCAATTGCACACGTTTTTTACCAAATTTCGCAATTTCTATCAACATGTTCATGTTAACAACATGTTAACATGTATGCTAATATTTTAACATGTTAAAATGATGTTTACATGTTAACATCAGCAGTCCACGTTTAGTCATCTATTTCTTAGGGGTTATTAGTGTTCTAAATAAAAAAATACTTTGCCCATTGCAAGCGTTTGCAGTTTAAACCAGATTTCACATCTGATCAAACGCATCCAAAGTCACTTATGAGTCACCGAGGTTGAATGGATGTGGATAGAATCAGGGTGACTGTGACCATGCATGGCCTCTTGGTCATTTACCTGTCATTCGTATTCGACGCATTAAAATCCTCCTGAAAAGATCTTATCATGTAGCTCATTTGGATGTTTGAGCAACACCAAGACTAGACGGACTGGGTTCGAGTCCCCGACTAGCCACTAATTTATGTTCCTAACAATAAACTACCCTACCAATTGCGAGCAATTGCATCAATTTTTAATTCCACAATCAAATTGAAACTGAAGCTGGTTGTTGATTCGAGTGCATTTTGGTATGTTTCAGGCCCCGCCGAGATTGACTCTACTTCGACGCCGAGACTTCGACGTCGAGACTTCGACGTCGAGACTTCGACGCCGAGACTCGCCCGCGGTTCTCGTCGCCATCGGAATCGGGACATAGTCGCGTAGTCTGTTACCTCGGCCGGCCGGGATGTTTGCGATGTTTGGAATCCTGTTGTTCGCGTTGTACCGTCGGTCGGAAGGGACGTTTGGTCGGTGGTCCCCTTGGTGCTCTTCGACATGAGTAGGCTACGTGCTGGCACCGGTTTTCCTCTCCTCCCTTCTAAGCTAGATTAGGTTCATCATCATCCTCATCATCATCCACTCATTTACCGACGCCATTAAACCAGTGCCGCATGTTTGGATTTCAAAATAATGCGTCGTTAAACATCACAAATAAACAAATTTTAATAATACTTAAACTCAGTCAACCTTGATGCCCCAGACCAAGATCGTCGTTGATTTCAGTTGTGTCCAGCTTTCCGTCCTGGTCCTTGTCCAGAGTGCGCCACTGGTATTCCTTGGCCGCTACGCCACTGTACTCCAAGAACGTGAAGACTTCCACTGCGTTCAGCGCTCTAAGTGAAAATGTTTTTAAGAATTTAATTTTGCTTTGTGAGACTGACCAGTAAAAGTGTGTAAGGTTTTTAAGGTTAAAACCTAGCATACACTTTCTAGAAGGGTACAGAACCTAGCGCAGTTACGCTGAGTCTACTCATGTCAAAGATTGTTGGTAGAAACTTTCAAAGAAAGCGTAAACTAAAAAAGATCAAAATATTTCTGTACGAATAGCTTCAACCTTTTTGAAAAATTCTTGTCAACTGTTGTGTTTTTCTAATTTGATATTCCATCGCGGCAGTAAAATTTGCCACACTTTCCACTCGTTGATCGATTCATGAAAGTGGTAAACTGTCGTTGATAAGATATCAGCAACAATCTTCCCTGAAGACGGGTCCCTGAGATGGAGTGAACTTGTTTCTCCATCAAGATTCACGAACTCTAGTTACTTGAGTTTCATGATGAGATGAGATGATTGTGACGAAATGCCGTTTTAACTGGTATCTTTACAAATATAGATCGCTTGGATACTCCCTAGTCCAAGGTACGTGTCCTGTCAAAGCGACGGGATGGGCTAGTCTTGGTCTGGACCCTCACCGGGAGCCGGTCCGGTATAGGAGACCTTGACGGGGAGTGTAACCTCCCCACCGGCATGGCCTCCCAGGTAATCGGATCACGCAAACCCCTTCACCACGATAAGGTGCTAGCCACGGAGGGGAAAAATTTTGTACCCACTCGGGTAATCAAACACCGGTCTGACGGTTGGTGTTGATGAAGACGATAATGATTCTTCGTGATGAGGTGCGATGGGTCCCGTTATTCTGGACTCCTGAAGCTTTCTTACCTGGAACCGGGTTCCTGAGATGGAGGGCATTCGTACCTCCTCTAAGAACCACAACTCCTGGTTGCTTCAATTTCTTGATGAAATGAGATGAGATCAGATGATATGATGATGAGGTCTAGTTGTTAAGACATGTTAAGCAATTTTACATAAAAACCGGGTTCCTGGAATGAATGGCATTCGTACCTCCTTCAAGAACCACGACTCCTGGTTGCTTCAATTTCTTGATGAGATGAGATGGGATGATATGAGATGAGATGATATGAAGTCTAGTTGTTAAGACATGTTTAGCAATCTTACATGAAACCGAGTTCCTGGAATGGAGGGCATTCGTACCTCCTTCAAGAACCACGACTCATAGTTGCTTCAATTTCTTGATGAGATGAGATGGGATGATATGAGATGAGATGAGATGAAGTCTAGTTGGTGAGACATGTTAAGCAATTTTACATGAAACCGGGTTCCTGGAATTGAGGGCATTCGTACCTCCTCCAAGAACCACGACTCATGGTTGCTTCAATTTCTTGATGAGATGAAATGAGATTAGATGAAATGATATTATGATGAAGTCTAGTTGTTCAGACATGTTTAGCAATCTTAAATGAAATCGAGTTCCTGGAATGGAGGGCATTCGTACCTCCTCCAAGAACAACGACTCATGGTTGCTTCAATTTATTGATGAGATGAGATGAGATGAAATGAGACGAGATGAAATAAAGTCTAGTTGTTCAGACATGTTAAGCAATCTTACATGAAACCGGGTTCCTGAGATGGAGGGCATTCGTTTCTCCTTCAAGAACCACAATTTCTTGTTTACTTGAATAGAATGATGAATTGAGATGAGATGTGATGATGGTAAAGCCTACTTGTTACGGACATCTTGAGCTGTCTTCGCTCACACCTGGTCCCTGAGATGGTGCATCTGTTCCTCCTCCTTCAACTTGTATTCTAACGTTTCTTGCGAGCAGGAAGGCAGCAAGTGAACATCCTCTTGAACCTTTTCCATCTGGACATTTTCTCGGGGCATATTGGCGCCGCCTCCAGAATGTGAATCGCGTCCATATCGATGTTTCCCCGCCTCGGCGTGCAGCTCTTGTGGACAGTTGCCTCCCTAACACCACCAACGATTGGGTGCTCTTCCCGGCCTTCGTCCACCTCTTCTTCGGAGTCACTGCCGCTCAGAGAGCCACACTGGACGATTGTGACAGTCGGAAACAAGTTTTCGGGTGTGTTTTCCTCCACGCAACCGTCTTCCGCAAGGATTTCTTGTGGGCTTCCTTGCACGGGCGCATCACGGCCCTCGTCGCAGGTCGCCTCGTCCTCATCGCTCCCTTGAGCAATCGACGAAAGCACGGGTCGGAATCTGGGTTTGAATGCTTTTCTCACAGCCAATGGCCTGTAACGGATTTTCCACACTTCCAGACGCCAATCGATCTTGTGATAGTACAGCGCTTCGGACAAGTCATGTAAATTGTCTGACACGTCGACACTTTCCCGCGATCGCTCCTTCCTTCTCCAATATCTACCATCTTCACGCAGTTTACGGAATTCGGACATGAGCAGAACGCTACAATAGTCCTCTGGATGAAGACGGGACTGTTTCAAGGTGTATTCGAGCAACATGGATCTATGAGTCGCTAATGGGATTCGGATCAATTCCTCGCATATCTCTCCCGATGGTTCTTGCCTAGAGCGACTGACGGGTTTCTCCGCTGGTTTTTGCACGGCGAGAGGAATGGATTTCTCCGATGTTTTTTCCATAGCGAGGAGGGTTGGTTTCATTTTTCCATACGCCTTTTCAATGGCGGCTAGTTTTGGTTGAAACAGGCGTTTGGTCTTGGGGGTTGGCTTGGGCCGATTGATCTTATTGGCTGGAAACTCAGCCTGCCCGTTGATCCCAACGGTAGGCCACGTTCTCAAGGAAGGAAATACACGTTTTGCCTCATCCTGGTATTTCTTACCTGTCAGTTGCGTTGGAATGTGAGTTGACTTTAGAAACACACTGTAGCAGAATAAAGGATTGCGGTTGTATTTGAGGTGTTCTATGAGAATTTCACGGTGCTCTTGAAGGGTCTTGGAGGAGCGGGGGCGGTTTCTTCGGGCCTCCAGCTTCTTGTCCTTGGTTTGGTGATGATCTTGGTGCGAACTAGATGGTCGGTTCGCGTGCCAATCTTGACTTTCCTGGGATCCGTGGCACGGTGGACCCAGGGATGCATTTCCCATTCCGCCACTGCATATCAGCTGGGCTGGTCCACGGGCAACTCCCAACGTCTCTGTTTTCTTGTGATTTGAAAGCATTATGTAATTTTTTTGAAGAGCAAAAACTTACACGACTTTCTCCGGTGAACGTATCTTACCGGATTAAGTTTCCCTGGATACATCATCGTTTATTTGTTGTGGAAAGCACCGACTTGAATTATTGCCGACAATACTTGACTTTTGTCAAATTCGGGAAACAATGCTTGTAAACGCGACTTCACGAATGACGAGCGGCCTTCTTTGTTTGACCAAAGAAAAGCCACCTAGATTGGATTACTAGCTTCGGCGAAGTCACCATCTAGATGGCGTTATATTTTGTTTGGCAGAAACGTCAAATGAGTTGAAGAAATCTAGTTTAATAGATTCGATGCTAAATCTGATGTAATGAAATAAATTTAATATCTACGTATAGAAAATTTTTATGAGTTTTGCCGCCTAAAAACTACAACTTCCAACGTTATCCAAACTGGCCGTCGAATGTTCAACGCGCTGCCTGCAGAAATCAAAGCAGCCAAAACCGTAGGGAATTTTAAAACTCTCTTAAAATTGTATCTTCTTGAAAAAATGTTTTACAGCACTGATGATTTTATTCACCTATGACCTTAACGTACCTAACCTACCTGTTTACGCTCGTGAAAATATGTATATGTATATATTTATTTATTTACTTATTTTGTTATTCATTAGTTTATTTTATAAGTATAACTGACGTGATCCACGCATTTTAATGTATCTTTCTGATCAAATAAAATACAATACAATACAATGCTTTCCAGTGATGGAAAAGTCGGAGAAGCCAAAAAAGCCAGCGTGCTATCATAGACTGTAAGGTAATAATTCTGTAAATACCTCTAAACGTCTCGATGCTCGCAAGTGTATGCCGACGCACGCAATGTCGTCCTACGAAGGGGTAGGGTGCGGGATACAAAGTTCGCCTAATATAAAACACTCTTAAGAAATAACAATTTTTTACTCTCAATGCACGACACCTCTGATACATGAAAGGTAATATGAAAATAATCCTAATTACAAACTAACAATTTACTATAAGAGTGATAAGATAAAAAAATCCCTAAGTCCCTAGCTAGCTGTCATTGGCCAGATTAAAATTATAAAGATTACTTGAATTTGATCGCCGATGTAGCCGTGTTTCTCCGTCGATCAGGCGACGACGTTCGCGTTGACTCGTCGAACAGGCGTCGTGTGATTAATGAGGATCGCGACTCAGGCGTCGTGGCTCGGGTTCGCGTCTCAACTCGGGCGACGTCGTGGTATCAGGCGACGTCGTGGCTCAGGATTCGTAGCTCGAGACAGCGTCGCCACTCCAGTCGTCGTACCTCCGCTGACTTGGTGTACTGGTCCCGGTGTACTGGTCTCGTCTCCTCTGATAAGCCTTCTCACGTTACCGGTCTCGGTCTGTATCTCTCGACACCACTCGTCACGTTCCGGGTCTCGGGCCTTCTCCCTAGCACGTCTTGTCACTTCCCCGGCCTCGGTCCGTCTCCAGCTTCTTCCTTGCTCTTCTTCTCGCGTTCCTCACGCTCCCTCTCCAGATTACACCTCGTGACTTCCTCGGCCAATCATTTGCTCGAATTTATTCTATTGTATTTAACTTTTCACATTCTTCAACCCTTTTTAATCCATACTAACAATCCGTTCCACTCTTCAACACCTCTTTCTACTATCCCAATCCATTTCTTTCCTATTTTGTTTTCTTATTAATTTAAATCATATTCTTCTTTACCTTTAAACTTTACCTCCTCTAATCTATCTCGAATCTTTCTTCATGCCTTCCACCCCCAAAAAGATTCATATGTATGCACGTTTTAATTTCATATTTTTTTATTTATCAACAAAGACTTTTCATTGACAATACATCCGGCATTCCCGACCATCCACACCCCCACCCAACGAGAGCGTTATATATCTGTATCACCATTAGAACCGTATCAAATCTTCAAAAACGCTTCTAACTAGGAAGCTCATAGCATAAGCTTTCCAAACTCTAACAAATGATCCAGAATTCTTTTAATACAGCGTTTCATCGAGTATAATAAAATGGCAGTCGTCATTTTGTGTATTAGTACTTCGGATAGTCACGACGGCGATATGCGCTGCGTGTTCTTGGAGATTTCTTCTAATAAAAGCCTTCAGAGGAAACGAATATTGTCATCCTTCCGTTGGCTTTTGTCCTCAGACATAAAGGCCATTTTGAAAAGAGTATTTTTGTTTTCAAGGGAAAAAGGTGTCTTAAAATATATGAAGGTACGGCACAATCTTTTGTTGTTGGTGCTTTTGTGTATTTTTCTCGGAATTTGCTTGTAAGTCGCACAAAAGAACGCCTGTGCCGAATAATTTGGCGTGTTGTAAACACCGGTTCTCGTTAGATCACCGAAGTTAAGCAACACTGCGCTGAGTCAGGTATTGGATGGGTGACCACTAAACGGTTTAGCGTGTTGGAAACATTAGTTTTCGTTAGATCACCGAAGTTAAGCAACACTGCGCTGAGTCAGGTATTGGATGGGTGACCATCATACACATGACCAGTTCTGTTCGGGAGAGAGGTTAGAGGGATGCAAGTTAAGCAACACTGCACTGGGTCAGGTATTGGATGGGTGACCATCATACACATGACCAGTTCTGTTCGGGAGAGAGGTTGGAGGGATGAAAGTTAAGCAACACTGCACTGGGTCAGGTATTGGATGGGTGACCATCATACACATGACCAGTTCTGTTCGGGAGAGAGGTTGGAGGGATGAAAGTTAGTACAGCAACTGCACTCGCCTTGCTCTCAACCTCTCGACAGCATGGATTTGTGGAGGAATCATTTGTCGGTCTGATCAGACCGACAGAATTTTCTTGCAAAATGTGTATTTTTTAGTCGATAGCTCTTAACCACGTTGAATGAAACTTGACAGAAGCATCTGTCTTGCCTCTTATACGCCGTGACTGGATCACGGTTTTGCAAACAGATCCACTCGAGGCTTTAATTGCACCAAATAACCTCTAATTCCCCACGATCTTTGAAACATTAGAAACATTGCAATTTCATCTGCCACTAACTATTTTCTGCAACGTTAATACTTTTGTCTCAGCTGATTCGTTTAAACCTTATTTCCTAAATTGAAATTTAATTTTGTATTCCTCAGTGGTAATTTCCACACAAATCTCTCCAATTACCAACGTTTTCTTTGCGAGTTTGTTTCGGGGATTTTAATCCTAATAAAAAATTAAAGTGGCTCTAGTTGGGACATCAATGCTGTGAAGAGATTAAACTCGTGGTAATATAAGATAGCAGAATTGAGGAGCTCTGTCAGGCAATCTCAGCATCTTCATGGCTACCTAACATTGAATCAACCATTGAACCTCCTATGCTAGGCCATGATATACCCGTGGTAACATAAGAGAGCAGAATTGAGAAGCTCTGTCAGGTGATCTCAGCATCTCCATGGCTACCAAACGTTGAATCTACCATTGAACCTTCACAGTAGTTCGAAGTTAAGCGTTTCATAAGTTATAAATCTAGCGGCAGCTTTTAAAAACATCATTTGTATCTTTTGAAATCCCTTCGCGTCACACTGTTTACAATAACCTACCGCAACGAGGCCACCTGTTGAGCTGCAAGCACGCAAAGGAAATGGCATTTGTGTTGGCAGCACTTGACCACGTGAAGTGAAATAGAAATATTTTTACAATGGGGCTTAGCTTCACCGTTTAAGTTGCGTTTTATACCCGTAATCACAAAAGAGATCAGATTTTAGAATCTCTGTCAGGCGATCTCAGCATCTTCATGGCTACCAAACGTTGAATCTACCATTGAACCTCCTATGCTAGGTCATGATATACCCGTGGTCACATAAGATAGCAGGAGAAGCTCTGTCAGGCGATCTCAGCATCTCCATGGCTACCAAACGTTGAATCTACCATTGAACCTCCTATGCTAGGCCATGATATACCCGTGGTAACATAAGATAGCAGGAGAAGCTCTGTCAGGCGATCTCAAGCAAAATTTTTGTTTTATATATTTTTTTAGTAAGACCTGACTTCCATCAGTTACTGCATTGAATTGAAATATTTTGAAATAATGTATAATTAAATAATGCATTAAATTGAACTTCTTATTTCTTCTTTACCATACATAGTATATCGTCAAAAACATGAATGTAAAATGTATATTGTGTTGGTTCGCGCTTAAAATGTATTTTGCATCCACAGATATGCTCTATGAAAAACTTAGCAAATTCAGTTAAAATATTACCTTTTATGCCTTTCTGGAAAATATTTTGCCAAGCGCGAAGCACAAGAGAGATTCTTTTATACTTTTGTCACCAGAAACAACAGCTTACCATTGTATTTTCATCCTACACATATTCACGTTACAAAATAAGCAATCTAAATGCAAAGAGCGTCCCACTAAAATACAGAGAAAACTGGACACACGCTACTGTCGTTCACAAAGTCAGAATTCAAGACAAAACACAGAAAGTTTTCTTCGGTTCAAAACTGGAATTCAAACAAAACTTGTCTGTGGTCAGCATTTTTTAATGAGTTTTCAAAAGAACTGGAAGGATTGTATTATTGAGACAAAATTTATGCTGGATTTTTTTCTATCCAAAGTAAGTAAGACTTTTCCGTATGCTTCTATATTCTTCATGTTTAAAAAATCTCGGTCCTTGATGGAATTTAACAGACCATTAACAAACAAAAACCATATTCTGATTGGCTGTTTTTATACAAATAACAAGTTAAGTCGAATCATGGGTCTTCCCACTGCGCTGTTAGGTGGATCTACTGACAGCGCGTCTGAGCGATTCATGGGTCTCCCCACTCCACTGTTAGGAGGATCTACTGACAACGCGTCTGAGCGATTCATGGGTCTCCCCACTCCGCTGTTAGGTGGATCTACTGACAGCGCGTCTGAGCGATTCATGGGTCTCCCCACTCCACTGTTAGGAGGATCTACTGACAACGCGTCTGAGCGATTCATGGGTCTCCCCACTCCGCTGTTAGGTGGATCTACTGACAGCGCGTCTGAGCGATTCATGGGTCTCCCCACTCCGCTGTTAGGAGGATCTACTGACAGCGCGTCTGAGCGATTCATGGGTCTCCCCACTCCGCTGTTAGGAGGATCTACTGACAGCGCGTCTGAGCGATTCATGGGTCTCCCCACTCCGCTGTTAGGAGGATCTACTGACAGCGCGTCTGAGCAATTCATGGGTCTCTCCACTCCGCTGTTAGGAGAATCTACTTACAGCGCGTCTGAGCGATTCATGGGTCTCCCCACTCCGTTGTTAGAAGGATCTACTGACAGCGCGTCTGAGCGATTCATGGGTCTCCCCACTCCGCTGTTAGGAGGATCTACTGACAGCACATCTGAGCGATTCATGGGTCTCCCCACTCCGCTGTTAGGTGGATCTACTGACAGCGCGTCTGAGCGATTCATGGGTCTCCCCACTCCGCTGTTAGGAGGATCTACCGACAGCGCGTCTGAGCGATTCATGGGTCTCCCCACTCCGCTGTTAGATGGATCTACTGACAGCGCGTCTGAGCGATTCATGGGTCTCCCCACTCCTCTGTAAGTTGGATCTACTGACAGCGCGTCTGAGCGATTCATGGGTCTCCCCACTCCGCTGTTAGGAGAATCTACTGACATCGCGTCTGAGCGATTCATGGGCCTCCCCACTCCGCTGTTAGGAGGATCTACTGACAGCGCGTCTGAGCGATTCATGGGTCTCCCCACTCCGCTGTTAGGAGGATCTACCGACAGCGCGTCTGAGCGATTCATGGGTCTCCCCACTCCAATGTTAGGAGGATCTACCGACAGCGCGTCTGAGCGATTCATGGGTCTCCCCACTCCGCTGTTAGGAGAATCTACTGACATCGCGTCTGAGCGATTCATGCGTCTCCCCACTCCGCTGTTAGGAGGATCTACTGACAGCGCGTCTGAGCGATTCATGGGTCTCCTCACTCCGCTGTTAGGAGGATCTACTGACAGCGCGTCTGAGCAATTCATGGGTATCCCCACTCCGCTGTTAGGAGGATCTACTGACAGCGCGTCTGAGCGATTCATGGGTCTCCCCACTCCGCTGTTAGGAGGATCTACCGACAGCGCGTCTGAGCGATTCATGGGTCTCCCCACTCCGATGTTATGAGGATCTACCGACAGCGCGTCTGAGCGATTCATGGGTCTCCCCACTCCGCTGTTAGGAGGATCTACTGACAGTGCGTCTGAGCGATTCATGGGTCTCCCCACTCCGATGTTAGGTGGATCTACTGACAGCACGTCTGAGTGACTCGGTTTCGTTGACACTTTTTGTCTGATCGCGATAAAACTAACACAACTGGAATCTTTGTGCTTAATAAATGTATGACAAATCATTGTTTTCAAAATTGTATTAACTTGTGAGATTTTACCAGTGCAAAGCCGCTTTCGCCCCCCCCCCCTAAAACTTTATATTTTGAAAGTTCAAAGCTGAACTTATTGCAATTTCAACTGACTTACCTTGCAATAAATATATGTCGTGGAGGTGCCAAGTTTGCCCTGCGGGTGGCGTCTTCGAGTGCGTGTAGCGGATCCTAACGTCGCCCCTGCATCTGGCCACCTGATAGGCCCCATCAGATCATAACCAGGCTTATCATAAACGAATGAAGTGTGCTTAAAATAAAGAAAAATGCATAACAAATACCTATCATATGTGTATTAAATTGCAAACGCTTGCAATGCGCGGCTTAATTTACTATGAGAAACTCTACTATTTTTATGCCCAAACGAAGACTCAAACCCCAATATCCACCTGTCGCGGGTGTTGCTCTAACCAATTGAGCTGCCTGTTTTCCCGTTAGGACATCAATTTTTGAAATCAATTTCTGAATTTTTGAAGTGTTCCTAATAATAAAATTCCAACAAAACCATTTCTTAAAAAAAATTACTCAATTCCGATGGGCCTTACAAGAGAATGTTTAGGCATTAAAGTCGAAATTCTTATGAAAGCATTCTTCAAAGAATCATACCCCCCCCCCACCCCCCTCCCATCCTCACAACCCTGTCACAAACACACACACACACGTACACACCGACCAAACCAAATATAAGGTCATCATCCGTTTCTTTTTATTATGTCAACATAAAAACTGTCCCTATCAGATGAAAGCTCTTAAAACGCATTGACAATATGTTAATTGCAATAACCATGAACAAGACTGTGAATTACATAGGTAATATAAATTGTAAAATTTACCAACTAATGCTTTTTTATTGAAAGTTTCTAACCAGTGTCAGTCGATTGCTACCTGTTTTAATATCACGTGAGATGTCAAGACAACTTGATAGCCTTATTGTCTGATTCTGACACCTGACAAGAATTAAATAATTCATCATGTCACGAGTGGAAATATAAATATAGGTGACTGAAAACTGGCTGCAGGTAAAAAAAAAAAAGCTTGCTGCTTAACGGTGCATACACTCAACTTTATAAATATAACATTCCTGTCGTCTGAATTGTGAGCAAAGAATACAATTCTCTGACTTCACACTTATTTATTTATGACTTGTTTGACTGACTGCCTCGGTGCGCCCCGTGTGAGTTCTTGGAGCGATATGCGTGTTCGACTGGGCATGTGACTCTGCCCCAGTGCAGCTTTCACGTGTTCGACTGGGCATGTGAATCTGCCCCAGTGCAACTTTCAAGTGTTCGACTGGGCATGTGACTCTGTTCCAGTGCAACTTTCACGTGTTCGACTGGGCATGTGACTCTGCCCCAGTGCAACTTTCACGTGTTCGACTGGGCATGTGACTCTGCTCCAGTGCAACTTTCACGTGTTCGACTGGGCATGTGACTCTGCTCCAGTACAACTTTCACGTGTTCGACTGGGCATGTGACTCTGTCCCAGTGCAACTTTCACGTGTTCGACTGGGCATGTGACTCTGTCCCAGTGCAACTTTCACGTGTTCGACTGGGCATGTTACTCTGCCCCAGTGCAACTTTCACGTGTTCGACTAGGTATGTGACTCTGCCCCAGTGCAACTTTCACGTGTTTGACTAGGCATGTGACTCTGCCCCAGTGCAACTTTCACGTGTTTGACTGGGCATGTGACTCTGCTCCAGTGCAACTTTCACGTGTTCGACTGGGCATGTGACTCTGCCCCAGTGCAACTTTCACGTGTTCGACTGGGCATGTTACTCTGCCCCAGTGCAACTTTCACGTGTTCGACTAGGTATGTGACTCTGCCCCAGTGCAACTTTCACGTGTTTGACTAGGCATGTGACTCTGCCCCAGTGCAACTTTCACGTGTTTGACTGGGCATGTGACTCTGCTCCAGTGCAACTTTCACGTGTTCGACTGGGCATGTGACTCTGCCCCAGTGCAACTTTCACGTGTTCGACTGGGCATGTGACTCTGCCCCAGTGCAACTTTCAAGTGTTTGACTGGGTATGTGACTCTGCCCCAGTGAAACTTTCACGTGTTCGACTGAGCATGTGAATCTGCCCCAGTGCAACTTTCACGTGTCCGACTGGGCATGTTACTCTGCCCCAGTGCAACTTTCACGTGTTCGACTGGGCATGTGACTCTGCCCCAGTGCAACTTTCACGTGTTTGACTGGGCATGTGACTCTGCCCCAGTGCAACTTTCACGTGTTTGACTAGGCATGTGACTCTGCCCCAGTGCAACTTTCACGTGTTCGACTGGGCATGTGACTCTGCCCCAGTGCAACTTTCACGTGTTCGACTGCGCATGTGACTCTGTCCCATTGCAACTTTCACGTGTTCGACTGGGCATGTGACTCTGCCCCAGTGCAACTTTCACGTGTTCGACTGGGCATATGACTCAGTCCCAGTGCAACTTTCACGTGTTCAACTGGGCTTGTGACTCTGTCCCAGTGCAACTTTTACGTGTTGGACTGGGCATGTGACTCTGCCCCAGTGCAACTTTCACGTGTTCGACTGGGCATGTGACTCTGTCCCAGTGCAACTTTCACGTGTTCGACTGGGCATGTGACTCTGTCCCAGTGCAACTTTCACGTGTTCGACTGCGCATGTGACTCTGCCCCAGTGCAACTTTCACGTGTTCGACTGGGCATATGACTCAGTCCCAGTGCAACTTTCACGTGTTCAACTGGGCATGTGACTCTGTCCCAGTGCAATTTTCACGTGTTCGACTGCGCATGTGACTCTGCCCCAGTGCAACTTTCACGTGTTCGACTGGGCATGTGACTCTGCCCCAGTGCAACTTTCACGTGTTCGACTAGGTATGTGACTCTGCCCCAGTGCAACTTTCGCGTGTTTGACTGGGCTTGTGACTCTGCCCCAGTGCAACTTTCACGTGTTCAACTGGGCATGTGACTCTGTTCCAGTGCAACTTTCACGTGTTCGACTGCGCATGTGACTCTGCCCCAGTGCAACTTTCACGTGTTCGACTGGGCATGTGACTCTGCCCCAGTGCAACTTTCACGTGTTCGACTAGGTATGTGACTCTGCCCCAGTGCAACTTTCACGTGTTTGACTGGGCATGTGACTCTGCCCCAGTGCAACTTTCACACTTATTTTCATTTCTTTCCATTCTCTACCAGTTCTATTTAACTTAGAGTATTTTTCGGTGTCGTTCTTCATATTTTTAATAACCACCTTATCTTCATGCTCTCTTCGACATCCAAACTTGCTTTCATCCATTTCTATCTTTTCACTTATCTCTTTCCATCCACGGCTTCCTTTCATATTTCTGAAGAAATTACTCAATCAAAATAATTGATTAAATATAAAAACACATGTCAGTACTTTATTTACAATAATTTCTACACTGGTTGATTGACTGCATGTAAAACCTATAGCAGAACGTTTAACCCTTAGCGCTGGGACTTTTAACTTAACCTAAAAGCCCAATGTCAGGATATTTATCACCAGTAATTTGACTCTGACTTAACTTGTAAGCCCAATAGCAAAATGTTAAACTTAAACTCTGAGCTTCTGACTTAAATGACATGGATGATGCGAATAGACGCTGCTTGAGTGTAGGTTTTTAATGGCACTTTAAATAATTAACGGGCCTTTATTTTGTTATTTAATTTTTAACAGCCGAAAAAATGCGTTCGCTAACGATATTTCAATTATTTAAAGTGTCCGTGCTGAAAAAAAAGAATTAAATATTTAAATCAACTCGTAAGGAACGTAAAAATCAACATAAGAGCAAATATTTTTGTAATGCTTTTTTCTTACGTGTTGCTGAGCTGCTAAAGAAATACTCAAAAAAATTATTCTGCTGGAAATTTGTGGGAAACTCGGGAAAAACTTTTGTTGTGTTCGGTTTCCCAAGAAGTAATAAAGTTGAGTTATTCGCAATTTTTTATTACACTTCCAAGACGAATCTCAGGTTTTCAAACATAGTTCTTCTCTAATTTCAAATAAAATTATTGTTTTTAATTGTGTTAAAATGGGTAGAAATCTACCCCAAATTTCAACGCCAATTCCCACCAGTAAATTCAATTTTGATTGCGATTATTTTTTATAAACGCGTGGGTGGAACACTTTGAGACGTTGAAAGTGTCCATGACAATTTTAGCCAATTTGCACTAATTTCGGCAAAGCTTTTATGGTTGAATCTTATTCAAAATACCAAAAAACATACCGATTAAATGCTTGAAAGGCGAGAAATTTGTCAAAATACGACGACTTTTCTCCATCCCCAGCCTAGACAAGATCACGCAGTTGATTTCAAGCGATCAATTATACTTGCGGCATTTATGCAAATCATCAATAATTTATAGGTAATAAATTTATAAATTAAAAATTAAATTAAATAAAAATTATTAAAAATTTTAATTTTATAATAACAGGTATTTTAAATTTAAAGTGTCTTTAATTACAGAGTACCTACAGTTTTAGCAAATATGATTCAAATACGCAATCCATGTGCAAGGCCACACTTTCTTGAATATTTTAAATACTAAAATCTCCACCACGTACAAGCCCGTGGCTTGTTATTATTTCTGCACTTTCCAACAAAAAACGTACTTCAAATAGCATCAAAATGAGCGTGGTGTTGCTACAGTAATAAAGGTATGAATAACATATCGATTTAATGCTTAATTGCTGAGAAATTGTCTAAATACAACGCCTATTATTCAACCCCAGTCTAGAAAAGATTCCACCACCAATTTCAAACGGAAATATTATTTCTGACTTTTATCCAATCCACCTATAGGCTAACTTTTCATTACAAGAACCCTTAGCATGGAATACAGATTTCAAAAACAAATATATATATATTTACTGAATTCATTTTTTAGAGATTATTTAAATTAAACTGATTTTGAGTGACAAATTGCCAAAAAAGGTGACAATTCTTTTGCATCGACTTTAGAAGCCATGCAAAAATTTAGAATTTTCAAGCATCCAGTGAATTTGCAAAAAAAAATTTCGAACACATAGTGTTTAGTGTTAAAATTGTAATTTAAATGTGTGTAATGCTAGATACGCAATTATCTACTAACTAGCAGTACCCACTGCCTACGGCCGCTTTATATTTTGAGAAAGTGGGCATTTTGGTTTCAAATGTAAAGCCTCTAATGGGACCACAACCAAAAGTACCCCCGTTTATTTTGTTTGAAATTTGCCGCTTATGTCACTCGGGGTCACTGCCTTGTGGAAACTCTGTGAATTCCAAAGTGACCACGATGCCAATTTCGAAAACAAACGACGTTGGCTGTCAAAAGATTTTCGTGCATGATTTCTTAAAATATTTCTTAGAGAGTGAAACTTGTGAAATACCTTTTAGAATCTGGGCTAGCCAATCTTGCTAGCCAAGACACCAACAATATTTCAGTTCTGTCATTTATTTCCCTTCAGTTCTAGAGATTTTGAAAAGAATTTGACATTGACGTTGACATTGACATTGACGTTTGAATATCCTGAATGCACTGCCACAAAGATAAGTTTAAGAATTCGTTCACCCTGCAGTGGTCAAAAAACCAAACAAATGAATGCATCTGTCACTCTTTTTGCAAAATTATTTCTATTTCACGTAAAACGAACGTAAATAACAGCGTTTGGGCTCAATTTCTTCAATAACTTTCATAGGCATGCATGAAGAGTATTACCGAGCTGCTGCGGGTGAGTAAAAGGCAAGTTTTAAATCAAATAAAAATCGAACTGTGAGACATGGCTACAATTTTCCTAGGCAGGAAATTTCAAACATAATTATCAATATTTCACCAAAAACACGTTTTCAAATCTCCCTCAAAGTGTCACAATAGTGTTGAGGTTTTAATTTTAAACAATTATAACCCAATTGCATACGTTTTTAACCAAAAGTCGCAATTTCCATCTACATGTACAGAAAAATGTTACCCCAGCCAGCAGCCAGAAGCCAGCAGCCAGATACAAACTAAAAGGTTGAACATCGCAGATTTAAGGCTTTTATATAAGGTTAACTAGCATGACCCGCTGCCTAACGGCAACTGTTAGTTTTGAAGGAGTGGGCATTTTGGTTTAAATGTAAAGCCTACCATGCAATACCATACAGTACCCCCATTAATTTTATTTCAAATTTGCCGCTTCTGTCACTCGGGGTCACTGCATTGTGGAAACTCTGTGAATTCCAAAGTGACCACGATGACAATTTCGAAAACAAACGACGTTGGCTGTCAAAAGATTTTCGTGCATGATTTCTTGAAATATTTCTTAGAGAGTGAAACTTGGGAAATACCTTTTACATCTCCACCAGATCTTACTAAAAACATATTTAAAGAACGGATATGCATTTAAAATTGACAAAATGTAAGTTTTTCCGGTAATTAGGTTGTTTACATTGTTTGAGAACTGTCAAAATCTTTCCTTTCCACCCAGTTTTAAATAAAATTCATAATGAAAATCCCATTAAATCAGCGTAGAAATGTCGCGTTGGTTCGTGCTCTGAAGTCTTGTATCATTTAAGATTATTTCCAGCAATGTTTGACCGATTTCTTAAAGAATTTGACGTTCTAATCCCGTTGACGTTTAAATATCCTGAATGCACTGCCGCAAAGATAAGTTCAAGAATTCGTTCACCTTGCTGTGGTTAAAAAACCAAACAAATGATTGCATCTGTCAAACTTTTTGCAAAATTATTTATATTTCACGTAAAACAAACTTAAATAACAGCGTTTGCGCTCAATTCTTCAACAACTTCCATGGGCATGCATGAACAGTGTTACCGAGATGCTGCAGGTCATTTAAAGGCAAGTTTCGAATCAAATAAAAATCGAGCTGTCAGACATGGCTTTAAATCGCCTCGCCAGCCACGATGCAAACACAATTATCAATATTTCATCAAAAAAACGTTTTCAAATCGCCCTTAAAGTGTCACAATAGTGCTTAGATTTTAATTTTGAACAAATATAACCCAATTGCACACGTTTTTTACCAAATTTCGCAATTTCTATCAACATGTTCATGTTAACAACATGTTAACATGTATGCTAATATTTTAACATGTTAAAATGATGTTTACATGTTAACATCAGCAGTCCACGTTTAGTCATCTATTTCTTAGGGGTTATTAGTGTTCTAAATAAAAAAATACTTTGCCCATTGCAAGCGTTTGCAGTTTAAACCAGATTTCACATCTGATCAAACGCATCCAAAGTCACTTATGAGTCACCGAGGTTGAATGGATGTGGATAGAATCAGGGTGACTGTGACCATGCATGGCCTCTTGGTCATTTACCTGTCATTCGTATTCGACGCATTAAAATCCTCCTGAAAAGATCTTATCATGTAGCTCATTTGGATGTTTGAGCAACACCAAGACTAGACGGACTGGGTTCGAGTCCCCGACTAGCCACTAATTTATGTTCCTAACAATAAACTACCCTACCAATTGCGAGCAATTGCATCAATTTTTAATTCCACAATCAAATTGAAACTGAAGCTGGTTGTTGATTCGAGTGCATTTTGGTATGTTTCAGGCCCCGCCGAGATTGACTCTACTTCGACGCCGAGACTTCGACGCCGAGACTCGCCCGCGGTTCTCGTCGCCATCGGAATCGGGACATAGTCGCGTAGTCTGTTACCTCGGCCGGCCGGGATGTTTGCGATGTTTGGAATCCTGTTGTTCGCGTTGTACCGTCGGTCGGAAGGGACGTTTGGTCGGTGGTCCCCTTGGTGCTCTTCGACATGAGTAGGCTACGTGCTGGCACCGGTTTTCCTCTCCTCCCTTCTAAGCTAGATTAGGTTCATCATCATCCTCATCATCATCCACTCATTTACCGACGCCATTAAACCAGTGCCGCATGTTTGGATTTCAAAATAATGCGTCGTTAAACATCACAAATAAACAAATTTTAATAATACTTAAACTCAGTCAACCTTGATGCCCCAGACCAAGATCGTCGTTGATTTCAGTTGTGTCCAGCTTTCCGTCCTGGTCCTTGTCCAGAGTGCGCCACTGGTATTCCTTGGCCGCTAAGCCACTGTGCTCCAAGAACGTGAAGACTTCCACTGCGTTCAGCGCTCTAAGTGAAAATGTTTTTAAGAATTTAATTTTGCTTTGTGAGACTGACCAGTAAAAGTGTGTAAGGTTTTTAAGGTTAAAACCTAGCATACACTTTCTAGAAGGGTACAGAACCTAGCGCAGTTACGCTGAGTCTACTCATGTCAAAGATTGTTGGTAGAAACTTTCAAAGAAAGCGTAAACTAAAAAAGATCAAAATATTTCTGTACGAATAGCTTCTACCTTTTTGAAAAATTCTTGTCAACTGTTGTGTTTTTCTAATTTGATATTCCATCGCGGCAGTAAAATTTGCCACACTTTCCACTCGTTGATCGATTCATGAAAGTGGTAAACTGTCGTTGTTAAGATATCAGCAACAATCTTCCCTGAAGACGGGTCCCTGAGATGGAGTGAACTTGTTTCTCCATCAAGATTCACGAACTCTAGTTACTTGAGTTTCATGATGAGATGAGATGATTGTGACGAAATGCCGTTTTAACTGGCATCTTTACAAATATAGATCGCTTGGATACTCCCTAGTCCAAGGTACGTGTCCTGTCAAAGCGACGGGATGGGCTAGTCTTAATCTGGACCCTCACCGGGAGCCGGTCCGGTATAGGAGACCTTGACGGGGAGTGTAACCTCCCCACCGGCATGGCCTCCCAGGTAATCGGATCACGCAAACCCCTTCACCACGATAAGGTGCTAGCCACGGAGGGGAAAAATTTTGTACCCACTCGGGTAATCAAACACCGGTCTGACGGTTGGTGTTGATGAAGACGATAATGATTCTTCGTGATGAGGTGCGATGGGTCCCGTTATTCTGGACTCCTGAAGCTTTCTTACCTGGAACCGGGTTCCTGAGATGGAGGGCATTCGTACCTCCTCTAAGAACCACAACTCCTGGTTGCTTCAATTTCTTGATGAAATGAGATGAGATCAGATGATATGATGATGAGGTCTAGTTGTTAAGACATGTTAAGCAATTTTACATAAAAACCGGGTTCCTGGAATGAATGGCATTCGTACCTCCTTCAAGAACCACGACTCCTGGTTGCTTCAATTTCTTGATGAGATGAGATGGGATGATATGAGATGAGATGATATGAAGTCTAGTTGTTAAGACATGTTTAGCAATCTTACATGAAACCGAGTTCCTGGAATGGAGGGCATTCGTACCTCCTTCAAGAACCACGACTCATAGTTGCTTCAATTTCTTGATGAGATGAGATGGGATGATATGAGATGAGATGAGATGAAGTCTAGTTGGTGAGACATGTTAAGCAATTTTACATGAAACCGGGTTCCTGGAATTGAGGGCATTCGTACCTCCTCCAAGAACCACGACTCATGGTTGCTTCAATTTCTTGATGAGATGAAATGAGATTAGATGAAATGATATTATGATGAAGTCTAGTTGTTCAGACATGTTTAGCAATCTTAAATGAAATCGAGTTCCTGGAATGGAGGGCATTCGTACCTCCTCCAAGAACAACGACTCATGGTTGCTTCAATTTATTGATGAGATGAGATGAGATGAAATGAGATGAGATGAAATAAAGTCTAGTTGTTCAGACATGTTAAGCAATCTTACATGAAACCGGGTTCCTGAGATGGAGGGCATTCGTTTCTCCTTCAAGAACCACAATTTCTTGTTTACTTGAATAGAATGATGAATTGAGATGAGATGTGATGATGGTAAAGCCTACTTGTTACGGACATCTTGAGCTGTCTTCGCTCACACCTGGTCCCTGAGATGGTGCATCTGTTCCTCCTCCTTCAACTTGTATTCTAACGTTTCTTGCGAGCAGGAAGGCAGCAAGTGAACATCCTCTTGAACCTTTTCCATCTGGACATTTTCTCGGGGCATATTGGCGCCGCCTCCAGAATGTGAATCGCGTCCATATCGATGTTTCCCCGCCTTGGCGTGCAGCTCTTGTGGACAGTTGCCTCCCTAACACCACCAACGATTGGGTGCTCTTCCCGGCCTTCGTCCACCTCTTCTTCGGAGTCACTGCCGCTCAGAGAGCCACACTGGACGATTGTGACAGTCGGAAACAAGTTTTCGGGTGTGTTTTCCTCCACGCAACCGTCTTCCGCAAGGATTTCTTGTGGGCTTCCTTGCACGGGCGCATCACGGCCCTCGTCGCAGGTCGCCTCGTCCTCATCGCTCCCTTGAGCAATCGACGAAAGCACGGGTCGGAATCTGGGTTTGAATGCTTTTCTCACAGCCAATGGCCTGTAACGGATTTTCCACACTTCCAGACGCCAATCGATCTTGTGATAGTACAGCGCTTCGGACAAGTCATGTAAATTGTCTGACACGTCGACACTTTCCCGCGATCGCTCCTTCCTTCTCCAATATCTACCATCTTCACGCAGTTTACGGAATTCGGACATGAGCAGAACGCTACAATAGTCCTCTGGATGAAGACGGGACTGTTTCAAGGTGTATTCGAGCAACATGGATCTATGAGTCGCTAATGGGATTCGGATCAATTCCTCGCATATCTCTCCCGATGGTTCTTGCCTAGAGCGACTGACGGGTTTCTCCGCTGGTTTTTGCACGGCGAGAGGAATGGATTTCTCCGATGTTTTTTCCATAGCGAGGAGGGTTGGTTTCATTTTTCCATACGCCTTTTCAATGGCGGCTAGTTTTGGTTGAAACAGGCGTTTGGTCTTGGGGGTTGGCTTGGGCCGATTGATCTTATTGGCTGGAAACTCAGCCTGCCCGTTGATCCCAACGGTAGGCCACGTTCTCAAGGAAGGAAATACACGTTTTGCCTCATCCTGGTATTTCTTACCTGTCAGTTGCGTTGGAATGTGAGTTGACTTTAGAAACACACTGTAGCAGAATAAAGGATTGCGGTTGTATTTGAGGTGTTCTATGAGAATTTCACGGTGCTCTTGAAGGGTCTTGGAGGAGCGGGGGCGGTTTCTTCGGGCCTCCAGCTTCTTGTCCTTGGTTTGGTGATGATCTTGGTGCGAACTAGATGGTCGGTTCGCGTGCCAATCTTGACTTTCCTGGGATCCGTGGCACGGTGGACCCAGGGATGCATTTCCCATTCCGCCACTGCATATCAGCTGGGCTGGTCCACGGGCAACTCCCAACGTCTCTGTTTTCTTGTGATTTGAAAGCATTATGTAATTTTTTTGAAGAGCAAAAACTTACACGACTTTCTCCGGTGAACGTATCTTACCGGATTAAGTTTCCCTGGATACATCATCGTTTATTTGTTGTGGAAAGCACCGACTTGAATTATTGCCGACAATACTTGACTTTTGTCAAATTCGGGAAACAATGCTTGTAAACGCGACTTCACGAATGACGAGCGGCCTTCTTTGTTTGACCAAAGAAAAGCCACCTAGATTGGATTACTAGCTTCGGCGAAGTCACCATCTAGATGGCGTTATATTTTGTTTGGCAGAAACGTCAAATGAGTTGAAGAAATCTAGTTTAATAGATTCGATGCTAAATCTGATGTAATGAAATAAATTTAATATCTACGTATAGAAAATTTTTATGAGTTTTGCCGCCTAAAAACTACAACTTCCAACGTTATCCAAACTGGCCGTCGAATGTTCAACGCGCTGCCTGCAGAAATCAAAGCAGCCAAAACCGTAGGGAATTTTAAAACTCTCTTAAAATTGTATCTTCTTGAAAAAATGTTTTACAGCACTGATGATTTTATTCACCTATGACCTTAACGTACCTAACCTACCTGTTTACGCTCGTGAAAATATGTATATGTATATATTTATTTATTTACTTATTTTGTTATTCATTAGTTTATTTTATAAGTATAACTGACGTGATCCACGCATTTTAATGTATCTTTCTGATCAAATAAAATACAATACAATACAATGCTTTCCAGTGATGGAAAAGTCGGAGAAGCCAAAAAAGCCAGCGTGCTATCATAGACTGTAAGGTAATAATTCTGTAAATACCTCTAAACGTCTCGATGCTCGCAAGTGTATGCCGACGCACGCAATGTCGTCCTACGAAGGGGTAGGGTGCGGGATACAAAGTTCGCCTAATATAAAACACTCTTAAGAAATAACAATTTTTTACTCTCAATGCACGACACCTCTGATACATGAAAGGTAATATGAAAATAATCCTAATTACAAACTAACAATTTACTATAAGAGTGATAAGATAAAAAAATCCCTAAGTCCCTAGCTAGCTGTCATTGGCCAGATTAAAATTATAAAGATTACTTGAATTTGATCGCCGATGTAGCCGTGTTTCTCCGTCGATCAGGCGACGACGTTCGCGTTGACTCGTCGAACAGGCGTCGTGTGATTAATGAGGATCGCGACTCAGGCGTCGTGGCTCGGGTTCGCGTCTCAACTCGGGCGACGTCGTGGTATCAGGCGACGTCGTGGCTCAGGATTCGTAGCTCGAGACAGCGTCGCCACTCCAGTCGTCGTACCTCCGCTGACTTGGTGTACTGGTCCCGGTGTACTGGTCTCGTCTCCTCTGATAAGCCTTCTCACGTTACCGGTCTCGGTCTGTATCTCTCGACACCACTCGTCACGTTCCGGGTCTCGGGCCTTCTCCCTAGCACGTCTGGTCACTTCCCCGGCCTCGGTCCGTCTCCAGCTTCTTCCTTGCTCTTCTTCTGGCGTTCCTCACGCTCCCTCTCCAGATTACACCTCGTGACTTCCTCGGCCAATCATTTGCTCGAATTTATTCTATTGTACATTTAAAGAACTATAACTAATTGGGAGAGGCACTTTGGAAAGGATAATGGGGACTGGACCTCACTGCGAACGTCGACAAATTCCTGCGAAGCATGTGGCTACCCAGTCGCCT
This sequence comes from Protonemura montana, assembly GCA_947568835.1. Classification (NCBI taxonomy): domain Eukaryota; kingdom Metazoa; phylum Arthropoda; class Insecta; order Plecoptera; family Nemouridae; genus Protonemura; species Protonemura montana. Next base: position 2,741,025 of record OX387606.1, on the reverse strand, counting down.
TTCAACCAATGCCAGAACACTTGTCACCCTTACAAAACTATCAGATATTAAACAGACGCGCGTGCCTCGAAGATTGTACGCATTATGAAACCGATGCCAAAATACTTGTCACCCTTATTGATACCTAGTAGATATATTAAACAGATGGCTCGACGCACATGGCTAGAAGCCTGCGTGCAATATGTGCACCTCACAAGACGTTGGCTGTCAATGCGTTGGCTGAAAAAATATATATTTTCACAAGTAAGTGGGGTAAACACGAAAAGAAATGTGGAATCTGGTACCTGAAACTCTTGCCAAATTTGCTCTCCTCTACACTTTGCTGGTTTTCTCTGATTAACAAAAATTATAATTAATAAAGTGTTTAATTTCCAACAACACTAAAAGGAATGTCAAGGTGTACAATTGTAATAAAAGCAATTTATGTACCTATTTAATGTACAAACACTTACACAAAGGCATTCTTTCATATTATATCAATTAAAAGTATTCATTATTATAAATTAATTGTAATAATAATAATTTTATATTATGTATATAGTATACATTATATCTTTATTATATATGTTGCATTACCTGTCCAAAGGATTGACGTAGCTTTTAAGGACCATCTGATACCTGATTACCTTTGGACAGGAAAGAAACTTCCCTAAGAAAAGCGGCGAACACCTGACGCCTCGACACATTCCTGAAGATGTCGGCGCCAACGCAAACGAAACGTCGACTTATTAACCCCTTTTAGGACCACAAGTGAATTCCATCAGAGCAAGTGTGACACTGACTACAACATCTTCCCACGGCTCTGAACCACTTCACCAAACTATGTTTGTATGTATGTATAAACAGATCTGCCTGTCAGAATCTCGTTCACATTATAACATGCTTCATCAATTAAACAGATTTTCAGTTTTAACTTAAAGCTTCTGTCATCTTTATTGTATAGTTGCTTTGGCAGAGCGTTGTACAGTTTCGACCCAGCATAGACATTTCCCTTTTTGAATAAGTTCAGTGTTGGTTTTTCCAGCAGATAATTTGATTTCTGCGCCGTCTCATGGTGGTGTGTGTCGATACTGGTGTGAAGAGAGGTGAGCGATCTATCATTGACAACAAATGTGATTGCCTCGTGTATGTAAATGCAATTAAGCAACACAATTATTCTTAATAATCTGAAAAGTGGCCAAAATAAATCTTTAATCCACACAATAGCAAATAGACTAGTGCTTGCTTTGACTATAAGTAGAACCGCTCTCTATTGCAGTTTAAAAAGTATAATTGCTTTGGTTGAACCTTCCCAAAGTATAATTCCATCCGTGCCCGATTTGCTTACAAGAATTTGCTTTGAGTCAATCAATAAAATATCCCGTTTACGGAAAAAATGTAAAAAATAAAAATTGTGGAGAGACGATATCGTTCATTTTGTGTTTTTTTACATTCCTTTTCTGAAGTTCAATCACTTTACAATTCTCCCAAACAGAAGGGCTGCAAAGAGCGTATAAATCAATTTTTTTCCTGAGGTCGTAGTAGAAAAGCGCCCGTCGAAGAAAAGCTGGTGAAGATGTTTAATGGTGGTGGTGGAGGCGCCGGGTACAAGTGATCTGCGGGCTGCGTGTAGGAGCTGTCTGCTTTGGAACCTCTTATAGAAAGACCCACGAGTAAATTCAGAAGGATTTGCAATTATCAATGAACTAGCAGTGCACCCGCTGTAAGTGAGAGATAAGAGTGATGTGATTTATTTGAGTTGATTTTAGCAATTTAAGTCACTAAGAAAATATCTTATCGAGGGATACTTTTCAGAAAAAGGTTTACCCTCAAGATTTAGACATTGAAGCCCAAATTAAGTAAATGCATTGTTATTCTTGCTTATTCATTAAGCTATAATTATTTTTCAGCTAAATTTTATTTGACAAGTCACAGGTATTGACGTCAAATATTTCCATAAGATATGCTGCTATGCATAACAGCATATTAGCATAACAGCATATTAGCATTACAGCATAACAGCATATCAGGAAGCTGTTAGTTCGGTTGCCCACCAAGCAGATCGTGTACCAGACCGAAGGAAGAACGTTGTGCTTTGAAACAGAGGTGCAAGTCTACCGCGCTTGAACTTCAATGACAGTAGTAGGGTATAATTGCCGGTTCTAGATCAGAAGGAGAAGGAAGTCATTGACCTCTGTGGGAAAACTGCTGACGCCCGGAAAATTCCTAGCGTCTTGGACGGTACGAAATAAAATGCAGATTCAGCAGAAATTTGAGATGTGCGCGTGCGCATTTTTACTGTTAGCTTGTAGTGTAAGGTGATATAAAATTTGAAGATAACTATAGTCGATTCATTTTGAGATGACCTCCTGCATATAATCATGCATGTATACGTGCATGTTAAGGTGCACTTCTTACGTGATTTCTTAAAATAAATGTACTTTAGATGTTTAAGAAATATAAATGCAGCAACCTAATCTAATTTCCCACGATCAGATGTCACTGTACTAAATGACAAGTACCTACAGTCTGTTCATTCTACATAAATAATCATACATCTGACACTCAACTGCATGTATGCATTTCTAGTGTACTACCTTAAATGAACTGTACTATAGCTTCCTACAAAAATATTATTGCAATGCCGATGTAACATTTTCCCAGATTTTCCCAGCGTGGCCCTCGTATTGCTTGGTAGATTCATCGATCAATCGCTGATTTGACAAAATCAGATTTCACTGTACCAAATAACAAGTACTTCTATAGTAGGTTTATTCTTAAGAAACGTCATCTGTTTGCAATATATGCCTGTGTAATTATACACGATTACTGCCCAGAGTTTAGATGGTTATACATTACAATGAACGCACTTTAGATAATATTTTAGTGGTCAATAATTGCAAATCAGCAAAATGTTAGGACAATGAACTGTTCGACGTTCTGTTCTCACCGACATCATCATTCGATTCAAAGTTATCAGAGAGGCAACAGCAAGATCAATAGTTACGGCAACAGTAGGAGTAACAGAAACAACTGCAAGAAAGTAAGTAGTATAATTATATTTTTATATTTATTAGAAACTCTAATAACCTTATATTTTTATTAAAATCTTCTTGATGATTTGATACTTTCTGTCACAGAAGTATTTCTGCAAATCTAGAATGAAATTTATTTACATCTAATATAAAATATACTAATTCAGTTTTTCCTATTTTTCTTTGTTATCAGATGGACTTCCTTAACCAACTTGGGAGCTGCAAGGCAGTTGAGTTCGGAAAGATAGATGAACTCCCAGAACATGTAGCTTTTCTAATCGACGAGTGGGCGGCGATCACAACAAGATACGGTCGTCAAATTCAAATCACCGTTAACAACTTGAAATATTTTCTCCCCGCTAGATTTAATAAAATTACCGATTCAGATTTAACCTCTTTCAATCTTAAACAGATCACTATAACCTTTAAAGGCACCAAAAAATTTGGGGTGTACCCACCAACTGCAATTTTAGAATTTAACGATATTTAAAATTTGCTGACGGATTGAAAAAAAAAATATTTAAAAAACTGAACTGTATTCACAAATAAAAGAAAAAATTTTGTTTTAAAACTGAATTCACTGAGAGTATTTATTGAACAAAAACCTTTTATAACATTACCAATTCCAGAAACTAGATCCATGTCTACATCCATAATCCGTTTTTATTCACGAAAATATCATATAAAGTATTGATTGAATAAGTTTTTGAAAATTGCTGATGTTGAATAAATATAAATATCAAGGTGAGTTGAAGAATCGAATACGTTTGGTAGAATTTGATAGTTATCTCAGTTACAGATATTGAAACTTCTCCATTTATCCTATCGTAGGTATGCAGATTTCAGATTTGTTTCTGACACCTTTTTCCACAGCTAACAAGTGTCGATCACGTTTGATCTTGTTCAGTCAGGCAATAAATTGTATTTTAAATATATAAGGAGACAGGAAAAAGATGCTTGCAGGTTTTATGAATAACTCAGAATCCCAAATTTACATACATTTATTAAAATCTCATCATATAAAGTGGATTACATTCACGACTACAACAAGTTTGATTGTTCATACATTTTCGGATAGGAGTAAAACAAGTTTTGAATTTTTCTTGAAACAATGAACGTGCGAGTTGATCATTTTCATCACAAGTTCTATTATTAAAGAAATACATGAATTCTTGCATGCTAAGATCTCGAGATCGATGCGCGAGAAATAATGCTACCCATTCACCACAGACATCAGATGTTGGACTTTGAAGCTGTTTTTCGTTGTATGTCCACGTAGTACACTGACGACTCAAAAATTCGTGATGCATTTTTACAATTGGTGGGATTCCATAAGAATCAAAAAATTCACCTCGTCCGAATTCGTCGATGTGAAAAGCAACCCAATGCGAGCCAGGTTTGTTACTAGGATCTGTGTTCGCTATTAGTACACACGGATGTTGCACAATTCGAGGCAGATTGTTTGCAGCGAATACTCCACGAAATAACGGACTTGTGAACTTGTCACATAGCATAACTTCTTCAAGATGTAGTGAATTCATGACTTTGAATCGTCTTCTGCAATGCGTTGACTCAAAGTGATTTTATTTCTATCCCAAATCGTTATTATAGCAGTCACCGTCATCAATAACTTAGTAAAGTAGTGGAGGGGGTGAAAAATAATTCTAGTTTTCTAAATATCATCTTATTTTTTATATTAAAAATCTGTGATTACATTTCTATCTCTAGTTATTTCCATTAAACTATTATTTTCGGAATATAAAATCATATCTACAGGACCTGTTAAGGTAGCGTTGAATCGAACTTCAATTCGAAATGACCCGTTTCGCTGTATAGACCAATGATTTGAGCTCGCCGACTGATCAGCAGTAAGATCAAAAACAGTAAGAAAATATCCATGAGCGTATTCCTCGCGAGATATATCATTTCCAACGTCTTGATGATTAATGCCTGTCCCTTCAAACAATGTCCTATATGCAGGAATGAATAGATTATTCTTGAAATCAGGCTGAAGAGCTGTGGTAGGAATTTGTTGTGAATCTACATACAATTGTAGAAAATTCAAATCATGATTTTCAAAGAAAAAAGGATTTTTCCCAAAATCTCCATTAAACGCAGCATTTGAAACAAATCCAATCGCAACTCGTTTAGGTAACGTCCCTAAATATAAATTATCAATAGTTCTAGATATGACCCCCGCAGGGATTGTAATATTTTTAATTTCTACTCGATTCAATGGATACTTCAGATTCGATCGTTCGAGTGCTCGCGAGTATCCCAAATGCAGCTCAGGTTTGATTCTGACTTTCCTCACAAACAACGTCGCATCAAGAATGTGCGTCTTTACCGAAGTATCTTCTGACATTAAATGAAATGCGTCTTTATTTAAATGAAATTTTAATCGCATTTCAACACCGTTAATAAGCAGCTTATCAGATGCAAACAGCTCATGATGGATACTAGACATTAGATCCACAGTTTTACTACCTTTTATGAAGCTTGACCTCTTAACAAGTCCATCATTATCCTTGAAATCGTTGAATTTACCTGCAGTATCTTTATACCACAGTCTGGAAGTTAAATGCGTTTTTTTAGCTGATGAACCAAAGTTCAGTAAAGTTTCAATATATGCTCGATAACCATAAGTGTGTGAAGGCGATGATATCAGTTTACCATTCAATGAGACCTCCACTTGCGAAAACAAACTATGCATCCAGTTATTGACCGGTCCGGTCACAACTTTATCATCAGCAATTAAATTAGTACCATCTGCTTTGGTAATTTTTGCTGTTAAAAGGAGCTCTGTGTATGCAAGATCAATGAACTCATTGCCATTATTATTTACAACAAACTCGAATTGTGAATTTCCTTCCAAAGACACAATAGGTTTATATGCTGCTTTGTATCCATATTCGATGGCTGCTTGTGTTAAAGGTGTTGTGAAAAGATCGAGCTCAGATTTCATAGCCTCCATCGAATTGCTATGTATAACAGACATTTTCACTTTTCAAAAATATCTCGCACTCTTCTCGATAACTTGATCTTCTTGGTGGTTTTCTTGCGTTGATGACTCGAAGATTGTCTCTTCTTCTTTTTAACAACAACAGCCTTCCTACCACGGTTGCCCGGCACCAACTGAAGTGATTGGCAGCTTTTCAATCGTTTAAGACCCGAGCCCTTCATAAGAGTAAGTTTATCTTCGGCTTTTCGTTTAAGATTCGAACCAGCTTCCTTCAATCTATTTTCAAACGATTGTTTCACATTTTTTCTTTCCATTAAATCATTTGCAAAATTTACTCCAGTCATGAGTCCTTCTTGAGCAAGAGATCGAGCTCCACTTTTAAATATCGGTACTGCTAATCGCCACATATTTTTAAAAAATGACGCTAGTCCACAACCACGCTGAAATTTGCTACCGTGATATATATTCATCCCCGATCCACATTGATTTTGGAAATAATCAATGTATCGATCATGATAGTTACTGCTTTTACACATTTTAAATCTAGTTACGACGACGTCGGAAATGTAGTACAACGCTTAGAACATCAGAATCGAATGAGATAGAATCACCAAATGCATCTCTTATATCTATACCCACACAGCACATGATATCCCTGGGATATCCACAGGACGTACGCAATGTTCAAAAAACATCCTATGAAAATGGTACGTTGTGGGGATGTCCCGGGTACATGCTGAAATGGATCATCCCTAGCCCATTTTATTTGGTCATTGTGAGGATATCCCGGGGACATGCCAGAAAACACGTTAAAATTGGTCATTGTGGGGATATCCCGGGGACATTCGGCAATGGACCACAATATTATCTTCGTAAGTTTTTCAAACATACTTTGTCTAATATTTCACAAACTATTACGTCAATTTGGAACGCATAGATATGCCGTGTTGATCAGTCGATTCAGCGATGAAAAATGAGTAATCTATGTTAATTTCAACTCACGAAACCTCCGACAAAATAAGTTTCAAGATCGTTTCAAATTTGTTAAATTTCTCGAGCTCACAATATGAAACCATGGCTGAATCTCTTACTTTGCAAAAAAAACAATTTTGGGTGATCCAAGTTTTTTGTCATTTACTCGCTCAGTTTTCTAGCTATGCTGAAAGAAACGTCTATATAAAATGTAGACGAGATCAATAGGTATCTGAATGTTATATCAAACAGTCGTTATGGTCCTTTGACTTTGCGTGAGAGTCTCTTGTAAGAGTCAAAGCGTAGTTTTTAGCTACACTTAGCCTTCTACTCTGGTCGTTTATCTCTCTCAAAGGTTAAAATCTGGCAAGTTAGTGTCCTGATAAGCTTGCCAGGGTCTTCGCGGTTGTGTTGATGTTCTGGTTTACCTGATTTGATTGATTATACGAGCAAAGGAGTGTATGTTTTATGGTTGAACAAGCATAAGTGGGTGTACCCTTGTCATCGCAGCCTGGGACTCGTTTCAACACTATTAAAAGTGTTGATTGAATCGATTAGCTGAATCAAACCAACCTACCCCATCGTACAATTTACGCTGTATCTCGATCGTCTTTCAGAATCGCGCCACGAAGTGTCATTCGATCGTTAAGAACAAAATATCGGTGATTTGAGAGCATTTACATATTATTTTCATCTCGTGTGACGTCAGACCACACGATTAGATCACATTATGACGTATCTTTCCCACGCTCGGTGGTGTGGTTAATATTGGATCGATTGCGTAGATATAATATCATCGATTCGATTTCATATCGGTTGTCGAATTAATTAATTCATCTAAATACAATTAAATGTGAAACCGAATCAAAAAATAAAAATACGGGGAGTCGGAAGCGACCGAACAAAGCCGATCACTGAGCGCAATATTGTCACGTGATGTAAACATAGAAGCCATCTTGCCTGTTCAGTGATTGCTCGACTCGCAGTGCTACGATCTCTGAGTACAATTCTGATTTCGGGCTTTATGTGGATTTTGCCTTGTGGATTTTTGCATCAAGAAGCAACAGAATCTGAGGATACAACGGTAAGATGCATTCTTAATCATTATATATTTTGATATCATAATACTATTACTTTTACAGCGTCTTTGTAAGGTTATCTTGCCTTGCCTTGCCTCATGGACCTTACTAGTTACTTGGTTCGTAAGCTACTTTAATAAATGACACCTAGCCTGTAAATCTATTCACTTTTCTGTTTTCAGCTCAGCTTAATTTTTCTTGTGGAGAGGAAAACCTAATATTAACAGCAGTATTGTAGAGCAAGGGTCTGAGCTCCTGGCTTACAATTTATTTATTGGTGAGTTTACAATATTGTATGCTTCTGTTAGGGTAGTGGCTTAGTCATCCTTGGCCTAGCCGGCTAATATGCAATACTTTGTAGTTACCTCTGGGTTTATTGCTAGAGATGCCTCTTACTGAGAATGTTTCTACAGAAACACTTGAACTTCCAGCTCTTCTTTCAAAGACAACCATGAGTGGCACAAAATTAAAATCCCACCGACAGAGAGACAGGCTTGTAGCGCAGGAAACGAGCCAAGCACTTCAATATATTAATCAGGCATCTTCATCTGAAGAAATTGACAGTGACGACCCTCAGCTTTTTTCCAGTCATGAGATTTCTCCTGTCCAGAGCCCGATTTATGCCGCCGATGTAGATAGTTTGATATCAGACCAACGCTCTGATATTTCAGAAGAGTCAAGTTTTGATGAGCAAGCCTCGACCATCGAAAGACCTTTGAACGACCAGTATGAGCCTAGTGAGTTTTGCGATCCAGATGTGCGATTCGATTCAGTTGACAAGTCGTTCCAAGACCTACTGGCTTCCTGGGCAGTGAAAGATAATGTGCATCATAGTGTTGTTAACAATTTACTAACAGTGCTACACTCACACCCATGCCATGTCAACCTTCCAAAAGATGCACGCATTTTACTTGGGACTCCCCGTTCCACCGGCGTTCAAAACGTTTATCCCGGTAAATACTGGCACCACGGGATAAAAAATGGCATTGAATATTTGCTAGGCAAAATTAGTATTGCTCAAAGACAAATACCCACAACCATCAAACTCGTTGTGGGAATAGATGGTCTTCCAATTGCCAAAGCTTCGGGCAGCCAACTGTGGCCAATTTTAGGACTGGTGCGAGAAATTTCCAACAAACCATTTCTCATTGGGTGCTACCATGGGGATGTAAAGCCACATTCTCCACATGATTTCTTGAGAGAATTTGTAGAAGAGGCTGTAAACCTAACATCCAATGGCATCTCAATCCAGGGCAAAGTGAGGCAATTCAAGACCACATCGTTTATATGTGATGCCCCGGCTAAATCTTTTGTGACGTGTACCAAGGGTCCAAGGGACACTCGGGTTTTTACAGCTGTACCAAGTGCACCCAACGTGGAAACTACATCGAAAATAGAGTGTGCTTTCCATACAGTAAAAATATCGAACTGAGAACGGACGCGTCATTCCAACAGCACCGCCAAGAAGAACATCATGTTGGTCTTTCTCCACTGGAAACCATACCAGGGTTTGGACATGTGTCCCAATTTCCACTGGACTACATGCACCTCATCTGCCTGGGAGTGACAAAAAAACTTATTCTTCTTTGGATGCGTGGAAAATTGCCAACGAAGCTGTCCATGGGGCAGGTCAATCGAGTTACTGCGAAACTCTTACTGTTAAAAACCTGTGTTCCGGTCGAATTTGCCAGAAAGCCTCGGGATTTAAAATCGATTGATCGGTGGAAGGCTACGGAGCTCCGCCAATTTCTCTTTTACAGTGGGCCGGTTGTGTTGCTGCAAGTATTGCCCAAAAAATTATTCCTCCATTTTCTGACACTCCATGTCGCCGTGAGAATTTTGGCATCACCAGATATGTGCGCCACTCACAACGTGTACGCTGACGAACTGCTGCATTTTTTTGTTGAGCGCTTTGCAAAGCTTTACGGGAAAGCGTTAGTTTCGCACAATGTTCATGGTTTGCTCCACATTGCGCAGGATGCTGCAAAACTGGGTGCACTCGATAACTTCAGTGCATTTGCTTTCGAGAATTTCATGCAGGAACTGAAGAAACTTGTCCGAAAGTGTGATAAGCCACTGCAACAGCTCCACCGACGTTATGAAGAAATTAAGAACCAATCATCCGTATTTACTGCCAGTCAATCAGAAAGCAAAATAATTTTCTCGTTTGTACATGTCAATGGGCCTCTGCTGAAGGATTTTGGAGATCCCCAATACAAACGAGCCAACTTCAAAAACTTCTCTCTTCGCATTGACCAGGCTAATAATTGTGTTCTTAGCGATGAGGACGACATTATTATTGTCGAGAACATAGTGAGTTCGAGAAAAGGTCAAATGTTTGTAATTGGCAGGTTGTTTGAAGCCAGAGAAAATCTTTTCGAGAAGCCAATCCACTCGTCCGAGCTAGGCATTTACAAAGTGCACACGCTGTCGAATCGAAAATTCTGGCCAATCAGTAAGATTTGCGCCAAATTAGTTCGGTTTACTTTAGGCAACACTGATGTTGTATTTCCTCTTCTGCATTGCTAAGGTAAAAGCATCCCCTATGTCACAGCCACATGGATAGCTAATTCAAGCTATGATCAGTAATAGTGTACACAATTATGGTGCCCCTAGACTAGGTTTCTCTTGCCCTTCTCTCACGCTCTGACGGTGAAGCAGAGAAGCACCAAGTACATTCTCCTTGGTAGCCTGGGCATCTTGCAAAAAAAACCAAGATCCACTACTTTTTATTAACTCACAATATTTGTTTCAGGTTTGCTACAATGGCCTTCTGCGTGGTGTCGATAACCGACAATGGTAATCTTTTTGTTGATGCGGTACCACAGTCATGGTTTGTTATGAAAACCAAGCAATGTTACTGGCCGCCAAAAGCAGTGGATACTGCCAAAGTTTTGGCAGCCATTAGGAATGAAGACCTCCCCAAGAAGAACTGGCCAATGTATTCCGCTAAACTTATGGGGAGGTATGGTACGTAAACTGATTTATTTTGTTGTATCGCGTTGCATGGCATTTTTGTTGATTCACACTTGTGAATTTCATATGCATTTTGTTGATTTGGCCATGGTTGATGTCCACATTTAAATTTAAATGTGCATGGCAATTTGTTACATTCATAGGGTGCCGACAAACAAGTGATTTTTGCTCTCATTTTTTAGCTGACTTGGCAACTGCACAGCTGAAAGCAGAAAAAGGAACTACCTATTCCCGTCTGACGACAGACTTCAGTGACTCCAGTGAAATGAGTTCCGATGATGAATTTCCAGCACCACCTAAGAAAAAAAATAAGAAAGCCACAATGCAAGGTGCATCATCGCTGACAGCACAGCTGCAAGATCTCCCCCCTTTTTCACCGCTCTCCCCTATGTCACTGCCTCAAGACTCCCCCGTAGCACAGCCGCAGGAACATTCTCCCTCGACGCAGCCTCGGAAACAGATCTCTATGTCGCAGCCCCGGAGAATAGCGTATTCGCAGTCTGGTAAAGACAGAACTGTTCCATCGACACGTGATCGAGATACACCTAGCCGGCCGCCACCTCACTCTCCACCTTCTCGCAGGCGTGAATGTAAGCTGAATAAATTAGCCTTTTCTCAGCTTAAGTTTACTATCTCTTTTTTTGTGAACTATTATTAATGCCTTTTTTGCAGGCTTTGAATCGGAAGTAATTCGTCTGCTGACCCGGCAGAAGGTCGAACTTCAGCAGCTCCGAGCAGGCGTTGATCTGCTATTGGCTGCTAGCAGCAAGTCTGCCAACACTGAGGCACCAGCTAGGACAAACCTACTTGTTGAGCTGCTTTTACCTGTCAAGTCTCTGAATAGTTTAGACATCCTGGAAAAGAAACTGGAGAAAATTGATATTTTTTTGGGCCTGGTATGTAAAAAATCTGAATGAACTGGTGGTGTAGTACTGTTTCAAAGCAAAAAAACTCAATAACAACATACCAAATTAATTGTAATAAATAATTTTTTTTTTTAGATAAACGAGCTTTCTCGAGTGGGGGGATGTTCTGTCAAGAACAGCGTTGCTCGCATTATGGAGCGTGTGGTTACATCAGATGTAGCTGTCAGTTACAGTTGGCTAGGAAAGAAAAAGAAAAATTCTTTTAGCAAGCTGACTCTTGCTAAAGTCATCAAACGTATGTATAATGTAAAAGCATTGGTCTTTGCTCAATTATTACATTTGGATTCTCATCAGAATGATCGGCCCGATTAATAATAAAACCGCTTATAAATTACTCCAATTTCAGAAGCTGTACTAAAACTCAACGAAACTGCCAGCGAGAAGGAGATAGAGGGGGCCATCCAATGTTGGTTGGTTAGATCCAAGGAGCGGCTTTTGCGTGCTACTAATATTTTGTAAGTAAATATATTTGTATATAATGTATGGCTTGGTGTTGTTATAAGTTATCAAAAACAGTAATTTATTTGTGATGCATTTTCAGGCCTGAAAACTCCCAAATTACGGATTAAACTGAACTTTCACAACCAGCCAACACAATTTCATCACTCATATTTAAGTTAAGCTCAAGTTTAAGTGTCCTGTAAATTTTTGTCTTTTACGAGTGTTGTATTTATAAATGCAGTTCTTGCAGTATATTTCTTAGATACAGTTTCCAATGATCATATATTCTGTAAAAATCTTTATTGTGATCGTCAATTATCTGCCCAGTGGTAGACAAAGATAGTATTAATGATCAAGTGCAAATTAGTTATATTTCATGACCATAGTTACCAAGCTAATGATGGCGTTGAGGAAGGAGAGATTTCCTTTTCCAACCTACATTTGGTTTTGTATCGTAACCATTATTATCAAGCCAATGATGGCAGTTAGGTAAGAGAGATTTTATTTTCACTTTATTTTGGTTCTGAATCGTAACTAGTTGCTAATCAAGCCATTGATGCCAGTCCGGGATGAGAGTTACTCATTTTTCTTTGTATGCTTGGGTGTGTGAAGTTACCAATACCGACGATGGCTGTGAGGTACGAGAGATACTGTTTTTCAATTTTCTCTCAATATTAAGACTTTGCGTGGATGATATCAACCGTTGTCAGATACCGATATTCTATCAATATCAAGACGTGAAAAATGTATGTATATCTGTTTCATATCATCTTTCCGTAAAGACATATTAGTTGGCAGAAAAGATGTCATTTTTCAACCTACCGTTGGCTTAAACAGCAATTATAATTATTTTTGCCAAACATGTGTTACCAATGCCGATGATGGCTGTGATTGGTTTGAGCCTATGAGGGAAGATATTTTGTGTGTGGCTGCTTCCCATTTTCTTTCAATATTATTATGTGAAATGTCCTTATCTTCAGAACGAAGAATTAGAAACTTAAGGAGAATCTTATCATTAACATTAGTTACTATATTGCCTAGACAAGAGATTTTCCATGTTGCCTCTAACGTGATGTTTAGCATAGCATCCACTTGATTACCCCATTTTATGACCAATCTGTAGGTCGAATTTTGTACACTGCAATACAATAATAAATATGCAACAGAATTTTTAGTTTTTTTTAAATAACTCATTAAATCCCATAAAATCGATATGCAGACAATATCCCGACGATATATGTGGTACATCCCTTGGAACCTCCAAGGCACGTCCGTGGCATATATATAAGAAAATCCCTGGTATATACCTGCGACATCCGGTGGATTATTCCTGGGACGTACAGGGGATGTAAAAAAGTGAGACATAAGTACTTGCCACGTACATCCCTACAACGTCCAATTTATATAAAACGAATATCCCTTATGTCCCGACGGGATGTTTATGGTATGTCCATACAATGTCCGTGTGCTGTATGGGTAGTAATCGATGAAAACTCTCGTTTAGCTACCGGAAAATACATTGGTGGATTGAAAGACTGTGAATGATTTCTTCCATATTTTTCCTTGTACCAGAGAGTATCTATGCTAATCATTCGTGCGAGTGGCGCAAATATATCGCCCACTACGTGTGATTCAATAACATCACAATAAACAAGAAGCTGCTTTTGAAACCCTACATTCAAGCGGGATTTGTGTGGAGACGTTTTATCAGCAACAATATTCATACCGGGTTCGAATCCCAATTGTAATCCTAGATTGTCAGATAACACTACAGATTTAATCATACTATCTTCTGCAATATCTACTCTCGTGAATGAATTAGCTTCGGTAAGTAAAATCTTTAGGTCTCCCGTCACGTTTGCGAGGACACTATTTACTGCGTGATGAATTGCTGACACAGAATTATAGAAGCCAGGCTGAATTTCAATCGTCTTGGTTATGACATCTTCTTTATCAGCTGTTTTTACACTGTAGGTCACTTTATTTGCATTTATCAATACGTTATTAATGAAAGGATAATGGATTTCAAATAAAGCACATTCCATATCATCTTGTAATTCTATGCGTTGTGGTAATTGAGTCACAAAGCGAGTTGCCGTATTCTTCGGATAGTAAGACGCCGAACTATTGCTCAAAAGGGTTAAATAAAATTCTTTGCTACTTTGAATCATTTTAAATTAATAATTTCTGATTTCTTAACCCAAGAATTTTGAGATGATGGGTATCCGTACCACTTGACCAATACTTTCGAACTGCGTCCCTTCCCCTTCGTGGCGATGATTTTATCGATTTTAAATTCAGTAGATTTTCGAATTTGTACTCGTTTTAACTCGATTTCGTAAAAAGTTCCATCGATAGGTGTATTACTTAAATCTTCTATTCTATAAACAGTTAAATGACGTCTTGGAAGAACTTCCGAAATAATAAATATCTCGTCCGTCCAATTTCTTTCGAAACCTTTCTCGAACTGCTCTTTCTCTTTAGAAATTCGTACATGATCACCAACTGAGAACTTATCCTTTTTTAATTTTTTGAAGGGAACTCGATCGTTTAGCGTTCGCCATACTTGTAGCATGTTATCAATCGTCACATGAACTGGTGCGATTTTTATTGTCTGGTGAACAGTGTTATTATATGCTTGAAGAAGATCGGGAAGAACCTCAATGTAACGATAAGATGATGAATAGGTAAAATATCGCCACAACTTAGTTTTTAATGTTTTATTAAACCGTTCAACAACAGCTGCTTTGATATCCGGATTTGTAGCATAGTAATAATTAATGTTCCTCGCTGTTAGAAACGCTTGAAATTTTTTATTTTTGAATTCCTTGCCCTTGTCCATATTTAAATTTGTGGGTTTACGATTGGAGGACTTAAATATTTCCTGGAAACCTCTTATTACTTCCAAACTTGTTTTATTGTGCAAAGGTATCGCCCATGCAAATTTACTGAAAATGTCAATTACAGTCAACAAATATTTATAATTATCATTATATTTACTAAGAGATTGAAGATCACACAAGTCTGACTGCCAAACATCATCAATATAGTTAACAATATATCTATTTCTTTCGAAACGTTTCCTCAATGGACGATGTAATGTGTACGCGTCTTGAGATTCTAGCCACTGCTGCACGAGCATCTTAGGTATTTTCTTCTCAGCTGCCTTCCATAATTGACCTGTTGTTGAAAATCCTGCAGGGTGTGATGGGTCAAAGTATATTTTCTGCAATATTTTTCTTGATTTAGCGTTCATGACAGCTGCTAAAAGTGAAATCGTTTCCAGTTTGGAGCCAACACACGAGCACTTCTACGCTTTACATGCGTGACTTCCTGAGAAGGTGTCTGATCGTCAATTTTACGTTTCTTTCTTTTCTCTGTACTTGAAGTAGGAGAACTCACCACCTCACTATGAAATGAACGAATGAATTTTTTACGACGAATGTTTGATATATATTTCATCGGGATTTTCAGTTCTTCCAAAATAGTTAAAAATTCTTTCCAACCCGTGGGATTGGAATCTTGTCGGTTAATCAGAACATCGGATATTAAATCAATAATGTTTGAGTTATCGATAGTATTTCTTTTAATTCGTACTAGGCCGGTCGAACTATTCCAGTCAATAAGTTTGCTGTCGTAAAGAAGAGTATAAAGTTCTTTTGCAGCAACTTGTTTCTTTTCAGGTACAGACTGTAATAGCTTGACTTGCAATAAATTGCTATCATCTTCGACTTCGGACTTTTCGTCGTCTTCACTATTCACATTTGCAGCTAAGATATCTGATGATGTATTCAACGGTTTCATTTCTTGTTGGTCATCAATAATCTCTTGCTTAAACTCTGTAGGAATTAATTTCTCTTCAAATTGTGGTTGAAATGTTTCACTGGATCTGTTGTTAATTTTTGAAGATACAGAAATAAAATGTAGATAGCGTCGCAAGGTTTCTTGATATCGCGAAAGTTTCTCATTGGCATCCATACTTTTCATTCGAAGAATTTGCTTCATTTCATTTCTCAAAGCGATAATCATGTTCTTGATTGGATTTGTTGTCGACGCTGTATTTTTAAATTTGTTGACTTGTAAACTATTAACTGGTGTCTTACCAAGTCGATCGAGTGTTTGTTGATCAATTAAAACCATCTTCTTGCAATTATTCATCATGTCATCAATCCCGAAATTACACCACTCAGAATTGGTCCCAACAATAAGGGAATCAGAGACCCACCTCTCTGAAGAATTTTCTTTTTTTTCTGCCAAGTATCACCTTTCTTTATCAATTTTCTGAGCGTGTGCTTGTGTCGAGAGAGTCGGCTTTTATGACCAGGTTTCAGGGGAACATTCCCTAAAATACAGTTTTGTATGCACTCCAATATCGATTTGATTAGATTTCTATCAGCGACTTTCAAAATGGCTTTGCGCATTTTTGGTCCGCTTTTGTTTAAAACCTTAAGGAGGTCCATTTCTTTGATAACTGAAGCACTCATGATGAGAGAATGATAAAAGAGAGTCGCATCATCAGTTATTTATAATAATTTAGGAATATAAACAAAATGGTTTACATCGTCTGGAAAAATTGATGTTCGAATGCGTAGATTTTCATCAGTTGTCTGGTGACAGTCAACAAGTAGGTATCCGTATGGTAATTTAGTGGCATCTTCATAGGCTTCTTCCAAAAATTTTACATTTCGCGGACTTATTTGCTTAGCTAAAAATGAAAACTGTTTCCGATCTCGTGGGTTGCGGAAGCAGACGATATAATGAGAATTCAGAGATACGTCTCGCATTCCTTTACCTTTATGGAATAAATTTTGTGTAATGAAAAAAACTGAAATATTTTTGTGATGTGAATATTTCGTGAACAAGTCGATTACTCTGTTGTCCATTTCTGACATCATATCATCTATAATTATTAGTTTTCCACCACTTTCTGCACTAAAATCATCGATATTCGGTATACCTTTGTGAAATGTAACGCGAGAATCAGTAATGGAATCGTGAAAATCTTGCATTTCTGAGTAGCACCAAATGATTTGATTGATGTGTGTATCAGTCATTTCATCTAGATTCGATATAAATCGTCTAACAAATGTAGTTTTACCACAACCTGTACTTCCAGCTAAAAGACTAGTGAATGGTACCTTCCACCTCACTTCCATATTGAAGACTGGTGGTAACTAGAAGATACTACACCATTTATTTGGATCCTGAGTAAACATTCATGAATTATAATAAGTTGTAGTATGGCAGTAAAGGATGAGGAGGTGTGATAGGAATTCAAAATTAATCAGTTATTTATGTACATGTTTATTTATTTTTTATTACACAGCCAACACCTGGTTAATTTATTAACTAATTGCAATCATCTGAATCGCGATCCAGTTCATCAATATCAATAATATTACAATGGCCATGGGCAAGTGTATGATATCCATCGACTAATACATATCTTTTATCGTCGAATGGTGATAGTGTGATCTTTCGTTGAGTTATTGTATATAAGTTATGATTAAAACTTCGAATGCTAGACATAGATGCACTTTGAATCACTTTTTGAAAAATCGATTTCTTGTAATCATCGTGTTTAATTACTTTTTCTAAAACATATCTCAAAACTCCTTTTCCTACTTTCTTACATTTTCCATTAGCTTCTAAAATGGAATACATCTTAGCCCTCAATCCTACAAATTCTTTTATGACAGCACCAGCGGTTTCATCTGTCATTTTACCTGGAACTTTCATATTGACATTGCTGTACAGATGATGTGTGCTTGGGTAATTTGAAGTGTCGAATAGATTCATATGAGCTTTCATATCGCAATATATATCTTCGGTTTTTATATGATATGTCAGGCTATCGGTGTCGGTGAAAAGTAAGGTGGCATTATTTCCATACTTATTCTTTACAAAGTTGTAATGGAAATCATAAACAAATCCCTTGCTTAGCTCTAATATTGCGAACCCTGCGTAAATTGGTCGATTGAGAATGAGACATTTCTTTTTGGATTGCACGGCTACAAGATCATTTGAAAAAATTGTGAAACTCTCAAACGAAGGAGCCGCTACAACTTTTAATAGCCTCTTTTCTACGTTCACTAATTCAATGTTAACTCTGTTACGAAGGTTTTCCATAGTCTTACCAAAAACAGCATTGTTCATTAGCTTGAAGAAATCTTTTTCAAAAGAGTTGGTCGCCTGTTTACGCTGCGATGTGTTAAATTCTATATATTCTTTTAACCAAGAGCTTTGCTTAAATTTAAGAACTCGATGAATTTTAAGAAGTTTTAATCCCAAGTCAAGATATTGTTGCAAATTTCTATAATGAATTATGTAGTTGGTTTTATCGTTTAGGTTTGGTACTAGTTTTCTGACATTTTTTGCAGGTTTAAAGTTCAAGTCTTCCAACAGTTTCTTACTGTAAGGAGAAATCATCTCTTCAGTAACGTTTATATTCTCCGGAGCCACAGGATAATCATTGTGCAATTCATGCAGATTATGTGAATATTCCAAATCGACCTCTAAAATGTATCCAAATTCAGAGTCTTGTGAAATATTATGAATATTAAACTGACTTATTTCATCCTCATTCATCCATTCAAAATGACTGATAGGTAATTTTTGAGACATCGCTTGCCCGTATAGATTGTTCACATCCCAATAAATAATATACGACGATTCAGCGTTCTTATCGAAGTCATCTACGTACTTGTTATTTGCTGATGCGTAACGGGTTGAGATCATTGAAACTCCGCCTCGTATTCCCTGCTCCATGAATAAGTACATATCAGGATCCGTAAGTAATTCGAGGTGGCAGCCGCTCATCTTAAGAAATGATTGCCAGCTGTAACCTGGCAATGTATACGTCTGTAAGGGATCAAGTTTATAATGTTTCATAGATATTTCTCGGAAGCTTTCAAAAATATCTGCTAGCAATAACACATCTGTTTTGACATATAAATCCTGATACTCGCCTAAATTTTGGATTTTAAATAGACTCCAAACCTTTTTAGCATGTTCATAATCTTCGTCACTAATATGTTCATCGCGAATCGTGTTATAAAAAGCTGCTTTAGAAGGTAGTTTTGTCTCGTCAAATTTTGTTTGTGAATCCATGTAGTCATATGGAAAAACGCCCTTACGGAGAAGATGTGTAAATTCTTCCTTGTTTTCAAAGTTCTGTTTGGTAATTTTAAATTTATCCTCTCCATAGCTTAACAAATTTTTAGTGAGTGTTTCAAGAGATGTATTCAAAAATTGAAGAGAGTCGAGAAAACGCAAAGAATTAATCTGGAATGCAACATATTTTTCAGTGTTGTTTGGGATACACGTGATTTTACAAAATTTGAATTTTCCAAGTTCCTGCATAATAATATGACTATCATAATTTTTTAAATTGTGAAACAAGACTGAAATATGTTTAGCCTGTTTGAAGTTGAGATTACACGAGGAATGAGCTGCTCCTCTGTAAAGTCCAGACATGTGACAATGATCGCGTACCCTAAATTCATCGAGATCCTTCGAGCAAATAAAACATTCTTTTGAATTCAGAAAGCTCTGCTCATCTTCCGGAGTAATTATTATCGGATTATTTTCATTCATTAGCTTTTGCAACTCTTCTTCCTCTTTTAAAATGCTTTTAAGGAAGTGAGTGATTGCATCTGATCCTCTATACACAACTAAAGGTTTGTGCATTTCACCCTTTGCATTTATCACAACATATGAATATCCTGAACACATATGTTGAGTTGTTTTTAAAGTGTGCGAGAAATCATCATTCGGAGAGCATCCACTTATTTTCAGGTTTAAACTTTCAAAATCTGCGTAAATTGTGAAAGGTACTTTCAACATGAAATGATAATTTTTGAATCGCATTATATTATCAGATGGCATTTTTATTTTCTGTGGTTCGTTTTTATTGCAAAACTTCGAATGATCATCAAGGAGCGATTGTCTTGAAAATCTATGTAAGCAAAAATGACAGTAAAATGATCGGTGTTCGTGATGAGTTACTGAACCTAGCAAGCGACTTAAACTGCTTATCAAGCAAAAGTGATTCGTCGTTTCGTTTGATAAATACAATAAATTTATATGAGTATCGCAGGAAAATTTTGTGATTCGGAGCGGAAAAACTTCACATTCATATCCAAACACGTTTACAGATATATTGTTCTGTTTCTCAAAACGAGATAATTTTGAAATTTGGACGGGGTATTCAATACCTGACATATTCAAGTGTGACTCGTATTGCTTGTATGCATGTATACGATTTCGATTGTGACAGGGTTCATATAAATGTGCTAACACAGACCAAAGGAAGCATTTTTGGTCGTTGTTTTGAACATTTAAAATCGCCTTTTTTTTTACTAATTTTTTTGGTAAGGGAATGTAACTACTTGCAGCTAAGGGAACATATTTGGCGATGTTAAGTTCAAATCTTAGAATTCTTTCAAAATTCCAATTACTACCTTCCCTCTGAAAATTTGATTTTGCCTTTGCAATCGACTCAAAAGCTTGATTAAATTGTTTATTAAACTCAAAATGTTGTAATAGTGTGAAGTTGCAACTTCTGAAGCATGGTGTTGACTCGCTTTGCTTGTCTGCCACAATTTTGGTGAAGAGTGGATAAATTGTCAGGTACCATTTAACACCGCGGGATTTCGAAATATTCTTCATTAATTGAATTTCAATATCATTTTTGTTATCAGCCAAATATGTTAAAACATCAATACGATCATCTGGAATTTTGAACGTGTAAGTTTTAACGCTCCTGTTTAGCGCAGATTTTGAAAGTTTTCCCCTACCGATTTGATTTAAGCTTTGTAGAGAATGTTGTTGATTTGAAGATGGTATTTCTGTCGAAGTCGATGGGTTTTGACGATTACCAACGTTATCATGACTGGCATGATGAGTCAGCATCTTCTTTTCAATCAAGAAAAATTTTGAACACACGCTACACTGAAAGTGTTTCAAACTGCGATGTTTTTTGAAATTGTCTTTTCTAGAAAATGTTGATCCGCAGAGATCGCAAGGTCCGAAGAATGGTCTAACTGTTGGGACTTCAGTAGGACTGTAAATAAAAATAAAAATAAATAAGTTGAAGGTATTAATCGAATGTTTTGTAAAATGAATCTACAAAGAATGCGTACCTGTCATCTGATGCTGCTGGTGAATTTGTCACCATTGCTAAAATAGCATCACATGCATTCTCTAGATCCCTGCAAGAATGAACACAGAGATTGTGTAAACATCTTTTAGACAATTATACAAATCCAATTTAAATGAAAAGTAATATTCGAATTTATTAATAAGGTATCTTCACATTAAATTTTGTATTTCATTGTTTGAATCCATTCTTCCTGATAATGATGATGATGGTGATGATAAGAAGTTATTTTAAGTAATTTCTATATATTTTTATTATTCTAATCAGTTCGTTTTTTTTTTTTTATTTTAGGAAAATAAGATTTTATGCTGAGGTAGCAATATCAAAATATTTCGAGTAGTATAATTGCTGCAGTCAATGTGCGAGGCGTAACGTTAAAAAATCAAGCTTATATCAGCTGGATCTGATTCCACTGTACAATGTCTCTGATAACTTTGAATCGAATGATGATGTCGGTGAGAACAGAACGTCGAATAGTTCATTGTCCTAACATTTTGCTGATTTGCAATTATTGACCACTAACATATTATCTAAAGTGCGTTCATTGTAATGTATAACCATCTAAACTCTGGGCAGTAATCGTGTATAATTACACAGGCATATAATGGAAACAGATGACGTTTCTTAAGAATAAACCTACTATAGAAGTACTTGTTATTTGGTACAGTGAAATCTGATTTTGTCAAATTAGCGATTGATCGATGAATCTACCAAGCAATACGAGGGCCACGCTGGGAACATCTGGGAAAATGTTACATCGGCATTGCAATAATATTTTTGTAGGAAGCTATAGTACAGTTCATTTAAGGTAGTACACTAGAAATGCATACATGCAGTTGAGTGTCAGATGTATGATTATTTATGTAGAATGAACAGACTGTAGGTACTTGTCATTTAGTACAGTGACATCTGATCGTGGGAAATTAGATTAGGTTGCTGCATTTATATTTCTTAAACATCTAAAGTACATTTATTTTAAGAAATCACGTAAGAAGTGCACCTTAACATGCACGTATACATGCATGATTATATGCAGGAGGTCATCTCAAAATGAATCGACTATAGTTATCTTCAAATGTTATATCACCTTAGCTAACAGTAAAAATGCGCACGCGCACATCTCAAATTTCTGCTGAATCTGCATTTTATTTCGTACCGTCCAAGACGCTAGGAATTTTCCGGGCGTCAGCAGTTTTCCCACAGAGGTCAATGACTTCCTTCTCCTTCTGATCTAGAACCGGCAATTATACCCTACTGACAGTGAAGGTTCTTAGTTTATTGGTAGTTATGCATATCAGAAAGTTAAGTAATGTAATGCAATGCAATGTAATGCTATATTTATTTTTGTCCGTGACAAGTATAGTAAACCAGTGTGGGCAAGGTGAGGTTAGCGGTAATATTGGCATATAATATTGAGAAGAGTAAAGTATAACAGAAATAATAATAATAATAACAATAATAACAATAATTGGTTTGTTCTGAGAGATTTCCATATTTACAGATGGCAGTTTTGCAAATTGCTATAGATAGGTAATATTCATCAAAGGAGTAGAAGGGTTGTTGAGAAGGAAGATACGCAGTTTAGAGTCAAAGGTGCTGTGGGTAGGGGAGTCTTTAATGAGGGCGGGAAGGTGATTGTGAATTTTACTAGGGTCCAGCGGCTTGTGGAGAATGATTGCATAAAAGATGGTTTCTTTATCTTCATTTTCAACTTCCTGGGATTGATTTTGTCTTTGATGGTTGATGTACATTTATCTCCCGTCACTTGCTTTGCTTTTTAAATGAAGCTTTAGTAGTGTTGTTCAGTTGATTGCGTCCGGAAACACTGCAAGGTTCCTTCTAGGCCGGGCTGGCTTGTCACTCCTTGTTAGGACAGAAGGGGTTGACTACGTCACTAGAGTTGGTCGGAGTGGTCTCATCATGGCTGTGCAGTCCTGCCAACTGCACGAGAACAACCTCGTAGCTAGCGATCGTAGCGGCCAGCTGCAAAAGGTGGCGAGAGAGGAAATTAAAAATTAAACCTGGCTTTCGGTGGTTGGAAATCTCTGGTTACGCTTCAGACATTTCAAGAAGCGTTGTCTGTGAACTGATTGTAGCACCGAGGATAAACAGATGAAATCTTATTTAAATTCCAAACGCTTGCAATGCGCGGGGTATTTTATTATTATGAACACTATAACCGTCTCAAAAATTGATTTCCCCGTTTGGGGATCAATTTTTGAGACGGTTATAGTGTTCATAATAATGATTTCAGAAATGAAAAGTCATGGAAGTGATTTATGAACGAACAATTTGAACAAATACAGTAAGAAAAGCACGGCGAGTCATGGGCTTACGGTGAGTAGGAGTGTCTTGGTGACCGGGAAGAAGTTGAGTCCTGTCAGTGAGGAAGGCCCGCTGGTCACATGGTGCAACAGGCGATGCACCTGCAATTTATTCAGGTTACATTGCGTCGGGCCGTCAGTCTCAAGGTTCTGTATCTTACATCCTATGTGATCTTTTGTATCCAATGTGAGTGCTCTGTGAGAAGCTTAATGGAGAAGAATCTCAGTGCGAGTGTTACAACGCGAGCAATATTCCTTCACAAATCCATGCTGTCTTCATTATATTTATTTGTGGTGTTTAACGACGCACTGTTTTGACATCTGGTCATGCGGCACTGGTCTAATGGCGTCGATGAATGAGTGGATGATGATGAACCTAACCTAGCCTAGAAGGAAGGAGGGGAAACCCGGTGCCGGCATGTAGCCTACTCCTGTCAAAGACCAAGAGGACCACCGGCTTAACGTCCCTTCCGAAGGACGGTACAACTCGAACAACAGGATTCCTCCACAAATCCATGCTGTCGAGAGGTTGATAAGCAAAGCGAGTGAAGTTGCTGTACTAACTTTCATCC
Source organism: Protonemura montana (assembly GCA_947568835.1). Taxonomy (NCBI): domain Eukaryota; kingdom Metazoa; phylum Arthropoda; class Insecta; order Plecoptera; family Nemouridae; genus Protonemura; species Protonemura montana. The sequence continues at coordinate 2,716,599 of OX387606.1, read as the reverse complement.
CTCCAACCTTTCTCCCGAACAGAACTGGTCATGTGTATGATAGTCACCCATCCAATACTTGACCCAGCGCAGTGTTGCTTAACTTTCATCCCTCCAACCTCTCTCCCGAACAGAACTGGTCATGTGTATGATGGTCACCCATCCAATAACTGACCCAGCGCAGTGTTGCTTAACTTCGGTGATCTCATGAGAACCGGTGTTTCCAACACACCAAACAGTTCAGTACTCATCAGTAACGTCTAGCAGTTGGATTGCCTTCAATTCATTGAACACAACTGGTCATGTGTATGATGGTCACCCATCCAACAGCTCACTTAGCGTAGTGGATGCTTAACTTCGATGATGCTTTTAACTCGCCAAACCTTGATAGTTGACAGAAAGCACATCGGTACCTCTGGTGTGAACGCGACAGATGAAACGGAACGCAAGCTCGGCGCAGACGCCGACGCCTGCTCGTGCACGTTCGCCGCCAGGTGACACACGACGCTCGAGCGCGCCAACAGGTGACCGAGCGACGCATAGAAGTAGACGCTCTCTAGAGCGTCGCGACGCTGCCTGATAACACCGCGACAGGTTGTCACTAATCCGAGATTGACAGTCAGCACCGACTGAAAAGTTATCTCTAGCTTTGATTTTCGGGACCACGAGTCGCTCAGTTCTTCTGCGCATATTCTGGAGGGCTGTGACGTGCAGTCTATGGAATTATTGATTCCCCTAGACTTAAGAATAAAATAAAATAATAATAAAAATATAATATTTTTCATTTCTGCTGATCACAATTATGTAATTGACTTTTGTTTATTTCGTTCAACAATTCATTTATGTGAATTGGTAATTTCGACCTAAGCTCCGCGTGAAAATATCCGTCTTCCATGCGCGCCACAGCAGCCTGGAGGCTAACAGTAGCAGTCAGTAGCTCTTATTGAAAGGTAAGAGCAGTCTTTGAAAAAATAACCCTTGAAAAAGTAACAGGTACAAGTTACGAAACGTTGGTAAATTTAGTAGCCCTTTACTTAGCATTCAAAACCCAGTTGAAATAGTTTTTCTTAAAACTAGTGCTAAGGTGAGATAAAGTAGACATGAGTCTAAAAACAACCATAGTGGCGCTGTAATCAGCAAAATGTCATTGTTGCAAAGCGCCATTTCAAGGTCAAGCTTGACTGCGTTCGTATTTTAAGCACCATGGTTATCTCGCTCTGACGTCCTGACGGCTACCACCATGTGCAATGCAGAAAGAGATACTCTTACGTGAGGCTGTTCAACAACTGTAGACAGATGAAGTAGAGGTTTGCGCCGACAGACAAGAACACGGCCTTGCTGAGACTCTCGGCGTAGAGGTGCGCCATTGCACTGACTCGACAGAAGTCCTCGTTCAGCCGGACCCAACGCCTCGGGTCAAGAGTCTGGAAGTAATCGACCAGGATGGTGTGGTTATCGGCCCAAAGAGATCGTGAGGATCTCCCTTGGTGCGGGACCATACGGGACCATACGGCCCTCTTCAAAACCGAGATATATTTACTCAGATTTACGTTTCATTTCGCTGTCGAGAAGCCCGACCAGCAACGTTCAGGACCAGTCAGAACGCTTATAAGTAATTCTCAATCACAAGCATGAGGATTATTTTCGCTTTCTATTTTCCATCGTTACCATTTCAAGCAAATGACGTTACAAGGTCAAGGTTTCGGTCTGGGACCTGTCTGCCTTCACAGCCCAAGTAAGTTAGAGAATCTACTCAGTGGTTATACCCACCTTTTTTGTTGCAATACTCATTCCGGGAAAAGTTTGGTCTACTCTACATTTAAATTCAAGAAACATAAGTTATTTTTACGTGTTGGTGAACATATTGTTTAGAAATGGCATTCAGCAGAACCCAGGTATATTCACAGAATCTAATCATTTTGAAAAATAAATGCCAAATACACTAGCTCATAATGATGACAACGCAAAGCGATAGCAAGACTAAGCTTACCTAAGCTCAGGCAACGCTACACTTTGTCAGGCAGCGCCGACAAAGCATAGCGAGAGTATAGTAATTGTTTCAATGTTGTTCGCCTTTTGGCACAGCTTCCTTGCTCCCTTCCCAAGAAAACACACGATCTAGAACAGCACCTGGATTCAATTGAGAGCGTACCCAACTGTTTCGTTACAAATTAACTACTGGATCCACTAGTAACATCCTGGCTGAGTTGCGATATTTAAATGTCCTGGTTCTAGATAAGCTAAGACAGATCTGGCTAAAGGTCAAGGCGGGCACCTGCGCGTGCGCCTCGCGGTCGATCCGCGCGTTGATCTGCTTGAGCCACGCGGCAAGCATGAGGCTGATGACGGCCACGAAGAGGTCAACAAAGTTCCAAGCGAAGGTCGCCAGCACGCCGGTGACCTGCACTACGCCCAGCACGACTGGATGACCGCCGAGGAGTGTGGCGACAGGGAACCCGTTGGCGTAGTACACCTGCACCCAGCCCGAGGTCCAATTGGTGCACATGAATGACAGGCGGAACGCCTTCGTGTTGGCCAACACGTGCTCGGCTGGGGACCGATTTCACACACACATCAGGCTTAGTTGGGTCGAAACCCTAAGCTTGGTTTCATACGAGGGATTATTTTTGGTTGTATATCTCTTCAAAAACGCATATTTTTACTACAATTGAACAAGTATTGTTCTTAAACTATGACGTTTCTCCCAACGTTGTCCACATCCGTTATAATGCCAAAGACTCTCTCTCTTTAAACGTTGGTTTTTTGTTGAGAATTGGAACTTTGCACTCGGTGCTACATCGTTGAGTCTTCTGGTCGAGACTGATCGATTCCAGAAACAGTGAATAATCTTTGTTGTTGTTGTAAGAGCAGTTTCATAGAAACGAGACGAAATATGTTTTTCCATACACATAATTGGTTAGTTGGTAAAAAACGCCAATTTGTTCAGGATTTTATTTTAGAAAATACAAAATACGTTAGTTATTTAGTTATTGTTATTTAGACGCATTTAGGATGCTTGAACTAGGTCATTGTTATAATTTTATGTGGTTCTTTTGTTATCGGAAAATTGTCAGGACTGCTCTTACCCTTGATAAAGTAACAGGTACAAGTAACAAAACGTTGGGAAATTTAGTTGTTCTTCACTTGGCATTCAAAACCAAGTTGAAATAGTTTTTGTCAAAACTTGTGCTAAGGTTACATCAAGTAGACATGAGTTTAAAAACAAACATAGAGACAAAATATGTTTTTTTGTTGTTATTTCATTGACGATGTGGTTTCCAGGTACTTATAGCGATCCGAATTCTAGCCTATCCTATGTCTAGCCGTACCTAACCTATGCCTAAAATCGTTCAAATGTGTCACTTTTGGTGAGAGCAATACTGACTATGATTGTGACCTTGCATTCGCTGCATGTGGGCGAGAATATGGTTTAGAATAAATGCATGATCATTTCGTTCTTCCTCATCCTCTTCGCGTATAAGAGCCGGCCTGGGTATGTTCTGGTTCGACCGGCTGCCGAAGGTCGCTTACCGAGAGCTTCAAGAAGAAGCCACGCAGCTGTGAACCGGATGCTCGCAGCGAGACCACGTGGCTGTCCGTAGTCTGCGTGTAGCTCGCCTTCCAGCGCGTGCGTGTAACGTGCCAACGCAGGCCAGCGCCACGCAAGCTCCAAGAAGCACAGGTAGCTGGCCAGCGACACGGAGAAGAACACCATGCCAGCTGCTCAAGGAAGAAGTCTACTGAGTTTAACACCATGCCAGCTTTTTTTGATGAAATCTTATTTAAATTTCAAACGCTTGCAATGCGCGAGGTATTTTATTGTTATGAACACTAAAACCGTCTCACAAATTGACGCCCAAACGAGGACTTAAACCTCGATCAAATACACCAAAATCGTCTCGAAAATCCAGTGTCCAAGATAGCTCAATGGGTAAGAGCAACACCCGCGATAGGTGGAGATCGGAGTTCGAGTCCCCGTTAGGGGATCAATTTTTGAGACGGTTATAGTGTTGATAATAATAAAATACCATGCCAGCTGCTCAAGGAAGAAGTCTTCTGAGTTTCTTGTGGCCTGTTACTTGTAACAAAGTATGACTCCACCGTAGTGCCACTAGCGAAACTAGCCACTAGCCACTAGCCACTAGCGACACTAGCCACTACCGACAGGAAGAAAGCCTGGAGCTGTAGGCATCCATGTCACGTCCAAGTTACGCGCCTAAACATACAAGCGTAAGCAACGCTGACCATGCAGTTCTGCAAAGAAATATGGCCGCCAAATCATTCTTTACCGACAAAAATGGAGGGCGCTGGAGAATGCCGAATAATGAAGTTACCGTCGTACGAAATTTAAATTCGTTATTTCTCGCAGATTGCTCGCATTTGAGACTGGTTTACGCTCAAAGATTGATAAACATGTACCGATATTTTGAGTCGTAATGAATTTAATTGTATGATTTTTTTTTTTAACAACTGCCGAAGCGCCACCGGGTGGCACCCACCGTTACCACGTGTTACGGCTCGTTTGCTCAGCAGAAAGCTTAACACGCACTCTGGCCCTCTGACACTCGACTGTTCTCCTCTGTGCGGTTTAAGTTGGCATTCCAGATAACCCCGGGTTATGTTTGCGTAGCATGACAGTCATACGATATCAGGGATAGAAAACACTGTTTTGATTACCAATAAAACCCTGGTCGACCATCGCGATATAAGAACAGGATGGTTTGGCGTGTTGGAAACACCGGTCCTCTTGAGATCATCGAAGTTAAGCAACACTAACATTCATTGCTCCTAACTCTCTCTCGAACAGAACTGGTCATGTGTATGATGGTCACCCATCCAATACCTGACCCAGCGTAGTGTTGCTTAACTTTCATCTCTTCAACCTCTCTCCCGAACAGAGCTGGTCATGTTTATGATGGTCACCCATCCAATATCTGACCCAGCGCAGTGTTGCTTAACTTTCATCTCTTTAACCTCTCTTCCGAACAGAACTGGTAATGTTTATGATGGTCACCCATCCAATACCTGACCCAGCGCAGTGTTTCTGAACTTTCATCCCTCCAACCTCTCCCGAACAGAACTGGGCATGTGTTTGATGGTCACCTATCCAATACCTGACCCAGCACAGTGTTGCTTAACTTCGGTGATCTCACGAGGCCCAGTGTTTCCAACACTCCAACTTGTACTTGTACGCACCTGCGCTCTTGAACGTGATCCCTCCTGGCGTCTGGTGGGCGAGATAAGTCTGGGCCGCAAGGACCACGAGGAGACACGTGATCACGACATACGAGTACACAACGCGCAGGCTCAGCCAAGAGAACCTGTGGATTCAATGTGGGTAACATCTTGACAGGTGTATGACATGACTGGATTTCTTAACTAGTTTTGGATCATTTGTTTGCTGCTCTTTGTAGTGTTTTATGGTTTAAAAGGTCTAGATGCACTATGTTTTGTTGAAAAACTTGAAAAGTAGCTAATTTTTATTATGCGTTTCACTAGCATAAATAGCAAATGCTTTGTGAAATTTTCTTTACATTTCAAAAGATTTTTTTTGTTGAGTCTAAACTTTAAAGAGATAATTAGTGTTATAAACAATACATAATTAGCTAACTAAGCCACTAGTTGTTTTCAGGAGAGCCGTCAGCTTAGTGCCGTCACCCAGAACTGGTCTGAAGCACTTACTTCAGCCCAGTGGCGTCACGCTTGGTGACCCCTTGCACGGGCATCAGAGCGAACAGCTGAGCGGTGACGAGCACCCTACTCATCGCCCGGTGGAAGTTGTCCTCGCCGCCTTGAACCTTCGACCTCGATGTCCGCGCCGGCTCGACAGCGACATAGAAGACCGTCGCATCTCGGCGAATTGGCAACTGGCTCTTTTTGTCGGCCTTCATTCAAGCAATATGGCCTCCAGCTGTCTCGTCTGTCCCCGGTATTTCAATAGAAGGCAATGTCTAGATTTTCAGTGCAAATTGAACAAAAACCGTAAATCTAAACTGACCGACTGGTAGGTTTAGTGCTCCAACGAGGTCAACCCTGTAGTGAAAGCTACCTGAGCGGTCCGAGGAGCTGTTCCAATATAAAAACAAAATTCCTTGAATTAGAATTGGCAAGAAATAAACTGGACTAAATTGATTGAAATTGTTGCTTGACGTGTTAGTTTTTAAGAACGCAAAGGCGAACAAAAATCGTGGTTAGCATAAAGAAGCTCAATAGGTGTCAAAAATGCAAAGAAAGTTTGTTTACCAAATCCATCCTTCAATCAACATGGGAATAGAAAGTCAACACATTGATGAGCGAAACAAGGGTAGTGCAAACAAAGTAACGCGGGGCTTTTAAGACTTCGAAGTAAACGAAGCAAGCAAACGGAAAAAAATATCGATCCAGAAGAAGAGCCCCTTCTCCTTCTAGTAAATGTAGATCTCCTGAAAAATGCCGAAAAATGCCGCCTCTGAGCTGACAAAGATTTTCAAAATCCAGAAGCACGCATTAAGAGTCATTGCAAGTAAACCCAGAAGCGCTAGCTGGCGGAGAGTTTTGAAAACGTTCAATGTTCTTACTCTTCCTAGCCTGTACGTACTTGAAACGATCATGTTTGTCAAATGTAATGTAACATTGTTCACCAATAGTAAAGTCCACCTCTACAGTAATAGGTATAAACAACTACCGGCTAGCTCTAAGTCATTCAATCTGCGCTTTATCAAACAGGACTCTATTTTAATGGTATTACATGTTTAAATTCGCTACCTGACGATCTCAGAAATGTAAATACATTTTTAGATTTTAAGACGAGGCTAAATTTGAGATTTTATCACATGGAACACGTGTATATTACGGCTAAATAAATAAATACAAATAATGCGGTCACAATCCGAGATCAGATCTCCTCGTGGCCAGACTTACAAGTTCACTTTCTGCACACTTTTTGTTTAATCGGGTTTATCAAAGGTCGATACATGGCCAAACATTGCAATTAGAATTACCCACTTGCGTGCCTGACCCGGACCGACCCGAGCCGATCTTCAAGTTGATTACCTCTCGGTCCTACATAAGGATGGGCGTTTACAAATATTCAACTAGTATTCCGACAAACCCGAGCAGAACGCCGCGACGCATTTTGGTAAGCAGATTTATTTCCAGTAGCATTTCTTTAAAATTTTTCTCCACTTGCCTAAATAAATCCTGACAACTTCACTTGTTTACCAAACTTACGGAAAGAAAAAAGGCTTAAATCTCATCATCCCTTATTTTAAAGGTAAGTTCAAGATTCGCTTAACATTTTTGTCTGTCTCCTGAGTTTTTTTTTAAGAAGTTAAATATAAACGGGGTAAAGTGTTATAATTATAAATTAACCGATCCCAGCTTTTGCACTAAAAATAGGTGTACCAAGGGGAAAATCTAATCTGCATGGTCCACAGAGTCTAACAAGAAGTAGTAATCAAAATGAACTATTTTCCTCACACAACCTTTGACCATCCGTTCATCCCCTTCGGAAAATGCATGAGAAGAAATGCCTGGAACTAATCACCACAACTTTGCAGTGTTCCACAGCGCCATGCACACGATGGTATTGTTGGCTTTACTGGCCCTCGCTTTGATAAGCGTCGTGACTGGCGTCAAATACCCCGACGGCTACGAGACGTTCCCCACGACCACCAACCCGCACCCAAGCAGTGCCTACAAGCTTCATCCTAGTTACCGAACATGGGAGCAGGCAGGGCCCATCTGCAGTGGGGAGGGGGGTCACCTGATAGTCATCAACTCGCAGGAAGAAGCAGACATTGCTCACACGCTCATCAGCCGAACAACGCCGACGCCCAAGAAGCCGGCTCACCTCGACCAGTTCCACATTGGAATGCACTGCAAAGGTCACATCGGACACTGGGTAACCGTTCTGGGTAAGTGGGTCATGAACACGATCATTGGAATTCGTCTGACGACTGTTCTACACGAAGAGTCGTTTAATTTTATGTAATCATGGAGTCGAATGCAAGTGCCTTATCTGCCACTATTTTTTAGTTCGGAACGCATTAATATCTGCGAGGTCCAGATAATTCGCACAGTATATCGATCAGTTCGTGATTGCGCAGGGAATGATTTCGTCCTAACATTTCCCTCCTGTACACGAATAAACTGCAAGAAGAGCCGTGACAATCATGTTGAAAGTAAACGACAATTCGTTTTAATCTTAAAATTGCTCTTAAAATTCTCATTGCGTTGATGTTCTCGCAGGCGGCAATTTGGAAAACACCGGCTGGGTGGAGTGGGCCCCGAACCAACCTAGCCCCGACCACCCCCGACCAGTCCACTGCGGCGCTCTGCTGCGTTCAATGCGATTCAACAACCTCGCCTGTGCCTTCCATTTCTCCCGTTTCATCTGCGAGAAGCAGATCGTTCAGCCGGTCGCTCCCGATCCCTCCCCTGTGCCCATTCCGCCCGCACCCACACCTGCACCCATACCTGCACCCACACCTGCACCTACGAACGCGCCCACGCCCACGCCCAGGCCCGTGCCTAGCACACCTGATGTCTACGAGACGTTCCCGTCGGTGCTCGATCCCCCCGAGAGTTCGTACAAGCTACACCGCGAGCGGGTCCCTTGGGAGATCGCCAGCGCCGTGTGCGCGAGAGAAGGTGCCGAGCTGGTGGTTGTCAACTCGAAGGACGAGGCGAACTTGGTGGCTCTTCTCTTCAAACGACTTCCGCCCTTCAGTCCGGTCCCTTCTCGGGGTTACGACGTCCTCCATGTGGGAATCAAGGACTCTGACATCGAAGGGCACTGGATGACAGTTGATGGTAATTGTTGCCGATTTGTACTACTTTTTTATTATTAAAACACTGATACCATATCAAATAAAGATGCCATTCACCATATTTGCATGGGGTGCAAGGTCCCTCAACAATATTACAGGTTTGAGTGTGCAGGTTATAGGTAGAGGCAGAACGTTAATGTTACAGCGTTGAGTGTGCAGGTTCTAGGTAGAGACAGAACGTTACTGTTAAACCGTTGAGTGTGCAGGTTCTAGGTAGAGACAGAACGTTAATGTTAAACCGTTGAGTGTGTAGGTTCTAGGTAGAGACAGAACGTTAATGTTAAACCGTTGAGTGTGCAGGTTCTAGGTAGAGACAGAACGTTAATGTTAAACCGTTGAGTGTGCAGGTTCTAGGTAGAGACAGAACGTTAATGTTAAACCGTTGAGTGTGCAGGTTCTAGGTAGAGACAGAACGTTAATGTTAAACCGTTGAGTGTGTAGGTTCTAGGTAGAGACAGAACGTTAATGTTAAACCGTTGAGTGTGTAGGTTCTAGGTAGAGACAGAACGTTAATGTTAAACCGTTGAGTGTGCAGGTTCTAGGTAGAGACAGAACGTTAATGTTAAACCGTTGAGTGTGCAGGTTCTAGGTAGAGACAGAACATTAATGTTACAGTCTCTGCGTGAAAGATGGCCACCAAATGACTACTTTACCGACAGAAATGCAGAGTACCGGAACACGCCGTTAAGTGGAGGCACTGACGTATGAAATTTAATTTCGATATTTTTCGTATGCTACTCTCTAATGAGACTTTTCATGCTCAAAAGATCTCATCAATATTTACCTCAACGATTGATATACACGCAACGATATTTATTCGTAACGATAACCTAATGGGCCGTTGTCAAAATAGTGCGTCGTTACTCGTTAGACAACACAAATCAATCATCAACATAACAGTTTCGATGTCTCTCCCACCAGGCACCGCAGTAGCGGCGTCCGGTTTCAACAAGTGGCGCCAAGGCGAGCCGGACAATCGCGGCGGGTTGGAGAACTGCGGGGGGATCACACGAGACAAGCACCTGGTCGACCTGGACTGCATCTCACTCGACGATTCCTTCCCATTCATCTGTGAGAAGAACCTGAATCAGCACTTGGATATTGACCCCAGGGGGATGAAAAATACTAAGAAACGTCAGCAATAAGAAACACAAGAAACATAAATAATAGTTGAGCTAGAGGCATCTGTTGGGCTTATCAGTTGTCATAATAGTTGACATGTATATTTGCAGTGTCTCTCTGTTGAGAAGTGGGGAATGAAAGTGTTAATGAACGATAGGTAGTTGTTGAATATGTCGCAAGCTCCTGGTGGAAAAAAATGCTTGTGAATTATATTGTATTGTATTTGTATGAGCTAGGAACTGTACAGAAATGGCAGTGTAGTAACTTAGAAGGGTAATATGAGTAAATAACATGTTGAATAAGATAAATTATATCCTATAAGTACTACCTGAAAATAATATAATAAAATAAGAATAATGGTAATAAGTAAAATAGTAATCATTATAATAATGATAATAGTGGCAATGATAGCAAATAAAATAATAATAATAATTAACTCGTTACAGGTACATTATGCATGTGGGCTACGTCAGGTTAACAGTCAGGTGGTGGTTCACAAAAGATTGAAAGTAGATAGGATTGTTAAATGAGAACAATGGAATATTTTACACATTTACTCATTTATAAATTTCTGGAGAGGTGTTCATTGAGTAGAAAGGATTGTTAAAGGGGGAAGGTTCGGAGTTTGGAGTCGAAGGAAAGATGGTAGGTGTGATTGTGGTAAGGTATTCTTCGAGGCTGTAGAAAGGGTTCTGACAAGAGTCCTAGTTTCTGTATGCTTAGTGGCCAATGGTGATTTGCAATGATGTATTCGTAAAATTTTTAGTGGGGGTACGCAAAAATGACCAAATATTTGTGTCGGTGGGCGGGGAAGGGGGGGGGGAGGAGGAGACCCAAGGCGAATGCACCGAAAGAGTGGGAAATAGGGGGTTTGGGTGCAGCTCTAAGTGCATTTTTATTCTAAGGTTTTTTTGGAGTCAGTCTACGAGTTTACGATTAAATTGGGCTTGGAATGACCCCAAACCAAATTTTGGTTTTTTAGGAGGAGCAAGGCCCCAAAAGGGAACGCAAATCCACTTGCTTCCTCTTCTGCATCTTGAATTGAACCAAATCGTCCAGTGCGGCTCGTATGTGGCAATTAGGTTATTGTTTGTATTTTTGTCTTTCCTGCGAATTCTTATTATTTGAAGCGGGTTTGCTTCTGAGAGCTTGCACCACCTTGCGACGCCGCGAAAGCGGCTACCGACTTCCCTACGTGATAATAGTAATATGGTTCTAACTAACCCCTTTGTTGTGAGTCGCGACGCCGACATAATTCCAGTCTACCTACTCTTAGTACGTTCGCATACAGTGGCATTCTTGCTAGGTCTATTTTTCAGTAAGTGAATTATTAGGAATGAAACCCTTAACTGGGATATTTTCGTCTTGAAAATAAAGAAGTGCACGATATTTCGAATAATCATAATTTAATACTGCGTTCCCTCAAAAATGCAAAGTGGGGGTACGGCCAAAAATAAAATTAATAGTGGGTGGACTGCGTACACCCACGTGTATTGACCAATACATCACTGACTGATTTGTATTTGGAAGCGATTGGACAAATCGTTCGTATTGTAGTGTGGAAGTGTTCCGTTGAATGGTGTCGAACGGATAGAAGGGCATATATTTACCTCATTTGAAGCTTGCTAACGTTGTAATGTAATGCGTCAATTTCTAGTTGATGGTTTTAATTGTATAAGCGCGTGTTAAAGTAAAGCTACCTTATTTTTTTTTACCCTGTGCGAAAGTGTAGTGCAGGCGACATTGTAAGCTGCAGGGGCACATGAACTTCAAGTGTGGGCGATATTTCATGTATTTTTTATGCTTTTATGTTACTTTCAATGGATCTTGAGCCCAGTCCTTTCTCGAACAATCATTTCGGCGAGAAAGTGAAGAAATATTTGCAATCACGTGTTAAGATTGTTAACCCGTTATCATGAAGAGAATCGTCATTGCTTTTTCCCCCTAAGCACATAGCCATACTACGCCCATCTACAAAATCAAGGAAATTATACCGACATTCGATGCAGATAGCTCAGAAGCACAATTATTTTCCTTCCTCTATTTGGTGTCTTTGAAATTACGTAGTGACCTGAAGAATTTACCCGGCCATGACATTATTGGGGACTTCACCACCGAGCACGCTGAAAAGGTGGTTCCATCCAATTTGTATCTTCTTTTGCGTCTTATCTGCTGTGGTGGCGATGGCGATGAATGGGAAAGCCATTAAATTCGAACGAAACTTTTAAGCATAGCTCAAGATATTGTCTTTCTTACATCCAGGGGTCGTAAGAAGACTCCGAAGCACATTGCCCTTGCAAAGACGCTACATCAAGCTATGCGGTCAAAAACCCTCGTTAACCTTTTTAACGCTGGTGGTCACTGTGTTGGTTACGAAACAGTCAGAAGGATAGATACTGCAATCTCGAAAGATACGCTGAAAAGCTTTGAAGATAACAGAAATCTCATGGTGCCTCAAATTTCTTTTCTATCCCCAAATCTGTGGGATATCTTAAGTTTGCACATGAAAGGAAACTTTAAGTGGTAAGGAGACGTTACATGAATCACAAGTCGTTGCATTCAGACGACTAGTGAAAGGAGAAGTTGTTGGTAAAATGAAATTGCCTTCGAAATGCAAACCAAAAGAACGGTCTATTCCAATTTTAAGTTCTTACCAAAAAATATTGGAATCGTGTTGGATTCGTATAAGAAATCGTGTCAGATTAAAAAATCTTGCAAAATGATAAAAAATAAAGAGGTACTTTGAGGTAGGATGAAATTTTGTCCCTGAATTTCCTAAATGGGTTTAAAAGCATCCAACACCCAACAACGACACGATTTCTTTCTATCTTGAATTACTAAACCGGCTGTAACTACGAAACGAAAACCTAGCCCAACTCAAAAATCTTAAAAAATGATAAGAACATACAGAGGTACCATCAGGTAAAAGTAAAATGTGGACCGGATTTTCTGAAGAGGTTAAACGGCGTTCAGTACCCAGCATCGATACGATTTTTTGGTTTATCCACTGCTGTCGCCTGTATGTATGCAACTCACACCACATGCAAGCACACAGAATTGCGTTGCGTTACGGCGTTGTCATTTCCCGTTCGTTTCTACCGTTATTCTACTCGACGATTCTACCGTTCCTTGCGCCAGAACAGCTGGTCTGGATGTGCCGTTAGTGTGTAGAGGAAAAGTCTTGGACCTAGTCCAGACGAAAATGATTTTGCATTTATTTATCATTTTGCGCCTGTTTGTTTATTTAAATAATTGTACTAGTTATCAATGAAATCACTAATCATGCTTAATGATAAGGTTCAAAAACCTTGAAATACCTTGAGGTAAAAGGAAAATTTGGACCAGATTTTCTGAAGGGGTTAAACGGAATCCAATATCAAACAAAAAGACGAGTTTTTGGATACTAAACCGGCTGTGATCTCACGAGGACCGGTGTTTCCAACACGTCAAACCGTTCGATGGTCACCCATCCAATACCTGACCCAGCGCAGTGTTGCTTAACTTCTGTGATCCCAGTGAAGGGCCCTCATAACTGATACTAACTGATAATGAAACGATTTTAATCTTCAGAATTTGATATTTTTAGCCCCCCCCCCCCCCCCCCCCCCCTCCCCCTCGATAATTTGATGTTAGTAAATTGAACAGCCATCCAAGCACTGGACCAACTTGTATCTAATAGAACTGTTGCCTCCATGGGGCAGTTCTTAATTCACCATAGCGATCATGAGGAAAACACCATTCATTGTTTTCTTGCTGATTTTTGCCGCAGATAACAAATCGTCATATTCTTCCCCCATGCTGCAATTAGGTGGACAATTCGCTACTTAGGCAAGTAATTGATTGAGTTTTGGTGTTTGACGACGCAAGATGTTACAACAGGGTGTGAATGGCGGGTCTGGCTTGGGTGAATGAAAGACTGACTTCCAAGACGCTAGCATGATCTTCGGGTCATAGCGTGGACTGATTAACAGTGATATTGTGGAGAGGAACCTAAGGAAACAACCAGGAGCTGTCAGGATTTGCTGAAGACCAACGGGCCTAAAAAAAAACCTTGAGAAGTTCGATAGTTATGTACGAGCATTGCCTTGATGGAAAGTGTATTAAGCAGGTATTTGAGAGAATCATAACATGACAGTATTTTCTCTCTCACACACCGCGGCTTGGGTTAGGCTCTGTCTCTGTCTGACGCGTGGGACAGAAGGAAACAACTTCTGTCATTTGCCCTCACTTTTAGACTATATCTAGACATACGTTACGCATTGCTAGATCCCCTACCGAGCGAATATAATGTTCACGCTGATGACAATTCGCCGAGTTAAATCACTGCACTAATAGTTATTAATAATAAGTAATAATTGTTCAATAACATGAATGTGATCCCTCGAAACATGAGCATCGAAGCATTAGACAACTGCAATTCCGAAACGACATGTTTATCTAAGACAATGTTTTCTCCCCCCAGCAATGTAAGAATATGTAGACGAAACAGTGTCTAGCATTTTCCTAGGGCCCAGGCTTTTAAAAGGTAACAGAAAAATCACACCACCAAATGCATGCTTCTTTGCGGGTGGCCGAAAAATGAATTGCTTTTATTTAAAACAAGTTGCCGGGCCCTAAAGAGGTTAACAAATGTATTCCAGAAAATTGAATTCAAGCTGTTCATAACTATGGGCAATCATCGTGGATATTAAAGTACTGTAGGTTATTGAACGATTTGATAGAGTATGGCAAATGCTGATTGCCTTGAATTCGCTGGATGATTTGAAAGTACTACGGCTAATTACCTGGAGTAGGGGCGGTAGTCCCCATCCCTCCTCAGCGCACCATGCCGATGTCACAGCGCCTCTCTGAGCTGGTCATTGAGCCGAACTTAAGCGAGCACTGTAGACGTAGAGAGTCGTGCTCTTCGAAACAGCCCGGATTTGGCCAGCACTGATCGGCAGCGAATTTGTAGAGTAATAGCTCAAGAAGATTACTGAAGGCGAATTAAACCGTGAGTGTGAAACATATTACTAACACTATGATAGAAACAGATCTTGGAGAGGCTTGTCGCGAGTGCAACGACATGCTACCTGAATAACTAAACGCTTATATGCAAATTTAACTGTATTTTCCAGCGTCAAACAAGACCATATTTTCATAAAACAGTATTGCAATTTGATTCAATATTTTGATACTAGACCAACGATGCCAAGGTTTTATACCAGTGCCTTTGAACGTTACTATTACATACCTAGGGTTGGAATGTCATCTACCCAAGGTGCAGACCAATGCTAGCAGCGACAGATCGTGCGAAATTACATTTCCAAGTGAAATTAAAATAGGCAAAGTATATTTGAATCGCATGCAAGCTTCATGCAGAATCTGTTAGTGATAAATTGGTTGCATATTATGGCCACGCTCATAGCTAGCGACGCGATTTGTGAGTAGAGGGCGATTGGCGACCGGCGAGGTCAAGCTAGCCTCGCACGGAACGTGTCGGCCCAGAAATTGACGGGCAACTCCTTTCCACCACGCCGATGTAATTCCGCAAGTCTTTCGCCCATCCAGTTTGGTTTGGTACTCATCCCATCTCAAGTTTCGCCCACACATCTGTGTTTCTATCTGAACATCTTAATGAAATCCGCCGAGGACACGTGCCAACTTCCATCTTTGTTTCACGGCAATGGAGATAAACGTGCCCGAAATACCTCCGAAAAAATCGAAAAAATGCGTGTAATATTTCCTCAAATCGCGATCAGCGCCGTCCCGTAAGTTTTATATTTGGTTCCACTTGGAATTTTCAAACATATTATGCACACTGCGCGGATACTCAAGTTTCGTCTCGTTCTATGAAAGTAGTTTCGCTGGCTCGGTCTGATTGAAGGCCAGGCCAGAAAACAATACCTATTCGAATTATTACAATAAGAGATAAGTTATTTAAAAACGACCAGCGGGTGGTACATAGGAAAATTAACGATTACGTTTATTTTCGATAATAATCTCCGCTTATCTCATCATTTTTTTCATCGGCCTTTCGTTTTATCGAATTTATTGATAATTTTCACTTTTCAAATAAATCCCCGACGTCGGTCGCAATTTGCCGACATTGTTCTACCATGGGTTTAGCCGCACGCGCCGTCCGTAGCCTTCATTAGGCCGATCTCCGCCATATTGTGCCAGAAAACCGTCCGGTGGATACCTGCTCGACCCGCTAGCAGGGTGATTAGAAAACTTGATTTATTGAGCTATGAGTGGGCATATTCTGACAAAACCAACTGTATGTAAGTGACATAAAACTCTCAATTAATATATTAGTAAAGATGTACAGACCAATGCACTAATATTTAACCGAATGCTTTGCTGGTAAGGTTTCAGTATTGCGCAACAAAACTCGGTGAGAGTTTTGAAATAGCCATTAGTGTAATTGTAATTTCATTGCAATACATATGAAAAACAAATATTTGTAAGCTCAATTTCTGTTTTATTTTGTAATTACGCACGTTTTAATTGTCGCATCTTGTCTCGCTGATCCTGCAGATGAATCCACAAGATGGCATGCAAACCATCAGCTGTTTTGCTTTCCAAAACTCTCTAGGATATTTCCCATATCTTTAATATGTTTTGTGCGCTATTTATAAGATTGATATGGACCAGAAACAAACTCGCATGGCTGTCAATGAATGTCTTGCAATTATACTTAAAAGCATGTCAATCCTGCATGTATTCCTGATTTCCCGATCATTGCAGGAGAGATCGCATGCCAAGTGTTCAAAAGATGTCCAAGATGGATTGCATCATTATCATCCACTCGCTGCATCCCAGCCCGATGCATCCCGATGCATGCATGCATCCCGGCCGAGTCAGGCGGTTACAACGGTTCTCCAAGGAAGGAAAGTAAACCAATCGTGGAAACCACCAGCACATCGCTGAGGTCAAGTTAAGTAAAGGGCAGGTCGAGGGATTGGCGCTATAGGGGGCACACTTTCTTTCAGCTTGACAATGTCTTTTTGTTTGTATTTTCTTGTATTTTGTCTCGCCGTGTCCCGTTCCAGCAAGCGTGAAGAGGTCAGGCAGGATCCCATTTCTAGCTGACGACATTGAGAGTCAGAATACTCTACTGTCCGTCATAAAACGTTGCCCGCTGGCTTGGCACGTAGGGTGCATTTTAGCTCAAACACAGAGTTGAAGAACTCTTGCAAATGTTCACCGAACTGATGGCTGAACGTATGATGTGCTTATGACTGATAAATTCACCGCCAGTAGGCGCACTGACCCTTGGGGTAACAGTGCGTCTCTGCACTCTGGGGTGTCTCTTAGCTTTCCAGTTTATCTAGCATCAGTTCCGTGGTCTGGAAGAGACGTCTTCGACAACCCCAACCCCGTAGTTAGGCCCCCTCTTCGATAATGATAACTTCAATCACTCGAATCAAGCCCCGCTAGTCACCACCCAGCCATATCTTTCTCTGCCCCATTGCGTTCCCCGCCTCTTTATGGTACATCGGTACTTGTTGATATCCCCACACCCTGAATGAACAACTGGAGCTAGAAGACATTGCTTAACATTAACACAAGAATATCAGCAAGACAGGAGTTTAAACGATCTTCGTCTGCGCAGGATTTGTATTGAAGGCCAGCTTACGTTATTATAGGTTTATTTTTAACCCACACTTCGTAGTTCATATCCATCTTTTGCGCGTTAGCATTTTTCAGCCATTAAAAGTTTTAAAAAGTTTCAAGATAACATCCAAGGAACAGCTGTCTGCGTCTCAGCGATATTTGACAGGTTCAAGTGTAGGTTCCCTAGCCGTGGAAGTTCTAGCGCGCCCAATCAAGCGCCTACGCAGAACTTTCAGATCTTCCAGCTTCGTGGTATGAAGCCGCTCTGCACGGCCCGTGCTTTACGGGTTCGGCCATTTTGGGGGAAAACACAAACACACGTAGCGCTAATTCCTTGACCGTCCTAGAAGTATGTCATGCAAGTAGACTCATCGCTTCACGTGGGTTGACCTTGTCTTTCAAGGGGTGCAATGCCCCTGGGACAGTTTGAGTAAATGCTCCTGTTCTGCAAAAAGCACGTGCTCGACGGTATCGCGGTCACAGGAAAGCGGTGATTTCTGCTCGCGTAAAAAGTGAGTGCTTCAAGGTCAAGATCTGTAAAAGCCCAAAAAGGAAGTGACAGAAGATTTTTGAAAATACTGACGACTCGTAAGCATTTAGTTAAGTTTTTTAATTGTTCATTGGTTTACTTTTCCTGTAATCAAATTATTTCTCTCTCTCTTTTTTTTATAAAATATCATGCTTTTCTGACTACCTCTTTAAATGACATCAGGTGTTTTTTTTTGTATGTTTTCCTATTCGAGCCCGGATTCACGCTTTGCTGAACGAGGGCCACACTGCGGTCCCTGCCGGGCCACGCTGTCTGCTGAACGAGGGCCACACTG
This sequence comes from Protonemura montana, assembly GCA_947568835.1. Taxonomy (NCBI): domain Eukaryota; kingdom Metazoa; phylum Arthropoda; class Insecta; order Plecoptera; family Nemouridae; genus Protonemura; species Protonemura montana. The sequence continues at coordinate 2,698,265 of OX387606.1, read as the reverse complement.
CGGTCCCTGCCGGGCCACGCTGTCTGCTGAACGAGGGCCACACTGCGGTCCCTGCCAGGCCACGCTGTCTGCTGAACGAGGGCCACACTGCGGTCCCTGCCAGGCCACGCTGTCTGATGAACGAGGTCCACACTGCGGTCCCTGCCAGGACACGCTGTCTGCTGAACGAGGTCCAGACTGCGGTCCCTGCCAGGCTACGCTGTCTGCTGAACGAGGTCCACACTGCGGTCCCTGCCAGACAACGCTGTCTGCTGAACGAGGTCCACACTGCGGTCCACACTGCGGTCCCTGCCACGCTGTCTGCTGAACGAAGTTCAAACTGCGGTCCCTGCCAGACCACGCTGTCTGCTGAACGAGGTCCACACTGCGGTCCCTGCCAGGCCACGCTGTCTGCTGAACGAGGTCCACACTGCGGTCCACACTGCGGTCCCTACCAGGCCACGCTGTCTGCTGCACGAGGGCCACACTGCGGTCCGTGCCGGGCCACGCTGTCTGCTGACGGAGGGCCACACTGTGGTCCCTGCCAGGCTACGCTGTCTGCTAAACGAGGGCCACACTGCGGTCCACACTGCGGTCCCTGCCAGGCCACGCTGTCTGCTGAACGAGGTCCACACTGCGGTCCACACTGCGGTCCACACTGCGGTCCCTGCCAGGCCACGCTGTCTGCTGAACGAGGTCCACACTGCGGTCCACACTGCGGTCCCTGCCGGGCCGCGCTGTCTGCTGAACAAGGTCCACACTGCGGTCCCTGCCGGGCCACGCTGTCTGCTGACCGAGGGCCACACTGTGGTCCCTGTCAGGCCACGCTGCCTGCTGAACGAGGGGCCACACTGCGGTCCACACTGCGGTCCCTGCCAGGCCACGCTGTCTGCTGAACGAGGGCCACACTGCGGTCCCTGCCGGGCCACGCTGTCTGCTGAACGAGGGCCACACTGCGGTCCCTGCCAGGCCACGCTGTCTGCTGAACGAGGTCCACACTGCGGTCCCTGCCAGGCCACACTGTCTGCTAAACGAGGGCCACACTGCGGTCCCTGCCAGGCCACGCTGTCTGATGAACGAGGGCCACACTGCGGTCCCTGCCAGACCACGCTGTCTGCTAAACGAGGGCCACACTGCGGTCCCTGCTAGGCCACGCTGTCTGATGAACGAGGGCCACACTGCGGTCCCTGCCAGGCCACGCTGTCTGCTGAACGAGGGCCACACTGCGGTCCCTGCCAGGCCACGCTGTCTGCTGAACGTGGTCCACACTGCGGTCCCTGCCAGGCCACGCTGTCTGCTGAACGAGGGCCACACTGCGGTCCACACTGCGGTCCCTGCCAGACCACGCTGTCTGCTAAACGAGGGCCACACTGCGGTCCCTGCTAGGCCACGCTGTCTGATGAACGAGGGCCACACTGCGGTCCCTTCCAGGCCACGCTGTCTGCTGAACGAGGGCCACACTGCGGTCCCTGCCAGGCCACGCTGTCTGCTGAACGAGGTCCACACTGCGGTCCCTGCTAGACCACGCTGTCTGCTGAACGAGCGCCACACTGCGGTCCCTGCCAGGCCACGCTGTCTGCTACACGAGGGCCACACTGCGGTCCCTGCCGGGCCACGCTTTCTGCTGAACGAGGTCCACACTGCGGTCCCTGCTAGACCACGCTGTCTGCTGAACGAGGGCCACACTGCGGTCCCTGCCAGGCCACGCTGTCTGCTACACGAGGGCCACACTGCGGTCCACACTGCGGTCCCTGCCAGGCCACGCTGTCTGCTAAACGAGGGCCACACTGCGGTCCCTGCCAGACCACGCTGTCTGCTGAACGAGGGCCACACTGCGGTCCCTGCCGGGCCACGCTGTCTGCTGAACGAGGGCCACACTGTGGTCCCTGCCGGGCCACGCTGTCTGCTGAACGAGGTCCACTCTGCGGTGGAAGAAAGTGGATCGAAACATGAGTATGGACACAGGAACTGTTATCTCTTGAAATGTTTCTGTTTGAGTGAATGCTTGTGTCAATGTTTGTAAATGTTTTGTGTAAATATTAATGTTTGTGTTGGTGACTATGTTAGTGTTTTTGTACCTGACTGTACAAATTGAATTTAATGTTATTTTTACTTGTCTTTCTGTTGCACTGATTTTCTGTTTTTTCTATCCATGTCGCAGGAACCTGATGACCGAGTTCTTATCTTTCAGCGCCGGATGATCAATTGTCAAGCATTAACACAAGCTTTTTTCATTTCATTATTGCGAACGTATCGTGCGGAGTCCTGACAGCGACAGGATTCAAGTCGCAACGTGAACACTGCTACCAACACGACTGGCCGCTTGTCGGCCCCATGGCTACAAACGGGATCATCACCTCGGCCAGAAAGATGAAACGGAGTCTACACAAGGGTTTCTGGTTCGTCTTCTAGTACCTAGCCTGCCGCCCTGGCAGCTAAGGTGAGCCAACATATAAATATTCCAAATTATTTAACAAGTTGAGTCGAGATTGATGAAACTTTTACTTACCATTCTGATTGCTTCGTGAACATTTTGAAACTCGGTGCATCTCTGCCCGGTGAAATTTTCCCGCCGAATGTTTTTTTAATTTTTGTCCCTTGATTCCCAGCTGATTGTGATGCTCCAGAATAGGCGCCCGTAATACTTCGTCTCCCGAGACCCTAGTGAAGAGTGAAGATTGAAACGCGGCTCGACTGACTAACGGTAAGCCACAATTCGATCGGCATTTTCCACAATAAATCTGCTGCGGGAATCGATTCTTCCAACTTCCTTGCACTCAATCAGGAAGTCCATTGAAATTTTCTCGTTTAGCTGCTGGCAATCGTGACTAACAAGTTGTTTGATTTGTCTGCAGTTTTCGGTCACGATCAAGGAAAGCGATGATGAAGACCTCGAGGAACCAGAACGATACGACTTCCCTCCGAGAAGAGACTTACGATGGAATTCACCAGGCAACAAAACTTCAGGTACTCTTATTACCACTTTACTTTAGAACTGCTAGAGTTTATTTGCATTTTGCTTCGACTTTCGACCTGACGTTAACACTAAAAAACAGCTGACAAAACTAAACCCAATCAACAGGTTCATGACCAGCAAACAAAGCTAAGGTTTTCTATCGTTCAAGAACTGGTTTTTCTCTTTTTCCTGAGTAAACGTAGCTATTTGGAGCATGTGTTAATGTGTGCAAGAGTTGTCATGCACCTGGCAACGAGTCTAATGTGACTTTATTCTGTCTTCAGGTGGAATCCATGAGCCGCTGCTTGAAGCCGATGTGTCTTGGCTACCTCTCGTTCGAATCGACGAGAACTCTGATGAACACTTGGCACAAGACTCGGAGACCTTGCTTCAAGCCCTCGAAATAGTAGGAAGGGTGCGCTGTGAGAGTTTTATCAGGTGTCTGAGGAAACATGGGTAACTTTTGTTTGTTAGATAACATATTTCATTGGTTGCTTTACGGGGTGTAATGTCACGTTAGTTCAGAGGCTGTTTGCGTCTTGAGTTTGGGAAATATTAATAATTCTTAATTAATTTGCGTGATATGAGAGAAGTCAAGAAAAATGTGGGAACAATTCCACTGTCGTTAGTCTTCCTGTCCAAGTTTTGGTCGTTATAGGTTCTTACCAGAGGTTGTTTCGTTCTTCAGTTAAGATTGGTTGGGTAGGTTGGTTAGGTTTTGATTAGTTCGGTAGGTTGGTTAGGTTTTGATTGGTTTGTTAGGTTGGTTAGGTTTTGGTGTAGAATGGTTGTTTCTTTGTCACTTTGTTCATCGTTGAGGGTCGCCAAAATAAGATTGATTTGTTTCTAGTTTTCATGTCCAATTTTTTCTGTCTTGTCTCATGTCGTGTGTTTTTTCTTCACTTGCCTTGCGCCTAGAACATGTTATATTGTCGTAAATAAAACCAACATAAAATCATAGCAGATAGTCATACGGGAGAGTAAAGTTTCCTCAGATACTTAAATAAATGTGACCTAATTTACAAGCCATAGGACTTTATCGCTCGCCTGCATAATGTTCCTGTTAGCACCCGTGGGGCCCGCCCCGACGTTCGTTTTTCATGGTTTTCATGGCGTCAAAGTTAAGTGAATGCTGGGCAATTGACTATAATGAGCACAAATTACAGATTATAATCGGCCATGACCACTGACCTCACGGAACTAACGCTTGTAAACATCAAATGAATCGCTCTCGCAGTCGGCAGATTTACGTAAACACAATATGTAAATAGTAACTCGGATATTGTTAAGACATTTGAATTGTATTTGATATTATAGAAATTTTAATCTAAAGCTGTTTAATTGGTATCATTGTATTTACCATGTTGTAGAGTAAAACTCTACAACCGTGAAGCTATTTGATAGGAATATCTGGCTGAAAAGAAATTTTCTGTGTTTTTTGTGCATGTACAACTGAAGATTTCTGTATCTTCCACTCCCCATTCCCTCAATATTTGAAATTTCGGTATTTTGTATCGGCTAGAAGTACCATATTTATTCAAATTAGCTCTGGCTTGTACAGATTTGAAAGAGGGGTGACAATCCGAGCTGTGCAGGTTTCTGGGGACCTGCTGGATGTCGTGGACAAACCCGACTAATTTCCTGACAATTACCTTACCTGGTAATTTGTTTGTAGTCTTGCAGTAGCTGATCGAAACAGTATAGGATGTATGTGTAAACAATCTAACTGAGTTGTTATTCGTTGGCATGGAGAGTAAGGATAAGGGGAAAATGAAATGGTATGATCCTTGAACCGAGGATAATTTCATTTGATATTTCAGATTATCTTGTTTGACGGTTTAATTTAATATTTCTTTGAATTGTGCAATTAAGAAACGGTGGTAAGGTAAGACACAGGCAAATACTATTTTTAAATAGAACGGGTCAAAATTGGAATTGGAAGGGAAGGGACTAAAAATAATGTTACAATTTTTAGAAGAAAGATGTCAGAATTAGAAATAGAAGGTAGTTTAGGAAAAAAATTTCAGTATTTTTTCTGCCGCCTGCATTTAATATGCAAATTGCAGTTATTTATTGGGAAGAAATGATAAAATAAAAAAAAAAAAAATTACGATATAATGGTATTAATAATAGGATGATTATAGTTGAATAGGAAAAGTTGGGCCAAATTTTCCTTTTGCCGAAAGGTACCTCTGTAATATGTTCTTTTATCATTTTACAAGATTTTTGAGTTGGGCTGGGTTTTTATTTGGTAGTTGCTGTAACTACCAAACCGGTAGTCGTAATTGTAAATTTTATTTTATTTTAGTAGTAGTAGTAATCTTTATTTATTAGCAAAATTGCTATTTTTTCTCTAAGATACATAGTTAAAAGCACAACAGTAAATAATAATTTCTTACAATTAAGAGTACAAAATATCCCAGTATAGGGTTACCTCATTTTTTCTAGGAACTAGTTTTTCTTCTTTGATAAATTTACAGCAGTTACGTCTAAAACTCTCGACTGTTTCACATTGTCTTATTTCTAATGGTAATCGATTAAATATCCTAATTCCTTTAACATAGATCGAGTTTTCTTTAAATTTAGAGTTTGGTCTATCAATAAAAATATTGCTATTACTTCTAGTGTTATGATTATGAACATTACTATTATTTTTAATATTATTTGTTAAATAGCTAGGTGTAATTCCTTGACATATTTTATAAATTAAAGTTAGGGTATTTAGTATAATTCTTTTTTGACATTCAGCCATGACAGGGCTTCACACATTTTCCTTACAGAAGTATATTGAGTAAGTAAGTGCAATCTCAGTATTTAAGTAATTGCTGTGTGTTTTGTAGTAATTAATTAAATTTTTTGCCTGATTTCAGTATTTTTTGTGGTTATTTTTTAAGTTATTAAAAAATTGTTATTTCTTTTTGTTTGAAATTGCACCTAAGGGCTTATAAGGCTTATATGGCTTATAAATATCATTTGGTCTATTGCTGGGTTCTTGATCGGCTTACCGGGTATGATTATAGCCTCCTAAGGGGCACTTAAATATCCGCCATGTTCAATCTGAATGTGGCGCTGGTTGGGGCCTGGTCCTACTCCGACGAAAGCTCCGACATTTGCCGCAGACCGGCGCCTATCTTTGCTCTAGCTGAATCTCGTCTATTTAATTTCACTCTCTCTAAGGATAATGTCTGACATTAAGTCGTTCTTTCACCAGTGGTGTGTGAAGCAAAAGAAGGAGCCCGAGTTCAGTGTTCGCCCAACCGGTAAAGACAATCAATTTTCGTATTCTAACCTCAACTAATAGCTTATATTTTTACTCTGCTAACATTATTTGTCAGATGGTCTTGATGAACCTGCTTAGCATATTCCAAAATCTATTAACATCTTAAAAAATAAAACGATGAAATATTAAGGGCCGATTTCACCAACGCCGTTTAAATCTTGCTTAAACGGCGATTAAGCCGATTTCTCCCCACTTTGCTATTAGGAGGATCTACCAACAGCGCGTCTGAGCGACTCGCCCAGACTCGCTGTCGGTAGCAACTGTATGGAATAAAGCGCTGCGCACCAACTTACGCAGATTCTGGTTTCATTAAAACTATTTGTCTGATCCAGATGAGAAGAACATTTCTAAAATTGTCGTGCGGTAGGGTATAGAATAACTTATAGAAAATTGTATTTACTGGTGAGATTTTGGCGTTGAAATACGGTGAAGTCTTTTCTCACTTTAACACCATTAAAAACAATATATTTATTTGGAATTAGATGAGTAAAATGTCTGAAAACTTGTTATTCTCTCAGTATTGTAGATGTAATAATAATTTGCAAATTACTCAACTATTACCTACTTCTCGGAAAACCAAAGGCCTAAACAAAAAGTTTGTTTTTTGGGTTTCCCACAAATTTCCCTCAGAAAATTGTTCTGGGTATTTTATTAGTGACTCAGCAACACGTGAGAATAAAGCCATACAAACAGATTTGCTCTAATGTCGATTTTCAAGTTCCATATGAACACCAGTGATGAACACCCTTGAGGGAGGTTTTAGATTAAAATAGATTTTTACATTTTGCAAGATTTAAAAGAGGGTGTAAAGATGATACACAAAAAATAAGTACCTTTAAATTTTAATTTGGTGACGATTCAGGAAGGCAAACGTGAGTCATTTTTTTTTCTCTCTGCCCTAATCGCTGTTTAATATTTGAACCTCGAAGAATCGGGTTTATCTTTTAAACCGTTATTTGGAGGTCAAAGTAAGAAGTCTCATTGATATTTTGTTTGTATTTCCAAGTCACTAAATATTCCGTTTCAAAGAAAACACATTGTTAAAAAAAAATCTTTCTTCGTGCATTGTCTTAGTTTCTTGGGTTTGCTATTATTAAAATATCATTGTTTTAAAGCAAATTATTGCGCCGGTTAAAACATCCCTAAACCGTGTTTAAGAGCGTTGTAAACGATGTTGGTGAAATCATCCCAGGGAATGTCACTTTCTGGCTCGTATGTATTCATCTGATTCCTCGATTTCAGGTCCAAAACATCGTCAGCGATTTCTTTGTGAAGTTCGAGTCGTTGGGTACGACTATGTCGGAGCTGGAAATTCTACCAACAAGAAAGATGCCCAAGCTAATTCTGCAAAGGATTTTGTCCAATACTTGGTTCGACAGGCCATCATTAATCCTATCGAAGTACCAGTAGAATCGGGCATTGGTGCATTTGCTACTGGAAATAATGTTGTGCCAGGAAGTCAGAATTCAATCCCAGAATTGTTGAAGTATGAATATAGACATAGTATTTATGTAGTTAAGAAAATATTCTTTGATGCCTGCACACTTTATCGTCCAAGTTACACTAATGATGGGACAGTCTCAAGCCCATTTTCCATCCTATGTGAGATTGAAAGTTTCCACCTTTTAGCTCGTGGTGGGGGGGGGGGGGGGGGGGGGGGAGGTTGAGAGGCTTGAGACTTGCAATAGCTTGAGAGTTTAAATGTTTAGTTTACAAAGTTTCTTCAGAAATAGGCCCCAGAGTTTTGATGCTGAAATGTAGCACCTCAGGCATAATGAATGTATACATTAGGTTGGCATTTTGCAGTTTGTTGATAATTTTGATCCCCGGCGACTGGCAAGCATTCTCACGCTCAGCTTATTTCATATAGTTGGTAGCTCAGAATATGCCGCCTTCTACGTAACATGATTTCGTGCAGACAATGTTTTTGCTAGTACGGCAGCAAAGTATTACCGTTGAGTGTAGGTTATAGCTAGAGTTTCAACGTTAATGTTACAGTCTCTGCGTGAAAGATTGCCACCAAATGACTACCTTACCGACAAACATGCAGAGTACCGGAAGTTCACGTTAAGTGGAGCCACTGTAACATGAAATTTAATTTCGATATTTCTCGTAGGTTACTCGCTTATGAATATCGTTACATGTGTATCAATCGTTGAGGTAAACATTGATGAAGATTTTTTGAGCATGAAAAGTTTCAAAAGCGAGTTAACCTACGAGAAATATCGAAATTAAAATTCATACGACAGTGGCTCCACTTAACGTGATTGTTCGGTACTCTGCATTTTTGTCGGTAAGGTAGTAATTTTTCGCGCAGAGACTTTAACATTGACGTTGAAACTCTACCTATAACCTACACTCAACGGTATTACCATTGAACGGTTTGGAGTGTAGGAAGGACTTGGTGTAAGAATAGGATAGACAGTTTCATATCACTTCTATCACACAAGTGTTTATGTGAAATGCAACAATTTGTAATTTGTTTGCGTGGAATGTGCAGACAGGAGGGCTGTGTCCCTACCGCGCAGAGACAAGTGTTTGAGCCGGGAATGGGCCCCTCCCAGTACGGTGAGGCGTATCGCCCCATTGGCTCAGACAGACCAGACTACAACTACAGGGACCGCCTGGCGGAGCAACAGCGAGTGGAGGACGTAAGTCATCGCACTTACATGGCTTTGTGGTCAGGATAGTTTGCATGGGAGGTCAGGATGTTAACACTGTTAGATGGTAGGGAGAAAGAAGCTGGTTGTAAAAAGTTTTAAGCCTGATTTTGAAAGGAGTCGCAATTTTTTAATTTAATTTATATTTTAATAACATTGGATGTAACATAAGATAGCAGAATTGAGAATCTCTGTCAGGCAATCTCAGGATCTCCATGGCTACCAAACATTGAATCTACCATTGAACCTCCTATGCTAGGCCATGATATACCCGTGGTAACATAAGATAGCAGAATTGAGAAGCTCTGTCAGGCGATCTCAGCATCTCCATGGCTACCAAACGTTGAACCTGACATTGAACGTCCTATGCTAGGCCATGATATACCCATGGTAACATAAGATAGCAGAATTGAGAAGCTCTGTCAGGCGATCTCAGCATCTCCATGGCTACCAAACGTTGAATCTACCATTGAACCTCCTATGCTAGGCCATGATATACCCGTGATAACATAAGATAGCAGAATTGAGAAGCTCTGTCAGGCGATCTCAGCATCTCCATGGCTACCAAACGTTGAATCTACCATTGAACCTCCTATGCTAGGCCATGATATACCTGTGGTAACATAAGATAGCAGAATTGAGAAGCTCTGTCAGGCGATCTCAGCATCTCCATGGCTACCAAACGTTGAATCTACCATTGAACCTCCTATGCTAGGCCATGATATACCCGTGGTAACATAAGATAGCAGAATTGAGAAGCTCTGTCAGGTGATCTCAGGATCTCCATGGCTACCAAACGTTGAATCTACCATTGAACCTCCTATGCTAGGTCATGATATACCCGTGGTAACATAAGATAGCAGAATTGAGGAGCTCTGTCAGGCGATCTCAGCATCTTCATGGCTACCAAACGTTGAATCTACCATTGAACCTCCTATGCTAGGCCATGATATACCCGTGGTAACATAAGATAGCAGAATTGAGGAGCTCTGTCAGGCGATCTCAGCATCTCCATGGCTACCAAACGTTGAACCTGACATTGAACCTCCTATGCTTGATTGTATTTTTTGTTTCCAAAGTTTGCAACAAAATTGACTATCTTATAAAAATTTGAGTATTTATGTATATTATCGAAACAAAGTATAGCCAAGTACCCATCCACTATTAAACCTTTATGTGTGTTGCATTTCAGGCAGAGGATTTGGATGTGAATGCCTCAATCCATGGAAACTGGACTATTGAAAATGCAAAGTCCAAGCTACACCAGTTTATGCAAACGCTGAAAATTCAAGCCGATTATAAATATACGCCTGTTGGGCCAGATCATACAAGGTAGGTGACCTGCAATTTTTGATTCAATCTCTTTTTTCTATACAGTGACATTTTTGATAATCGTGGTTGCAATCCGTATGACGCATTCGACGTAGTTTCGTAAACAAAGAACAGCGTGAAACACTATTTTCCCTCTTCCCTGGAGAAACTACCAGTACAATGCCATGAAACGCTATTTTTTAGGGTCTCAATCAAACGCAGTAACTATTTATGATGGTTCCAGCGAATAAATTGCTTGAACAATCATAAATAATCTTTATAATAACTCTTTTCTGATCCAGGTATTCTCTTCATGCCTACAAATTGCTAGGCATGTTTTGATTACCTAGGGTAGGTTAGGTTTTACCACAGCCAACTGATATCACAAAAGTTTACTAAATATTTGTGATTTTCGTTGACTATGGTTTTACCTTACAGATATTGCCGACCTTCACTTGCGATTCCTGCCTCTCGATCAATAACTGTTGACATTCACAAAATGTGTAACCTGTGCCACACGTTGTGAATGTCTTTGAAAGAACGAAACAAACTGTTTCATGGCACTGCTCTGGTATTTCTCCACGGTAGACAAAGCCCGCAACAACTACCAATCAAGTCACTCCTTTCTGGTGAGTAACCTTTTGTTGAAGAAAGAATAACAATAAATTTGAGGTAAAAAATGTGTTTTATTGTTTAGAAGGAATTAATCAGGTGCACATGTAACTGCATGATAATGTTCTATCAATTATGAGTTTTTATTATTTATTTATTAAATAATTTACTCGCGTATATAATTCCAACTATTATTTGCAGGAGTTACACTGCAGAAATGTCCTTCTTCGTCAAGGCTCTCCATAGAAGTAAGTACATACCACCCACCGACCCAGTATTTGGTGTCGTGTATCAGTTTCAATAGCAGCTTCACTTTCCAATCTACTGGCACTAACAAAGAAGCTGTGTGTACGAGCTCAGAGGCACGCAGTTAGTACCGATCTTTGATCATATTTTCTGTAGGTTAGTAAATAGACATGATGGAGGGCAACTCACAATCAGGAAGAAATAGTGTCCAGTGAAACACTTTGCGTATTGTGGTCTTTATGGCATTCTTATGACCGTCACTGGCATTTTGTCACATGTTTTTCTTGATGTAAACATATTCACTGACCAATGTAAAACTAACAATTAAATGTTGTAACGGTTCCCGTAAACCACCAGCCTTCTTGTAAGAGACAATAAGAGCACCTGACAAGTTATGTCGTATCTCCAAGGAGTTAAAGCAAGAAGCTGTGTTAAAGCGTCTCTATTTAAACACAAACCGAGAGTGAACAACGTGATATTCTCCAGACGTGACAGCCCGGGAGACGGGATCCAACAAGCAGACTGCATCCAAGAGCTGTGCATTGTCGCTGGTACGTCAACTGTTCCACTTTGGTGTGATCGAGGCTTTCACTGGAACTCTCAAGAAGGCTGCTTCGGATCAAATGAAGCCATACCCAGTCTTGTTGGCTCCCGAGTTGGAGGCACAGGTCCACGACACTTTGGCGGCACTCGATATTCGACCAATTGATGTGGTGAGAATCATATTAATTTTGGGCTGGAGGTAATCACTGTATTAATCATTGGTACTGAATGAACATCAGCAAAGATACTTTGGCTTAACATTTTTTCTCAGTTCTTATTTCAACAGTTTTGGGACAGATTTTCAAAGTGAAATTCTTACTAATACGGCTACTTATGTCATCCGTGACATTACTGATGCTATTTTTCGTTACCTAATCAAAAGTTGGACAAAACTTAGATCGGACATTTTCATTCACTAGTGCTCATTGTGATACTCCTAACCTTTCTTCCTGTCGTGAAATCTAGTCACTCTTCTGCAATGTGTTCAATTCAACATGCAACGAGGATTAACATCTATCACGCAATAACAAAGTCGCTGATTTCTCTGGACTTTGATGACATTTTGCAGACGGGACTGTATATTTTGATGGGACTTAACAAAAAGTGCAAGTTTATGCAAGTTTCAGGTCATGTTTGGAAGCATGTTGATTTCCTGGTATGTAATTTAAAAATACAGTTGAAGTGCAAACTGGTTCTACTTTAGGTTCTGCAGCTAGGATGAGTTTATTTGCAAACATTGTTGTGATTCAGCTTTGCAAAATAAATTTTTGCTAGCAGGAACCTCGCTTGTGTGTTCCAGAGCGGTGCCCCTCCTTTGTCTCTGCTGTCCAGCCACGTTCTGGACGAGTTTGTCGCGTCGAAGGTGCAAGCCGCAGGCGTGGTTCCGTGGTCCCCGCCGCAGCCCAACTGGAACCCGTGGACCGGCTGCAACATCGACGAGGGCCCGCTAGCGACTGCCACGCTAGACGACCTCAGCGCTCAGCTCGCCACCGAGTTTGCTGACCGCATGCAGCAGGACACGGCGCTGACCGCTTCTGTCAAGGAACGAGACCAACTGCCTGTGTCGGCCATGAAGGGTGAGGAACTTACTGCAGCGCGCTAGATTTGTTTTTCATCCATTCATCTTCACTTCAAGCATGAGACTTAATTTTCCAAATCATTTTCTTCTTCTTTAAACAGCGTTTTACACACCAAATTCTTGCACGCATTATTATTATAAAAAATTCTACTATCCTCTCAAAAATTCTGTGTCCAAGTAGCTCAAGGGTCATTCGGCATTCCATATCAAGTGCCCGCCACTCAAAACCTTCACTAACTCAGAATTTGACGAAATTTTCATGAGGTTTAGAACACTAAAAATAACAACCCCTTGTTAAATGTTTTTGCCGTACGCCTAGCAGTTTGTCCATGGCAGAGGATGAGAAACCAAATATTTTACTTTTTGCCCCGCACGACAATTCACTACATTCACTCTAGCGTTTGAACAAATAAACATAAAAGGATGAGACTAGTTCTAAAATGATAATCTTGCTTAAATTTACAAGAAAAAATACATCAATTTAAATTGCTTACCTATCAAGTTTAGGGGTGAAAAAAATCCATCCTTAAATTTCAACCCTTAATAACTCAAGAAGTCTTTATTTCCCTAATGTGTTTTTTTCAAGTATTTCCTGCCCAATATCTTAAAAAAAAAAAAAAATCATTAACAGCCATATGATCAGAAGTTCTGATTTTTTTACTGTGTAGATGTGTATGAATTTAGAAGTGCTTTTGCATGTGTTTGTTGGGCATGAACCATGCAATTGAAGTCGGAAGCATTCACTTATCCTAAGTTTGTCATATCATAAATATAGCTTGAAAAGGTGTGTAGTTGGCATGGAGTCAAGCTGAAAGTTTGAAAGGCTCTTCTCTTCTCAAGCAAAAATTTATTTTTTGTTGGTGCTTACGCTTTCGGCGAGCAGGGAAAATACTATATGGGTGAAAGATTTCCTGCCTGCAGCAAATCATGGAATTGAATGAAATTAGGTTGCAAATGTCTTACCACTTGCCAGTCAATGCAGAGTTTCAAAAGAAAATCTTTCGTTAAAGTTGTGTCGTGTTTTGTCGGGGTGTGGTTCTGATCGAATCTCTGTTGTCTTGGTTACAGGAGTCATCATGACCGCAATCAACGACAACCCGGTCGTCATCATCCGTGGAAACACAGGCTGTGGGAAAACCACGCAGGTATGTGGAGTTGTTGGGAATTATTATTTATTTACTTGTTAATATTATTTGCTCAGGTATAACATTAATTACCTGAGGCTAATAGAATTACAATAGTGTTTGTAGAATTTACAACATAATTACATAGAATTTTGTGGTTAGTTGATAGATTCACAGTGGTATTTTGCATTTTTGGAAAATTTAGTAATTTCATCATGGTAAGAAACCAGCAAGCGAAGGATGGACACAGAGACAGACTGGAAAAATGTGCGACCGGACTGGGGAATGAACCTGGGACCTCTCAAATGCCGGTCGCCTTATAGTCTTTGAGCCCTATGGCTTAGGCTTTGTGTAAAACAAGAAAAATACAGTTTTTAGCACAGAGTTAAAATCAAAAGGGAACGTTTTGCATTTTAGAAATATGTTAATGTTTTGCCCGGCACTATTTTCTTTGAACAAAAAGTGGGGTTTAAAGTTTCACCCACCAATGATCGTAGTTCAAATTTGAAATGGATGTAAGCACGATGAGAAAATATTGACAGCTCGGTCATTCCATGTCAAATCAACACAAAAAAAAAGTGACCCAATCATTTATAATTCTTAAGAACGGTGGGTGAGCAAAAAACAAAAATTAGGCTTGGGACGGAATAAAACGGTTAACATTTTTTTTTTTAAATCTTGCACCGTTCTTGCACAGTAGCCGTTTGAACTTGAGCACTTTTGGGTGCACTTAATTACTTTTCGTCTTGTAAGGTAATGACCCGTTAAAGATAACGAACAAATTAAAATTACTGTTGGGATGCTGAGAAAATTTCAAATAAGTTAGGGTAAACAAAATGCATAAGAATGACAAAAATTACCCCTAATAAACAAACATCCCCCTAAATTAAAAATAAAGTTGATCGCTCATATTTTTACTTTCACCAAAATTTAACGGGACATCATAAGCTTCTCTGAAAGTTTCCTGGAATGATTTTATCTCCATTCTAGCTATACGACTATGAGCTATTAGCTCATATTGTTATCTCCCGATCGGTCCAATTTTTAGGGGTTACATATGTTTTGAATTCAAAACATATATTTCAGAATTGTGCCTTCTAGTTTTTCATTACAAGGAACACTAATAAGTAACCTCTCAAAAATTGATGCCCAAAACGGGGACTCAAACCCTGATCTCCACCTGTCGCGGTTGTTTCTATAACCAAGGGGACACTGACTTTTCGAGACGATTATATAACTACAAGACACAAGTCTTATTATTGTATTACATTATTATCTGTTATTACTTATTATAAATATATAATATATTATATATTATACAATAATTCACTATTATAATATAATATATTATACAAATTGGCTTGAATCCACATGAAAATATAAAGCTCTCAAGAAATGTTCATTTCAGAATTTAAGCCAGTTTTTAAGGTAGATAATCTTTTTTGCTGTGTTGTTCTGAAGTAGAATGACCCAGTGGGCAGTGACAGAAGACAGTCTTGACCGGTGTCCCGCCTTGTCTAGGTGTGTCAGTACATCTTGGACGACTACATTCGATCAGGAGCTGGCGGCTATTGCAACGTTGTCGTCACTCAGCCTCGACGTATTTCTGCCGTCTCGGTCTCTGATCGAGTCGCCAGTGAACGATGCGAACGACTCGGCGAGAGCGTAGGGTACAGCGTGCGTTTCGAATCAGCCCTACCACGGCCATATGGAGGTTCGACTTAAGAAACATTTAGATATCATGAAATGTTGGGACTATTTACTTTTTATTTATTTATTTGTTTATTAATAGCTTTGGTAATACAATAATTACCTGATTCTAGTAGAATTACAACAGTGTTTGTAGAATTTACAATATAATTACATAGAATTTTGTGGTTTTTAAATGTACAGTAGTATTTAACATTTTTTGGAAATGTAGTCATTATGTCATGTCATGGCCCATGGGGCAGCACATTCTACAGTCTAATTCAAGTCTAATTGATCGGGCTAAGAAGGCTTGATAGCCCATGTCGTGTACCTAGGGAGGTACATTTTCAGAGGGTAGGTCTACTAATAAAGCAAGTTAAAATCAAGTTCAGCCTGATGTTGGTGAAATGGTCCCTGAGTTGAGCAACACCACTGATTGTTCCTCCATGTTCCTCCAGGTATAATGTTCTGCACGGTCGGTGTTTTGCTGCGCAAGCTGGAGAACGGTCTGCGTGGAGTGAGCCACGTGATCGTCGATGAAATCCACGAGCGCGACGTCAACTCCGACTTCATCATGGTGGTCCTTCGAGACATGATCCACACGTACCCTGACCTGCGGCTCATCCTCATGTCCGCCACCATCGACACGACCCTCTTCAGCAACTACTTCAACCACTGCCCGGTCATCGAAGTCCCCGGCAGGGCATTCCCGGTGCAAGGTATGGTCCGAGTCATAGCGCTAATGCTAAACGGCCTGTCATTGGGTTTACAGGTTTAGTCACAGTCACACCGCTCATGTAAAACGTCCTGCCATTGGGCTTACAGGTTTAGTCAGACTCGCAGCGCTAATGTTAAACGTCCTGCCATTGGTTTACAGGTTTAGTCAGAGTCGCAGCGCTAATGTTAAACGTCCTGTCATTGGGTTTACAGGTTTAGTAAGAGTCACAGCGCTAGTGTAAAACGTCCTGCCATTAGTTTACAGGTTTAGTCACAGCGCTAATGTTAAACGCCCTGCCATTGGTTTACAGGTTTAGTCAGACTCGCAGCGCTAATGTTAAACGTCCTGCCATTGGTTTACAGGTTTAGTCAGAGTCACAGCGCTAATGTTAAACGCCCTGCCATTGGTTTACAGGTTTAGTCAGACTCGCAGCGCTAATGTTAAACGTCCTGCCATTGGTTTACAGGTTTAGTCAGAGTCACAGCGCTAATGTTAAACGTCCTGTCATTGGTTTACAGGTTTAGTCAGAGTCACAGCGCTAATGTTAAACGGCCTGTCATTGGGTTTACAGGTTTAGTCACAGTCACACCGCTCATGTAAAACGTCCTGCCATTGGGCTTACAGGTTTAGTCAGACTCGCAGCGCTAATGTTAAACGTCCTGCCATTGGTTTACAGGTTTAGTCAGAGTCACAGCGCTAATGTTAAACGTCCTGCCATTGGTTTACAGGTTTAGTCAGAGTCACAGCGCTAATGTTAAACGTCCTGCCATTGGTTTACAGGTTTAGTCAGTCACAGCGCTTATGTTTAACGTCCTGCCATTGGTTTACAGGTTTAGTCAGAGTCACAGCGCTAATGTTAAACGTCCTGTCATTGGTTTACAGGTTTAGTCAGAGTCACAGCGCTAATGTTAAACGTCCTGCCATTGGTTTACAGGTTTAGTCAGTCACAGCGCTAATGTTAAACGTCCTGCCATTGGTTTACAAGTTTAGTCACGGCGCTAATGTTAATCGCTTTTATTGCAGAATACTTCTTAGAAGACTGCGTCGAGATGTTAAACTTTGTACCGGTGCCCGACGGTCGAAAGCACAGGGACGATGATGGTGCGCCCGAGGAGGGCGATGAGAACATGAACAAGGTCGTCTCAACTGACTACAAGGTTACCACCCGCAACGCGATGGCAAACCTCAGCGAAAAGGAGATCAGCTTCCAACTAATCGAGGAGCTGCTCAAGTTAGTACATACATACACATCATACACATGACCATCAAACACATGACCATCATACACATGACCATCATACACATGACCATCATACACATGACCATCATACACATGACCATCAAACACATGACCATCATACACATGACCATCATACACATGATCATCATACAAATGACCATCATACACATGACCATCATACACATGACCATCATACACATGACCATCAAACACATGACCATCATACACATGACCATCATACACATGATCATCATACACATGACCATCAAACACATGACCATCATACACATGACCATCATACACATGACCATCATACACATGACCATCATACACATGACCATCATACACATGACCATCATACACATGACCATCAAACACATGACCATCATACACATGACCATCAAACACATGACCATCAAACACATGACCATCATACACATGACCATCATACACATGATCATCATACACATGACCATCATACACATGACCAGTTCTGTTCGGAAGAGAGGTTGGAGGGATGAAAGTTAAGCAACACTGCGCTTAGTCAGGTATTGGATGGGTGACAATCATACACATGACCAGTTCTGTTTGGGAGAGAGGTTGGAGGGTTCAAAGTAAGTACAGCAACTTCACTTGCTTTGCTTATCATCCTCTTGACAGCATGGATTTGTGGTGGAATCCTGTTGTTCGAGTTGTACCGTCCTTCGGAAGGAACGTTAAGCCGGTGGTCCCCTTGGTGCCCTTGGTGGTCCCCTTCTATGCTAGATTAGGTTCATCATCATCCTCATCATCATCCACTCATTCACTAACGCTATTAGACCAGTGCCGCATGGCCAGATGTCAAAACAGTGCGTCGTTAAACACCACAAACCAATCGATCACATAATAAGTCTGCTTGTTTAACTTGTAGATACATCAAGGGTCTGTCTCGTCCGGGAGCGGTGCTTATATTCTTGCCGGGCTGGAACTTGATCTTTGCTTTGCTGCGTCACCTGCAGCAACACCCCGTGTTTGGCGGCTCCAGCTTCTCCGTGCTGCCGCTTCACTCGCAGATCCCTCGAGAGGACCAACGTCGCGTGTTTGAACCCGTCCCAGACGGAGTCACCAAGGTATGCTCATTTATAATTTTAGTCTAAGTCTTAAAACTAAGAAATACACTAATCTATTATCACTATTGTAATCTATTATCTATTATTAAATCACTATTGCGACAGGTGGAGATCGGGGTTTGAGTCCCCGTTTGTGCATCAATTTTTGAGACGGTTATAGTGTTCATAATAATAAAATACCTCGCGCATACCAAGCGTTTGTAGTTTAATTAAGATCCCAACTAAGTTGTGAACTACTCTACCTACTTGTGTACAACCTCGAACTACGAAACTGTTTCACTGTCAAATTTAGCCAACGCTAATCCAATTCCAAACCCGATTGAACTTCTCAAAGGCATGCATCGTCTTTGTCAGATGCTTGGACCATGCTGGGGCTATTCTCTTTAATCATCTACCCACAAGAATAAACAAATGACATAAGACAAAGTCATAGAAAGACAAAGAACAAACGGAGAACCTAGAAATTAAATCGTTCCACAGTTTAAAAAAATTTCTTAACGCTTAAGCAAATAAACAAAAATGTATTTTATTATTATGAACACTATAACCGTCTCAAAAATTGATGCCTAAATGATTCCAAATGATCCCCGTTTGGGCATCAATTTTTGAGACGGTTATAGTGTTAATAATAATAAAATACCCCGCGCATTGCAAGCGTTTGCAACTTAAATAAGATTTCATCATAAAGACAAAAATGTATATTTTATCTGTTATTTATCTGTATGATTCTTTCTATAACAATTATTTCTTTACTGAAATAAAGGAAATAATTATTATTATTACAGATCATACTGTCGACCAACATCGCGGAGACTTCGGTGACGATCAACGACGTTGTCTACGTCATCGACAGTTGCAAGTCGAAGATGAAGCTGTTCACGTCCCACAACAACATGACCAACTACGCCACGGTTTGGGCTTCGAAAACTAACCTCGAACAACGCAAGGGCCGAGCCGGGCGAGTCAGCGCCGGCTTCTGCTTCCACCTGCTAAGCCGGGCACGCTTTGAAAAGCTGGACGAGCATGTCACTCCAGAGATGTTCAGGTAGGTGGTAGCCGTCGGTGGTTTTAATTTTGATTTAATTTTGATTGTTTTAAGACTGAACGGTTTGTCGTGTTGGAAACACGGGTTCTCGTGAGATCATTGAAGTTAAGCAACACTGCGCTGGGTTAGGTATTGGATGGGTGACCATCATACACATGATCAGTTCTGTTTGGGAGAGAGGTTGGAGGGATGAAAGTTAAGCAACACTGCGCTGGGTCAGGTATTGGATGGGTGACCATCATACAAATGATCAGTTCTGTTTGGGAGATAGGTTGGAGGTATGAAAGTTAAGCAACACTGCGCTGGGTTAGGTATTGGACGGGTGACCATCATACACATGACCTGCTCTGTTTGGGAGAGAGGTCGGAGGGATGAAAGTTAAGCAACACTGCGCTGAGTCAGGTATTGGACGGGTGACCATCATACACATGACCAGCTCTGTTCGGGAGAGAGGTTGGAGAGATGAAAGTTAATACAGCAACTTCATTCGTCTTGCTTATCAACCTCTCGACAGCATGGATTTGTGGAAGAATCATGCTGTTCGCGTTGTACCGTCCATCGGAAGGGACGTTAAGCCGGTGGTCCCCTTGGTCTTCGACAGAAGTAGGCTATGTGCCGGCACTGGGTTTCCCCTCCTCCCTTCTATGCTATGTTAGGTTCATCCTCATCATCATCCACTCATTCACCGACGCCATTGGACTAGTGCCGCATGGCTAGATGTCAAAACAGTGCAACGTTAAACACCACAAATAAATTTGTTTATTGCTTATTGTTTTAAGCTCATATACCATGATGTGTATTTGCAGACATTGTTTTACATGAGGCTTGTGGCTTTTTGGTCAATAATCTTTTGTGAAGGACTTCCTCCTGCACAGTTCACCATGCATTCTTTAACACTATTTTCACAAGGGGCCATGCGGCACTGTTCTAATGGCGCCGGTCTTATGTCATGACCGTAAAAAACAGATCTCTGTTTGTTCTAAATGACATACTGTAAAGTTTATTCCAGATTCATGTTTTTAACTCGGCATTGTTGTCCGTTGATTGCAGAACGCCGCTTCATGAGTTGGCGTTGTCGATCAAACTGCTTCGTCTCGGTCCGATTGGACAGTTTTTGAGCAAAGCCATCGAGCCCCCGCCCATAGATGCTGTCATTGAAGCCGAAGTCTTGCTCAGAGGTAAATACACAGTACACACATCCCTTCAGCTACATGGGCTAGATGGGCTACATGG
This sequence comes from Protonemura montana, assembly GCA_947568835.1. Taxonomy (NCBI): domain Eukaryota; kingdom Metazoa; phylum Arthropoda; class Insecta; order Plecoptera; family Nemouridae; genus Protonemura; species Protonemura montana. The sequence goes on along the minus strand of OX387606.1, from coordinate 2,677,442 downwards.
GGTTCATGGGCTTCATGGGCTTCATGGGCTAGATGGGCTTCATGGGCTTCATGGGCTTCATGGGCTTCATGGGCTTCATGGGCTACATGGGCTACATGGGCTAGATGGGCTTCATGGGCTTCATGGGCTTCATGGGCTTCATGGGCTTCATGGGCTTCATGGGCTACATGGGCTTCATGGGCTACATGGGCTTCATGGGCTTCATGGGCTACATGGGCTTCATGGGCTACATGGGCTAGATGGGCTTCATGGGCTTCATGGGCTACATGGGCTTCATGGGCTTCATGGGCTACATGGGCTTCATGGGCTTCATGGGCTTCATGGGCTAGATGGGCTTCATGGGCTAGATGGGCTTCATGGGCTACATGGGCTTCATGGGCTTCATGGGCTACATGGGCTTCATGGGCTTCATGGGCTACATGGGCTTCATGGGCTTCATGGGCTTCATGGGCTTCATGGGCTTCATGGGCTTCATGGGCTAGATGGGCTAGATGGGCTTCATGGGCTACATGGGCTTCATGGGCTTCATGGGCTTCATGGGCTTCATGGGCTTCATGGGCTTCATGGGCTACATGGGCTTCATGGGCTACATGGGCTTCATGGGCTACATCTGGTTACTTTTTCCATCGACCTTTTAAGCAACCATTCCTCGCAATAATTCTTACCTTGGAACATAACCTTACCTCACCGTGATAATCGTTCAATCTACTGGAGCTAGCCTCTGTTCTTTCTCACCATTTCAAGATAAACTAAACATTCATGTAAACCCCAACTAACAATCCTGATCTTGCCACCATTTTAATCACCAATCTAGACTCAAAAATGATTTACCTTATTATAAGTTATATAGCAGCATTAGTTTTGGAACTAGTTTTTCCAAGGGTTTGAGAGCCATTGGTTGATGTTGAACTTGGATTACAAAGTAATTTTAGGTCTGCATTCTTTCAAATAAAATTAGACACTGTGAAATCAAATGCATTTTAAAACTAGGTTTTGAATTCTTATTGAAGCCAACTATTTTCCCAGCGTTGCCTAACACGTCCCAGCTGTTTTGTCAAAGAGTGTTTTACAAGCAACCTTGCTAATGGTTTCATTGCAGAGATGAAATGCCTGGACTCCAACGATGAGTTGACTCCGCTGGGACGTATCCTTGCCAAGCTGCCGATCGAACCTAGGCTGGGGAAGATGATGGTCCTCGGCTCCTTGTTCTTCTGCGGAGACGCACTCTCAACGATGGCCGCCAATAGCTCCACCTTCCCGGAGGTCTTTGTCATCGGCTCGGACCAGAGGAGGTCGGTGAAGATGATTTAATTAAATTAACGAGTGGTTTGGTGTAAACGTCCTTGACCCCTGCACAGATGCCTTTGATAACCATCTTTGTATATCAACTTAGGTGTTCTAAAAGTTAAAAACTTGTATTTGTATTTGTATTTATTTGAAGCGGTGGACAAGTACATAGTATTTGTATGTGCTTTTTACGATAACTTGTTAACAATAAAGTGACAATAATAGTAATTACCAGGTCATGCAGGTCAAGCACTCAAGAGCCAATTTCACCAACTTTAGATTAGACTTGGTTTTGGTTTAAATTCAATATTCAATTTAATTTTGCAAACTTGAAGCAAATTTAGGGAATGAAGGTAAAACAAGAAAAATATGGATTTTAGCGCAGAATTTAAAAAACAAGATAATGTCTTGTGATTTTCAAATACTTTACGATTTTGTCTGGCACTATTTTCTTGAACTCGAAGAGCTGCTTAAAATTTAAACAAAGATTAGCACAAGAAAATATTGACATTTACAAAATGTATTTAGTTTGATGTTACAGAACAGTGCCTTCTTGAATAAATACCATATTTAAATATAATTTTCCATATTTTTGAACAAAATAAACTTTCAACTTTCAAAATATCTTAAAACCAGTGAAAATGAATTTGACCAATGAACCTAGTTTAGCTCGATGTTGGTGAAATCAGCCAAAAGAAGCTTTGCAAACTCAGCAACAAAAAGAATGTAATGCAATTGAACGGTGTAAGCCTGTACGTGTACTGTTTGCTTACAGACTTTCGTACCAGCAGAAGTCGTTCGCTGGCTCGCGTCACTCTGACCACGTAGCCATGCTCAACGCATTCCAAGCGTGGGAAGAAGCTCGCATGAACGGGGACCACGCAGAGAGTTCTTTCTGTGACCACAAGATGTTGGCACAGCCCACGTTGAGGATCACCTGGGAGGCCAAGGTAGGTCACGGATCTTCTGCCTCGACTGTCTATGCTTAGCCAGTTGCTTATGCCTAGCCAGTTTATATCCTATAGGTAGAGCCACGATTATATGGTGATGCGCGAAATCGCGAATTGTTCTTATCTCTTGTTTTTCTTACAAATGAGTGCCATTCATTGAATTCCCATCTCAAATATGTAAGAAGCTCATCGCGACAAAACGCGAAATTCACGAAAAATCATCCATAACACCGAAATCAACTATTTTCCGCGAAATCATCGCGAAATGAGCCTTTTCCTGTCCAATTATCTTAAATTTCAGATAATCTGTTATTTTTTTCATTTTTATCAAATCAGATTTCACGGAAAATAAATAAACAAACCCATTTGTTTTTATGCTAAATTGAGAGATAATGAAGCTATTTCACTAAAATTCGTGTATTTTGCGAAATAGCCACTTATTTCCATGCAAAAATGTAAAATGTTTATTTTATCTCTATAAACACTAATTTCCATGGATTTGTCATATTCAGGTCTGTTTCTCATCAAGTGCTGTCAACATTCCTAAGCTTAGGGGGTAGAAGTAGTGGGGCAAAATGTTTGCTGTAGGAAACCATTGCCATTGGTTGGCTGAATCTTCCCCTCCTTGCCATGTGAGCACCAGCACCACATGCATTCAGTCTATATAGAGATTAGCTGGGATTTCAAATTTCAATGGGGTGTAATAAATCTTTGACTTTTGAGGATCAAGCAAAGCAACTCTTTGTGAGTGATGGATATATTTTGATGTGTGGAATCTGGAACACCAGACTTGTCTCGGAGAAAAAAGACAATCATGCAAAGTATGTTGTTAGTACCAGGCAGTGGGTCTAATTCAATTTCTAATGGACATAAAAATCTCAAACCCCTCATTTGCAGTTCTGACTTAGCAAACTATTTGAGCCCCTGTGAACAGTGTTGCTGCAGAGAGGTTTTTTAGTCAATAAAACCTTGTGCTGACTGACAAAGGAACAAGAATGAAGGAAGCTACCATTGAAACTTGTTCAATGTTAAGTTTTAACAAGTAGTAGGTGTCGCTCATACTGCCATACAATGTATTTCATGGTGGCATTTATGTAAAATATTGATTTGTGCTATTCATTTTGTTCCAAGTCCCTTACAAATACCGATGTTGAGGACCTACACTAAATATTTGCTTTATTGTAATTATTATTGATCACTTCTTTATTAGAGATCCCAGTGCTTACCCTAAATCTTCATTCCTTTCGAATGTAGATCGCAAAAGCTCTTTTTTTCTATTTAGCTATAAACGCTAAAATTTAAATAATTAGCACTAAAATTTCGATAAAACTAATGCTAAAAACGCGTACCTTCTTTTTTCGTCACCTATGTCTGAAATCTGTTATAGACATGAAATTCTGTACTTTTTCCATAACACCGCCATAACACCGAAATCCAAAAAGCTTACCACGAAATTATCGAAATCATAACACCGTAAAATCTTGGCTCTACCTATAGGAACACTAATAACCTCTCTGTAATTGATGCCCAAACAGGGAATCGAACCTCTTCCTGTCGCTGGTGTTGCTCTTACCCATTGAGCTACTTGAACACGGTCTTTTTACAAGGATTTTAGTGTATTTGATGAGAATGACTGATTTCTAGGGAATAGAACCACGAGGCTGTGAATATTCACAGTCACTCTGATTCTAGTGACACATAGTTATAATGCAGCCAATGTTTCTCTGCAGAACCAGCTGCAAGGACTGCTGATGTCTGCGGAGTTCCCGGAAGAGTCGATGGCGCCGCAGTGCTTCAACTACAACGGCCAGGACAGCAAGCTGGACATGGCGGTGGCGCTCATGTGCATGGGTCTCTATCCGAACGTGTGCTTTCACAAGGAGAAGCGCAAGGTGCTCACCACCGAGGCAAAGACGGCGCTGATACACAAGACCTCCGTCAACTGCAGCAACTTCGAGCAAAACTTCCCCTTTCCGTTCTTCGTTTTCGGCGAGAAGGTTTGTTGGGCAGAATCTGCGTTTGAACAGTTAATTTCATTTTTAGCTCAATTTTCATCCAAATTTCACATTTCTAAGAGTAAAAATTCCGATTCCATTCCCCATTTGAAAAAAATATTTACATTTTAATATCAATTTTGGTTTTGACCTGTTTACATTTCAAGCTCATGCCAATCTAGCTATTTTACATAATTTGACATTAATCTAGCCATGCCATCTGTGGTGATTAGTAAAAACTGATAAGAGTCTAGAACTAACTGTTCCAACTCTGTTGGTGCAAGAATACAGATTCCAAGTTCGTCCCCTGCTTTGAGTGGAAGAAGTTTTTGTTTGACTGTGTCTTTATATTAACAGATTCGAACACGTGCCGTCTCGTGCAAGCAGATGACGATGGTCACTCCGATCCACCTGCTGTTGTTCGGCTCGCGCAAGGTGGAGCTGGTGGACAACGGAGTCGTGCGACTTGACAACTGGATCAACCTCGAGATGCGACCGGAGACGGCGGCTGCAATCGTTGCTCTACGACCGGCCCTCGAGTCACTCGTCATTCGCGCCTCGCAGGTAAAGTGCGGTTATACTTGCAACCAATTGATTTCCTAACAAGCTGCTGAAGAACTGGCACTTTAAACAAGAATTTTCAATAGTACGAGAGGTCAGAAAGTTAAAAGGATGATGAGGCAAGAAGGAAAAGCAGGGTAGAAATGGTCTTCTGATTGAAATATAGTTTTCAATGTTTTGGCTGCTGCCTTGTTCTGATGAGTTGTGACTGACAGTGATTCCAAATCAAACCCTCCTTTCCTATCCCTACCCCTAGCCAAAGCAACTTATCAAACATCTTTCTCATGTGCACAAGGCAGCTAATCTCTCTTTGTCAATCTTGCCAGGTTGCGCTTCCTCCAATCCATTTGCCAGTATTTTGACACTCTGCCTCTGCAAATATGAATCGCAAAGTTGCGTTTTTACACAAAATCCTGGAAATGTTATCCGATTTGAGGGTCAATTGCGTAACAATCTCGAAAGAACTGTCTCACGTTATCGAGGCCGCTGCTGCTACCCAATTGAAACCTTAGGAAGTGACAAGATTCTGTGCTTCAATGTTTTCAGCAATTCTTACCAGATGCAATCCCTCTCCTGGGTAGGGACCATGTCACTTTTTGTTAGAGATCACGAAAGTTATCTTGGTAGATTCTAGGTTCAATATATGTTCTTTAAAGAGATAACATTCCTTATCTCCAACGAAAGTGATATGATCGATACGCTGGGGATAGAAATGGTTTAAATTCCTACAAGAAATGTACAATTAAAGACTAGTATTGACTAGTATTGACTAGCTCTGGTATTGACTGCTTCGGCTTGTTGTGCTTCTGCAGGACCCGGCCAACATTGTGGACCCATCGGCACTGGACTCGAAGGTCCTGAGCGTGATTCGAGAACTGTGCAAGCTGGAGGCTGGCCGCCACGGGATGGACGCTTTGGCACGAGGAGGGTAAGACTACTGCAGACGTCAGGGTTTGGCAAGAGCTTGCCATAAGGTTCAGTTTAATTTTTTGTTGGTGGAATCGAGTTATGGTACAAAGCGAGGGAAGCCAAGCGATGGTGGTAAGCCACAATAGTTTATCAATTTTGTCAGCATTTGACAAAACTTTAACTTTCTGTGTGTATAACACTGCTCCTCTTGTCATTTACCTCAAAAAACTCTGCAAATGATATTAGCTCAAGCAAAAATTAGTGAATGAGATGTGATTGTAGTAAACGTAGATTGATCTGTGTGTTGCTTTCAGCTTCCAGAGTCGACGACCTCCTCGTCCTTGGCAGGGTGGCGATGGTGGTCCACCCAACAAGTTCATGCGAGGGTCAGGTGGCTTTAGGGGTGGAAACTTCGGAGGGGCTGGCTTCAGGGGGGGCCGGGGTGGCTACGGAGGAGGCTATGGCAGTGGGAGCGGAGGATATGGCAGTACGGGAGGAGGATATGGCAGTACGGGAGGAGGATATGGCAGAGGGGGAGGATATGGTAGTGGGGGTGGATACCGAGGTGCGTATTAACCGTGTTTTCTTCAGTTGATTAATTCCTTAAATGTTGTACCGTCTAATTATCAATATTTACCCACTTCTACCAATTTAATTTATAACCAAAAGGCAGATAAATGCAGCATCTTTGTTTGTAATATAAAACAAAATTGGGAAATTCTCAGCCACTTGAGGCAAACCTAAATGAAATAAAAATGTTACAAAAATTACAGTGTTTTATTTGTTCCAATTTGTAATAAGTAATACCTAATCAAAGACATTACCATCATTAAATCACTTGAAGGCAAACACCATTACAGCACATCAGACGATTGCTCGTTTCTTTCAGATATTAATTAAAAAATTAGGGAGGAAAAATGAATCTATTCTAAAAAATTTTCTCTTGGCACCTTTTTCACAATATCCAGCCTCTTTGCACATTAGTCCAAATATATCCAGCCTGCATCAGACTTTACAAGAACCGAGCTGCTTGCAGACAGCGGCGGCGGCTTTGGAAGACGTCTGGCGGGTGCAGGTAGGGTTGCCACCCCGCCCATTAGCTAATCAAAGGCCACGGGGCACCAGCACCACCCGCCAAACACAAAACATTACTCTGGGTCTTCATAGGGGCTCACTGAGGAAAGAAGTTACACTGCGCTTAGTCAGGTATTGGATGGGTGACCATCATACACATGACCAGTTCTGTTCGGGAGAGAGGTTGGAGGGATATAAGTTAAGGAACACTGCGCTGAGTCAGGTATTGGATGGGTGACCATCATACACAAGACCAGTTCTGTTCGGGAGAGGTTTGAGGGATTTAAGTTAAGCAACACTGCGCTGGGTCAGGTATTGGATGGGTGACCATCATACACATGACCAGTTCTGTTTGGGAGAGAGGTTGGAGGGATGAAAGTTAGTACAGCAACTTCACTCGCCTTGTTTATCAACCTCATGACAGCATGGTTTTGTGGAGGAATCCTGCTGTTCGAGTTGTACCGTCCTTGGGAGGGGACGTAGAGCCGATAGTCCAATTGGGGCGATTTGACAAGCGTAGGCAACCGGAACAGGGTCGGATCTTGGTTTCTTTCCTCTAGGCTAGGTTAGTTTGGTCATCATCCACCTATTCACTGACGCCATTCGACCAGTGCTACATGTACATGTCCCTGGGACTTGGTGCATGTTGTGAGAATGTTTCAGTTGCGCCCAAGTTCTCGGTGCCCGCATACCGCGGGAATGTTTTTGCAGTGACAAACATCAAAGGTGCAAAGCACTTGCTGGGCGACACGTTAAGCTCGGAGCGCCGGGAGCACATCAGTCGTCTGCAACATTAATCAGTCATAAACCTCCTCAGTCGTTTAACTCTCAACTCTCTGTTCAACTCTCAACTCTCTGTTCAACTCTCTACCAGAGAAAATTCAGGTAGCCAAAGACAAAAGAAACTTCAAAGCTCTTTTAAAAACTTATCTTCTTGACAAAATATTTTATAATGCAAAGGAACTTGTACCACATTGACATCTCGTTTAAAATTAACAACCTGACATAGTCGACACATTGTTGTAATGCACATATTGACTGAATAAAATTACAATACAATACAACTACTGCTGTCTCACAAATGTATGCCAAAATCGGGGGCACCAATTTTTGAAACAGCAGTAGTGTTCATAATAATAATATCCTGTGGATTGAGAGCATTTGCAATTTAAAAAATGTTTAAAATAATGTTAAGCTAGAATGTTAGTGATGACTGATGACAGTGTTTGAATTACACGGGAAAGAAATAGGACTCATTCGATTTTGAACTACTAATACGTTTTGTGTTAAACAATGCTTTCCAGGTCAACTAACCTTCGCAAGGCACGCAGCTCGGGCTGGCTTGAAATCAGCGGCGTCAGTTGGGAAGTTTCCATTGCTCGAAGCTTACAACCAGCTTCGCAAACCACGTCTTCAATAGCCACGTAATAGTTCTTCTAAAGCAAGAACCATGTGTGTCAAGATGTAGAACATACGGCAAGCATGGATGTGTACAGCTAGGTTGACATCTTCAATGGGAGCCAGGGACATGTGTGCCAAGGTATAGGGCATGGTGCAAGCATGGATGTGTACAGCTGGGTTGGCATCTTCAATGTGAGCCAGGGACATGTGTGCCAAGGTATAGGGCATGGTGCAAGCATGGATGTGTACAGCTGGGTTGGCATCTTCAATGTGAGCCAGGGACATGTGTGCCAAGGTATAGGGCATGGTGCAAGCATGGATGTGTACAGCTGGGTTGGCATCTTCTATGGGAGCCAGGGACATGTGTGTCAAGGTATAGGGCATGGTGCAAGCATGGATGTGTACAGCTGGGTTGGCATCTTCAATGTGAGCCAGGGACATGTGTGTCAAGGTATAGGGCATGGTGCAAGCATGGATGTGTACAGCTGGGTTGGCATCTTCAATGTGAGCCAGGGACATGTGTGCCAAGGTATAGGGCATGGTGCAAGCATGGATGTGTACAGCTGGGTTGGCATCTTCAATGGGAGCCAGGGACATGTGTGCCAAGGTATAGGGCATGGTGCAAGCATGGATGTATACAGCTGGGTTGGCATCTTCAATGGGAGCCAGGGACATGTGTGCCAGGGTATAGGGCATGGTGCAAGCATGGATGTGTACAGCTGGGTTGGCATCTTAAATGGGAGCCAGGGACATGTGTGCCAGGGTATAGGGCATGGTGCAAGCATGGATGTGTACAGCTGGGTTGGCATCTTCAATGGGAGCCAGGGACATGTGTGTCAAGGTATAGGGCATGGTGCAAGCATGGATGTGTACAGCTGGGTTGGCATCTTCAATGGGAGCCAGGGACATGTGTGCCAGGGTATAGGGCATGGTGCAAGCATGGTTTGTACAGCTGGGTTGGCATCTTTAATGGGAGCCAGGGACATGTGTGCCAGGGTATAGGGCATGGTGCAAGCATGGAATGTACAGCTGGGTTGGCATCTTTAATGGGAGCCAGGGACATGTGTGCCAGGGTATAGGGCATGGTGCAAGCATGGATGTGTACAGCTAGGTTGGCATCTTCAATGGGAGCCAGGGACATGTGTGTCAAGGTATAGGGCATGGATGTGTACAGCTAGGTTGGCATCTTTAATGGGAGCCAGGGACATGTGTGTCAAGGTATAGGGCAAGGTGCAAGCATGGATGTGTACAGTTAGGTTGGCATCTTTAATGGGAGCCAGGGACATGTGTGTCAAGGTATAGGGCATGGTGCAAGCATGGATGTGTACAGCTAGGTTGGCATCTTCAATGGGAGCCAGGGACATGTGTGCCAAGGTATAGGGCATGGTGCAAGCATGGATGTGTACAGCTAGGTTGGCATCTTCAATGGGAGCCAGGGACATGTGTGCCAAGGTATAGGGCATGGTGCAAGCATGGATGTGTACAGCTGGGTTGGCATCTTCAATGGGAGCCAGGGACATGTGTGCCAAGGTATAGGGCATGGTGCAAGCATGGATGTGTACAGCTAGGTTGGCATCTTGAATGGGTGCCAGGGACATGTGTGTCAAGGTATAGGGCATGGTGCAAGCATGGATGTGTACAGCTAGGTTGGCATCTTCAATGGGAGCCAGGGACATGTGTGCCAAGGTATAGGGCATGGTGCAAGCATGGATGTGTACAGCTGGGTTGGCATCTTCAATGGGAGCCAGGGACATGTGTGTCAAGGTATAGGGCATGGTGCAAGCATGGATGTGTACAGCTAGGTTGGCATCTTTAATGGGAGCCAGGGACATATATGTCAAGGTATAGGGCATGGTGCAAGCATGGATGTGTACAGCTAGGTTGGCATCTTCAATGGGAGCCAGGGACATATATGTCAAGGTATAGGGCATGGTGCAAGCATGGATGTGTACAGCTAGGTTGGCATCTTCAATGGGAGCCAGGGACATGTGTGCCAAGGTATAGGGCATGGTGCAAGCATGGATGTGTACAGCTAGGTTGGCATCTTCAATGGGAGCCAGGGACATGTGTGCCAGGGTATAGGGCATGGTGCAAGCATGGATGTGTACAGCTGGGTTGGCATCTTCAATGGGAGCCAGGGACATGTGTGTCAAGGTATAGGGCATGGTGCAAGCATGGATGTGTACAGCTGGGTTGGCATCTTCAATGGGAGCCAGGGACATGTGTGCCAGGGTATAGGGCATGGTGCAAGCATGGTTTGTACAGCTGGGTTGGCATCTTTAATGGGAGCCAGGGACATGTGTGCCAGGGTATAGGGCATGGTGCAAGCATGGAATGTACAGCTGGGTTGGCATCTTTAATGGGAGCCAGGGACATGTGTGCCAGGGTATAGGGCATGGTGCAAGCATGGATGTGTACAGCTAGGTTGGCATCTTCAATGGGAGCCAGGGACATGTGTGTCAAGGTATAGGGCATGGATGTGTACAGCTAGGTTGGCATCTTTAATGGGAGCCAGGGACATGTGTGTCAAGGTATAGGGCAAGGTGCAAGCATGGATGTGTACAGTTAGGTTGGCATCTTTAATGGGAGCCAGGGACATGTGTGTCAAGGTATAGGGCATGGTGCAAGCATGGATGTGTACAGCTAGGTTGGCATCTTCAATGGGAGCCAGGGACATGTGTGCCAAGGTATAGGGCATGGTGCAAGCATGGATGTGTACAGCTAGGTTGGCATCTTCAATGGGAGCCAGGGACATGTGTGCCAAGGTATAGGGCATGGTGCAAGCATGGATGTGTACAGCTGGGTTGGCATCTTCAATGGGAGCCAGGGACATGTGTGCCAAGGTATAGGGCATGGTGCAAGCATGGATGTGTACAGCTAGGTTGGCATCTTGAATGGGTGCCAGGGACATGTGTGTCAAGGTATAGGGCATGGTGCAAGCATGGATGTGTACAGCTAGGTTGGCATCTTCAATGGGAGCCAGGGACATGTGTGCCAAGGTATAGGGCATGGTGCAAGCATGGATGTGTACAGCTGGGTTGGCATCTTCAATGGGAGCCAGGGACATGTGTGTCAAGGTATAGGGCATGGTGCAAGCATGGATGTGTACAGCTAGGTTGGCATCTTTAATGGGAGCCAGGGACATATATGTCAAGGTATAGGGCATGGTGCAAGCATGGATGTGTACAGCTAGGTTGGCATCTTCAATGGGAGCCAGGGACATATATGTCAAGGTATAGGGCATGGTGCAAGCATGGATGTGTACAGCTAGGTTGGCATCTTCAATGGGAGCCAGGGACATGTGTGCCAAGGTATAGGGCATGGTGCAAGCATGGATGTGTACAGCTAGGTTGGCATCTTCAATGGGAGCCAGGGACATGTGTGCCAAGGTATAGGGCATGGTGCAAGCATGGATGTGTACAGCTGGGTTGGCATCTTCAATGGGAGCCAGGGACATGTGTGCCAAGGTATAGGGCATGGTGCAAGCATGGATGTGTACAGCTAGGTTGGCATCTTGAATGGGTGCCAGGGACATGTGTGTCAAGGTATAGGGCATGGTGCAAGCATGGATGTGTACAGCTGGGTTGGCATCTTCAATGGGAGCCAGGGACATGTGTGCCGAGGTATAGGGCATGGTGCAAGCATGGATGTGTACAGCTGGGTTGGCATCTTCAATGGGAGCCAGGGACATGTGTGCCAAGGTATAGGGCATGATGCAAGCATGGATGTATACAGCTAGGTTGGCATCTTCAATGGGAGCCAGGGACATGTGTGCCAAGGTATAGGGCATAGTGCAAGCATGGTTTGTACAGCTAGGTTGGCATCTTTAATGGGAGCCAGGGACATGTGTGCCAAGGTATAGGGCATGGTACAAGCATGGATGTGTACAGCTGGGTTAGCATCTTCAATGGGAGCCAGGGACATGTGTGTCAAGGTATAGGGCATGGTGGAAGCATGGATGTGTACAGCTGGGTTGGCATCTTCAATGGGAGCCAGGGACATGTGTGCCAAGGTATAGGGCATGGTGCAAGCATGGATGTATACAGCTAGGTTGGCATCTTCAATGGGAGCCAGGGACATGTGTGCCAAGGTATAGGGCATAGTGCAAGCATGGTTTGTACAGCTAGGTTGGCATCTTTAATGGGAGCCAGGGACATGTGTGCCAAGGTATAGGGCATGGTACAAGCATGGATGTGTACAGCTGGGTTAGCATCTTCAATGGGAGCCAGGGACATGTGTGTCAAGGTATAGGGCATGGTGGAAGCATGGATGTGTACAGCTGGGTTGGCATCTTCAATGGGAGCCAGGGACATGTGTGCCAAGGTATAGGGCATGGTGCAAGCATGGATGTGTACAGCTGGGTTGGCATCTTCTATGAAAACAGGGGATGTACTAACCCTGGATACTTTAAATAGCCATATTTTTGCCCAACCTCTACTTAGTTGAATTACAAGTGGCAATGTCGGAGCTTACCTTGACCCTCTGCAACTTGCGGTTCCTCCTGGGGACACTAAGGGAAGCAGTTACAGTGCCCAAGCATCGGGAGCCGTCTGATATTGTCAACACGACCCCTGTGTTAGTTCTCTTGTTGTCCAGAACCTGTGGGAATAGACAGTTTTAATTTTGTAAACAGATACAATTTCTTCCCTCTTGTGGCGATCCCTTATCCCACCCCCCGAAGCTGGGATCTGTTTGCCTGGGTAGTTGGTTGGTAGAGCAGTCGACCGGCAATTGGAAAGTCCCGGGATTGTATCCAGGTTCGGTTGCACACTTTTCCAGTCTCTTCCTTTCCTTATTAAACTACACCTCTATGGTCTGGCCATAGTCCTATAGTTTAATGGTTTACTCTAGCAAAACTATGGTAGCAATGCAAAGCAATTTGACTGCAAGTTGTGGGCTCATCCACTCTGTTATTTGTACAAAGAAGTTGCCTGCATGGACACTAACAATTAACAACACCTGGGGGAAACCAAGCAGCATTGTCCAGATTCCAAATTTCCTCCTTAACCTCAACAAATGCTAAGACTCCCCTCCCTTCATACACAACACACACAAACTTTCTAGAGAATATAAGCTTTAGCACCGCTAACCCCAGCAGTTTGGCACTTATAACAATATCTGTATCCCGTAAGGTATTGGTACCCTGACGATTGCAGTGAAGACATCGCCCTCTTTGGCCTGACACACGAGTTTGTGTCGAGGAAACTGCGCCGAGGGTTCCAGCGCCGGCGCCGGCAGCAGGCACTGAGCTAGAATCTCGGCATGTTGCTGGCTGGCGTGGTCATCACCTGCACAGGAGCAATGCAATGTTGATTCTGAATCGAAACACTACGACTAGGTCACAGTCTCGTTGCAAAATCGCAAAATCGTAGATTTTACTTTTACTTCTTGACAAAGTGTACTGTTTTGGTCCCATTTCTGATAAGCTGTGTCACTAACAAGTTTCCGAGGCTGCAAAGTTGGTGTCTTGCACATTTAAGTTGTTACTTGTGACTTAGTTTGCTGGAAACAACAAAGCTAGACCATATGAAATTGTCAGTCCAGAATTCAGATTTGCAAAACTGAAAATCCAAATAATTTGTTGATAACTTAAGTATTTAAAAAAAAAAAAAGATCTTGAACTGGGGGTAAAAATAGAAAGTAATTACATTCTGGGTTCAGAATTGAATTTATCCTGATTTTCGCTGTGTGGGTGTAAGAAAGGATTCAATGCACCGGTACAAAAGGTTTTAGGAAAAGTCTACCTGGCATTGGCTTCATGACGCGTGGATCAACTACCATGATCGTGCTGTCAGAAAATAAACCACCATCTGCCTCCTGCTCGCATGTCTCCACCTGGAACAAAGCAAGAGCGTGTGTTTTCTCATGCCCATTCCAACAGCTGACCTCAGATGTTGCTAAAATGTTCCTCATTAGTAGAGCCAAGAAAATAATAGAATATGAAAGTAATATTTCTGGTAATACTTTGGCTTGAAGTCTTCAAGTGACCAAGGCACTAGCAGAACAATGTAAAAAGAAAATGAATTGTCTATTGCAGCTTTCCCAGATTGTTTCACTTCTCGCTGTCAGTTCTGTGACTACTCCACTTTCCTTTCCATTATTAGGAACGTTTCAAAGATGTATGCTCAAAAAGGGACTCGAACCCTAGAGCAGTTGTTACTCTAACCAATTGAGCTAATTGGACATGGTCATTACAGAGAGGATTTTGAGAGTTTTCAAAGCCTCATGGTTCTACTCCTTGGAGATCTGTCATTCTCACCAAAAGCTCATCACATTTGAGAGGTGAAAAGTAGGGGTCTGCGAAGCTTCGAACTCGACGAATAATTCGGCTCGAATCGAATTATTTGACTTCGATCGTCGATTAGCTGTTTAAAAATCTTTCGAAAATTCTTCGGTTCGAAAGAAAATTTTTCGGTGTTCAAATACTTCGAGGTCGACTTCGAAGTTAGGTCATGTAATGGCTACTAGGAAGCAGCACACGTCACACAATTGAATTCCAAACATAGAATTCAGAATGGCCTGTACTCTGTGTTCCTGCTTGCTTAAATCTCCTTTTATTTACGTACTTTTGACCCCTTCTGGCTTCTAACATGGATATTGATGTGAGCGAGGCAGAAACGGAAATGCAAGGTGATAACAATAACTGATAATAAGAGGAGAGTCATGTGGGACCACTACAAAAAGCTTATTTTTGTTATTTTATAATCATGCTGTCATGCTATGGTTATCACTTATCTGTCACAACTCACCCTGATTTGATAAACATGAGATTTACGGGTAAACTTTTTAGTAGTCTCTAAAGGAAAGAGGCTGGAGCTATAAGTATGCACCTTACGGAATGCTGTTAAACTGGAAGTTAAAACATGCTAAACTTGCTAATAAATACCAATGTAACAATACAAATTCAGAATACTGTGTTTTCAAATTGAAATGAAGTGATAAAAGTAGCAATTTGAAAATACTTCGTCAAATGAAATACTTCGACATTCGATTCGATATTTGACATTTTGAAAATAATTATTCGAAATTCGATATAGTTTGAAACTGTTGACAATAATTCGATTCGACATTCGATTCGAACTCAAAAACCACTATTTGCACACCCCTAGTTAAAAGTGTTCCTAATACCCCGTACCACTTCCCCTTACACATGTCAAACGTACTTTTTCTTTTTCAGGATCAAGTTCTCTTCTTTTTCAGTTTTAAATTAATATTTAATTGCACAAAGATTACAATAGAAGCGACCCAAAATGCACCCAAGCTAGCTCACCTTCAATTTGTGCATCCTGTTATTTGATTGTCTACAGATTAGAATGGATCCCACTTCTTCCAGCCTAGGAGTCACTTCTTCCAGACTAGGAACCACTTCTTCCAGACCAGGAACCACTTCTTCCAGACCAGAAACCACTTCTTCCAGCCCAGGAACCACTTTTTCCAGCCCAGGAGTCAGTTCTTCCAGCCCAGGAACCACTTCTTCCAGTTGTAGAATGACTTTATCCAGCTGAAGAGCCTCTATCTCTCTTTGAGCATCTGCATGGCGGGCCAGTTCACCCATCCGTCCTGCACAAGGACCAGATAAGTTAAGCAACACAAGTGACATTAGATCAGGCCAGGGGTGGGTGGTACCTCCTTGAATCCCACAACATCCTCTAATTCAACATCCTCTAACATCTACTAATTCCACGCCACCCTCTACTTGGCACTGGATAGAGGCGAGTCTACGACCTCAGCAAAGCTTTTGACACCATAGACCACAAACTTCTCTCCCTTGGAATCCTGGACACTGCCATCAATGGATTGCTTTCTTCTTCCTCACCAACTGCTCCCAAGAAGTCTGAATTAGCTTCCCTTTAGCTCCACACACCTTGAAACCAAACAAGACATCCCCAAGGCTCTTCTACTTTTCCTCCTATACGTTTACGACCTGCTACAACTTATAACCCATGCATCACTCACACAGTTTGCCGATGACATAAACCACGTCCTCATCAACCAATCGACACTCTCTCGCAAATCGTAACTCCCGAACCTCAATCGTTTATGACTACCGTTAAAACTACCAAGTAGCACCAAATAGTCCACTTCTCAACAGCCAGACAAAAACCAACCCCCCTGGCTCTTCCCCCCTGATCAGAGTTAATGGTCAAGTTATTCCCACAACACTCTCAACAAAATTTACCCCAAAATAAATGAGTACCATGCACACTCACACTCACTCACACCTATCATATGGAATTCTCTTCTGGGCCACCTCCCCCAAGCCAAAAGAATATTCATTGCCCGAAAGCAGGCAGTCCAAATCATTGTCGGCATTTCCCTACTAATAAACCTGCAAGATACATTCCACTGCAGATAAAATGCTCACCCTCACCTGTACACTCATAGAGATAGCTGGCACTCTTGTCTAATCCTACCCCCACCTCTCTCTGCACAACTCATAAATCTACACACAAGAAACCTGAAAGTGGAAATAAATTCGCGCAAGACCTCTCCACATCGAAGACTCTCGCAAACGCAGCAACTTCGACAATACCTTCAACACTTCCTCATCCAAAACCCGCTCTATAATTTTGAGGAATATCTCATGTCCTGTTGACCTGACTTGTCATGCCCTGTTGGCATCACTACAATAAATAAACCACTTTCATAGCCCCTGCCCATTTACTATAATAATAACATAACTACTTTACAATGACTACTGATACACAACGTACCTGTAAGTTGCTTGGAAATGCAAATAAACAAAGACTTCAACCCCCAAAACCATTTATATACAATTACGTTAACCTGACGATTTTTCTTCTTTTTCTCAATTCTTCCAATTTTAATTCTACAATTTGCATTGCAACACTTTGATACGTTATTTCAATTTCATTCTCGTTTTGTCCGACTTCCAAGAGGTTGGAACATGTTTGGAAGAAATGAGCACCGTACCTGGAAGGTGAACAGCCCGCCTGGGATCCAGCAATAGGATGTCTTTGACAGAGCTGACCTTGGCCTCAATCCGCCCCAAGTACTCACTGACCTGGTGGACAACGCAATTGATAAGACCTGGCAGAATAAGGCAGGGCAGAATAAGGCAGGGCAGAGCAGAGCAGGGCAGGATCTCAGCATTTCCATGGCTACCAAACGTTGAGTCTACCATTGAACCTCCTATGCTAGGCCATGATATACCCATGGTAACGTAAGTTAGCAGAATTGAGAAGCTCTGTCAGGCGATTGCAGCATATTGTACCAAAGCTTGGCGTGCCAGCAGAAGATGATACCGAGGGAACACAGGGAACTGCGCCGCGCAGTTTGAATCGAAAATATCCATGCGAAGTTTGGCGCCGAAGTCGTCTTGAAGTGTAACCGTTATATGGGCCTTGCGTTGCACTGAAGCTCCCTGCAACACACAACCAGAGCACTACGTTTTAGTGTTCATAATAATAAAATACCCCGGGCATTGCAAGCGTTTGCAATTTAAATAAGAATTCAAATAAAAATACAACGCATCCAACGTCAAATTGGAGTTATTTGAGATTGAATGGTTGTGACGTGGTATAGCGTCACTAGAATCAGAGTGACTGTGAGTATTCACAGCCTCATGGTTCTGTTCTACTTCTTGGAGATCCGTGTTTCTCATCAGATACACTAAAATTGTCTCAAAAAGCCAGTGTCCAAGTAGCTCAATGGGTTAGAGCAACACCCGCGACAGGTGGAGATCGGGGTTTGGGTCCCCGTTTGGGCATCAATTTTTGAGACGGTTATAGTGTTCATAATAAGAAAATACCCCATGCATTGCAAGCGTTTGCAATTAAAATAAGATTTCAACTAAATTATTGTCTTGGTCAAATACATTCCAGTGCCTGCTGGACACACTTTTAATAGATGGCCTGGACTTTTTTTTGTGAATGCAATTAAACACAGGCGACGTTGGCATCCGACAATATGTGCCCTTATGGTAAACACAGCTCTATGTGAGCAAGGAGGCTCAGATGCCAGAGATTAGTAACAAAGTGAACCTTGATGCAGCTGATTAATGGAGGTGGCCACTTGACTCACTTTAACAACTTCGGTCACGATGCCAGGCAACAAGTCATAACGTTGGTACAAAACCAGAGAGCCAAGTCGGGGGATGACCGCATGACCGACTCCAAACAATTGCAGCTGGAACAAATCAACAAGAAATGTAGTCTAACAGTAGAAGTAAGATTCTTGTGACACATCGTGTGAAGTTTCACTGGGAGTCAATATTTGATTAGTTGGTTGGTAGGTTGGGTATCAGGTCAGAGATTTAAACAATACCTCTTCTTCCTAAGCGTGGAGTTTTCAGGCTAATTCTGTTGACAGTAATATTAGCACAATTGGTTGAAGTATGCACCAAAGGAAAATTTAATACCTCGTGAGAAGCAATCCTGGATTGTTAAAATAAACCTGTGCACTGTAAAATTGTTTCACGCTTAATAATTGGCGACGTTTTGTCTGGGGTTCCTGTGAGAAGGAAAAAGGGTTGATAGGCGGTAAGGTTATGTAGGTCGTCAAACACTGCTGATGCAGTAGAGCCTCTCCTTGTCCCATCCTGACCCATCCCTTGAAATAAAAAACACAGCAGTCAGCAAAGTTGCCACTTGGTGCAAAAACTACTTTCAACCCAAATAAAGTTATTGCAAGCGGATTTGGTCTGAAACAGAATTTACTAGAATGTCGACTAAAAAACCTTTAAGAGAAAAGTAGGAAAAAAAAGTATCGAAGTAAGAAACGAAACCAAATATTTACTCGTAACAATTGACCCCATGTCCCATTTCTCGTGTCCCAGCCTTGCCTGGACCCTACCCCCATGTCCCATGTCCCAGCCTTGCCTGGACCCTGCCCCCATGTCCCAGCCTTGCCTGGACCCTGCCCCCATGTCCCAGCCTTGCCTGGACCCTGCCCCCATGTCCCAGCCTTGCCTGGACCTTGCCCCCATGTCCTATGTCTCGTATCCCAGCCTTGCCTGGACCCTGCCCCCATGTCCCATGTCTCGTATCCCAGCCTTGCCTGGACCCTGCCCCCATGTCCCATGTCCCATGTCCCAGCCTTGCCTGGAGGTCGTGGGGTATGAACCACACTATGGCAGTGCTTGCAATAACATTGTTAATTGAAGATTGAAATGAAAGATGTTGCTTTGCTTGCAAGTTTAGGCAGTTTTTGAACTGGTCTTAGCACGATGCTGGTCAACCAGTGTCTAAAGCCTAAGATATTCAAACCACTAACCACTTGGTTGATCTCATCCAAGGAGCTTGACATTTGAGTGCCTGATGACCCTGGAAGTGAGGCACCAGACAGAAGAGGTCTCTGCAGTGAGGTGATAACCAGTGGCGTGCTCGGCAGAAGGTTCTCGGCAGATGATGAAGCCAACGGATCAGATGCGGGAATGCTGCTCACCTGTAACACATGAGTTATATTTCTTTTCTTATTTTAAATTAAAATTTGTACAACTATTTCGAGACTTGAGAGGTCTGGTAGCAAGGTCCGAGTCTTGACATAACCACGTTTTAGGCTTCCAGTTCGCCAGGAAACTCCTGACCTCCTGCACGCTCTCAAGAAAACGATACGTGAAGATACAAGACTAGTTGCTTGTCTGTAGAATTACCTGAGTCTGAAGCCTGGAGGCGCAAATGAATTCTGGGTCAGCGCAGACCCAAGCAGCAAGCTCCATCGCTCGCTTGTCTGAAACAAGGCAAACAAAAGCCGTTGTCATGGTGAGATCAAGAAGTTCACTGCAGCTTGGATTGATTGATTAGTGATGTTTGACAACGCATTGTTTCGACAACAGGCCATGTGGTCTAATGACGTCGGTGAATGATTGGATGATGATGATGAAAGTAGCCTAGCCCAAAAGGGAGGAGAGGAAACCCGGTGCCAGCATGTAGCCTACTCCTGTCAAAGAGCACCAAGGGGACCACCGGCTTAACGTCCCTTCCGAAGGACGGTACAACGCGAACAACAGGATTACAGATACGTACCTCCATCAAGTGTGGACTTATTAGCCCCCAGCAGAAGCGGGTCTACGACTTGAATGCAGTTTGCTGAAAAAACCCGGATGTCCAAGATTTTTGGGTTAAATCGATCTCGCTGCACCTGGAAAACAGTCGTTTGTTTCAATAAATGCGTGAGCTTAACTCATTAGTTCTCGTACGGTAAGCTTATAGTTTATTGAATGGAACAAATTGTTCTTTTGAAACCACAATTAATTTTCACACCATTGAAAAGCACCACAATCATTTCCCAGACTCCTATCTTCTATCTCTACCAGTCTTGCAGTCGTGGTAATCCTCTACCCTAGCGCTCCCTCGGTGACAATTCAAACAAAAATATTTTTTTGATGAGCAGGGAAAAATTTTCAATTTCATTAAGACAGGGGCGTACATTGGTAGGTACATGAGGCACATTAGTACAAATGGCTTTTTGCTGAACTCTAATAGTTTAGGAACAGTTCATGAAAAGCATTCTATGTGGCACTAGAAGATACGCTTGAGTTTACACGTACACTCAACAATCACTGTTTTCAAGTAACAAAAACAACTTTTGTACCCAATGTTTGTAAGAATATATAATAATTAATAACTAATTGCCAGTTTACTTTTACAGGTAAAATAACCGATAATCCAATATTTATCTGAAATCTTCTTTAAATTGCAAACGCTTGCAATGCGCGGGGTATTTATTATTATGAACACTATAACCGTCTCAAAATTGATGCCCAAAAGGGGACTTGAACCCCGATCTTCACCTGTCGCGGGTGTTGTTCTAACCCATTAAGCTACTTGGACACTGGCTTTTTGAGACAATTTTAGTGTATCTGATGAGAATGATGGATCTCCAAGGAGTAGAACCAAGAGGCTGTGAATACTCACAGTCACTCTGATTCTAGTGACGCTATACCACGTCACAACCATTCAATCTCCAGAAACTTCAATTTGACGTTGGATGCGTTATATTTAGATGAAATCTTAATTGAACTGCATACGCTTGCAATGCGTTTTAAGCGTTCGAAGAGATTGTTGCAATCCTCGATCCGCCGATTGTTGATCGCCAGGGATTACACACATTTCATGGAAATTTGTCTTCTTTTGATAATTTAAACTAGATTTTTCACAATGATTTGAAGTGAATTTACCTTACGGGTATTCTTAGATATATGGTGATATTCTGAGACTGGATTAATGTCAGTTTATACAGCTTTACTGTGATGTACCACTGTGCCCCAATTTACCAATTTGTGGATTTGTAAAATTGCAGCACTTTTTGGGAAGTGATTAAATAAATGTTTGCCAAGTATTCATAATCTTCATAAGTATTTGTAAAATAAGGTCACTAAAATATTAAATTTATGTAAAATTATGTCCCATAAATATATGACATCTATTTAGCTTAGAAAACAAGGAAGTTTGCCAAACGTACCATTGTATCCCCCTTTCCCTTAATTGCAAATGCTTGCAATGTGCAAAGTATTTTATTATTTGGTACACTATTAACTAAACCTTGCATGCAAATCGTTGCTGACAGTTTTGGATTGACATTTCAGCCCACGCCCAATACTTTGCAGACACTTGAATGACTATTTAATGTAAGTAGGCAGAAAGTGAGGCAAGGTGCTGCCTTGGAACAAGTACCGATGCAGCCACTGCTCGTAGCACGTGAAAACGTTGCAGGTCTGGATAATCCTTGGCTCCGAATGGCTGCTTGTCCAGGATGTGCAAAATAACCAAATTGGAGCCCATGGTCGACTCGTCCATCAAGCTAACGACAGATCTTGAACCTATGCCATTGCGGTATGCTGTGCGTGGCTGGAAGCAAGCAA
The DNA here is from genome assembly GCA_947568835.1 of Protonemura montana. Taxonomy (NCBI): domain Eukaryota; kingdom Metazoa; phylum Arthropoda; class Insecta; order Plecoptera; family Nemouridae; genus Protonemura; species Protonemura montana. The sequence goes on along the minus strand of OX387606.1, from coordinate 2,655,441 downwards.
CAAGAATTAACAACTGCAATAGTTATGACAAATGGGATCAGGATAGTACAGAGCAGAAAAACTCCAAAATACACTTGCATTGAACTTAGAATAATGGTTATTCTTTAGTTACACCTTCTGGATCCGAACTATTTTATTTATTAGCAGACCAAACACAATGTTTATCTGTCAACCAAAAGTGAGAAAGCTAGTTTACACATTTTGCGAAAGGCAAGTGTAAAACCGAAAATCAAAAGGTCATCGCAAACTAAAAACAAGCATTGAAGTTCTAGTGAAATAATAACCAAATATTAGGTATATACGCTGCTGAATTGGTCACATTGAGTCTAGTTAGGTTTGTGGAAGCAAAATTGTGGAAAAATTGAATGTGACTTTTAGGTTAAATGTGATCGCAATACGCGGGGCATGGACAATTTCTCACCAATTGCACCGAATTGATCACAGCATAAAAGTTTCGGTGATTGCCGACACTACCCACCACTTGTTGAAGATTAATACAATTCATAACTATTTCAATCTTGTGAATTTAAATTAAAGTTGAGTTAGATTCAAACCAAGGTCCGTCAATCGCCGAACGGCGGGAACACCAACTGAACTTATCAACAGTGTAGCGACGTAGCGACAGGAAGTGTGGCGGCCATTTTGAAATTGGTCTACTGGCGGCAGCGCCCGACTTCAAACTAAGCTTGTTTTGTTCCCACAAATTTGCTAATAAATATAATTTTCAATCCAATGTGCTACTACCACCCTGCAACTACAATCTTGCTATTGTGTTAATTATTATAACTTGAAACCGCATATAACTTAAAATAATTTCATATTATCATACTAGTTAGTTATAAGACAAAAAAAAAATAATTTTAAATTGAAGAAACAATTGAAAACCTGCGACTTGTAAAATTAAATTTAGCTGATAAATAATCATGGCTGTAAATATTTCTTGTCAGTTAGCGAGAAAGAGGATATATTTATGTCATTCCAGCAGAACATCCTTTTAGAATCTTTCATGACTTACAAATACCGACTTAAACAGCCTATGAAAACTTCTAAATGTATCAATTACCAATTACATTATCTCGTTAGCTTACGTTTGTTGAATCGTCCATGTTTCTATATACCATGTCTCTAGTATTCCACTCTTATGGACTTGCCCACACTTGTTGATCAATTAACAATAATAATAAGTGTAGTTTTGTTCATCCCTAGCACTAATATGCTCCCAGTAATTGGGTCAGATGTAATTCAAATGACGGTAATCACCGCAATGACCACTACACTAGGCCACTTGGAGACAATAGCTGGACAGGAGGTATAGTCACGTGTCACCCGGTTAACAGGCTGTGATTGGTCACTTCCTCGTCGCCATGGAAACAAACGCGTGCAGTCTGCGTGCAGCAAGAGACGCTAGATGACATAGGTATCTGCTCTGTCCTGTCAAGTAAGTTATTATCACTGCCTATCACGGCCTATCACGCCCTATCACGGCCTATCTCGCCCTATCACGCCCTATCACGCCATATCACGCCCTGTCACGTCCTATCACGACCTATCACGCCCTATCACGCCCTATCACGCCCTATCACGCCCTATCACGCCCTATCACGCCCTATCACGGCCTATCTCGCCCTATCACGCCCTATCACGCCCTATCACGACCTATCACGCCCTGTCACGCCCTATCACGCCCTATCACGCCCTATCACGCCCTATCACGCCCTATCACGCCCTATCACGCCCTGTCACGCCCTATCACGCCCTATCACGCCCTATCACGCCCTATCACGCCCTATCACGCCCTATCACGCCCTATCACGCCCTATCACGCCCTATCATGCCCTATCACGCCCTATCACGCCCTATCACGCCCTATCACGCCCTGTCACGCTCCATCACGCCCTATCGCCCCCTAGCAATTACCCTTTATGAATTTGTTTTATTAATCTCAGTTGTGTCGTACAATCTTGTCCGCTTGTTTTCAAATTCTTCCATCAATACTTCCATCAATACTTCCATCAATACTTACAGTGATAATAAGTTCGATGTAAGGAACCGAGCATTCAGTTGTCAAGTTTAATGTAGTAAGGGAAGGGAAATAGTGGGTCGGATTTAGTTTTTTCGAGTTTCCTCATTCACAATAGCTGTAAATGAAGGAAAATTGTTATTATACATGCATTACAGTAATTAGAACAACATACGTTTTTTCTAGAATTACGCAAGCATTTGTGGCTGAAATATCTGAAGTGACCGACTACATTATGCCACTTGACTTGCCATGTACCACCCAGATAGCAGGTTATATTTTGGCATGACTCAATATCTCAAAATTCTTAAATACAAGCAACACTTAAAAACTGTACAAGAATGTAGCTTAGATTAACAAAAAAAAACACTGTAATTTTTTGAAAATTGTCTCAGTCAGGTGGCAGAAAAGTTTGATAACTCACTATAGACCGTGACCCACTTGTACCACCTTCCCCTACCACAGATGGCAGCACCTGCTAGTTTCAGAATCAGCGCTGGTACGCTATGTAAGCGGCGTGAAACCGAACTAAAAACAAGTGTTAATTTCACGGGAATATGATTTTAAGTATTGTAGAAAATCCGCTCAATATTATAGAAAAAATAGGGCCAAATTTAAAAGTACGAGTTCTCATGTTCGCTACTTTGCAGGGTCGAGTAGCGCCATGTCGAGCGTTGAGGAGCTGGGGGAGGCGTTTCGCCGCTTCGGAGCGATCGACTACTCGGTGTTCGCCGCCATGTTGGCTGTCTGCTTGCTCGTCGGTATCTACTTCGGTTTCTGCACAGGCGCGACCTCCACTGACGACTACCTCGTGGGGGGGAGGAACATGGGCACATTTCCCGTGTCCATGTCACTCATATCAAGGTGATGTCCTCGTGCCCAATGACAGGACGTTTAATATTAGCGCTGTGACTCTGACTAAACCTGTAAACCTAATGGCAGGACGTTTAACATTAGCGCCGTGACTCTGACTTAACCTGTAAACCCAATGACAGGACGTTTAACATTAGCGCTGTGACTCTGACTAAACCTGTAAACCCAATGACAGGACGTTTAACATTAGCGCTGTGACTCTGACTTAACCTGTAAACTCAATGACAGGACGTTTGACATTAGCGCCGTGACTCTGACTTAACCTGTAAACCTAATGACAGGACGTTTAACATTAGCGCTGTGACTCTGACTGAACCTGTTAACCCAATGGCAGGACGTTTAACATTAGCGCTGTGACTCTGACTAAACCTGTAAACTCAATGACAGGACGTTTAACATTAGCGCTGTGACTCTGACTTAACCTGTAAACTCAATGACAGGACGTTTAACATTAGCGCTGTGACTCTGACTAAACCTGTAAACCCAATGACAGGACGTTTAACATTAGCGCTGTGACTCTGACTTAACCTGTAAACTCAATGACAGGACGTTTAACATTAACGCTGTGACTCTGAATAAACCTGTAAACCCAATGCAGCTACATCTCGGGCATCACGCTGTTGGGCACGCCCACCGAGATGTACGTGTACGGAACGCAATACCTCGTTATCTTGGGGGCGGTGCTTCTGATGGGTGTGGTCATGTCACACACGTTCATCCCCGTGTTCCACGACATGAAGGTCACGTCCACGTACGAGGTAAACAACTTAACGAGACGTTAACTGCTTAACAAGGTGTTACTGCGGTTTGGTGTGATGAAAACACCGGTTCTCGTTAGATCACCGAAGTTGGGCAACACTGAGCTGAGTCGGGTATTGGATGGCTGGCCATCATACATATGACCAGTTCTGTTCGGGAGAGAGATTGAAGGGATGAAAGTTAGTACAGCAACTACACTCGCCTTGCTCATCAACCTCTCGACAGCATGGATTTGTGGAGGAATCTTTTGTTCGAGGTGTACCGTCCTTTTAAAGGGACGTTATAAGCCAATGGTCCCCTTGGTCTTCGACAGGAGTAGGCTACGTGCTGCACCGGGTTTCCCCTCCTCGTAATCAATGTTAATTAATGTTAATCAATGTTATTTTTATCAATCATCATCATCCTCATCCTAATCCAATCATTCACCGAGGCCATTAGACCAGTGCCGCATGGCCAGATGTCAAAACAGTGCGTCGTTAATCACCACAAATAAATAAATAAAGATAAATGAATAGGTGTTGCTACTTGTGCTAGTACTGATATTGCAAGTTACTTATGGTTGATGGTGTGACTTTCCTTGCCAGTACCTGGAACGTCGGTTCGATACCCGCGTGCGTCTGTTTGGCTCGCTGCTCTTCGCAGTCTCGCTGGTGAGTAAAAGAATAAGTCAGCACCTAAAAAGGCAGGCTGATTGTTTTTAGACTCATGTCTTCTTGATTTATCCTTAGCATTAGTTTTAACAAAAACTATTTCAACTGGGTTTTGAATGCTAAGTAAAGAACAACTACATTTTCCAACGTTTCGTTGCTTGTACTTGTTACTTTTTTAAGGGTAAAAAGGACTTTTTAGGACTGCTTTTAACCGTGATAAAGTAACCGGTACAAGTAACGAAACTTTGGGAAATTTTGCTGTTCTTTACTTAGCATTCAAAACCTAGTTGAAATAGTTTTTGTTAGGAGGCAGGCAGTTTGGTTAAACAACCGCTCAGTCGCTCAGTCGCTCAGTCGCACATTTGCTCAGTCGCTTAATCGCTCAATGAATGTTGAGACAAATGTAGGCTGAAAGAACTGTTCTGAGATGGTGAGGTTTAGTTAACCTCGGATGCTAAGAACACTGTCTCGAAATGAGCAGAAAAATACACATGTTTGAATTGTGACCTGTTGTATTAAACGCAGCAGCTTTGCAAGATGGCGGGGGCCAAGGGCATTGGTACGTGTTTTCGGATGAAAATGACGGCACATGCGCGGCTCTTGTTTGGTGCTGGCAAAAATAATGCCGAAATGGCATTTGTGCAGAACGCATAAACGAAAAGTTATTGGCTTGGACCATGGTTTGCTACTTATTAACCTTATAATTCGGAAGTAATGTCTGTAGTAATTCATCCCTCCGCCCCCGCCACTATCAAGCAAATTCAAAAGGAAAGTAAAACTACTCTGAAGAGATCATATGCAATATTATAATTGGCTTCTAATTCCCAACAATTTACATCTTTTACAAGCACAAAGTTTCATGTTGTTTGTTTCAGTCCACCTGGCTGCCGATCGTCGTTTATGTCACCGCCTTGGCGTTCAATCAAGGTTAGTTCAGCACAAGAGAAGATATTTGATGAAATTATGAGTGACTCCTTGCGCAAGACCTCGTCACAAAGAATACCGCGAGGTAAACAAGATGCAATACTTCAAGCGGGACCATGACCGGGACCTTGAAGACCTCCATTGTAAGGAATAGAAAGCAAGAAGTTTTTAAGAGTGGTCCCCGGTACTTTGCCCTCGGGCGGATGCACTTTTCAACTGCACGATGCCAAACTTTGATGCGTTTCAAATTGCAGCTCTCTTTTAACATATTAGGCATAAAATTCAAGCTGGTCTGGAAGGTCTTTTGCACGATGGCCGCACAAACCCTGCGTCCATATTGTCTCTGTGTTCGGAGGTTTGCTTCTTCTGTGCAGTGACCGGTATCAACGTGCACGTGACCACCTGCTGCGTCTGTGTTGTCTGCATCATCTACACCGGCTTGGTACGTACTCCCCGTAACACCGTATTGATAAATTTATATATTGATAAAGCTCTCTGGGATTAGCTGTGCACAGAAGTGATTTTGTCCTTCCAGGGATTCCTGAACCACTTCGCACGATTTCAAAAGCTGTTGCGATTAGGTATAGGTAATCCTGGGGGATTCGGGGAACAGAATATTATTTTTTATCTTTATTTGGGATTGGTATGAACTGTTTGGCATTTTAAAAAATCTCTATAAAAACCAATTTTCTGGAAAAGAAGACAAAACAAGATTTTGGATCATTTAAGGGCGTTATTAATAATCGCAGTGTATAGGAATGGACACAAAAAAGGCCTATTTTTTTTGTTGTGAAATCTGAAAGTGAACAACATTTGAAGAGTAAGAATTATCTATAAAAATAATTTTAAGCAAAAATGCATTGGCAGTTTATCTCAGTGATTTTTAAGTTTTTCGAAGAACGAACTATTACATTTTGATAACAATCATGATTGAAGATAGCAGAACCAATTTTGGTCGGCGATAAGATCTTTAGGAAACTTACTAACCTAGCTCGACAATCATCTTCAAACCAAAACAATCCGCAACCTTTGCATTTGTGTCAGACTGGTAGACAGAGAGGAAAGAAGTAAATTATGAGAGGATCTTATGTCCCCTGATACATTGCATCTGAGACAGACACTTCTTAAAGCGTAAATCTGTTGGCAATAGTGTGATGAGTCACCTAGTTTTTGTTTCGTCGCAATCGGATAAGTGGTTTGGCCGATTAGTTGTATCCATTAAACCAAGAAAACACCCGAGTTAGCTTCCTCTTCAGTAGTCTTAAAAAAATAATACAAAATTTCTTATAGTTTTTAGACCCATGTCTAATTTATCTAACCTTGGAAATAGTTTAAATAGTTTTTGTCAAAACTAGATTTGAATGGTGTATGATGGGGGGTCAACGAAACTGAAAACCTAGCAAATCACGGAAGAGAACCGCTACAGAGTCTTCCTGTTGATGATTACAGGGTGGGTTGCGAGCTGTCGTCTGGACTGATGTAATCCAGACGTGTGTCATGTTCGCCGCCATGCTGCTGGTCGTCGTCAAGGGGACGCTCGACGTAGGCGGCGTCGGCGTCGTTCTCTCCAGGAACTACGAGAGCGGACGCATCGAGCCACTCAAGTATGGCAGGTCGACTCCACTCTTTCAGAATCTGGTTCGCGATGCGAACCAGATACGCATTCGCATTCGCCGAATACCACACACATTAATTCGCATTACAGAACTACTTTTAATTCCTTATAATATTCGTAAAGATCCCTGACGTGTTGAAAATTCGTCTCACACTCCAAGGACCAATCTTTGCGCGTGGTTGGAGTAAGACCTGGAAATGGTGTTAGTAAATATATATTTTTATTATTTCTGATTAACGGCGTTGTACTCAGATGCAATGTGTAAGGGGACATAGGACTTCTGATAATTTACTAATTTCCTCTCTGTCTACCAGTCTAACACAAATGCAAAGGTTGTGGATTGTTTTGGTTTGAAGATGATTGTCGATCTAGATTCTATGGTATTCTTTGGTATTCTATGGTATTGTATGGTATTGTATGGTATTCTATGGTATTCTATGGTATTCTATGGTATTGTGTGGTATTGTGTGGTATTCTATGGTATTCTATGGTATTTCATAGTATTGTATGGTATTCTATGGTATTCAATGGTATTCTATGGTATTCTATGGTTTACTTTGGTATTCTATGGAGTTCTATGATATTGTTTGGTATTGTATGGTATTCTTTGGTATTCTATGTTATTGTTTGGTATTCTATGGTGTTCTATAGTATTCTATGATATTGTTTGGTATTCTATGGTATTCTATGGTATTCTCTGGTATTCTATAGTATTCTATGGTGTTCAATGGTATTCTATGGTATTGTATGGTATTGTATGGCTGTGGTCCTTTTAAGAGGCTTTGGATAGGGCATCAAAGAAAACTCGAGACACGTTTAAACCAAAATGCCCACTTCCTCAAAATCTTAAGGTGCCGTTAGGCAGCGGGTACTGCTAGTAATTTACTAATTTCCTCTCTGTCTACCAGTCTAACACAAATGCAAAGGTTGTGGATTGTTTTGGTTTGAAGATGATTGTCGATCTAGATTAGAGGGTTTCCCAAAGATCTTATCGTCTACCAAAAATAAAATGAGTCGTTTTTGGAATTTCAATATTTTTATTAAACCAACCGATTCGTCTCGATACACAGATGACCGTCGTTGTTTGATTGAAGCTGAGAAATGATAATTGGATCGTTCACAGACGATCGAAGAGACGATCGAAGCTTTCTGAAATAGTAACCAAAAAGCCTCAACTAATCGAGCTTGTTTCGTTATCACCTCCAGTCACATAACATAACATAACATCACATAACATAACAAAAGTTTCGACTTGGAAACAGATTTTTAGATTGGGTTTCAGTTACGTGCAGGTATTGGTTGTGGGATAATTACAAATGCCAAATAATTTATAAAAACCACTATCACCAGGTAATTGAACATGAGAACCAATGACAACATTCCACAAGCTTAGTGATATTCAAGTCCTTTTTATCTCGATCCAAGACCGCGAAAAAAATCGATGCAGAGGATGGTAGAAATAATTCCAGGGAAAAGACCTTGGCTCAGAATTAATTGATTTTGACAACACAACCTAGAGGAAGGTGTTAAATAGGTTGGGTTCAAAATCAGCTTTCCTATCTCAATCGAAAACTCCGAATAACAAACTTTTTGTCATCGTCTTCTGTTTTCCGAAAAGTAATAGAGTTGAGTGATTTACAATTTTTTATTACATCTACAATAACAATCTTGAGAGAATAACAAGTTCTCAGACATCTTAATTATCTAACTCCAAATATTTGCATTGTTTTTAATCGTGTTGAAATCTAAACATTGTTTTCGTCCAGCTTCTCCGCCAGCCCGTTCGAGCGCCACACGGTCTGGATTCTGCTCGTCGGCGGCTTCTCGTTCTGGGTGCAAAGCAACGCAGTCAGCCACAACCAGGTGCAGCGCTACCTGGCACTCAGGAGCCTCGTGTCGGCACAGAGGTAACCAAACGTGCCTCATTTACAAGCATTAACAAGCAGGCTCTGCGTTATGTCTTGCCAAGCAAATGAGCGTTATTGAAATCGTCTAATATCAATCTTAATATTTCAAACTTTCAGACACATTTTTTTTTCCCATTCCGATCCTAGGCCGTAAAATAGCGGCCCTTGGCACAGAACGTCTTGTTTTGGGTGCAACAGCCCAGAGGAATGGTGTTTGCTATGCTGTGTCAAAAATAAGTTTCTCTATCTCTTGTCATTAGAGCCAACGATGCTAATATTTCCGAACCCACATTAAAATTCGATTTCTTTTGATAAAGTGCGTTTATCTCGGGGCTATCTTCTGTAAAATTATTTTTGAAGCGTCAATTTTGTAAAATTGCAAACGTTCAGATTTGAATAATGAAACCCTGCAATATTACCTGCCATATAGCAGGTTTAAGTGCTCTCGAGGAGAAAACAGCTGACTCCACTGCTGTCTCACTCCCCAGGGCCGTGTGGATCTTCGTTGCTGGGTGCGTGTTCATGATCTGCATGTGTGCTTATGCCGGGTTGCTGATATTCGCCAAGTACCACGACTGCGACCCACTCACCACCAAGGTATGACCATTCACCAACAAGGTGGAGCTGGCTGGATCCTATGCTCTTTCCAGGTTATTTGAGATCAGCTGGCTGGATCCTATGCTCTATCCAGGTTATTTGATATCAGCTGGCTGGATCCTATGCTCTATCCAGGTTATTTGAGATCAGCTGGCTGGATCCTATGCTCTATCCAGGTTATTTGAGATCAGCTGGCTGGATCCTATGCTCTATCCAGGTTATTTGATATCAGCTGACTGAATCCTATGCTCTATTCAGGTTATTTGAGATCAGCTGGCTGGATCCTATGCTCTATCAAGGTTATTTGATATCAGCTGACTGAATCCTATGCTCTATCCATGTTATTTAAGATCAGCTGACTGGATCCTATGCTCTATCCAGGTTATTTGAGATCAGCTGGCTGGATCCTATGCTCTATCCAGGTTATTTGAGATCAGCTGGCTGGATCCTATGCTCTATCCACGTTATTTGATATCAGCTGACTGGATCATATGCTCTATCCACGTTATTTGATATCAGCTGACTGGATCATATACTCTATCCAGGTTATTTGATATCAGCTGGCTGGATCATATGCTCTATCCATGTTATTTGATATCAGCTGACTGGATCATATACTCTATCCAGGTTATTTGATATCAGCTGACTGGATCATATGCTCTATCCATGTTATTTGATATCAGCTGACTGGATCATATGCTCTATCCACGTTATTTGATATCAGCTGACTGGATCATATGCTCTATCCATGTTATTTGATATCAGCTGACTGGATCCTATGCTCTATCCAGGTTATTTGAGATCAGCTGGCTGGATCCTATGCTCTATCCATGTTATTTGATATCAGCTGACTGGATCATATACTCTATCCAGGTTATTTGATATCAGCTGACTGGATCCTATGCTCTATCCAGGTTATTTGATATCAGCTGACTGGATCCTATGCTCTATCCAGGTTATTTGATATCAGCTGACTGGATCCTATGCTCTATCCAGGTTATTTGATATCAGCTGACTGGATCATATGCTCTATCCAGGTTATTTGATATCAGCTGACTGAATCCTATGCTCTATTCAGGTTATTTGAGATCAGCTGACTGGATCCTATGCTCTATCCAGGTTATTTGATATCAGCTGACTGGATCCTATGCTCTATCCAGGTTATTTGATATCAGCTGACTGGATCCTATGCTCTATCCAGGTTATTTGATATCAGCTGACTGAATCCTATGCTCTATCCAGGTTATTTGAGATCAGCTGACTGGATCCTATGCTCTATCCAGGTTATTTGATATCAGCTGACTGAATCCTATGCTCTATTCAGGTTATTTGAGATCAGCTGACTGGATCCTATGCTCTATCCAGGTTATTTGAGATCAGCTGGCTGGATCCTATGCTCTATCCAGGTTATTTGATATCAGCTGACTGGATCATATGCTCTATCCATGTTATTTGATATCAGCTGACTGGATCCTATGCTCTATCCAGGTTATTTGATATCAGCTGACTGGATCATATGCTCTATCCAGGTTATTTGATATCAGCTGACTGGATCATATGCTCTATCCACGTTATTTGAGATCAGCTGACTGGATCATATGCTCTATCCATGTTATTTGATATCAGCTGACTGGATCCTATGCTCTATCCATGTTATTTGATATCAGCTGACTGGATCATATGCTCTATCCATGTTATTTGATATCAGCTGACTGGATCCTATGCTCTATCCAGGTTATTTGATATCAGCTGGCTGGATCATATACTCTATCCATGTTATTTGATATCAGCTGACTGGATCATATGCTCTATCCACGTTATTTGAGAGCAGCTGACTGGATCATATACTCTATCCAGGTTATTTGAGATCAGCTGGCTGGATCCCATGCTCTATCCAGGTTATTTGATATCAGCTGACTGGATCCTATGCTCTATCTATGTTATTTGATATCAGCTGATTGGATCATATACTCTATCCATGTTATTTGATATCAGCTGACTGGATCATATACTCTATCCAGGTTATTTGAGATCAGCTGGCTGGATCCTATGTTCTATCCAGGTTATTTGAGATCAGCTGGCTGGATCCTATGCTCTATCCACGTTATTTGATATCAGCTGACTGTATCATATGCTCTATCCACGTTATTTGATATCAGCTGACTGGATCCTATGCTCTATCCAGGTTATTTGATATCAGCTGACTGAATCCTATGCTCTATCCAGGTTATTTGAGATCAGCTGACTGGATCCTATGCTCTATCCAGGTTATTTGATATCAGCTGACTGGATCATATACTCTATCCAGGTTATTTGATATCAGCTGACTGGATCCTATGCTCTATCCAGGTTATTTGATATCAGCTGACTGGATCCTATGCTCTATCCAGGTTATTTGATATCAGCTGACTGGATCCTATGCTCTATCCAGGTTATTTGATATCAGCTGACTGGATCATATGCTCTATCCAGGTTATTTGATATCAGCTGACTGAATCCTATGCTCTATTCAGGTTATTTGAGATCAGCTGACTGGATCCTATGCTCTATCCAGGTTATTTGATATCAGCTGACTGGATCCTATGCTCTATCCAGGTTATTTGATATCAGCTGACTGGATCCTATGCTCTATCCAGGTTATTTGATATCAGCTGACTGAATCCTATGCTCTATCCAGGTTATTTGAGATCAGCTGACTGGATCCTATGCTCTATCCAGGTTATTTGATATCAGCTGACTGAATCCTATGCTCTATTCAGGTTATTTGAGATCAGCTGACTGGATCCTATGCTCTATCCAGGTTATTTGAGATCAGCTGGCTGGATCCTATGCTCTATCCAGGTTATTTGATATCAGCTGACTGGATCATATGCTCTATCCATGTTATTTGATATCAGCTGACTGGATCCTATGCTCTATCCAGGTTATTTGATATCAGCTGACTGGATCATATGCTCTATCCAGGTTATTTGATATCAGCTGACTGGATCATATGCTCTATCCACGTTATTTGAGATCAGCTGACTGGATCATATGCTCTATCCATGTTATTTGATATCAGCTGACTGGATCCTATGCTCTATCCATGTTATTTGATATCAGCTGACTGGATCATATGCTCTATCCATGTTATTTGATATCAGCTGACTGGATCCTATGCTCTATCCAGGTTATTTGATATCAGCTGGCTGGATCATATACTCTATCCATGTTATTTGATATCAGCTGACTGGATCATATGCTCTATCCACGTTATTTGAGAGCAGCTGACTGGATCATATACTCTATCCAGGTTATTTGAGATCAGCTGGCTGGATCCCATGCTCTATCCAGGTTATTTGATATCAGCTGACTGGATCCTATGCTCTATCTATGTTATTTGATATCAGCTGATTGGATCATATACTCTATCCATGTTATTTGATATCAGCTGACTGGATCATATACTCTATCCAGGTTATTTGAGATCAGCTGGCTGGATCCTATGTTCTATCCAGGTTATTTGAGATCAGCTGGCTGGATCCTATGCTCTATCCACGTTATTTGATATCAGCTGACTGTATCATATGCTCTATCCACGTTATTTGATATCAGCTGACTGGATCCTATGCTCTATCCAGGTTATTTGATATCAGCTGACTGAATCCTATGCTCTATCCAGGTTATTTGAGATCAGCTGACTGGATCCTATGCTCTATCCAGGTTATTTGATATCAGCTGACTGAATCCTATGCTCTATTCAGGTTATTTGAGATCAGCTGACTGGATCCTATGCTCTATCCAGGTTATTTGAGATCAGCTGGCTGGATCCTATGCTCTATCCAGGTTATTTGATATCACCTGACTGGATCATATGCTCTATCCATGTTATTTGATATCAGCTGACTGGATCCTATGCTCTATCCAGGTTATTTGATATCAGCTGACTGGATCATATGCTCTATCTAGGTTATTTGAGATCAGCTGACTGGATCATATGCTCTATCCATGTTATTTGATATCAGCTGACTGGATCCTATGCTCTTTCCATGTTATTTGATATCAGCTGACTGGATCATATGCTCTATCCATGTTATTTGATATCAGCTGACTGGATCCTATGCTCTATCCAGGTTATTTGATATCAGCTGGCTGGATCATATACTCTATCCATGTTATTTGATATCAGCTGACTGGATCATATGCTCTATCCACGTTATTTGATATCAGCTGACTGGATCCTATGCTCTATCCAGGTTATTTGATATCAGCTGACTGAATCCTATGCTCTATCCAGGTTATTTGAGATCAGCTGACTGGATCCTATGCTCTATCCAGGTTATTTGATATCAGCTGACTGAATCCTATGCTCTATTCAGGTTATTTGAGATCAGCTGACTGGATCCTATGCTCTATCCAGGTTATTTGAGATCAGCTGGCTGGATCCTATGCTCTATCCAGGTTATTTGATATCACCTGACTGGATCATATGCTCTATCCATGTTATTTGATATCAGCTGACTGGATCCTATGCTCTATCCAGGTTATTTGATATCAGCTGACTGGATCATATGCTCTATCTAGGTTATTTGAGATCAGCTGACTGGATCATATGCTCTATCCATGTTATTTGATATCAGCTGACTGGATCCTATGCTCTTTCCATGTTATTTGATATCAGCTGACTGGATCATATGCTCTATCCATGTTATTTGATATCAGCTGACTGGATCCTATGCTCTATCCAGGTTATTTGATATCAGCTGGCTGGATCATATACTCTATCCATGTTATTTGATATCAGCTGACTGGATCATATGCTCTATCCACGTTATTTGAGATCAGCTGACTGGATCATATACTCTATCCAGGTTATTTGAGATCAGCTGGCTGGATCCCATGCTCTATCCAGGTTATTTGATATCAGCTGACTGGATCCTATGCTCTATCCATGTTATTTGATATCAGCTGATTGGATCATATACTCTATCCATGTTATTTGATATCAGCTGACTGGATCATATACTCTATCCAGGTTATTTGAGATCAGCTGGCTGGATCCTATGTTCTATCCAGGTTATTTGAGATCAGCTGGCTGGATCCTATGCTCTATCCACGTTATTTGATATCAGCTGACTGGATCATATGCTCTATCCAGGTTATTTGAGATCAGCTGGCTGGATCCTATGCTCTATCCAGGTTATTTGATATCAGCTGACTGGATCATATGCTCTATCCACGTTATTTGATATCAGCTGACTGGATCATATGCTCTATCCAGGTTATTTGATATCAGCTGACTGGATCCTATGCTCTATCCAGGTTATTTGAGATCAGCTGACTGGATCCTTTGTTCTATCCAGGTTATTTGAGATCAGCTGACTGGATCCCATGCTCTATCCAGGTTATTTGATATCAGCTGACTGGATCCTATGCTCTATCCAGGTTATTTGAGATCAGCTAGCTGGATCCTTTACTCTATCCAGGTTAACTATTGCAGAGTGACTGATCCAGGCTTATGGATGTTCCCAGCTGGCACTTGCCAAGGATCAGCTGTTGCCGCTCCTCGTGATGGACACGCTGGGTAGTTACCCCGGGATACCTGGACTCTTTGTGGCAGGCATTTTCAGCGCAGCGCTAAGGTAGGGAAGGTGGTCCGACCCAAGTGACCATTGCAACCAAACATTCTTCCATAGAAACTAAGCATTCTTTTATAGCAACAATGCATGCTACCGTTGAGTGTGCAGGTTCTAGGTAGAGGCAGGAAGTTAATGTTAAACCGTTGAGTGTGCAGGTTCTAGGTAGAGACAGAACGTTAATGTTAAACTGTTGAGTGTGCAGGTTCTAGGTAGAGACAGAACGTTTATGTTAAACCGTTGAGTGTGCAGGTTCTAGGTAGAGACAGAACGTTTATGTTAAACCGTTGAGTGTGCAGGTTCTAGGTAGAGACAGAACGTTGATGTTAAACCGTTGAGTGTGCAGGTTCTAGGTAGAGACAGAACGTTAATGTTAAACCGTTGAGTGTGCAGGTACTAGGTAGAGACAGAACGTTAATGTTAAACCGTTGAGTGTGCAGGTTCTAGGTAGAGACAGAACGTTGATGTTAAACCGTTGAGTGTGCAGGTTCTAGGTAGAGACAGAACGTTAATGTTAAACCGTTGAGTGTGCAGGTTCTAGGTAGAGACAGAACGTTAATGTAAAACCGTTGAGTGTGCAGGTTCTAGGTAGAGACAGAACGTTAATGTTAAACCGTTGAGTGTGCAGGTTCTAGGTAGAGACAGAACGTTGATGTTAAACCGTTGAGTGTGCAGGTTCTAGGTAGAGACAGAACGTTAATGTTAAACCGTTGAGTGTGCAGGTTCTAGGTAGAGACAGAACGTTAATGTTAAACCGTTGAGTGTGCAGGTTCTAGGTAGAGGCAGAACGTTAATGTTAAACCGTTGGGTGTGCAGGTTCTAGGTAGAGACAGAACGTCAATGTTAAACCGTTGAGTGTAGGTTCTAGGTAGAGACAGAACGTTAATGTTAAACCGTTGAGTGTGCAGGTTCTAGGTAGAGGCAGGAAGTTAATGTTAAACCGTTGAGTGTGCAGGTTCTAGGTAGAGACAGAACGTTAATGTTAAACCGTTGAGTGTGCAGGTTCTAGGTAGAGACAGAACGTTAATGTTAAACTGTTGAGTGTGCAGGTTCTAGGTAGAGACAGAACGTTTATGTTAAACCGTTGAGTGTGCAGGTTCTAGGTAGAGACAGAACGTTAATGTTAAACCGTTGAGAGTGCAGGTTCTAGGTAGAGACAGAACGTTAATGTTAAACCGTTGAGTGTGCAGGTTCTAGGTAGAGACAGAACGTTAATGTTAAACTGTTGAGTGTGCAGGTTCTAGGTAGAGACAGAACGTTAATGTTAAACCGTTGAGTGTGCAGGTTCTAGGTAGAGACAGAAAGTTAATGTTAAACCGTTGAGTGTGCAGGTTCTAGGTAGAGACAGAACGTTAATGTTAAACCGTTGAGTGTGCAGGTTCTAGGTAGAGACAGAACGTTAATGTTAAACCGTTGAGTGTGCAGGTTCTAGGTAGAGACAGAACGTTAATGTTAAACCGTTGAGTGTGCAGGTTCTAGGTAGAGACAGAACGTTAATGTTAAACCGTTGAGTGTGCAGGTTCTAGGTAGAGACAGAACGTTAATGTTAAACCGTTGAGTGTGCAGGTTCTAGGTAGAGACAGAACGTTAATGTTAAACCGTTGAGTGTGCAGGTTCTAGGTAGAGACAGAACGTCAATGTTAAACCGTTGAGTGTAGGTTCTAGGTAGAGACAGAACGTTAATGTTAAACCGTTGAGTGTGCAGGTTCTAGGTAGAGGCAGGAAGTTAATGTTAAACCGTTGAGTGTGCAGGTTCTAGGTAGAGACAGAACGTTAATGTTAAACTGTTGAGTGTGCAGGTTCTAGGTAGAGACAGAACGTTTATGTTAAACCGTTGAGTGTGCAGGTTCTAGGTAGAGACAGAACGTTTATGTTAAACCGTTGAGTGTGCAGGTTCTAGGTAGAGACAGAACGTTAATGTTAAACTGTTGAGTGTGCAGGTACTAGGTAGAGACAGAACGTTAATGTTAAACCGTTGAGTGTGCAGGTTCTAGGTAGAGACAGAACGTTAATGTTAAACCGTTGAGTGTGCAGGTTCTAGGTAGAGACAGAACGTTAATGTTAAACCGTTGAGTGTGCAGGTTCTAGGTAGAGACAGAACGTCAATGTTAAACCGTTGAGTGTAGGTTCTAGGTAGAGACAGAACGTTAATGTTAAACCGTTGAGTGTGCAGGTTCTAGGTAGAGGCAGGAAGTTAATGTTAAACCGTTGAGTGTGCAGGTTCTAGGTAGAGACAGAACGTTAATGTTAAACCGTTGAGTGTGCAGGTTCTAGGTAGAGACAGAACGTTAATGTTAAACTGTTGAGTGTGCAGGTTCTAGGTAGAGACAGAACGTTTATGTTAAACCGTTGAGTGTGCAGGTTCTAGGTAGAGACAGAACGTTAATGTTAAACCGTTGAGAGTGCAGGTTCTAGGTAGAGACAGAACGTTAATGTTAAACCGTTGAGTGTGCAGGTTCTAGGTAGAGACAGAACGTTAATGTTAAACTGTTGAGTGTGCAGGTTCTAGGTAGAGACAAAACGTTAATGTTAAACCGTTGAGTGTGCAGGTTCTAGGTAGAGACAGAAAGTTAATGTTAAACCGTTGAGTGTGCAGGTTCTAGGTAGAGACAGAACGTTAATGTTAAACCGTTGAGTGTGCAGGTTCTAGGTAGAGACAGAACGTTAATGTTAAACCGTTGAGTGTGCAGGTTCTAGGTAGAGACAGAACGTTAATGTTAAACCGTTGAGTGTGCAGGTTCTAGGTAGAGACAGAACGTTAATGTTAAACCGTTGAGTGTGCAGGTTCTAGGTAGAGACATAACGTCAACGTGAACGTCAATGTTGTAGAGATCTCTACCTAGAACCTGCACACTCAACGGTTTAACATTAACGTTCTGCCTCTACCTAGAACCTGCACACTCAACGGTTTAACATTAACGTTCTGTCTCTACCTAGAACCTGCACACTCAACGGTTTAACATTAACGTTCTGCCTCTACCTAGAACCTGCACACTTAACGAGGCTACTATATCAAACAAAGTGAACCTGTGGTTACTCTTTGTGACGTGCTGTCGACCGGTCTGGACTCGATGTCTGCAGCGGTGACTCTGTCTTTGCTCTATAGTTTGCTGTCGACCGGTCTGGACTCGATGTCTGCAGCGGTGACGCTGTCTTTGCTCCATAGCTCGCTGTCGTCTGGTCTGGACTCGATGTCTGCAGCGGTGACTCTGTCTTTGCTCTATAGCTCGCTGTCGACCTGTCTGGACTCGATGTCTGCAGCGGTGACTCTGTCTTTGCTCTATAGCTCGCTGTCGACCGGTCTGGACTCGATGTCTGCAGCGGTGACGCTGTCTTTGCTCTATAGCTCGCTGTCGACCGGTCTGGACTCGATGTCTGCAGCGGTGACCCTGTCTTTGCTCTATAGCTCGCTGTCGACCGGTCTGAACTCGATGTCTGCAGCGGTGACTCTGTCTTTGCTCTATAGCTCGCTGTCGACCGATCTGGACTCGATGTCTGCAGCGGTGACTCTGTCTTTGCTCTATAGCTCGCTGTCGACCGGTCTGGACTCGATGTCTGCAGCGGTGACTCTGTCTTTGCTCTATAGCTCGCTGTCGACCGGTCTGGACTCGATGTCTGCAGCGGTGACTCTGTCTTTGCTCTATAGCTCGCTGTCGACCGGTCTGGACTCGATGTCTGCAGCGGTGACCCTTTCTTTGCTCTATAGCTCGCTGTCGACCGGTCTGGACTCGATGTCTGCAGCGGTGACTCTGTCTTTGCTCTATAGCTCGCTGTCGACCGGTCTGGACTCGATGTCTGCAGCGGTGACCCTGTCTTTGCTCTATAGCTCGCTGTCGACCGGTCTGGACTCGATGTCTGCAGCGGTGACTCTGTCTTTGCTCTATAGCTCGCTGTCGACCGGTCTGGACTCGATGTCTGCAGCGGTGACTCTGTCTTTGCTCTATAGCTCGCTGTCGACCGGTCTGAACTCGATGTCTGCAGCGGTGACCCTGTCTTTGCTCTATAGCTCGCTGTCGACCGGTCTGAACTCGATGTCTGCAGCGGTGACTCTGTCTTTGCTCTATAGCTCGCTGTCGACCGGTCTGGACTCGATGTCTGCAGCGGTGACGCTGTCTTTGCTCTATAGCTCGCTGTCGACCGGTCTGAACTCGATGTCTGCAGCGGTGACCCTGTCTTTGCTCTATAGCTCGCTGTCGACCGGTCTGAACTCGATGTCTGCTGTGGTGCTAGAGGACTTCTGGAAGCCCTACGCACGTGATGCGCCCTCCGACCGCCAGGCAGCGTTGTTGGTTCGTGGGGTTGTGCTTGGGCTGGGGGTCGCGTGCGTTGCCCTGGTCTTCGTTGTTGAACGTCTTGGGTCCGTCTTGCAGGTAACCCTCGCCCCTTCTTACTACTCTTACTACAATATATTTCTGTGCCAGACAAGTTATCTGGGGGGCTGTGGCTTCAACTCCTTGTCCGAAACTATTGTTTTTTGTTTGTAAAGTTTGCATAAAATTAGATGAAACATTTTTGTAGCATTTTTTTTTTTCGATTAGCGTTCTCGTGTTTATAATTGTTATGTACGTTAGGACGGTTTTATGACTTGAATCAGAATGGTTCGTCTTTTCTCCGAGAACGGAAGTGAAGAAATGAAGTAGAAGAGAAAGAAAGCTGGCAAGATGAGGAGATATGAAAGAAGTTGGTGAAGGAAAAGGAGCATAAAAAAGGCGAAAAATGATTGGCATAATCAAGCTAAATACCTAAAATTAAATATTTTTTACCTGTTGAATTAAATTGATAAAAAATAAATATTTCATTAATAATGACGTAGTTTTGTCGTTTTAGCAGATTGCAAAAATTTCAGATCTACAGCCGCTGACTTTTTTTTCTTAAAAAACACCGAAAAAAGGCATTAAACGGGTTCTCTTACAACGCGTGAAACCGTAGAACGAAATTCTAATTTGATTTAGAGAAGCGCCAATCTGTTGCCAATAGTGTGATGAGTCACCTTGTTCTTGTTTCGTTGCGATCGGTCTAGTGATTTGGCCGATTAGTTGTATCCAGCAAACCTTGATATACACCTGAGTAAGCTCCCACTCCAATAGACCTGAGTAAGCTCCCACTCCAATAGACCTGAGTAAGCTCCCACTCCAATAGACCAGAGTAAGCTCCCACTCCAATAGACCTGAGTAAGCTCCCACTCCAATAGACCTGAGTAAGCTCCCACTCCAATAGACCTGAGTAAGCTCCCACTCCAATAGACCTGAGTAAGCTCCCACTCCAATAGACCTGAGTAAGCTCCCACTCCAATAGACCTGAGTAAGCTCCCACTGCAATAGACATGAGTAAGCTCCCACTCCAATAGACCTGAGTAAGCTCCCACTCCAATATACCTGAGTAAGCTCCCACTCCAATAGACCTGAGTAAGCTCCCACTCCAATAGACATGAGTAAGCTCCCACTCCAATAGACCTGAGTAAGCTCCCACTCCAATAGACCTGAGTAAGCTCCCACTCCAATAGACCTGAGTAAGCTTCCACTCCAATAGACCTGAGTAAGCTGCCACTCCAATAGACCTGAGTAAGCTCCCACTCCAATAGACCTGAGTAAGATCCCACTCCAATATACCTGAGTAAGCTCCCACTCCAATAGACCTGAGTAAGCTCCCACTCCAATTGACCTGAGTACGCTCCCACTCCAATAGACCTGAGTAAGCTCCCACTCCAATAGACCTGAGTAAGCTCCCACTCCTATAGACCTGAGTAAGCTCCCACTCCAATAGACCTGAGTAAGCTCCCACTCCAATAGACCTGAGTAAGCTCCCGCTCCAATAGACCTGAGTAAGCTCCCACTCCAATAGACCTGAGTAAGCTCCCACTCCAATAGACCTGAGTAAGCTCCCACTCCAATAGACCTGAGTAAGCTCCCACTCCAATAGACCTGAGTAAGCTCCCACTCCAATAGACCTGAGTAAGCTCCCACTCCAATAGACCTGAGTAAGCTCCCACTCCAATAGACCTGAGTAAGCTCCCACTCCAATAGACCTGAGTAAGCTCCCACTCCAATAGACCTGAGTAAGCTCCCACTCCAATAGACCTGAGTAAGCTCCCACTCCAATAGACCAGAGTAAGCTCCCACTCCAATAGACATGTGTAAGCTCCCACTCCAATAGACCTGAGTAAGCTCCCACTCCAATAGACCTGAGTAAGCTGCCACTCCAATAGACCTGAGTAAGCTCCCACTCCAATAGACCTGAGTAAGCTCCCACTCCAATAGACCCGAGTAAGCTCCCACTCCAATAGACCTGAGTAAGCTCCCACTCCAATAGACCTGAGTAAGCACCCACTCCAATAGACCTGAGTAAGCTCCCACTGCAATAGACATGAGTAAGCTCCCGACATAACAGCATAATTAATCGTGGTTGTGTTTTGACTCTCGCCTCTGTCTGCAGATGATGATGAGTCTGGGAGGTGTGACGAGCGGTGCGTCGCTTGGTATCTTCTTCATGGGTCTTTATCTTCCATCGACTGACGCTAGGGTGAGTCGTGTCGGTCGATACAGTTCTCTAGAAGACTGACAACTGTCAATCCATCCAGTCTGACTCACAACACTTCACTTGAATTAACAGTATAAATCAGGAATAAACATGGCCGGGTGGATCAATTATCATCCTTGAAGTCGACGTATCCCTCCTGGGGAAGCTGGAATCTATGTGGCCGTCAAGCTCAGTAAACAAAGCTCAGCGCAAGCAGCGCTTAGAGATCATGTTTCTCGCCTTGCCGACAGGGCGCACTCTACGGTGGCGTGGTGGGGTTCCTGGCCGTTGCATGGATGTGCGTAGGCGCAGAGATGTCGGCTGCGCAGGGACGCATCATACACGCAGAGAAGCCAGTCTCCGTCCTCGGCTGCACGTACAACTTCACCACTCCGGAGCCTGGTCTAACAAGTCAAGATGGCGAGCAGCACGAAGCGAGGTTCGTTGAGTCAAGACGGACAGGATTCACCATTGCCCTAAACCTTGACGCACGGCGCACATGAACCTGGCTCCCATTGAAGATGCAAACTCAGCTGTACGCATCCATGCTTGCACCATGCCCTATACCTTGACACACATGTCCCTGGCTCCCATTGAAGATGCAAACTCAGCTGTACACATCCATGCTTGCACCATGCCCTATACCTTGACACACATGTCCCTGGCTCCCATTGAAGATGCAAACTCAGCTGTACGCATCCATGCTTGCACCATGCCCTATACCTTGACACACATGTCCCTGGCTCCCATTGAAGATGTCAACCCAGGTGTACGCATCCATGCTTGCACCATGCCCTATACCTTGACACACATGTCCCTGGCTCCCATTGAAGATGCAAACTCAGCTGTACGCATCCATGCTTGCACCATGCCCTATACCTTGACACACATGTCCCTGGCTCCCATTGAAGATGTCAACCTAGCTGTACACATCCATGCTTGCACCATGCCCTATACCTTGGCACACATGTCCCTGGCTCCCATTGAAGATGCAAACTCAGCTGTACGCATCCATGCTTGCACCATGCCCTATACCTTGACACACATGTCCCTGGCTCCCATTGAAGATGTCAACCTAGCTGTACACATCCATGCTTGCACCATGCCCTACCTTGGCACACATGTCCCTGGCTCCCATTGAAGATGTCAACCCAGCTGTACACATCCATGCTTGCACCATGCCCTATACCTTGGCACACATGTCCCTGGCTCCCATTGAAGATGCCAACCAAGCTGTACACATCCATGCTTGCACCATGCCCTATATCTTGGCACACATGTCCCTGGCTCACATTGAAGATGCAAACTCAGCTGTACGCATCCATGCTTGCACCATGCCCTATACCTTGACACACATGTCCCTGGCTCCCATTGAAGATGTCAACCTAGCTGTACACATCCATGCTTGCACCATGCCCTACCTTGGCACACATGTCCCTGGCTCCCATTGAAGATGTCAACCCAGCTGTACACATCCATGCTTGCACCATGCCCTATACCTTGGCACACATGTCCCTGGCTCCCATTGAAGATGCCAACCAAGCTGTACACATCCATGCTTGCACCATGCCCTATATCTTGGCACACATGTCCCTGGCTCACATTGAAGATGCTTACATAGCTGTACACATCCATGCTTGCACCATGCCCTATACCTTGGCACACATGTCCCTGGCTCCCATTGAAGATGCCAACCCAGCTGTACACATCCATGTTTGCACCATACCCTATACCTTGGCACACATGTCCCTGGCTCCCATTGAAGATGCCAACCCAGCTGTACACATCCATGTTTGCACCATGCCCTATACCTTGGCACACATGTCCCTGGCTCCCATTAAAGATGCCAACCCAGCTGTACACATCCATGCTTGCACCATGTCCTATACCTTGGCACACATGTCTTTGGCTACCATTGAAGATGCCCACAATATACCCTCAAAAGCTCCTGTCTCTCATTGAAAGTATTTTTGCTTCAGCTCGGAGGTGTTTGCGCTGTATCGGGTCTCCTACATGCTCTACACATTCCTGGGTGCTGCAGTATCGACGCTCGCTGGCCTGGTCTTCAGTTGTCTTCCAGGGAAGCGAAAGCCGCGCTGCGCAGACCCGCGCCTCTTCAGTCCGTGGGTGCGCAGGTTTCTGCCAGAACAACAAGCTGAAGCACACGCGCTGCGATAGTCCATGTGCTGGCATCTACTGACCTTTCGATCGATTATTCGTCTCTCACTCATCATTTTTTAAATACAAATTTAAAAAATCAACATAAATCCGATATTGATTTACTTTAGGGCTATAGGCCGATTGGATGTTAAGGCCCATCATTTCCGCGGGTAAAATCGCTAAAAATGGGTCTCAAACGGATAAATAGTGTTTGTATTATGTTAATGACGAGGAAAAATAAGTGTCGGAAAATTGGTGAGTTATCTGGAAAAATTAAAAATCAAATCCTTTGTACAAACCAGCGCCGCAAAAACACGAGTTCAAGAGTCCGCGATTTTTTCCCGTATTGCCTCAGCATGGTCTTCTTTGACAAACAATTTTGTTAGTCACAGCTTTAAAATTGATTGAAATATCAATTTTCAAAAACTCTTTATTTAATCTCAAAAAGTTTCTGGTTTTAAACATGATCCATTGAACTAATAAAAAGAAAGTTATAAAACCTGAAGCATGCAGATTTCAAATATGTGTGTTTCAACGCGATCGGACAAACGATGTAGATGCAGGTTAGTACAAGATAAGCACTTGCAAGGCACAACTTTTTGGGCAAGTAGACCGCTGTAGAAATACATATTGCATACATTCAGGCTGATGCTGGTGCCTGCTAGCTAGTTGTACTAGCTACTTCGAGCGCGACCTTGCACTAATTCATGAGGCAGGAGAGTCCGCACATGGTCTTATCGCTGTAATCCTTGACTGGAATTTTTTAAATTACCTCATGAATGAGCTGAGATTTTTTAACATAGCGCTCGATTTCAGAATATTGTGTAGCAAGAATGATTTGCCTACCAGACTTCAATTCCTCATTATTATTTTGCCATTATTTTGCGAAGGAGCGGGAACAGTTGGACATGTATTTCATTCGGGTTCTCCAATAGTCGCGATTGTGGACAATCCGATTGCAATCGCATTAAAAGATCGTGAGATACAAAAAAGATCGCGATCAGATCAAAGATCACTAAAAAAATATCCTTTTCCAACTATGACGCCAAATTAGTGCATGCGTCTTGCCATCAACAACGGATTCAAAAAAATATATATAATTGTGCATTTTTTCAACACCGAACTTGTGACAGTTCCCTTCATCCGTTACTTTCTATAGCCCTCGAGTGTGTCCGTGAAGGGACAATCACGGCTGAAAATCTTATTTGATGCGCGTTTATCTCTATTATGAGTTGTGCTCCATACTCTGTGTAAGATAAGCAAACTTTAGCGCGTACATTTCTTTCGCACGAATAAAAGTTCTTGCGATTGCGTTGAGTGGTCAATAGAGAGATTGGATTTTACCACATTGGAATGTGCATAAGATTCTGAACATTTTTACCAGCGGCATCTAACGAGGTTTTTTTATTCCTCGGTCAAAATTGACTCTGAAGTTCGTTCAAAAAATGATCATCAGTTACGAGTCGATGCAGTTACGATAATAATCACCAGAGAATTGAAATCAAGAAATCAATCGATTTTAAATGAATTAATTTGTATCTCCTCTAAGAATTTTGCTGAGTATTTTCTTGCCTCGCTTCAAGCGCAGAGCAATGAAAACATGAGTCCTGGGATAAGAAGGCTTAACGAATAGCGATGACTCATTTCAAGGATACGAGAAATCATTATTTTGCAGCGCGCGAACGCACTTGGCGTTCCACATTTCTTGTGCTAGAAAATCGATTGAAATTGATTAGAAATCTGCATGTTATCACGAACTCAATGATATCAAGAAAATAATTAAACTTCCGATTTAGTAGTTTTTTTGTTGTTGTTGCAATGGTAGGGGAATTACTTGATAAATCATAATCCTTCGAGTGCGATAAGCCTGGTAGTGTTCACAACATGGTGTAATTAGCTCCCTGGCTAGACCGAATTCTAGCAGTGGAATGAGAGGCAAGATACAAGTGGGCAGAATAATTCAACCTTTTCAATATTTCGCGACTGGATAAAACCAGGAGCTTGCGAAATGAACGTCCTGTCACTGTGAGAGCTGAAACTCGACTAATAATACGGCAACAGCCTGGAGTAGATCCTCCTCCTCTCCTACATATGGCAACAGCGGAGTGGGTAGAGGCATGAATCACGTTAAGTAGGATGCAGGGTGCATCAGAGGATCTAATGTTAACTAAATAAGGGTTGTTTTCTGACTCAACATTTCACATGCACGTCGACTACTTTTGCACCTGCACCTGTCAGTATATAGAGTTCTGGTCTCGATGTACCGTCTTGCAGAGACTAAAGATAGGTACACCAAACTTACGGTAAGACAAATAATTCTGAATGTTATACGTACACAGAACTTTGCTCACCTTGTCATTTTTACACCAAGTCTAGTGTTCTTTGCTTTCAAACTAAAGTCTTAATTCAATCTGTGCAAGTGTAGCGCTGCAGATGTCCATTCCAATGGCGAGTTGTTTTTCTAATATTAGTAAAATCTCAGTTCTAAATTCAGTGATTGTACGTAACTACTTTTATACTTCTTATCATTTATTTACGAAATTGGCATCAACTAAAATTATCACGTGTTCCAATTTTTCATCAACTGCTTCTAAATAAAATGTATTTATAATTTCAGCGTGACGTTTGTAATTCAGTTTAAAAATCGGGATACTGCCCGTCGTCCCCTCGTATTGCTTTTCTCCGAACTTTCGGTTTTCATTGAAATATCAAGGGAAAACCCATGATAATCCAAAGTATAATTAAAATGGCGTGCACACAGGTAAAATTGCTATTATATCTACAAAATTAAAAACAAAAAAAGGCAAATAAACGTACTAGGTATTCTACATTACAAGATAAGAAATATCGAAATTATAATGACATAATATAATATAATCGTATCTTTCTTAGAATTTTGCGCTGTGAAATTATTATTTTTCTGTGAAATTATTATTTTGCGATTACACTGAGCAGAAAGCGAAATGAAGGGTACGTCATTGCCAAGAATGTTTGCAAAGAAGACGGTGTACATTTTCGGAGCAAACTTTAAGCAATTTTATATTGGTGTGATCATCTGCAGCGGTCTTTAAATTTTGGAAAAAAATTGTCAGTGAACCTTGAGCGAGTTGAGCTTTAAACTTTCCAACCGGTATTCAGAGGTGTCTTTGTTCGATTCATGTCCATCTTGTCAGGTGTCAACATTTCAACCCATATCGACTCGATCTCGACTCTATAGCAAAGGGGTAATACTCTTTGAAGGCGAAATCGTTGCATGAGTGTGCAACACCGGACAATGCAGCCCAATCAATTAATTATATCGGCTGACATATTTCAGAGGTAAACATTAAATATTATAAATGCGTGTTGCTCGGATTCTGTACACCTGAGTTTTGGGGATAAGCTAAATCATTGCATCCGGCTATACACGAGCATATACTTTATTGTTTTCCAAAATTTCACAGCAGAAGATCAAACTCAAAACCGAACACATATTCTATCATAATAATACAACTGTGTCAATCACTTGCAATTAAAACGCTTGCAACCATTATCAACGGTGCTACTGCGGAATCTTGTTCGTGTTTGTTCAGCTATTTTGGCTTCAGTTCAGTAAACTAATAATCTATTTCCTATAAAATATGTCTCCGTGTGCGCTAGCTTATCTGCTAGTAGTGATCATTTCAAAAAGTTGTCAAGTCAGCGGCTTTCCAACGCCAGACGACCAAGATCCCCTCACAAAACTTGTCCAAGATGCTGAAGCCATACGGAAACTAGCTCTAATAACCACGCCGGTCAACGAGACTCTTCAAAATCTTGTCGACATTTTGGATCAAATCGTGCACAGAGAACAAGAGATAATTCCTAGTCGCAAAGAGGTCAGTCTTATTTCGGGAATCATTCTAGATTCGGCGGACGTCCTGGGAAACGTATCAAGGATCTGTAATGAGTATGACCTCCAGATGAGCTCGTCATCAGTGACGGCTAAAATCGTCAACATTTTTCGTCCAATGCAACTCTCTTATGAATACCCTCACTTTAGATTTGAAAAACATGCTGATAACATGGAATCCAGCGGACTTTCCGTTTACGAAGATAGAAATTTCACAATACACCTAGTTTGCGTTGTCTCTGACTTTTTGCATGCTGGCTTCATTATCTATGCTGAAAATACGAGCCCGTTGAAGCCGCTACCAGACTTGCAGATCAACATTCTTCGGTACCACGTCATCGACTTGATCCTGATAGCCGGCTCCGAGCGGATGACTCCGAGGGAGGGATCGGAGTGCCTCTCCGAAGAGTTTTTTGACACCATAAGCTTCACATACCTAATACCTAAAGTACCTGATACCGAGTATGGATGCGCTCGCCGGGACCTGTTGGATAACGTATGGACCACAGATGGCTGCTTCATGGACTACAGTGAAGATTATTTTGTAGCAACTTGTTACTGTGACGTCAAGGGTACCGCGAAGGTTGTCCAATACGTGATTTACGTGTTCAAGGATGATCTTCAGGAGGCTGTCTTCAGTGAATTTCACTATGAAAACGACAATAACGTTGACGATTACGGTGATATTAATGACAAATTTGTTTTTATGGGCATAGGATTTAATGATAAAGATAATTATATAAATCCGAGTATCACTGAAACGAGTGTTACGGTGGAGCCCTGGGTTGACCTTAGCGCTGAGTTAATTGCGGCGGAGGAAGCAATCCGTGAGATTTTTACCAATTTCTCGGACCGGTCACAGTGGCTGGAGCAGCTGGTTTACACGTACTTGGACAAAGTGATGCAATTTGACAACATCTTCCTCGTCAACAACAGCACGGCGCGGATCCTCGAGGATATCGGCATTGTCTTAACCAAGATGGCTCCCAAGAACGGCATGAGCATGCTCACAGTCAGCAATTACTATCTCATTGGCTTTCTGGCGGAGTTGGATGATTATCGCCTAGATCCCCCGATTGCTTTTGGTATGAGCTATGCCAATCCTTTTTTCTTAGACATAGTCTACTTCCGTGCACATGAGGTTGCGGACTTGACGCTATTGTTTAGGAAAGTAAACTACTACACTCTTCTGTTTTCCCAGTCGGTTGCTCGACAAAACACGCGATACGCATTTCTTCTTTACCCATACAAAAAGTTCTTCAAGGCGACTACAGTGATTGACGGCTTGGCCGTTGTTACTTTTCGCGTGCTTGACGTTGTCCTGACTCCAGACCTACAGGACACTCAGGACCAATTCGTGCACATGCATCTGGGGAAAAACAACGGTCGAGTGTTTGAAGATGCCAACACTGAGCTGGATTATGCATGCGCGTACTGGAGCGCCGAGAGACAAGGGTGGACGTCAAGAGGTTGTCGCCTCAACCCCGACATCTTTGCTAACGTGTGCTCTTGCAATATGACGGCGAACTTTCACGAGTCTCGCACTCGCGGTCAATATGTTATCTACGCCACCAAGAACTATGATTTCAAGACTCGCAACCAATTGTCAATTTCGAGACAGCTCACGGTCGGAGTTTTACTGGAGTATGTCGGAGAAATCGGGGCCTTGGTCCATTACCCGTACGGTAACAGTGTAATCGCCAAGCTCAATGAGATATGGATCAGGTTAACATTCGAATCGGAAGGCCAGATTTACATGACTTCCACAAGCAAAAGAGACATAATAGTAAACCTGCGTCGCATTGCTATAGACAACGACTGTGCTAACGAAGAGGTGACCTTAGACGATCATAGTCTTCACTGCGTTTGCTACGAACCAGACGCAGTCGTCGCCTTTTCGTTCATCAAAGAAGGTGCAGGATTTTTAGCGACGCCCTACAGAAAGCAAACTGGCGTTCTGAAAACCGCTTTTTCCAACCAAGTGTTTCTCTTCGTTCGCGTCTCGGCTTCCGTCGCGCAACAAAACGAACGGTTCGCTTTCTTAGTATACAACCTTAACGGAGACTTGAGACCTCCACCAGTTACCATCGACTCCATCGTTCAATCCTGCGTGGTTGAAATCGTCCTCCAGCCGCGATACACTACCAACTCCAGCATGCAATTCGTGGAGTTTTATCTCGACCAATCCGAATACAACTCTACCTTGGGCTGCGCATTCTGGAGCGATATCAGCGGCGATTGGTCTACAATGGGCTGCAAGATGGTGACGATTGACTTAGTGCGCATGTGCAACTGCACTCTAGCGGGTAACCGTCATCAACCTGCCACAGGCGGTTCATACATAGCGTATTCGTACATCGAAACCGTTTTCGACGAGTCCGTGTACGCCACGATTGGTGCAGAAACCTTCACCGACAAGGACTTCATCCTCAGTCAAGGAGCGGCTCTCATCCACAACGCTTCTCGAGTGCTCGTCAACGACGCTCTCGTCGTCAAAATGCTGCAAGTTTACGTCCGGATCCTGAGGCTTTCCCCTCCACAATCGTACTTAAAGGCGAGCATGAACCAGACTTTGCATGACTTTGAATCGACCTTCAGCAAGTTTCACGTGATTCCCGTGAAACCGGTCTTACAATGCTACGGAGTCCACGGCACTTGGAGCGTGAAGAAAGCCCAAGTGGCTAGCGACTTGTTCTCCAACGCGATCCTCTCCACCGTGGAGACCAGCAACGCGTCTGCCATTTCTGACATGGCATACGTTAACATTGGATACTTCAGCACTTATATCGTTCAAGAATGCAAGCCTTACTTCGGATTTCACGTATCCAGAAATACAAGCTTTACGAAGATTATCCGAGGCATTTCTGACGTCTCTTGGATATCCAGCCATAGACCGCTCTTTGCTTGCATCATCGAAGACATCCAAGTGCTAGTCCGTACGCGCTTTGTCTTCATCTTGTATCCTCTAAACCTTTCACCTTACCCCCTGTCAATGACCAAGTACCCCATTTTTAACTCTAGACAACTTGACATCTATATCAGTTCCATAAATCTCACCACAAATCTCAATGACAATCAGGCTCCAGAAACATTGGAGACATATGTAAAAGTGTTTTTCGCCCCAACGGACCACCCCGAAGAAAACGTAGACATCGGGTGCGCGTCCTGGGACGACGCCGAGAACGACTGGACCGACCAATTTTGCCAATTGGACGTAGAATTTTCAGTATTTCGTTGCAACATTGCCAACCACGCCGTCATGCGCATCGTCTTGTATGAGTACACCAAGCTACTGAACTTTTCCTGGCTCTCAATCGAAAACATCATTGGTCCTACCGCTGCCTTTCTAGTTGGAGCGTCCGTTTCCATGATCGGATTCATAGGCATCTTGATGACTGCATTGGTGATCCCGAACTGGCGCGAAGAGCTCGGTCACAAAGTTTTGATGCAGCTGACGGCGTCGTCGTTCATCTACCTCGCTTTGACAATGTTTCGCGAGACGCATCTCATCCACGCTGACGCCAACAAC
This sequence comes from Protonemura montana, assembly GCA_947568835.1. NCBI lineage: Eukaryota > Metazoa > Arthropoda > Insecta > Plecoptera > Nemouridae > Protonemura > Protonemura montana. Next base: position 2,624,405 of record OX387606.1, on the reverse strand, counting down.
TTCTATATTCCATTGATTGTTTTCTCAGCTAGCGTTCACTACTCCAGACTGGCCCACTATTGCTGGGGCTTGGCAATGTCAATGCTTCAATACAGAAAGTTTTCAAGCGTGGCTGGCGCGTCGACCATAACTCACCTTCTTTTTAAAGTAAGCGCCTTTGCTTGGGGATTGCCTCTGGTTCTTCTGATCGTCTTGCTGTCTTGGGACCAGAGAGATCACTTTTGCAAGCCGAACAAGGCTACGCACTACGTACTCTACCTGGTGCCTGGTATCATCATCGTGCTGCTTAACTTGGGGCTTCTGGTCGGGGTGCTGTACCATATCACAGACAAGTGCGGTACAGGACAGGACAAAGAATTGCAACGCCACAATGTGGATGAAAAGGAAGTGATGAAGCGCAGACTCAAGCAGACCGTGCTGATGTTCTTCTTGTTCGGGATTCCGGCAGTGTTTGAGATGTTTAACGACATCGGAGGGACGCACTACGTATGGTTGGACTACGTCAACAAGATCCTGGATCCTATTCAGGGGTTCGTTTTGTTTCTGTTCTTTGTCATAATGGACCCGAAAACGAGGGAAGCCTGGAATGAAAAACTAGGCTATTAAATGTTAAGTATTATTATACACGTAGGTGTAAGAGATATATTCTTTTCGATTTGTTCTTAATATTGTCTTTGTCTTGTATGTATTTGACTTGTAATTTCACAATGAGTGTTTTTTCTTTTTACAATTACGCCACCTAGCACAATGTCCGTGGTTTTCAGACAATTTTTTTTGGATTTAATCACGTTATAGAAAATGTAATTAATAAGGCTCAAGTCTCCAAATTTTGGAAGAAAATCCGTCGAAAAAAACTCCCGCCAGCGCGTTTCACATAATCGGTCCAACGACAGTACCCTAGTCGAACATAAACATGATTACACTAGCAGAACTGTTCAACCATGATATTTAACACTGGTTTAACTCACTTTCAATATGTGCACTTTAATCAATAGACTTGCTACCACCGGAAGTGCATCATTCACAGGTTGTGACATGCAAAATATATGTACATACTCCTGTGTGAAGTAATTGCTGTGAAATAAAACGAACTAAAATGTGCGCTCACTTTTCAAAGTTCCTATATTCCTAGTACCCCTGGCACTATAGTACCGTATAATGTTTTAAATAGCACACTCGAGAGTTGTAGAGAACAATTTGTCTCCAAATGCCGATGACTTATCAATTTAATTATGAAAATGTAATTAAGGGCCGAAGCCAAGGTGATAAGTTTATAATGATACATTCCAGTCAAACAAAGTCTCCGAAGTTCAGCAACACTGCGCTGAGTCAGGAATTGGGTTGGTGACCATCATACACATGACGAGTTCTGTTCGGGAGAGAGGTTGGAGGGATGAAAGTTAAGCAACACTGCGCTGAGTCAGGTATTGAATGGGTGACCATCATACAAATGACCAGTTCTGTTCGGGAGAGAGGTTGGAGGGATGAAAAATAAGCAATACTGCACTGGGTCAGGTATTGGATGGTGACCATCATACACATGACCAGTTCTGTTCGGGAGAGAGTTTAGAGGGATGAGAGTTAATAAAGAAACTTCACCTGCCTTGCTTATCAACCTCTTGACAGCATGGATTTGTGGAGGAATCCTTTTGTTTGCGTTGTACCGTCCTTCGGAAGAGACATCAATCCTGTGTTCCTTTTGGTGCTACGATTAGGCTACGTGCATGCTGCGGGTTTCTCCTCCCATCTTCTGGGCTAGGTAAGGTTCATCATCGTCATTCACTTTTTCTCCGACGCTCTTAGACCAGTGCCGCTCGGCCCGTTGTCAAAACAGCGCGTCGTTAAACACCACAGATCAATTAAATGTGACCAATTTCCCTCTAGACCCCAGAGTGGTCGTAGGTCCATTAAGTTGGCAGTGCCACATTTAAATACCATTTGTTTCTCGATCGGTTATGATAGTGCTGCGATAGTGCTGGATAGTGCCGTTAGTCCCGTCGATAGTGCTGTCTTTTATAGGGGCGGCATTTTCCCTCTTTAAATTCACAAATTTTTAACGTATATAAATATATCAACTTTTCAATTTTCCCTTGTGCGTACTTATTCCTGTACATTTAATGTGAATTCTTACATATTAATCAAACTAATATGTCATTCCATACAGCGAACGTTAATCCACCGCACTATCTGGCACTATCTGGCACTATCATTGCCATTGAAAAAAACATAGCATTTCTAATGTGGCACTGCTAGCATTAAGGTGGCAGTGTCTTTTGACGTGACTACGTCTTAAAGCGCATTATATAGGGAGGCATGTACGGATTTGCTCTCCAAAATGGCCAATGTGTAACAAGCCCTACAGCCTACAGGAAACAAAGAACAGAATGCGATTTATTATCATTCAATAGTTCAGATAATTCTCTAGAAGTACTTTATTTTTATTTTCGATTTACTAAATATTAGAGGCGTTAGAGGGGTTGGCGTTTTTAATGCTCTCCATAAGACCAATGTTAAATTACGCAAAATGGCCAATGTGTAACAAGCCCTACAGCCTACAGGAAGCAAGGGACAGAGTGCAATTTATTATCACTCAATAGTTCAGATAATTTTCTAGAAGTACTTTTTTTATTTTCGATAAACAAAATATTGGAAGCGTGAGAGGAGGCGGCGTTTTTAGCACTCGTCATTAGAATAATCCAAAATAATATATATATATCGCAAGATGACACTTCCATCCCAATCTGTAAAATCCTTCAGCATGTAAATTAGATATAAAAACACAACCCAAATAACGAGAGACGTAAAACAGACATATTTTCGAGGACTCCGTCCAGGGTTCCAGTCCTGGTACAAGCCAACTCGTCACTCAAACAACGGCGCTGACCCCCGGCATGTGAACTACACGTGAGAAACATTTACAATACGCAGTGGCGTTTTACCAGCACACGTATTGTTGACTTGTTGAATAATCTCAGATGAAGATCTTTTATGATTTTATGGTTTCTTGCATGTGAAGTATGGTCAGTACGGTAGTTGACCTACGTGCCTACGCGGTAGTTGAACGTAGTCACGCTTCAATATCGGCCGTATCAACAAGATACAGCTACACCCATTTTTTTTTAACCGTGAATAACTAACAAACGGGGCCAGCTCTATCGACGGGACTAACGGCACTATCCAGAACTATCGCAGCACTATCATAACCGATCGAGAAACCAACGGTATTTGAATGTGGCATTGCCAACTTAATGGACCTCTAACAGAGACACATGATGAATATCCAGATTCTGGATGTTGTCGCTGTACAAGCTAAACAGAGGATTATTCCCGGAATACACGGCCACTTAAAAATCGAAATTATACTTCTTTTAACAGGTTACAATTGAAATTACTCTGTATAATTCAGCATAGGAAAGCCAGGTCAGTAGCGTTACGCCTCGTTTCAGGGGCGGTGGCTTCAAGATTTTTACAGAAGTTCACGCATTCATTTCTATGATAAGGGGTAGCATCCATCAAATTCCACGCTACGTTGGTTTTGCCAGTCCCGTTCGGATTCCAGGTCACAGTGGCATAATCAACGGGTGGCCTGACGAGGGCTACGTACGTTCATGGTCCGGACAGTTCACCTGATGAATTTCCTCGTGCAATTTCTTTTCACAAGCCCCAACATTCGCAGTGCTTTGCGTACCTCTTGGTTATGAAATCGGGAATTTTTTATGTCGAGCGGTAAAAAAGATTAGCATGTCTGCTCCATTCTTTTTGCCTTCGGGGTATGGGGGTGTTAGTGCTAGTCGAGACGTCGTAATGTTGCACTCAACTGTCTACGTCGGGTAAGAGATTGGCGTTGGAAGTAGGGTTGCCATAATAAAAATTTCGGAAGGCGGGACAAATTTTAACAAACAAAAATTAGTAAGGCCGGAGGCTCGGGGGACAGACAAGGCCCCCCAAAAAATAAGGGTGTGGATGCGGGAACAGGATTTGAGGGCCATTTTCAGCAAATTTTCGCGTTTTAGATATATTAAGGTTTTTCTTGGCACTTGAAATCCTGAGTCATATTTATGCATCAACTTTCAATTTATTAGCAGGAAATTTAGGTATAATTCGTATAACTATTTAAAAAAAAATACATATTTTATCATAGATTTTTAAACTTTTCTATTGGTGACAGTTCACGTACAATCATAATGTCATTGGCACAATTAGAGGAAAAATTAGCTATCTATAAGGAACAATGCAAATGCAATGTTCGATTTCGCGATTTTTTAAAAGAAAATTACGATCGAGCGGGACATTTGTCCCGCTCCGCGGGACGCGGGACTTTTGAGTGAAAAGCGGGACTGTCCCGCCGTAAGCGGGACGTATGGCAACCCTAGTTGGAAGGCGTCGGCATGTGGCCAGCTCCTAGGACGGACGCCCCGTCATCGGCATTGGAACGGGTTGAAAAGCAGGGAAGGGGCCCGGCCTCGTGGAGTTGGTGGGCGTCGGTTGTCGGCTGACCTGGGAAGACGTCTTGTGTTGTGGAGCATCTTGTCTCATCATGCCGACTGGTTTCCGCGAAAACTCCCACGTTTAGCCAGCTGACAGGTGCCTGACAGCTGACAGGTGCCTGACAGCTGACAGGTGCCTGACAGCTGACAGGTGCCTGACAGTTGACAGGTGCCTGACAGCTGACAGGTGCCTGACAGCTGACAGGTGCCTGACAGCTGACAGGTGCCTGACAGTTGACAGGTGCCTGACAGTTGACAGGTGCCTGACAGCTGACAGGTGCCTGACAATTGACAGGTGCCTGACAGTTGACAGGTGCCTGACAGTTTTCAATGTGTATACATTGTCATCTGAAGCAGTCTAACATAACATATTTGTCTAACCTAATAATCTCTATCATAAAAATCTTCTCAATTATAAAACTCTTCTTGGAGGAGGAAGATCTTGAGGTTTGTCTTGAATCCATCCTTGCTTGCAATGCATCTCAGATGTTGTGGAAGGTTGTTCATGATTTTCACTCCAACATTGAGCAGGTCATTATCGATGATACTAAGCTTATGATGTCCCATCTGCAGTTTTCCTGCTCCCCTTGTTTCATGCGAGTGAGTGTCACATCTTTTAATAAGTCAGTATTGTCTCTGACAAACAGTGCAGGATATGCAAACTGAGTAACGTTAATATAGACAGTTGCTTAAACTGCCCTCCACATGAATCTGTTCTTCGAAGGGACAGCAAATTACGTATTGGTTTTCTTTTGCACTATGAAGACTTGCCTGGCTCCTGGTGACGCTCCCCCAACAGCTACACCATAGTTGAGAACAGTTTGAAATTGACTGAAGTAAGCTATTCTTGATATTCGCACTGTCGATTATATTATGAATTATATGTTATATGTTAATGTCATTAATCTCAATCAAGCGTAGTCAGTAGATTACTATTTGTAGTTACCTCGTACGAATTGAAGGGCCCCAGTGAGGGCATATGTCACTCGACGGAATCGTTGCTATCGTTGAAAAGGCAGTGGCGGCTCGTGACTGTTTTTCTTGGAGGGGCGGCAGTAAAGTTTCTCCCCCCCCCCCATCCCCACCAGCACCATAAGTAATGAACACTGCAGTTCGATTTCAATATTGTAACATTAAAATACAGCATGTGATATTTAAAAAAAGTTATCATTGAATTCTAGCTGTCAAGTCACACATTAGATTGATTTTCATTGGACAAAAACGTACACAGTATGTGAAACTGGGTGGGACAGAAATTCAGGCTAGTAAACGGTAGTACAATTATTTTGAAACTATTAATTGCCGTGGAAAATATGTGCGATCGTATGCATCGTTCTGTCTCACTCGCTCTCGCTGCTAGCTCAGCCCGGAGGCTGGCCGAGGGCGGGTTTTCTGCTGCCCTCGCTGGGCTTGCGAGCGACGACAGGCGACACACGTTCAAGGCCATTTCCACGCACTCCTAGCTGAGCAGGGAGGACGGCAGCGATCGCTGCCCCAAAGAGAGCAAGCGGCGGCGTTCAGGCTCTATAGGCAGCGGACATACACTGCCTACTGGATCGTCTCGTTGCAGCAGGCAGCTCGTGCTGTCGGCGCGACGTCAATGGCGCGTTTTTACGTATTTCAAAAGTACCAACCATTTTAAAACACACAAAACGCGTAGAACAATAATAATAGTAATAACACTTCTAATTATAATAACAATTATACTTTTATTCTGTCGAAAATGCTAGGGAGGGCAGCCGCCCCGCAGCCCTCCCTCACGAGCCGCCCCTGTGAAAAGGTAATTTAGAGATAGGTACTACTTACACGCACTTGCAATGCTTGGTACTTTAGGCTGGTAAACTCTAGGACTGTGAGATCAATGACAGAGATATAATTTCACTCAATTAAATAGAGCACACAAGCAGTCGCCGTTACACAGACGCCATGACAGTGACTTTGTCTGCTGGGTCATAAAGTCCAAGATACCAGCGCCATCTTATCGTTCTTGTTATCGCTGACCTGCGCTCAAATGGACAACCAAGCTTCATATGAAAAATCAAGTAATTCAAGAGTTAACAAGTTCAATTAATTAAAAGTAATAAAGTTTGCGCAATGTCTTTCTTTATACTCAATAAAATTATTCGTAAACTCTCTTTGCTGCATTACCTCAACTAAAAATTGCGGAATATTGCAATGGCGTGATTTAAGAGTTTTCAGTCTCACGGTCGCTACATCACTCTCACAACCAAACGATGAACCACACAGCGCCGTTATATGGAGCATACAAAATATCACATACATGGCATAAAAGCATTTAGTTGAAATCTTATTTAAAATTGCAAACGCTTGCAATGCGCGGGGCATTTTATTACTAGGAACACTATAACCGTCTCAAAAATCGATGCCAAAAACGGGGACCCAAATGTCCCCGTTTGGACAGACATTTTTGAGACGGTTATGTGGTGTTCATAATAATAAAAAGTCATAAAAGTTTAATTGTCTACACAGTTCACTTCGCAAATACGTACGGAATAAATGTTGTGAACAGGACTTTATAAAAGTGGAACTCGATTATGCAGCGTCATTACCATAAATATCAGCTTCCTCTGACCATCTGATCTCAAAAAATTAATCGATGATCAACATGCAATACACTAGGATTAATTTGAGTTTGCCACTTTCTGGGGTGCTTGTACCAACCAGGAAAATATGACACCATGATGCTACTGTTACACTAGGATTAATTTGAGTTTGCCACTTTCTGGGCTGCTTGTACCAACCAGGAAAACATGACACCACGATGCTACTGTTAACTATCCGATTTCAAAGCAACAAAATAATGTTTTTCTTTGGTTGAAACATTTAATAATTTCAGGAAAATAAAATATTTAATGAAAAACAATAAATGTTTATCGACCAAAGTTAAAATTAATATATTTTGGATTACTTTTAACTTTTATCAGGTTAAGGCAGGAAACCAAGCTTGCAAACTGCTTTTTGGCAGCCATTGCTAGAATCCGCTAGTGTACGGTAGGTATTTAGCAGAAGTCATTAGGACTTTTAGTTTTGCATTTAAGTTCTTATTTTTCAATAGAATTAATTTCACGTAAATAAACTGATAAATCCACAAAGAATTTAAGTGCATGATGCATTGTTTGGTCATAATTTTCTGGTTAATTTCAAACTCCCCGGTGAAGACTGGCTTTATTTTGCATTCTAAAGTTGGCAATGTGTAATCAGAGTCCACCAGCTTGTGGCAAGGTAAGGCTAACACAACTGTAGTCAGAGTCCAACAGGTTGTGGCAAGGTAAGGCTAACACAACTGTAGTCAGAGTCCACCAGGTTGTGGCAAGGTAAGGCTAACACAACTGTAGTCAGAGTCCACCAGGTTGTGGCAAGGTAAGGCTAACACAACTGTAGTCAAAGTCCACCAGGTTGTGGCAAGGTAAGGCTAACACAACTGTAGTCAGAGTCCACCAGGTTGTGGCAAGGTAAGGCTAACACAACTGTAGTCAGAGTCCACCAGCTTGTGGCAAGGTAAGGCTAACACAACTGTAGTCAGAGTCCACCAGGTTGTGGCAAGGTAAGGCTAACACAACTGTAGTCAGAGTCCACCAGGTTGTGGCAAGGTAAGGCTAACACAACTGTAGTCAGAGTCCACCAGGCTGTGGCAAGGTAAGGCTAACACAACTGTAGTCAGAGTCCACCAGGTTGTGGCAAGGTAAGGCTAACACAACTGTAGTCAGAGTCCACCAGGTTGTGGCAAGGTAAGGCTAACACAACTGTAGTCAGAGTCCACCAGGCTGTGGCAAGGTAAGGCTAACACAACTGTAGTCAGAGTCCACCAGGTTGTGGCAAGGTTAGGCTAACACAACTGTAGTCAGAGTCCACCAGGCCGTGGCAAGGTAAGGCTAACACAACTGTAGTCAGAGTCCACCAGCTTGTGGCAAGGTAAGGCTAACACAACTGTAGATACAAATGCTGCACATTTTTGGAATTCGGGAGTTTAACTTTTGCCGCAATCACATTTCCGCGACCATCTTTACAGATTGCTTTGTCCAGTGCCATCTAGACTCACATTTCTTTCTGCCAGACAAAATGGCCGCCAGTCCATGTCTTCAGATTTCCTAAAAAAAAAAAAAACGGCTCGTCGCATAATCATGCAACAATGAGCCGTGTTTTGAAAGATGCCTCGCCTGCTTGGCAACAAGCGGTGCTAGACATAACACAGTGAGGTGACGCAGCGGATCCTCGAGGCCCGCCCACCGTGCCAGGCGCGCCCTTCCACCTTAGCAACACGCGCGTGACAACGCTACAGCTCGAGCACGACGCTATAAAGCCACCGCGGAACTGCGTGATGACGTCAGAGTTTCGACCGCCGGGACCGTGAGATGACGCCGACATCGACGTTGCTCCTGGGGCTGCTAGCTCTGGGAACAATCTCGGCCAAACACCTGCACGTGAGCAAACCTCCTTCGATCCCGTCGCTAGAACCCACTGGAGCTTGCCGGCATGGCTTTTTGGCAGGGATCCTCATACGTCTTTTAGCCTCATATGAAACAAGTTAATAGTTAGTAAACGATTGGGTAAAACAAATATTAGGCTCACCCATCGCGGCTTAAGCAATTATATACCAGTTCTGTTCGGGAGAGAGGTTGGTGGGATGAAAGTTAGGACAGCAACTTCATTCGCTTTGCTTATCAACCTCTCGACAGCATGAATTTGTGGAGGAATCCTGCTGTTCAAGTTGTACCGTCCTTCGGAAGGGACGTGAAGCCGGTGGTCCCCTTCGTGCTCTTCGACAGGAGTAGGCTACGTGCCGGCACCGGATTTCCCCTCCTCCCATCTAGGCTAGGTTAGGTTCATCATCATTCTCATCATCATCCACTCATCCACCGTCGCCATTAGACTAGTGCCGCATGGCCAGATGTCTAAACAGTGCGTCGTTAAATACCACAAATAAATAAATCTAGCAATTATAATAAGCTTCCCAAAACAGTGATGCTCTTCTTCATATCACAGTGAAAAGTACCAACTTGATTTTAAAACACAATCAATTCAAAATGATGCATCGATGTGGAATTCTGGGACCGACTGGTGAATAAAATATTCTGGTTTTAAGGGTGTGTTTGCTATGAATTCTAAATTTAGAATTTAAATAGAAAAAATTTTCTAAATTGCCAGATATACATTTGACTAAAGCATGCGGAAGACTTAGTGGAACCAGTGGAACCATGCAGTTACCTTGTAGGGTGAACCTTACTGGCATCTTTATCAACCCCTTGCAACCCTCTTTTATACTGGAAGATCAGTTTGACTCAGAAAATTGTTTCTTTTACTTAATAAATAGCAAAATAAACAAATTGTGATGTTTTTAGCGGGTGTAACTTTCATGAATATTTTTTGCTGAGGTTGTTCAATTTAATGAATTTTAACGCTTTGTTTAACTTTCAGGCTAAATTTGCAGCTATTTGAGGTGCTTTTGGCCGTTGTCAAAATTGGCGGGAAACAAATTTCATGTGACGTTGACGTTTGCCGCTTCTTCGACGAAAAGTCTCTTAAGGACTTTACGTTTTGCTAAAGAACGGATCTATAGAATCATCTCCTATCAATCATGTGACAAACTGCTTCAAGGTCAGACACTTGCGCATTTGTCTTTCTTCTTCTGACGCCATTATGTATGCAGGACGATGAAGACGGGGGACTTACCAGGGTGAGGACGGCCCGGATATCCTTGCTTGACGACGGTCTCGACACTGAACTGCATCAGGAGGCTCTCGACAGTGACGGTGACGGTGAATTTGAGAGTAAGCTCGGAGTCATTACAACGTGAACCTAGAACACTTAGTCTAGACCTAGAACACCTGGGCTGACCTCGAACTTTGGCCGACGACAAAAGAAGAGCTTGTTGGCATGGAAACCCTCTGAACTTCTCTTGCCTTATTGATTGCCCCGCTTATCGGACGCATTATAGTTACGGCCAACTGGTTCTGTCTGGCGCCAACAGATCACGCCACGGCCCGTAGGGGTCACTCCAAGTACATCGTGGGCGGCTCGGAGGTCGCCGACGGGGAATGTCCATGGCAAGTCTCCATCCTCGGGGACCAACGCAAGTTCTGCGGAGGGACGATCATCACCGATCGCTGGGTGCTCACGGCGGCACATTGCGTCATTGGGTATGCAACGTCAAGATAGCTTGGTCGACATGCATCCGCATAACTCAATGAAGGAATACCAGGGAATACCAGGGTTCCGACGAAGGTTATACCGTTGAGTGTGTAGGTTATAGGTAGAGGCAGAACGCTGATGTTAAAGTTTCTGCAGGAAAGATGGCCGCCAAATTAATACTTTACCGACAAAAATGCAGAGTACCGGAACACTCCGTTAAGTGGAGCCACTGCCGTATGAAATTTAATTTCAATATTTCTCGTAGGCTTACTCGCTTTTGAGACTTTTCATGCTCAAAAGATCCTCATCAATGTTTACCTCAACGATCGATATACACGTAACGATATTCAAAAACGATTTACGATTTATTCTTATTGGTGGTATTATTCTAACTAACGCTGTGGTGGCACCAGGGTGCGTTTGTTCAACATGGTGTTCGGCTCCTTGGAGATGTATGGCGGCGAGGTCGACGGCACGGTACGCAGGAGCTCCAACTTTGCCGTGCCACACAACCGATACGACAGGCGGAACAACGACAATGACATCGCCCTGATCAAGCTGCACAATCCACTACAACTTACAGGTATAGCTTGCTTGACTCTAACTTTGTTTGTTTCCAGACTCTAGCTATGTTTGTTTATCTTCAGACTCGGTGGCTGCCATCAGATTGCCGTCATACTCCCAGCAGAAGGAGACTTACATCGGTGAGCCTGCCATCGTGTGCGGATGGGGCAAGACATCGGACTTTGGACCGAACACAGGTAGGCTCAAATTGCCGCTCAAATTTCCCGAAGTGCACTACTAGTTAAACTTTAACAAAAGTCGTTATTTGGTTGCCCTTGGTAACCGCGTTGATCGATCGGTCGGTCGGTCGGTCGGTCGGTAGAAAACTTTGACACATTGAACGTGTCTGTGACAATTTTAGCCAATTTGCGCTGATTTTGCCAATGCTTCAATGGTTGATTCTTATTTTTAATTGAACGAGGATCACCCAGGATCACCCGACGGGACAGTTAAATGTAATACGACCGATTTTTGTATGTTATAAAAGCGAAAAATCTCGAAAAAAAAAGGAAAAAAAAAACACGTTTCTTACAAGTTATCTACACTTTGCAACACAAAACTGACTTGGTAGCTTCAAAATTAACGCGTTGTCATGGCGGTCATGTTGGTACCACAAACATGCCGATTAAATGCTCAATTGATGAGAAATTGATCAAAATACAAACCATTTTTTCAGCCCCAGATTAGACAAAATGACGCAACTGATTCACATGCGTTAATGTTATTTCCGAATTGTATGTAAATCACAAGAGACTAACACTTCTATTGCAAGCTTTTTCAATCATGAAATACAGATTTTCAAGCAACCAAAACATTCTAAATTAGTTTGTTATAGATTCTTTTGACAAAACTTGATTTTGAGCGACAGATTGTAAAAAACAACTGATAGTCCTTTTGGATCGACGTAAGAAGCCGTGTAAAATTTTATAATATTCCAGTATGCCGTGAATTTGCAACATGTATTTCAAACTCAAATTTTTTTTGTGAAAAATACAATTTGAATTTGAACATTTTCAAGACGCTTATCTACCAACTTGCCAGAGCTAAATCTTTTAACGCATGTTCATAATTTGTTACACCAAAGTATCATATATGTACAGTTCTTCTAGTGACAGAGTTTGAAAGCACTGCCCTCTTTGTACAGGCCGCCGCATGCTCGGCTGCGTAGCGATGCCCGTGATCAGCCTGGCAGTGTGTGACCGTCACTTCAGCGGTGTGACCAGCAAACATATCTGTTTGGACGCACGTGACGCACGCGGGTCATGTGAGGTAACGTGTCTAACGCCCCCCCCCCCTGAACCTCTCTCAGGCCACGACTAACGGCTACCCCTCTCTTTATCCACAGGGCGACTCGGGTGGACCACTGATCTGGCAGGACCTCGATGGCGTCTTCACGCAAATCGGTCTCGTCTCTTACGGCAGCAAATTCTGCGAGGATGGAGCGCCAGGGGTGTACACCAGAGTCAGCGCCTACCTCGGCTGGATCGGATGGAACACTGGAATACGGGTCGCACCCTAGACCAAACTATCACAACAACAGCCAATGGGAGCTCATGTTTAGTCGCTCCCCCTCCAACCCAAACTCTCTCCCTCTCTCTCTCTTTCTCTCTTCCTCTTTGTCTTACTAACAGTTAAATGTCAATAAACCAATGGCCAATCACACAGCTGCAAATATATAATCTGTTTCATATACTATACCAATAGTGTTTAATGATATTGAACAATATAATTATAATATACTAAACAAGTGTAGAGGCTTGAAATGATTGAAGTGTTTAAGTGTTAAATTTATCAGAACGTTTGAATTGTGAGGCAAAATGCTTTCAAGGTATCGTGGCATGTCAGCAGAAAGAATGTAAGCGAATAAATGTAATTCAATTATTTATTATTGTCGACATCTTTGGTCGACGGCTACTTTCAAAGTGCACTGGCCAACGATTTAGAGCAGTGAATGTACGTCACTAAATGTTGATCACTTCGAATGGTTTAAATTAATTGTTAGGTAATCCTCCAACCAGACAACGAGTTGCTAAATGCTTCGTGCCGAGTCACCTGATAACAGTCAAAGCACACGATTTGATTAGTTTGGTTGCATTCGATTCTGACAGCGAATTCAAGTCGATGTTGATATCAATGTTTTCAGATTTCAGACAGCCATTCATCTTTCATGATATTTCAAAATGAAAATCTTGAAATCTTTCAAAATATTTCGTCGACATCAATATATTTCGTCAGCTTCAATATTGCCCATCATCGTGGAACATAAGAAATATTTTCTATGTTTTGTTTAGTACCCTCACTACCTCACTCGCCGCTAAAAAATGGGCTTTCACCATCTCCAAGAAGCTAGCGCGCGAATGCAAGATTTAGAGGCTGGCTGGAGTAAAGCAAATCAAGGACCGTCATCCTCGTGGTCCCATTCACTGTTATCTATAAAGTTGCACCGAACACGCAGTCGTGTTAAGAGCCCCAGCGCAACCTGTCGGCCATCAAATGTACTCGATCAATTAGCGCTGGACTTCGGTCGGTAACTCGGACGATGATAACAAAAAAATAAAGCCATATATCCGTGGTCGGGATTCGATCGTGGACCCTTCCCTTCATCGGACAGCCTCACCGCTCGGGGTTCTAACAAAGCAAAGAAATACATTAAATTACCAACTTTGAACGCAAAATCCGAATCAGTTGCATAGAATTATTTTCCGAGATTTATATTTTCTTTTACTCCAAGCTTCCAGATCTTTCATCTTGCAGAACAACTGCCGTCCAGTGGCAGCGCCGGGATCCGAACTCCCCACTCTGCTGCTAGGAGGATCTACTGACAGCGCGTCTGAGCGATTCATAGGTCTCCCCACTCTGCTGCTAGGAGGATCTACTGACAGCGCGTCTGAGCGATTCATGGGTCTCCCCACTCCGCTGCTAGGAGGATCTACTGACAGCGCGTCTGAGCGATTCATGGGTCTCCCCACTCCGCTGTTAGGAGGATCTACTGACAGCGCGTCTGAGTGATTCATGGGTCTCCCCACTCCGCTGTTAGGAGGATCTACTGACAGTGCGTCTGAGCGATTCATGGGTCTCCCCACTCCGCTGTTAGGAGGATCTACTGACAGCGCGTCTGAGCGATTCATGGGTCTAACCACTCCGCTGTTAGGAGGATCTACTGACAGCACGTCTGAGAGATTCATGGGTCTCCCCACTCCACTGTTAGGAGGATCTACTGACAGCACGTCTGAGCGATTCATGGGTCTCCCCACTCCGCTGTTAGGAGGATCTACTGACAGCGCGTCTGAGCGATTCATGGGTCTAACCACTCCGCTGTTAGGAGGATCTACTGACAGCGTGTCTGAGCGATTCATGGGTCTCCCCACTCCGCTGTTAGGAGGATCTACTGACAAGGCGTCTAATCGATTCATGGGTCTCCCCACTCCGCTGTTAGGAGGATCTACTGACAGCGCGTCTAAGCGATTCATGGGTGTCCCCACTCCGCTGTTAGGAGGATCTACTGACAGCGCGTCTGAGCGATTCATAGGTCTCCCCACTCCGCTGTTAGGAGGATCTACTGACAGCGCGTCTGAGCGATTCATGGGTCTCCCCACTCCGCTGTTAGGAGGATCTACTGACAGCACGTCTGAGCGATTCATGGGTCTCCCCACTCCGCTGTTAGGAGGATCTACTGACAGCGCGTCTGAGCGGTTCACGGGTCTCCCCACTCCACTGTTAGGAGGATCTACTGAAAGCGCGTCTGAGCGATTCATGGGTCTCCCCACTCCGCTGTTAGGAGGATCTACTGACAGCGCGTCTGAGCGATTCATGGGTCTCCCCACTCCGCTGTTAGGAGGATCTACTGAAAGCGCGTCTGAGCGATTCATGGGTCTCCCCACTCCGCTGTTAGGAGAATCTACTGACAGTACGTCTGAGCGATTCATGGGTCAACCCACTCCGCTGTTAGGAGGATCTACTGACAGCGCGTCTGAGCGATTCATGGGTCTCCCCACTCCGCAGTTAGGAGGATCTACTGACAGCGCGTCTGAGCGATTCATGGGTCTCCCCACTCCGCTGTTAGGAGGATCTACTGACAGTGCGTCTAAGCGATTCATGTGTCTCCCCACTCCGCTGTTAGGAGGATCTACTGACAGCGCGTCTGAGCGATTCATGGGTCTCCCCACTCCGCTGTTAGGAGGATCTACTGACAGCGCGTCTAATCGATTCATAGGTCTCCCCACTCCGCTGTTAGGAGGATCTACTGACAGCGCGTCTGAGCGATTCATGGGTCTCCCCACTCCGCTGTTAGGAGGATCTACTGACAGCACGTCTGAGAGATTCATGGGTCTCCCCACTCCACTGTTAGGAGGATCTACTGACAGCACGTCTGAGCGATTCATGGGTCTCCCCACTCCGCTGTTAGGAGGATCTACTGACAGCGCGTCTGAGCGATTCATGGGTCTAACCACTCCGCTGTTAGGAGGATCTACTGACAGCACGTCTGAGAGATTCATGGGTCTCCCCACTCCACTGTTAGGAGGATCTACTGACAGCACGTCTGAGTGATTCATGGGTCTCCCCACTCCGCTGTTAGGAGGATCTACTGACAGCGCGTCTGAGCGATTCATGGGTCTAACCACTCCGCTGTTAGGAGGATCTACTGACAGCGTGTCTGAGCGATTCATGGGTCTCCCCACTCCGCTGTTAGGAGGATCTACTGACAAGGCGTCTAATCGATTCATGGATCTCCCCACTCCGCTGTTAGGAGGATCTACTGACAGCGCGTCTGAGCGATTCATGGGTCTCCCCACTCCGCTGTTAGGAGGATCTACTGACAGCGCGTCTGAGCGATTCATAGGTCTCCCCACTCCGCTGTTAGGAGGATCTACTGACAGCGCGTCTGAGCGATTCATGGGTCTCCCTTACTCCGCTGTTAGGAGGATCTACTGACAGCACGTCTGAGCGATTCATGGGTCTCCCCACTCCGCTGTTAGGAGGATCTACTGAAAGCACGTCTGAGCGATTCATGGGTCTCCCCACTCCGCTGCTAGGAGGATCCACTGACAGCGTGTCCGAGCGATTCATGGGTCTCCCCACTCCGCTGCTAGGAGGATCTACTGAAAGCGCGTCTGAGCGATTCATGGGTCTCCCCACTCCGCTGTTAGGAGGATCTACTGACAGCGCGTCTGAGCGATTCATGGGTCTCCCCACTCCGCTGCTAGGAGGATCTACTGAAAGCGCGTCTGAGCGATTCATGGGTCACCCCACTCCGCTGTTAGGAGGATCTACTGAAAGCGTGTCTGAGCGATTTATGGGTCTCCCCACTCCGCTGCTAGGAGGATCTACTGACAGCGCGTCTGAGCGATTCATGGGTCTCCCCACTCCGCTGTTAGGAGGATCTACTGACAGCGCGTCTGAGCGATTCATGGGTCTCCCCACTCCACTGTTAGGAGGATCTACTGAAAGCGCGTCTGAGCGATTCATGTGTCTCCCCACTCCGCTGTTAGGAGGATCTACTGAAAGCGCGTCTGAGCGATTCATGGGTCTCCCCACTCCGCTGTTAGGAGAATCTACTGACAGTACGTCTGAGCGATTCATGGGTCAACCCACTCCGCTGTTAGGAGGATCTACTGACAGCGCGTCTGAGCGATTCATGGGTCTCCCCACTCCGCAGTTAGGAGGATCTACTGACAGCGCGTCTGAGCGATTCATGGGTCTCCCCACTCCGCTGTTAGGAGGATCTACTGACAGTGCGTCTGAGCGATTCATGTGTCTCCCCACTCCGCTGTTAGGAGGATCTACTGACAGCGCGTCTGAGCGATTCATGGGTCTCCCCACTCCGCTGTTAGGAGGATCTACTGACAGCGCGTCTGAGCGATTCATGTGTCTCCCCACTCCGCTGTTAGGAGGATCTACTGACAGCGCGTCTGAGCGATTCATGGGTCTCCCCACTCCGCTGTTAGGAGGATCTACTGACAGCGCGTCTGAGCGATTCATGGGTCTCCCCACTCCGCTGTTAGGAGGATCTACTGACAGCGCGTCTGAGCGATTCGTGGGTCTCCCCACTCCACTGTTAGGAGGATCTACTGACAGCGCGTCTGAGCGATTCATGGGTCTCCCCACTCCTATTTTTTGTTTTAGTCATACTAATTCTTGATCTGAAAATTGGTAAAGCACACACTTAGCGTAAATAATATATGGTATGAAAAATGTTTAGCAGTACAAATGTTTATTGCATGCTTATTATAAGTAAAGCTCAAAATATGGTCAACATTTTATAATTGAAATAAACTGGTCACGCCATTAAACACAAAATTACAGTAGCAAGGTGTCAAAACAAACGTATAGTCAGTGGGCCAAAGAGTCAATGTATTCTTCAAATTCAATAATAAATTCCAATTGCTACGGTAGGAAACAGTTTCAATAGGGATTGTAATTGAATTTGCTTTTGCGCTCTGATTCGGGACCCTAGAACAGGATCTTGTTCAGCTACAAGTTCTCTGGTCGATCTCAGCGCTTTTTGTTGCAGAGCATATTTACCCACAAGTCCCTGGTGTTTTTGTCCAGCAAAATGAAAAACAGCGACAACATGAGCAGGTGGAACGAGGCAGTGATCAGAAACATAAACTCGAACAAAAACTCGCTGTTGATGACGCCTTCCTCGGACAAGAAGTGAAAGACCCAGGTGAAACCAAACAGGAAGAACACAAAGAGGCTCGTGCTCAAACGACGAAGCTGCGCCGCGCGATCATCTGCACCGTGCTTGCGGATCACGATGTCGTCGCCGAGCTGAACCCAGCCGTAGATGTGGTTCAGAATAACAACAAAGGTGAATAGATTACCGATGAGAATGATTCCAGCAGGAACCTGGACTGTAGCTTCGAAGGCTAGGCCCTCGGGATAGCAATATCCTCTGTTGGAGACTTCAGATTTGTAAAAGGCGACGTCCCAGGCGAGCAAAATGATGATCGGAACAAGAGGCAAGCCCCAAGCGATCAGAGACACTTTAAGAATCAGATGCGATGTCGATTTTGCGCCGACGATGGTCGTGATACGTTTCATTTGCAGTCCGGATAGAACCATCATCCAGCCGAACATAGCCAAAAAGGAGTAATGTCTGACCACGCCGATCGCCACGCAAGTTACTGACTTTGTGTCAATGCTGATGAAGTTGTTAAAAAATCCTATCACGAGATTGACGGTCAATGCCAGAATCATTTGCATGAAGATTTTGTGTCCTTGATCCTTCCGCCACGCGGGGAAACAAATGCCGGTGAGAATTACGGTAAAAAGACCCAGAATAGACATAACACTGACTATGACAATCACTATAATGAGAGTGAGATTATTGGAAAGGTAGCTACTCAGGCTGGCGTCAAACCCGTAGATGAGGTAACTGCCAATGGTATCATCAGTTTCCTGGAAGAAGATCCTCGTGCATCGGCACACAAGCATGTCGTTTCGCGTCGATTTGAGGATGCGACACTGGTCTCCGAGCCACTCGTCCGTGTCGTAGTTCTTCTCGGCGCACTTCCCCCGTTGCGATGGGTTGCGAAACGCTGGCTTGAACGCAATGTCGACAAAGTCCGCGTCCCCGCCGAGCGACGCATTTCGCGTGAACGCCACCTGCACGATAGCCATCCAGCTGCCCATGCTGGCGTCCAGCGACGGTCGGTCGTTAGTGTCGAGATGAGCGGCCATTGTAAAGATCACCAAGCGAGACGCCGTCGAGGCAATTGAGGTCGATACGGTCACCACTACGTGAGACGTGCTGGGTGGCGAGCTTAAGTTGGCGATAGTTAGAACCATTCCTTGCGATAGGTTGCCTGTTTCGTTGGTGGCTAGCGTTAGAGCGAAGCCAGCAACTGGGTCGTCTGGGAGAAGAGTTGTGACCAAAACGTGCACGTACTTGGTGTGGATAAAGTTTGTAATCTGAACACCTTTCAGAGGTTGTCTCAAAAAAAAAAGTCCCAAGTGTAAAAGAATTTTATATGCCATTACACCGCCAGCGGTAGCTACGTAGGTGTCTTGAGTATGGATGACAATCAAAAAGTTTGCTATTTCCGCAATACTCTTAATGGTGTACCGAGGATTCACGCCATCCAACAGAAGGTTGAAGGACATTGCCGCCTGGACGTCCACATTTCTTAGCGCCAACTTTAGGGCGTGACCTCTCATCTTACGCAGCTGGAAAATGTACTCGCCGCTCGTATCGCACGGCTCCCATTCGATCGACCATTCTGTGGGATCACTCCAGACGGCACCCTCCATCTTGGCGTCCCAATAGCACTCCTTGCACTTAACATGCACCTTAAGTCGATCGACTTTGATGTCGATGTCTCCTGCGTTAGTAAAAAAAGGAAGAAAATTAGCTGACCTTTTACTTAGATTTATATTGTTAACTAACTTTTATATATTAATAATTTTTGGCTAAGCATACCTGTCAGAATAGGCTCCCGTATAGTGTTCTTTAAGATTTTTCCTTGCATACATTCCGTACTGAGCTTGATGGTCGTCACTTTGAAGCTGGAGACCGCCGTCGCAGTAAAGTACTGATCGTCTCGGCGGAGGTACTGGTCCCAATCCATTTTGCCATCCTCTCGGTCGTAGTAGACATGCACCACGGCCTTGCGGTCATCGTTCAACTTCGCTCCATGCCAACGCAATGCTTTGACCGAAATGTTGAAAACCTCTGCCATGTCTTTTAGCAACCGGTTCGTGAGGTCGCTGCCGTTAGCCACGAGACCGACGTCGTCGACGCTGTCGTCGCTAATTAGCTCAAGGTCGTAGGCGTACTCTGAGTTGTTGTGTGGTGGGTAAACGCCCTGAGTGACGACGTTCAACCTTCGCATCAGTTGGCAGACGCCACAGCGGAACATGGGCTCATTGTCTACGGTAAATGGCTCGGGATTCGGCCAGTGAATTGCGCTGACGCTGGCATTTGGACTCGATTGCTTGGACAATCCCGTGTCTGTTGTCTGGTGTGACAGACAGAAAAAAAACAAGCGTTACTAACCATCTTAGCAGATTAAAGAAAGAAATCGATGTTTTGAGTTGCAATATAAATTTCAAAAAAGCTAACCTAAGGAAAACGAATCGGTATTTCTTGAGAGAGTACGCCTGTTTTCAATGCGAGACTCTTATTTTTAGGGTAAAGGTTTAGAAGTTTGATTTTATTTTTGGCGAAGATTAAGGAAATAAAAATGATAAACGAGGTTTTGTAAAATTACGGACTTTCTGCCATAAACAGGCATTTCTTGCTGTTATAAAATGTATACTAAAATGTTCATTGTCTCATGCTTGCAATGAGTAAGACACTTTATTATTATTATCACTATTTATCTCTTTAAATAATGTACCAAATCGCGGATTTGAACACCTATCTCCACCTTGCGCTGTTGCATTAAAGACGTGTTCATAATTCAATATGTAATGATAAGTTATTAAGTTAGCAAATAAGAAAAAAATGCCAAACCTGATCGTCGTCATTGTCAGCCTTGTACCATTTGACGCCGTAGGGTTGAATCTCTTTGGCGATCGCTACGATAGAACCTTCGGGACACAGACCCAATTCCCTGGGCGTGAAACGGTAGACGTCGGTGATTAACGCGTACCCCGGGAAATTTGATCGACAGAGTGCATCCATGTCCATCCAGGTGAGATCGACTTGGGAAGTCACACCGTACCGATCAGTGCTAATTGGGATGTACATCCCAATGCAATTTATATCAGTTATTTCGAAAGCAGCTGCTGGAGGTGATGCGTAGATTGTCATGCTTGCTGCTTGGTTTCAGAAAGCGTTAGATTAGTTGAACAATGAATTTTAATAACAAGGAAAGATGATGAAGACAATGGTAAAAAAGAACGTCGAAATGAGGTTATTAAGGAAGGAAATGGAACGGAAGAAAGAAATAATGTTGAGAAAACAGAAAACAAAGACGATGATGAACGCAAAGAGAAAACAGATGAGAGACAAATCGAGGAAGAAATTGAAATAACAGACAGAATATACACAAGTACGAATAAAGAAATTTAGAAAGTAAAATGTGACGAATTAAAAAAATAACAAGGTTCACGTTTAAAAATCTGTGGTTTAAATCCTTTTGGGAGTGGAATGCGTGGAAGGTGACAAGAGATTAGAGATGGTAAAGTTGGGCATGAATTTAAATTTATTACATTTTTTAAATTGATTTAAATTGAAGAAGGGCATTGGGATTGTAGAAAAAGGTTTTGAAGATTGGAATTGAATTAATGGTCTCGACGAAAAAGGGATGAGGAATTTGAAAAGTTTTAGGAAATGGATAACGGAGCGGATGTGAATGAAAAAATGGAAAGGAACAACATAATTGTATAAATCTGTTTCATATAAATTTATATAGAAATCGGCTTTTCGTAGTGTAACGACTGGTCATTCAGTGGTAGAAACGTAGGTACAGAACGTTAGTTCGTTGTTTGCTTGGGAACATCTAATTAGAAAATGTTTTTAACCTGCACCAAGTCAGAGTCAAGGCGCCTTCGCCAAAAAAAAAGCTATTGATTAACTATTTTACCGACAACAATGGTTGATGTTGCAGATTTTTCCGAATAAGAACCACAGAAAAAGTGTTGATTTATAAAAACTTTCTTTCTTAGAACATTTGCCAATACGAGCTTATTTGCAAGAAGGTGGAAAGAACTTCATCACCGCCTTTATGACAGTGAAGAATGAATAAATATTTATTTTCTCCCAGGTTAAGTAAATTAAGATGTTTAATTATATTCTACATTATAAGATGTAGATATAAGATATAAGATATAAGATTATATACATATTTAGAGAAAATTATATGTATAAATATATATTTATTATTCTGATTAATAAATAAATAAGTATATATTATATATATTATAAATTATAATTATATATAGATAATATTGATAATCATAAAGTCCTGCTTTGTTACACAAACGTATTCCCTCACAAATCACAAGTTGGACCAATTTTCAAGGCGCTGGTTACTCGTTGTAACGAATTGCAAAGTAACTCAAAGTAACTCTTGATTTACTCATAAGAAACTCATAAGAAACTCATAACCCATGAGTTTACTCATTGAAAAGTTACCAAAAAGGTAATTATAAAACTGGCAAATTAATAAACAACACGTTTAATTGTAAAACTTACCAATAAACAAAAATTTGAACACAAACATTTCGATGCCAAGATCTGGCATGTAACTTAAACGACAAAAAGTTAAACAAAACATACTATTACGAAAGTGCGTTCTTGTCATTCCTGACTTTACTACGCCGCTTCATTAAAAGATAACATTAAGATTTCTAAAAGCGACAAGGCAGCAAATAGGTGCGGTAATTTGCCACTTAAATTGTAATATTTGTTAATTATCAAAAGTAATTTTCAAAGTAGTGAAGGGTTCGATAACACTGCTGGAACCGAGCGTTTTGATGCGTAGGAAGGAAACATCGGTTATATCACCCAAGTTAAGCAACGCTGCGCTAGGTCAGGTATTGGATGGGTGACCATCATACACATGACCAGTTCTGTTCGGGAGAGAGGTTGGAGGGATGAAAGTTAAGCAACACTGTGCTGGGTCAGGTATTGGATGAGTGACCATCATACACATGACCAGTTCTGTTCGGGAGAGAGGTTGGAGGGGTGAAAGTTAAGCAACACTGCGCTGGGTCAGTTATTGGATGGGTGACCATCATACACATGGCCAGTTCTGTTCGGGAGAGAGGTTGGAGAGATGCAAGTTAAGCAACACTGCGCTGGGTCAGTTATTGGATGGGTGACCATCATACACATGACCAGTTCTGTTCGGGAGAGAGGTTGGAGGGATGAAAGTTAGTATAGCAACTTCACTCGCCTTGCTTATCAACCTCTCGACAGCATGGATTTGTGAAGGAATTATGATGTTCGTGTTGTACTGTCCTTTGGAAGGACGCTAACCCGGTGGTCCCCTTGGTGCTCTTTGACTTTCAAGTTCTGACAGTTCAATCGTCAACCGGATCACCCTATTTTCTATCCTGGAGAAAAGTTTTCTCTTCTAGGCTAGGTTAGATTCGTGATCATCCACATTATCATCCGCTCATTCACCGCGCCATCAGACCAGTACCAAAAGGCCAGATATGAAAAAGTGCGTCGTTAAACACTAAAAACTAATCAACGAACGTCCATTTCTGTGCAGTTTACGCCGGGTGTTGCATCGCTAGCATCGCTCATCGCTAGTCGAGAGATGCACTTAATGTAAGCACCTAATTACCAGGTTTTTGTGAACGCAATTTGAGTTCAGCTGGAGTCGAGCGTGGTTTATTTTGTTCCTAAATTTCTTTATTTTTCTTGGAAAACAAATGAACTAGGCAGAGGACAAATGACAGAGGACACTGGGATCTGCGTCATCGGAAACATGAACTCTAAAGTTTCTCGATTGTTTTTTTTTACAAAATATCTTTTAATGGCACTTCCCGTCAACATCGATTATTTCTTATTACATAATAGGTATATATGTTCATGATTCACCACAAATGCGTAACAAAATTGCACTCTACACAACTCAACGCACGCCCTACAAGTACACGAGTGTCTCGGAAGTCGCCGGTGGTCGGGTGTTTCCGCCGGTACCGACGATACCTCCGATAGATAGCGACGCCGTCTGACTTCTCCTAGATTTCAGTTGGGAGAACCACACGCAAAACACTTGCTAACACATTCATTCGCTCAATTAAAACATTAGCTGCTTAGAGTTGGCAACACTGACGGCAAGTCTTGATATGAATGTTTCTTCTTTGCAATATTTTTAAAGCCCGTCTCACCCTTCACAGCTCTAAATCACTCTACGTGGCTCTAATTACACATACATCGGCCTCCATATTCACACGTAGTTGTCGTCACAGAAGAGCACGGCGGCCATCTTGTCTGACTCGATGCGCTTGTGCAGGTCGAGCGTGCGCCGGTCCACGCGCAGCGCTTCCACGCAGCCCCTAAAGCCGAGGTAGTATGCAGAGGGTAGTCCAGAGGGCAGTGTTGGGGCGCCACCTGCAAGCAGTTAACACAGGTCTTAGTGCGTGAAGAGCAATCCAGGGCAGTGTTGTGGCGCTGTTGAACTGATTGAGCAATTCATGCGGTGTTTTATCGATGCACTGGCATTTGCTTTGAGGCGTCAGTGAACGTTTAAAAGCAAATATGGCGTATCTAGCCTATGAAAATATGAGAATAAACCATTTAAACCCAAATAACCTGAATAGAGCATGGGATCCAGCCAGCTGATCTCAAATAACCTGAATAGGTACAGCATAAGATCCAGCCAGCTGATCTCAAATAACCTGGATAGAGCATAGGATCCAGCCAGCTGATCTCAAATAACCTGGATAGAGCATAGGATCCAGTCAGATGATCTCAAATTACCTAAAAAGACCAAAGGATCCAGCCAGCTGATCTCAAATAACCTGAATAGAGCATAGGATCCAGCCAGCCGATCTCAAATAATAACATGGATAGAGCATAGGATCCAGCCAGCTGATCTCAAATAACATGGATAGAGCATAGGATCCAGCCAGCTGATCTCAAATAACCTGGATATAGCATAGGATCCAGACAGCTGATCTCAAATAACCTGGATAGAGCATAGGATCCAGTCAGATGATCTGAAATTACCTGAAAAGACCAAAGGATCCAGCCAGCTGATCTCAAATAATCGGGATGAACCTGGATAAACCTAGATAACCTGGATCAATTATGAAAACCCGATTCCAACGCAAAGTCTACTCCTGTCAAAGAGCACCAAGGGGACTAACATACCAAGGAAGAGCGCGCGCCCAGGAGGTGGCGCGGTGGCACCTGGCGAGACCTGCGCGCGCACGACCTGCTCACCGTCCACCGACACCGACACCCCGCGCCTGCGCAGCTGCGCGGTCGCCGAGTGCCACGCCCCGTCGCTCACAACCACCTAGAATATAAGGGATCATTAGGTACCGGGATCATTGCCCGGCGCCTCCACCATTTGTTACGACCAGAATTTAGACTGTTGTTTATGCTAGGCCGAAAGATCTCGCTTGGCAATGTGAACGGTCGTTACTTGCCGGGATATAATTTAAGTCCTACTAGGACAGAAAGTAATATAATAATACGCTTACCAAAACTGTAGTACACAATAAGAACCGTTCAACCCGGGAGCTGGTTTCTCTCTGATGCACTTCCTGACCACATTAATACAGCTGGACCATTTGGATATTGCTGACGCTTACCGTGCAAATTCCTACCAGCATGCGACAGCTCACCTAAGCACCAACTGCAACCATGCAGTTTGCAACAATATCAAGCCCATGGACCAGGCCGTGGTGTTAGCAAGGAGGCTGTGTGGTCGGACGTTTTTCTTGCTGGTTCTTAAGACTGGAAATTGTAGAGAGGAAGACGCACCTTGGAGCGTACGACGAGCGGTGCTTCATGGTTGCCGAGCCGGAAACTGAACTCCAGGAAGCCGTCGACGAGGGCGAGTGCAGCGTGCCCGGAGTCCGTCCAGATCAGCAGACCGTCGGCCTCGGCGGAACGGAAGTTGATCTCGTAGCTCGCCCACTCTGACGTCGACCCACGACCGCCGTCCCTGGGACAAAACAACTTGGTCAGCGACATCTGGAGGCTACTCCACACCTGGGTTACACTGGACAACGCCATGTTGGATCACGTTGCCTTATTCTTGGTCATCGTATCACGTTTCAAACAATGTCCTTAACGTTGAGTTAAAGTGGGGATTGTTACAATTGCTATGGCGACTTCCAATCACGTGCATATGTTTCTGTAAGCTACATTCTCAACTTGCAAAAATTTGATAAAACTGGGACGTGTCTGTTTTTTAAATTTTTATTTGAAGTCCCAAAGAGCCAAATATGCATGCGTCAGGAGGCACATCATGTACCAGGATCCCAGCACCACGCCACTGCAATTGCTGCAACTTACTCGGCGTGGAAGAATTCGACGTCGTCTTCGTCGTACATGTCGCCGACGCCGGTATCACCGTCGACGCCGACCTCCTCGGCGTCGTCGGCGTTCACTGGCTCGTCTCGCCGCGGCACGGAGGCGTTTGTCAGCGACTCGTTCACCCTACTACAAGTAAAGGGACAGGGGGTTGGTAGCGTTTGGTGACATGCGTCGTGCAAATGCGGAATTTTCAGAAGACTTTACAATCTCTTAATGCTTCGTTTTTGGCAAAAATCTGCCAGTTTTATGTTTATTTCCTTTGTTATTATTAGAGGTTTACATCAAGTAAAAACTTGTTAACTACTAAAATGCTTAAGAAACAGAACTAAAGTTGAAAACATCAAGTACCTGTGATCGATTAGCAGCGCGTACTGGTGGTAGGTATCGCCGTTGAACCTGATTGGCACAGAGACGGCCTCTACTTGCAGCTTCGTCTCACAGAGCTCGCCGGTGAACTGCAACAGTCGTCATAGAAACACAACAATTAGCTCGACACCTTACAGAAAGTTCAAGGGTCTCCCGTTAATTTGCAGGGAAAGTCGTTATCACCATGGTAACAAACTATCAACAACAAACAAGTACCGTCCATGGGCGTTCGGAGAGGGGTGCAAGAGGGTGCGCTTGCACCCCCCTGGAAATAACATTCGCAGTCGCCCCTGTGCAGGACATTCCGTGACAGGGTGCTTATTTCACTCCACGCAACGAAATCAATTTTTAATTTTTGCTGGCAGCGAACAAAGTGTTGGTCCAGGTTCCTTATTTCAAAAGAATCGGTAAGCCCACACCTTGTTTTTGACGGCTATCTTGTAGACACAAAACTCCGCGCCCATCCAGAGCCGAATCACTCATTTCGCTGCAGTGCTGGTCGCCGTGAAACAAGTCCACTGGTTAAAATTTAACTCGGCAGTAAAAAAAGCAGCAATATCTCTCTCCGTGTTAGACGTTCCAGGACTGCAAGAGAGGCTCTAGCAGACTGGAGTTCACTGATCTGGCTGATCTCTGAAATATGATCGCTGCTCCGGCGCCTCTGATCACTGATATCATAAGGGAGCATGCATGTAATGCAAAATGTCTCATGCAACCTTTAAATTTTGGTTATTGAAGTTATTTTTCCCGTATCGACTTCGACATTAACACATTGAAATGTTATGTGTTTGATGAGCATAACGAGCAAAAAAATCCAACCCCATTTGCAATTTAAATATATGCTTTAAATCATTTCACATGGTTTTCAGCTTTTGGATTTGAATTCTGAAATATGGGTGCAAGGGACTTGTCGGGAGAGCAAGGATTTCAAGGGTCATGAAAATAAACATCCCCGCACAAGGGATTGGGAGCGTCTTTAGGCGAGACAAGAAAAATATCTGCATTTAAATTTATACGCAAGAAACCAGTTCTGGGTCGCTAAGAAGAAACAGCAGTACAAGATAAGGAAGTGCGTGAATGGGCCGCCAAGCAAGTGGTCTCTGACAAGTCATTTCGGTCCAAACACCGGTTCTAATAAGACAGGTATGAAACAAGCGACTGTAGCAGATCTTTTTGAGAATTGCTTGACCTCTCAAAATAAGATTTTTGTGTGAGCACACTCGGTTTTGTGTATGACATTGCTTGGTTGATATTGTGAACGCGGACCCTTGGTTCACTGATGGCAAAGGCTCCGGTCCGTTCCGGTCCGTTGTCACTGCCATTGCGTGCGCTGGTAAAATCGCACTACAAGGCAGAAAATATCGTATCTTGTAAAGGTTTGCAACAAGTTTTGCAACTTAAGTCAAAATATCACATATTTTTATCTCCCGATCGGTCCTATTTTGAGGCGTTGCCTATGTCTAAAATTCAAAAGCTATATTTCACAAAATTGTGTCAAGTAGCTGGGAACGAGTGACGTTGTCAAGAAATTTAGTTTGTCTGTGAAAACTTTGAAGCAACTCGTGGTACGCGTGAGTGCCACGGGACTGCCTATACATACGGTTAATCCAACCATGACGAGTTTCAACTGAAATAATCGTCGAGAACGAGGCGAAAATTTGTCTCTCTGTACCAGGCGAGCAGCCGACAGAAGAGTATCACCTGAAACCTACTGCATCGCTGTGCAAGTGACGTCACAACACGTGCTCGATCGAGCCCGCCTCGTACTTTCGATCGACTGTAGCTCGGTTCCTATTGGCTGACCGGTTTTTGAAGTGGATCGAGGTGATAAAAACAATGGCGTCCACGGCTGCTATCACAGACCAAATGTTTTTCAGCCATGCAGATGCTAAAGAACTGCAAATTCTCGTACTTTAATTGCGGATGTTTCGTTAAATTCATTTTAACTTTGTTAGCATTTGTTTGATGTGAGTGTTCTTGACCAAATCAAGTCACCCAGCGGGTCCAAATGCTTATGAGCCCTCCTCGAATCGTAACACCGAACGGTTTGGCGTGTTGAAACACCGGTTCTCGTGAGATCACCGATGTTAAGCAACACTGCGCTGGGTCAGGTATTGGATGGGTGACCATCATACACATGATCAGTTATGTTCGGGAGAGAGGTTGCAGGAATGAAAGTTAGTACAGCAACTTCATTAGCCTTGCTTATCAAACACTCGACTGCATGGATTTGTGAAGGAATCCTGCTGTTCGAGTTGTATCTTCCTGAAAGCCTTCCTGGAAAATACCTAAATTTCAGCCGAACTTCTCCATTTCTATTCTCACCGTTTTCACAATGCTACAGGCCAGTTAAATAAGCAGGTTAAGATGAAAACAGAAGTATCTGATTAGTGATTAGGTGAACCTTGGGGACGAGTCTCTTAAATTAAGTTGGACGTATTAAACTGCCCGTTAGCAGAAATGTTGCCCAAAGTTGTATATGCACTCCCAAGTAAATGTCATAAAAGAAATAAATTAGATTAACAGTTTTGTCAAAGGTTGACAAACAAACCGTTGGCAAACTTTTAACTCTTTTAATATTTAATTGATCAAAATAGTGCCATTTAAACGAAAAACGCTGAATTAGTATTGGATTCTAGAGAGGAAAGGTGAGTGACCATCCAACCTTTCCAGCGAAAAAATTGCGGCGTAATTCTATGAAACTGGGATCCTAAAATAATTGAACTTTGCTGGTTCCTACTTCCCCGAAATTCTCCCTCGTGATTCCGATTCCGCGAACAGAATTTTACATTTAATGAAGTTTTAGTTTTCCTACCGGTCGAACCCAACTTAACGTAAGTCAGTTATGTGTCGGGAGCGACTCAAGTAGGGTGGTTGTTAGCCCGGGCGTTTTAGTTAAGTGCGTTGATTGTAAGAGGATGGATAAACGCACATTTTTTAGTGCGAGTGTGGAAAGAAAGGCGAACGATGACGCACTTTGAATTTCGGACAGTTATGGCAACACGATCGCAGTATTGAAAGTGCATGTGCATCTACATCGACGACGGTGGATTCCGAAAATCCAATACCAGTCTCTGAAACTGAATGTGATCTATGGTCCTCAAGCTGCTTTGGATATTGGCCACTTCGTGAATCAGGACTCAACCTCATCCCTAGCCGACGAACTGAGACACACGCTGGTGACAAAACCATGGTCTCCGTCAAGTGCATATGATTACAAAGCTGACATCCACAGTGGCGGTAGGCGAGTGTTTCGCCCAGATTAGTTTTCATTCAACATATTTAAAACGTGTGATTCTTCCTCCCCCCCCCCCCCCCCCCCCCCCCCCCCCAGAGTTGAAGCCCTATTGTCGATATCCTTGGAAGCATTTGCACCCCCCTGGAAAAAATCCTGCGGACGCCCATGCGCCGTCTGTGATTTAGAATCGTTTACAAATCGATGATTGTTTTCGTTGTAAGTTCTTGACGGCTGAATTCTTCAACAACACAAGATTATAAAGTGTTGAGGTGGTTCATACGGACCTTGAAAATTTACATTAGAGCAAATCTGTGTGCATGGCATTATTCTCACGTGTTGCTGAGTCACTAATAAAATACTCAAACAATTATTCTGTGGGAAATTTGTGGGAAACTCGGAAAAACAAACTTTTTGTAGTCGCCTTCGGTTTTTCAAGAAGTAATAGGGTTGAGTAATTCGCAACTTTTTCATAACATCCACAATTCTAATCTTGAGAGAATAACAAGTTTTCAGACATCTTACTTATATCTAATTCCAAATAAAATAGCTATTTTTAATGGTGTTGAAATGAGTAAGAAACTCTGCTTGTGTTTCAACGCCGAAATATCATCAGCATTTTTTTTGTTCTGAAATATAATAATTGTCTCATTTGTATATAATATTTGCTCTTATGTCTTCTTTCAGGTTCCATATGAACCCCCTTAATAACTGCTTTTCAGATGAAACTTCAGAAAGATTGTACTAATTTGACGGTTTCTGACCTGCCAGAATAAATAGGTTTGCATTTAGTACTCATTTTGAAATAAGTGTTTTTTGAATCTCCCAGATATTTGGCGTAGTGTCCAATGCGCTAAAGTTGATGACACAAAATACGGTCCAGCACGAGTAAACAAAGATCAGTCCGCTGGTTGCCTTGGTAACTGACCTGTGGAGGACACGCGCACTGAAACACATCAAGCCGTGGCTGACACACGCCAAGGTTGGCACAGGGTGGCGGATGACAGGCGGGATGCGCATCATATCTGCGCAGCGCAGCCGGCCAGACGCCTGCGCGGTGTAGCCCAAGCAGTGGCTGCGCGTTGACCACGACTCGTTGCAGGACGCCGTCTAGACCCGTCGCTGCCAGACCAGCCTCGCGACTTGTCTCCAGCAAGGAGCTGCAAGCAATCTCTCTCTCAAACCGGGGTCACAGTAATATGATGGATACAGTTCACTCAGATCTTCCTCTTAAAAGTTGGTGAACAAACGAGAACTTCAACCTCGATCTCCACCTGTCACACTTGTTCAAAGCAAACCGCAGGATTATTAATAAGAAATATTGAAAAAAAAAACGCATCCAACGTCAAATTGGAGTTACTCGAGATTGACAGGTTGTGACGTGATATAGCGTCACTAGAATCAGAGTGACTGTGAGTATTCACAGCCTCTTGATTCTACTCATTGGAGATCCGTCATTCTCATCAAATACACTAAAATCATCTCAAAAAGCCAGTGTCCAAGTAGCTCAATGGGTAAGAGCAACACCCGCGACAGGTGGAGATCGGGGTTCGAGTTCCCGTTTGGGCATCAATTTTTTAGACGGTGATAGTGGTCATAATAAACCGCATGATTATTATGAGTGATCTGATTTGCGAAAAAAACATGAATCTAGTTTAGAGCGTTGATAATATGATATTTTTGGCAATCAAACTGAGAAATGAGAATTTAAGAACTGCCTCGCCATCAAGGATCCATTTTGAGGGGCAAACTTGCGTGAGTTAAGCTTGAGTTAAGAAC
Source organism: Protonemura montana (assembly GCA_947568835.1). Taxonomy (NCBI): domain Eukaryota; kingdom Metazoa; phylum Arthropoda; class Insecta; order Plecoptera; family Nemouridae; genus Protonemura; species Protonemura montana. The sequence continues at coordinate 2,592,871 of OX387606.1, read as the reverse complement.
ATTCGTGCATTGGGCCAGTTTGCCTAGCAATGACTCACGGGACGCCCCCCACGAAGAGCGGCAGCTCGAGGTTGAGTTCGTTGAGAGGAGCTCCTGATGACCCCGTGATTACCGGACCCTGGTCCAGCTGCAACGTGGCCTCCTTGTCAACTCGTGTCGCCCTAGCAACGTGCCAGCGACCCAGCGACACTTCTTCTGTGCTCCTAGCGGGTGATAAAGCAAGGCACCTCCTCAATCTCAGACCTAGAATCCTACAGTTTTCAGCAAAATCGGTCAAATTTCAAATTACAAAATTTCAAAACTTATTTTTGAAACGTTTTCGAGGTTTGCAGCATAAAGCGTTGGATATTTTGGCACCAAATTTTCAACAGATGTGAAATACATAAAAAAGAACTAGTCGTGAAGTTTTTGAGCCAAAGTGCGCTTTCTTTCTCTTTTTATTCACAAATGTCCTTCTTAAATTTGTGAATTTTGGCTGTTTCGTTTTGATTCATGCAATGTTTTGGCTTCACATTTTATCAGCCCTAAATATCGCTACACTCATCCTACAATGCAACTCTAATTGCGTTTGCGAATCCCTGGAAAAAAATACATAAACATGGAACACGGGGATAATATAACTTTATATTAGGAATGTGTGCGCACAAATGTGAAATAAACACAATAAAAAAGCATTAGCTTGCAATTGAAGTCGTAGATTGATATTGAAAGGTGATAAGATTTCAGTTGCAGAGGAAACTTCGCACTCACTGCAGACTGGCCACCCCACTGCCAAGGTTGAAGCGGAAGTGCAGCCTCCCGGCGGCGAGGAAGACGGCGATGAAGTCACCCTTTCCACCGACAGCGAGCTGCCCGTTGTACAGGAGGACGCCGTCGAGCGCGCGCGTAAGAAACCAAACCTCGAGCACGCAGGCGCGACCAACGCCCTCAAGGCGTGGCAGTTTCAAGTAGGCTCCACCCCCTGGGAAGTCGGGCACCGCCCATCCGCCCGCCCAGTCGCCCGCTGTAAATCAATCAGCAAGCTTGGCTCACGTGCTAGCTTGTGTTGTTTTGTTTTGACAACAGGTCCTGTGGCACTAGTCTAATGGCATCAGTGAGGATAAAGATGATGATGAACCTAACCCAGACTAGAAGGGAACGAAGAAGAAGGCCCAAGAGGTTCTAGGGGCCTAGCAGAAGTACCGGCACGTAGCTTACTCCTGTCGAAGAGCACCAAGGGGACCACCGGCTTAACTTTCCTTCCAAAGGACGGTAAAATGGACACATCAGGATTCCTCCACAAATCCATGCTGTCGAGAGGTTGATAAGCAAGACGAGTGAAGTTACTGTACTAATTTTCGTCCCCTAAACACTCCCCGAGCGTTAGTCTTGTTACTCAATTGTTCAACAGGTAGCGCTAGAGTAATAGTGACTCACGTTCTCTGCAGAGTTCACCAGCCAGCCCTTCTGGACAGCGGCACTGGAAGCCTCCATGCGCGTGTGTCAAGCAGGTCGCTCCGGCCGCGCACGGACTTGATGCGCACGCGTCAAGTCGAACCTACGTACAGTGTGGTGGTCAGCGCACGTGCGCAGACCTGGAGTTACCTCATAAGTCACCGCTCACAGCTCGGCGACTTGGCTGGTCGTACAATGCTCAATTTCACCAACATTGGGCTAAACTTGGTTTTGGTAATTTTTACCAATTTTTATGACATTTTGAAAGGTTTCGCTACAGTTTGAAGGTTTAAGGGTTGCACACGCCTGCACCGAGCGGTTATAGTGGACCAACCGGTCGGTCGGCGTTTCAGTTAGAGCGAATTGTGACGATCTCCATTCGGAACTGCTGTGAACTAGCTACGTGGAAACGTATTCGATCAACATTTTTTTAGTCAATCATTGGCAGAGTTCTTCTAAGCTGAAATCACTCCCGAACACATATACTTAAAAAAAAAAAATTATATATATATATATATACCTTGCACTAAAAATATAACAGGCAGTACGCTCTACTCCGACGTGCTGGATTGATATGTAATTATGATTTGTCATTTTTGATAAACATTGTTTCAGTGTTTTTCATCGATTTTGCGATCAAGGCGATCAGTGCGGCTAAAGTCTGGCGAGAGATTTATTCTGAACATTTATTTTTTACATCTGGAAATGTCAGTACAGCATATAACTGCTCTGATGCTAGATAGACCGACCAATCGACCGTAGTGCGATATCCCCCTTGAAACGGTCGAAGAACATAGACACGCCCTGCTCTGCTGACCTCGGGAGATGACGCACGACGCTTACCTCGCAGTGTGTGCCGGCGTTCCCCGGTGCACAGTCGCACAAATACTGTTCCGTGTCCAGCGCACGACAAGTGGCTGCGTTGCGGCAAGGTCGCGCTGCGCACGGATCCTCCACGCACTCGCGCAGTCCATGCGCAGCCTGCACCAGCTCGTCTGCGCCGGCGCGCAGCTCCAACGTTCGCCTGCCGATGCGTAGTCGACGCACGCAACCAACCAGTCCCGAGGTCGTGCCTGCGTTCTCGAACACCCTGTGAAGGTGGCGACCAAGGGTGAGGATCCAGTCTCATGCAGTGACTCCCTAAAACCGTTGAGTGTGCAGCTTCTAGGTAGCGACACAACGTTAATGTTAAACCGTTGAGTGTGCAGGTTCTAGGTAGAGGCAAAACGTTAATGTTAAACTGTTGAGTGTGCAAGTTCTAGGTAGAAGCAGAACGTTCATGTTAAACTTTCTGCGTGAAAGACGGCCACCAAATGACTTCTTTACCAAAAAAATGCAGAGTACCGGAACACGCTGTTAAGTGGAGCCACTGTCGTATGAAATTAAATTTTGATATTTATCGTAGGCTTACTCGCTTTTGAGACTTTTCATGCTCAAATGATCTCCATCAATGTTGACCTCAACGATTGATATACACGTAACGATATTCAAACAGTTTAACATTAACGTTCTGTCTCTACCTAGAATCTGCACACTCAACGGTTTAACATTAAAGTTCTGCCTCTACCTAGAACCTGCACACTCAACGGTTTAACATTAACGTTCTGTCTCTACCTAGAACCTGCACACTCAACGGTTTAACATTTACGTTCTGCCTCTACCTATAACCTGCACACTCAACGGTTTAACATTAACGTTCTGTCTCTACCTAGAACCTGCACACTCAACGGTTTAACATTAACGTTCTGTCTCTACCTAGAACCTCCACACTCAACGGTTTAACATTAACGTTCTGTCTCTACCTAGAACCTGCACACTCAACGGTTTAACATTAACGTTCTGTCTCTACCTAGAACCTGCACACTCAACGGTTTAACATTAACGTTCTGTCTCTACCTAGAACCTGCACACTCAACGGTTTAACATTAACGTTCTGTCTCTACCTAGAATCTGCACACTCAACGGTTTAACATTAACGTTCTGTCTCTACCTAGAACCTACACACTCAACGGTTTAACATTAACGTTCTGTCTCTACCTAGAACCTGCACACTCAACGGTTTAACATTAACGTTCTGCCTCTACCTAGAACCTGCACACTCAACGGTTTAACATTAACGTTCTGTCTCTACCTAGAACCTGCACACTCAACGGTTTAACATTAACGTTCTGTCTCTACCTAGAACCAGCACACTCAACGGTTTAACATTAACGTTCTGTCTCTACCTAGAACCTGCACACTCAACGGTTTAACATTAACGTTCTGTCTCTACCTAGAACCTGCTCACTCAACGGTTTAACATTAACGTTCTGTCGCTACCTAGAACCTGCACACTCAACGGTTTAACATTAACGTTCTGTCTCTACCTAGAACCTGCACACTGAACGCTACTACTCTCTACAAGCCTTCAGTTGACCACTAAACCATTGGACACATTTCATCTTGAAATTTCATCTTGAGAGGGGAGAGTCAACTTGGAACCCAAGCCGATAGATGGCCAAAGAACAGTACAAATAAATCAACCTCACCACAACCTCGCCTACCTCGATACGTTGGTGGGCACGTATCCCACATAGGCGTGCCCGGCGAGATCAAGCGATTTGAGCGCTCCCTGCGACTGGCCCACCACATCCTCGGCATCATCAAGCTTCAGCAGCCCGTCGCGATGGTAGCGCTTGGCCACCACGCGGTGGAAAGCACGAAGCTCCACTCGCTCCAGCGACCGTATTGACACGGCGCCTGCGCCGAGATTGTAGCGGAACTCAACGAACCTGGGCGGAAACACACGAACAAACCAGTGACGTCACATGCCACCAGGGAAGAGACAACAAAGGAAACTCATCACGGTTAACAATAGGCAGAAAGTGTTAAACCTACTTCAGGTTACATTTGAAACACCCAGCCAATGAATTCAGAAACAAGATGGCCGGGGCGGATGACACTGATTTTAAACCGTCCTTTGCAGCTAGTGGATAATTTGTTACGAAAAAGTTGGGTACGCTCTCAATTGAATTCAGGAGCTGTTCTAGATCGTGTGTTTTCTTGGGGGAGGAGGGGGGGGGATGCTGTATCAATAGGTATCATCATATAATATATCATATAATAATATCAACATATAAACAATTTCTATACTCTCGCTATGCTTTGTTGGCGCTGCCTGACAAAGGGTAGCGTTGCCTGAGTTTGGCCTTGCTGTCGCTTTGCGTAGTCATAATTATGAGCTAGTGTATTTGGCATTTATTTTTCAGAATGATAAGATTCTGTGAATATATCTACGTTCTGCAGAATGCCATTTCCAAATAAAATGTTCACCAAAATAACATGTGTTCCTTGAATTTAAATGTAGAGTAGACCAAAGTTTTCCCGGAATGAGTAATCGACGTACACTATTGCAAGAAAAGGTGGGTACGCAGTGCGTATCTGAGCGTACGCACAAAATAACCACAGATTACAGCATGCATAGCTGTCAAGGAGGCTGACATCACTCACCCGTCCACCAGTGCTAGCGAGACAAAGTCTCCGGTTCCATCCGCTTGCTGTTGGCTGTAAAGGAGGAGTCCGTCCCGCGCGTGCGCCTTGAACTCAATCTCGATGCTCAACTTGTTGTTGGCCTTGAGTGGTGCCAGACGCACGTACGAGCGTCCTTCAAACGCGGGCACAGAGAACTCTGAAACAGCCGCAAGGAGCGCTGTAACGAGTGGGCAATTATTCACCTAGCATACAAGGAAAGGGGAAACCCGGTGCCGGCAAGTAGCCTACTCCTGTCGAAGACCAAGGGGACCACCGGCTTAACGTCCCTTCCGAAGGACGGTACAACGCGAACAACAGGATTCCTCCACAAATCCATGCTGTCGAGAGGTTGTTAAGCAAGTCGAGTGAAGTTGCTGTACTAACTTCCATCCCTCCATCCTCTCTCCCGAACAGAACTGGTCATGTGTATGATGGTCACCCATCCAATACCTGACTCAGCGCAGTGTTGCTTAACTTTTATCCCTCCATCCTCTCTCCCGAACAGATTTGGTCATGTGTATGATGGTCACCCATCCAATACCTGACTCAACGCAGTGTTGCTTAACTTTCATCCCTACAACCTCTCTCCCGAACAGAACTGGTCATGTGTTTGATGGTCACCCATCCAATACCTGACTCAGCGCAGTGTTGCTTAACTTTCATCCCTCCAACCTCTCTCCCGAACAGAACTGGTCATGTGTATGATGGTCACCCATCCAATACCTGACCCAGCGCAGTGTTGCTTAACTTTCATCCCTCCAACCTCTCTCCCGAACAGAACTTGTCATATGTAGGATGGTCACCCATCCAATACCTGACCCAGCGCAGTGTTGCTTAACTTTCATCCCTCCAACTTCTCTCCCGAACAGAACTGGTTATGTGTATGATGGTCACCCATCCAATACCTGACCCAGCGCAGTGTTGCTTAACTTTCATCCCTCCAACCTCTCTCCCGAACAGAACTGGTCATGTGTATGATGGTCACCCATCCAATACCTGACCCAGCGCAGTGTTGCTTAACTTTCATCCCTCCAATCTCTCTCCCGAACAGAACTGGTCATGTGTATGATGGTCACCCATCCAATACTCATGGATCATACGTGCAATTTACACAGTATATTTGAGAAAACTGAAATTATTTTTGCAAAGTTCATAAAATCTTTTAATTAGCTAATAAAGTGAACAAAATATTCAGTGCAAAATCAGAATGGCAGATAATAATTGAAATTTAGAGGGTTTGTCCCCTAGTCTTCTCGTCTCCTAGTTGCACTACCCGCTACCGCCTCACCTCGGCGCTTCTCGCAGCGTGCCCCGAGGAAACCATCCTGGCACGCGCACGAGAACACCCCGTCCTCTTCGTCAGCGCACGCGCCGCCGTGCTGGCAAGGCTGGGACGAACACGCACGCGCACCATGCGTCGGTTCACCGGGTGCCTCGGCGTCATCTGCAACAATCGGAAACATATGGGGTGCTGTAGTCCTGGCAGGGGAAGTCCCTTTACACATAATTGCAACCTAAAGACATGAGAAGCGCCAGCCATCAGCCTAGCGGCAAGCCGAACAATTCCTGCTGTTATATTTACAAAACTGCTATAAATGCACCGTTGAGTTCAAAGGTAAAGACCAGCGCTAGTTTTTATTATTATGAACACTAAAACCGTCTAAAAAACTGATGCCCAAACGTTTGATGCCCCGTTTGGGCATCAATTTTTGAGACGGTTATATTGTTCATAATAATAAAATACCCCGCGCATTACAAGCGTTTGCAATTTAAATAAAATTTCATCTAAAAACGCTAGTTTGAAGCTTGCTGCTGAGCTTACGAGGCCGGCAACACGTGGTAACGATAGATGCCACTCGATGGCGCTTGCTGCTAAGCAAACGAGGCCGGCAACACGTGGTAAAGGTAGGTGCCACCCGATGGTACTTGCTGCTGAGCCAACGAGGCCGGGAATACGTGGTAACGGTTGGTGCCACCCGATGGCGCTTACTGCTGAGCAAACGAGGCCGGCAACACGTGGTCCTGCATTTGTGTCAGCCCAGCGGTAATTTGGCGGACATTTATCGAGCAGAAAATATAACACTATCGCCCTGGTGGCTGTTCCACGTACCGACGCAGTGTTGCCGGTCTTTCGTGGGCGCGTGACGCACGTGGCACACGCACGCACGAGCCATGCAACGACTGTTCGTGACGTCACAGTCGGCGTCCGTCACGCATGTGTCGCCGAGCAGCGCGGGCTGCGCACGCAGCGTGGCAGCAGTCGACGCTAGCGCTGTCTCGGCCGAGTCTGCAAGCAACGTCGCGTCACGTGATCAATACTAGCCTCCTGTTAGCCACCTGTTCCTCCCACAGCTTCAATACTCAACATAAAATATTTCTTTGCAAGGTATCTCCTTATTCAATACATGTCTATAACTCACATGTACAAGACAGACTCTGAATTATCTTTGAATTTATATCCTGAAATAATAATGTGTTATCACTTTATGCTATCCTACTGTCCCCCTTTATGTTATCCATGACGTATTCTATAACAAACCTTACTCTGAAATGCATTGTTCCCAGGATTAAATATATTTGATTATTGTTATTATTATCATTACCGTGGTGGTTGCTGCTCACTGCTGGCTGGATTCGAGGCTGCAAGGTCAACAGACTGCTGTAGGGCGGGTATTTGCCGCCAGGGACCAGCAGGTGTCGTGTTGACTTGGAAAGCGATGAGCTGACATCACCAGGCTCCGTTGACCGTCGAGGAGGCCACTCGGTACCCGCGAACATCTCTTCTGCAAGCAGGACAATATGTAATTCCAATGTACTAGGTGCTAGGGGTTGAAATGTCTCTATATTATTCTTATGGGCCATGTTTTTCCAAGCAGACCAATGTACTAGGTGCTAGGGGTTGAAATGTCTCTGTGTTATTCTTATGGGCCATGTTTTTCCAAGCAGTCCAATGTACTAGGTGCTAGTGGTTGAAATGTCTCTGTGGTATTCTTATGGGCCATGTTTTTCCAAGCAGTCCAATGTACTAGGCGCTAGTGGTTGAAATGTCTCTGTGTTATTCTTATGGGCCATGTTTTTCCAAGCAGTCCAATATACTAGGTGCTAGGGGTTGAAATGTCTCTGTGTTATTCTTATGGGCCATGTTTTTCCAAGCAGTCCAATGTACTAGGTGCTAGGGGTCGAAATGTCTCTGTAGTATTCTTATGGGCCATGTTTTTTCAAGCAGTCCAATGTACTAGGTGCTAGTGGTTGAAATGTCTCTGTGTTATTCTTATGGGCCATGTTTTTCCAAGCAGTCCAATGTACTAGGTGCTAGGGGTCGAAATGTCTCTGTAGTATTCTTATGGGCCATGTTTTTCCAAGCAGTCCAATGTACTAGGTGCTAGTGGTTGAAAAATGTCTCTGTGTTATTCTTATGGGCCATGTTTTTCCAAGCAGTCCAATGTACTAGGTGCTAGGGGTTGAAAAATGTCTCTGTGTTCTTCTTATGAGCCATGTTTTTCCAAACAGTCCAATGTACTAGGTGCTACTGGTTGAAATGTCTCTGTGTTATTCTTATTGGCCATGTTTTTCCAGGCAGTCCAATATACTAGGTGCTAGGGGTTGAAAAATGTCTCTGTGTTATTCTTATGGGCCATGTTTTTCCAAGCAGTCCAATGTACTAGGTGCTGGGGGTTGAAATGTCTCTGTGTTATTCTTATGGGCCATGTTTTTCCAAGCAGTCTAAAATACTAGGTGCTAGGGGTTGAAATGTCTTTGTGTTATTCTTATGGGCCATGTTTTTCCAAGCAGTCCAATGTACTAGGTGCTTGGGGTTGAAATGTCTCTGTGTTATTCTTATAGGCCATGTTTTTCCAAGCAGTCCAATGTACTAGGTGCTAGTGGTTGAGAAATGTCTCTGTGTTATTCTTATGGGCCATGTTTTTCCAAGCAGTCCAATGCACTAGGTGCTAGTGGTTGAAAAATGTCTCTGTGTTATTCTTATGGGCCATGTTTTTCCAAGCAGTCCAATGTACTAGGTGCTAGTGGTTGAAAAATGTCTCTGTGTTATTCTTATGGGCCAAGTTTTTCCAAGCAGTCCAATGTACTAGGTGCTAGGGGTTGAAAAATGTCTCTGTGTTATTCTTATGGGCCATGTTTTTCCAAGCAGTCCAATGCACTAGGTGCTAGTGGTTGAAAAATGTGTCTGTGTTATTCTTATGGGCCATGTTTTTCCAAGCAGTCCAATGTACTAGGTGCTAGGGGTTGAAAAATGTCTCTGTGTTATTCTTATGGGCTATGTTTTTTCAAGCAGTCCAATGTACTAGGTGCTAGGGGTTGAAAAATGTCTCTGTGTTATTCTTATGGGCCATGTTTTTCCAAGCAGTCCAATGTACTAGGTGCTGGGGGTTGAACAATGTCTCTGTGTTATTCTTATGGGCCATGTTTTTCCAAGCAGTCCAATGTACTTGGTGCTAGTGGTTGAAAAATGTCTTTGTGTTATTCTTATGGGCCATGTTTTTCCAAGCAGTCCAATGTACTAGGTGCTAGTGGTTAAAAAATGTCTCTGTATTATTCTTATGGGCCATGTTTTTCCAAGCAGTCCAATGTACTAGGTGCTAGGGGTTGAAATGTCTCTGTGGTATTCTTATGGGCTATGTTTTTACAAGCAGTCCAATGTACTAGGCGCTAGAATTTGAAAAATTTCCCTGTGTTATTCTTATTAGCCATATTTTTCCGAGCTGTCCAATGTACTAGGTGCTAGTGGTTGAAAAATGTCTCTATATTATTCTTAAGGGCCATGTTTTTCCAAGCAGTCCAATGTACTAGGTGCTAGATGTTGAAATGTCTCTGTGTTATTCTTATGGGTCATGTTTTTCCAAGCAGTCCAATGCACTAGGTGCTAGGAATTAAAATGTCTCTGTGTTATTCTTATGGGCCATGTTTTTTCAAGCAGTCCAATGTACTAGGTGCTAGAGGTTGAAAAATGTCTCTGTGTTATTCTTATTAGCCATGTTTTTCCAAGCAGTCTAATGTACTAGGTGCTAGGGGTTGAAAAATGTCTCTGTGTTATTCTTATGGGCCATGTTTTTCAAAGCAGTCCAATGTACTAGGTGCTAGGGGTTAAAAAATGTCTGTCTTATTCTTATGGGCCATGTTTTTCCAAGCAGTCCACTGTACTAGGTGCTAGGGGTTGAAAAATGTCTCTATATTATTCTTATGGGCCATGTTTTTCCAAGCAGTCCAATGCACTAGGTGCTAGTGGTTGAAAAATGTCTCTGTGTTATTCTTATGGGCCATGTTTTTCCAAGCAGTCCAATGCACTAGGTGCCAGTGGTTGAAAAATGTCTCTGTGTTATTCTAATGGGCCATGTTTTTCCAAGCAGTCCAATGTACTAGGTGCTAGGGGTTGAAAAATGTCTCTGTGTTATTCTTATGGGCTATGTTTTTTCAAGCAGTCCAATGTACTAGGTGCTAGGGGTTGAAAAATGTCTCTGTGTTATTCTTATGGGCCATGTTTTTCCAAGCAGTCCAATGTACTAGGTGCTGGGGGTTGAACAATGTCTCTGTGTTATTCTTATGGGCCATGTTTTTCCAAGCAGTCCAATGTACTAGGTGCTAGGGGTTGAAAAATGTCTCTGTGTTATTCTTATGGGCCATGTTTTTCCAAGCAGCCCAATGTACTAGGTGCTAGAGGTAGAAAAATGTCTCTGTGTTATTCTTTTGGCCTATGTTTTTCCAAGCAGTCCAATGTACTTGGTGCTAGTGGTTGAAAAATGTCTTTGTGTTATTCTTATGGGCCATGTTTTTCCAAGCAGTCCAATATACTAGGTGCTAGTGGTTGAAAAATGTCTCTGTGTTATTCTTACGGGCCATGTTTTTCCAAGCAGTCCACTGTTCTAGGTGCTAGGTGCTGTAGACTCACCTTTACACGCTCCCAGGGCCCGTACCACGATGTCCTTCTGGTATCTGCATGAGAAGAGTTTAAGTTGACATTCGCTTCCGTATGTTTGGCCGTCGTTCCCACACACGACCTGTGTGTTGATTGGCTCATCAGCACAAGAAGCTCGACACACGCATTCAGCGTGGCCGTGATGCTCTTCACAGATGGCGCTGAAGTAGCATTCAAGCAGCGAGCACGAGGTGGCCGTGGGAGTGGGGGCGTCGCCTGCAGACAAAAGTTAAACACGTGAATTACCACTGTAAATTTATAAGCTAACCACAAAGGTATATGTAATTATACTGTAAATTCTACAAACATCACTGTAATTCTATTAGTTTCAGGTCATTATTGCAATACAAAAGTTATTAATAAACAAATAAATAAAGAAATAAAATAAATAAACAAATAAAAACATAAACAATGCATATTGTGCCATTGTTTCTCCAATGTAAAGTCAGCTAGGGGTACAGTCTAGTGTGCCCGTATAGCTCAGTTAGTAGAGCATCCATTAGGTAATAACACGTAAAAGGTAGGATCCGGGTTTTTATCCCCGTCCTTACGTACAGTGGTTGAATTTCTTATGAAAATGTGCACCATTTTGTCAGTAGATCCGAGTTTGATTCTCACCTTTGACACATCCGTGGGGTCCCAGGACGCGGTTGCTGCCACCCGTGCAGACCGTGCACTTTTGTCCCTGTATGCCCGGCTTGCACACGCATCGGCCCGTCATCTGCTCGCAGTCGTCACGCACTGAACCCCACACGGAGCACGCACACGCTGCAACATGTGGCCCAGTCAACATATTGTCAACTCTGGAGACAAAAACTGACCTGAAGTTGAGGTTTGTTCCTATTCTAATCCTCTCTTTCGATTCACAATGCAACATTTCGTTATAGTTCACTTCAAGTGTTAACAGCCGCCGTATCAGTTAGACTAAAAATATGATTGAAAATTCTTTGAGTAGGTGCATGTGTTCTCCTACTGCCCTGTAAGTTTCAATCGTTTCCAATCAATGTTCTTTATGAAATTGACCAAATGAAAAGGGGCTGTTTTCCAGCTAAATCACAGATTACCACGAAACGACTCAAGAGCTACAAACTTGAAATTAAACACTAGCATTGTTGACACAAAAACCATGTTGTGATTTTACCATTCTGTGGTCTGATAGTGACAGACCATTCTGTGGTCTGATAATGACAGACCATTCTGTGGTCTGATAGTGACAGACCATTCTGTGGTCTGATAGTGACAGACCATTCTGTGGTCTGATAGTGACAGACCATTCTGTGGTCTGATAGTGACAGACCATTCTGTGGTCTGATAGTGACAGACCATTCTGTGGTCTGATAGTGACAGACCATTCTGTGGTCTGATAGTGACAGACCATTCTGTGGTCTGATAGTGACAGACCATTCTGTGGTCTGATAGTGACAGACCATTCTGTGGTCTGATAGTGACAGACCATTCTGTGGTCTGATAGTGACAGACCATTCTGTGGTCTGATAGTGACAGACCATTCTGTGGTCTGATAGTGACAGACCATTCTGTGGTCTGATAATGACAGACCATTCTGTGGTCTGATAGTGACAGACCATTCTGTGGTCTGATAGTGACAGACCATTCTGTGGTCTGATAGTGACAGACCATTCTGTGGTCTGATAATGACAGACCATTCTGTGGTCTGATAGTGACAGACCATTCTGTGGTCTGATAGTGACAGACCATTCTGTGGTCTGATAGTGACAGACCATTCTGTGGTCTGATAGTGACAGACCATTCTGTGGTCTGATAATGACAGACCATTCTGTGGTCTGATAATGACAGACCATTCTGTGGTCTGATAGTGACAGACCATTCTGTGGTCTGATAGTGACAGACCATTCTGTGGTCTGATAATGACAGACCATTCTGTGGTCTGATAGTGACAGACCATTCTGTGGTCTGATAATGACAGACCATTCTGTGGTCTGATAGTGACAGACCATTCTGTGGTCTGATAGTGACAGACCATTCTGTGGTCTGATAATGACAGACCATTCTGTGGTCTGATAATGACAGACCATTCTGTGGTCTGATAGTGACAGACCATTCTGTGGTCTGATAGGGACAGACCATTCTGTGGTCTGATAATGACAGACCATTCTGTGGTCTGATAGTGACAGACCATTCTGTGGTCTGATAGTGACAGACCATTCTGTGGTCTGATAGTGACAGACCATTCTGTGGTCTGATAATGACAGACCATTCTGTCCTGTTGCCATTGACGAACTCGTCCATACGAGTCACCTCGGCCTCTTCTCCCTTGAGGGGATCCCTTATCCCATCCCCGCGAAAACTGGAATATGTGTGTCCGGATAGCTCAGTTGGTAGAGCACCCGACCGGCAATTGGGAGGTACCGGGTACGTAACCCGGTTCGGTTGCACAATTTTCCAGTCTAGCTTTCTTTCCATTGTCCAGCTATTGCTCTTTACTTTTTTTTTTTCGAAATTTTCTTTGGTTCGCCCATAATTTCGTAAAGGCATTATATTTTATTGTTTTTATCAAAATACAGAATTGTCTGAGTGCAAACTTTGTATTGAAACTCGACTGGGCAACTTGACAATGTAAATGTGTATTTTAAAGAAATGAAGAACGCTGTAACGAGCTAGTCAGTACAAGCATAATGAGTCATTGTATGCACAGAGTAAATCGATTCGGTTCTCTGTCCACATATATCGGCTGTTTTCCCCTCTCATCTCTGTCTTTGTTCAATTTCAAAAAGAACATTGATTGGAAACGATTGAAACTTGCAGGATGTTAGGAGAACACATGCACCTACCCAACGAATTTTCAATCATATATTTAGGACAACCGACACGGTGGCTGTTTACAAAAGAAGTGAAATGATGGCGAAATGTTGCATTTTGAATCAGAAAAGAGATAAAGATATAAGAGCTGATAATGGAAAAAAACTATTTATAAAGTTTTATTGAACAAACATAGGACGCCACTCACTCCTTGGCAGTGGAACTAGGCTATGGAATAGCCTGCCATTCAACGAACTTGCCAAAATAGTAAAATTGTAAAATTGCAATACTTTAAATTTGTAAAACTGTATAGTAACCACCGAACAGTGCAATTGATTGTGTATAGTCCTAAGTCGCTAACAAAACCATTATTATTATTATTAGAAATAAAACCAACTCTAATTACCTAAACTATATGCAAGTCATTGTTTGGAGGTCCGGAGTACTCCACTCTCATGACACAGGCTCTACTGACCTATCGTTTCAGAGTTAACAAAAGACTGTTTAACTCGGCTTGCTAATCAAAGACAACTTCTTAGAAAAATGATCACGACACTGTTGATCATTCTTTTACTATGATTCGTTTGTTCTCTTTAATTTTGCATTGAAACTCTGAATTATACGGCACGTGACTGAAATGTCAGAGATAAAGCTCCCAATCTGTCGGGTGTAACCTAACCTAACATAAAGTTATCGCAACGTACGAATGCAGCCCTGGCGGCCCTCGCTGATCTTCGGCAGGCCCCAGAAGCCTGGTTCACAGCGATCGCAGCGCTCCCCGCCAACACCCGGCTTGCACGCGCACTGATCCAAGCCAGGTGGGGGACAGGGGGCGTCAGGCAGCGTTCCAAGACGATGACAGTCACATGATGCGGGGCAGCCGGCGCCGTCAGCACCCTGCGCAGCCGTCTTCCCGTCCGGGCAGCACCCAAACCAAGACGTGTCACAGCCACCGGGGCCAACGCCTCCTCCGAGGCCGCCGCCCACGCCGTCTGCAAGATCAATCAAGTCAAATCAAGATAGCTGACAAACAGGATTAGTCGCGTTAGTCTTACCTTGCCACAGCCTGGTGGACTCTGACGTTACTAACTACATGTTGCCAACTTTTGAATGCATAATAAAGCTAGTCTTCACTGGGGAGTTTGAAAATTAATCAGGAAATTATGAAAGAGCAGTCTTGATTAAGTTCCTTTTAAAAAAGAACTTAATTCAGTTCCAGGTCCTAAAAATAAAAAGGAACTGAATAGTTCCTCAAAAGGAACTAAGTTCCTATTTCAGTTCCTTAAAAATTCTCGACTTATACCAAAACTTTTGAAACGGAACACACAAAAGACATTTGGCACGAAAATTCGAGCCAATGCCGTCTTGATCTTCCAACAAAAAAAGGCTTAACATTTTCGAATGGTAAAACGTTTAAGGGCTCTATAGCGAAAACCGTGGACTGAAACCACAGGACGAGTGAGGACTGTAAACTGAACGAGACGCGGGCAAAGCAAAGATTTAAATGTAGGGGGATGAGCAGATACTTCGGGGGATGGGGATGTCTCTTCCCTCAGGATGCTAATTGCTCATTAGTTGTTTACGATGAACCCCACTTCATCGCTTCTCCAGTCTCCACACCTGTACAGTGATCTTGGGTTTTTTTTTGTCAAAATGCATGACGCATGGACGGAAAGAGGAACTCAGTCTTTGGGATGTCGAGAACAATGCAGCGTTAACTTACTTTGACATGTGACATGTCTTATGGCCAAGTTTATCTATTTTTTTAAATACCCAAAAGGATTAAAAAATGAAATACCAAATACCCACAAAAATGCCGAAAATAGGAACTTTAACGGGAACGTAAATGTCGTTTTACGTTCTTGGTATAAAGGAACGGTTATTCCGTTACGTTACTACCAAGAAAAAAGAACGCGTTACCGCGAAAGTTCACGAAAAAGAACGCGTTACAAGGAACGCGTTACTTCCGTTAAGTTCCTACTCAACACTGTGAAAGAGCAATACATCTCGCATTTTAATTCTTTGTCAATTGGTCAGTTTATTTGCGGGAAACTAAGAACTAGAATACAAAACTAAAAGTCCTAGTGACTTAAATGCTAAATACCTATACCGTACACTAGCGGATTCTAGCAATGGCTGCCAAAGATCGGTTTGCAAGCTTGGGTGCATGCCAATCTGATAAAAGTTAAAAGTAACCTAAAATATATAAATTCGATCTTTGGTTGATTAATATTCATTGTTTTTCATTAAATATTCATTTTTACTGAAATTTTAAATGTTTCAACCAAAGCAAAACATTGTTTTCTGCTTTTAAAACGGATAGTTAACAGTAGCATCATGGTATCATGTTTTCTAGGTTGGTACAAAACACCGCAGAAAGCAGCAAACTCAAATTAATCCTAGTGTAGTGCTAGAATTGTGGAGACAGGACACAGGAGAGGTTAATTTCCCGGCCAGGTTGAATTATTCTCCTAATGTCTCGAGTTCGATGCCTTACCTTTGTGACAGCACTTTGCGAAGAGTGGCGTCTGATGACAGTAAGTCCCGGGTGGACAGTCTTGACGACCAGGGCCATGACCGCAGTCAGTCTCGCGACCAGCTTCGTCCACCAGTGGCGTACCGCCGTTGCAGGCACGGACCTCCATTCCTGCAGCCAACACACGAAGTCAGTGCTGTGACTCAAAATTACTTGATTCATTTCCTCTTCTAATTAATACACAAGCAGAGGCAAAGCAAATCTATAAACAAAATTTGTGAGTTGCATCTTCGAAATGAGAGTTCCAAGAAGCGCAGATATTTAACATGACAATGCAGTTCATTTCCTTCGCTGTACAAACTTCTCTATGCTCTGACCAGTGACCAATGTAGGCAACCAGTCCACTATTTTTTATTATTTGTTTTATTGATTATTATTGACATGTTATTATTGATTTGGGCATACATTTTTGAGACGGTTATAGTGTTCATAATAACAAAACACCCCGCGCATTGCAAGCGTTTGCAAATGAAATAAGATTTCAACTAAAAGTCCGCCATGTTGATTTCAACCCCAGTAAGCGTCGCCATCTGCCAGTTTCAAGCGTAACTAAATACTAAACAGAAATTGTGTGGAAAGAAATTTGTGATTTTACCTAAGAACAAGAAACGTTGAACGTGTTTCAAAGAATACTCATTGAAATTCTCTTTCATCAACAATCTCTGAAAGAGGCGTTAATGCAACAGGCTAAGAATACTCTCGTGTGACTTCATAAAAAACAATTGAATGAACGTTGACAGCGCAACTGAGATTCCAATTTGAATATCAGGATTTCATTCCAATATGCCGGGAAAAAACCGGCCCCATGGGTGCTATACGACGCGCGTTGATTTTCCCTCGAAGTGAAATGGAATGTTCACGTCGCTCGTTACGCTCATTTAACTAGCGCTTACTGATGGAAACATTCTTATCCTGCACAAGCTCACCTCGACATAGGTCCAGTGGACGCAGGCGCAGCTCGGCCTGGCGCAGACAAGCCTCCATTTTCATGTCGCAGAGCGTCGCGTAGAGCTTCAAGTCGGACGCGCAGACAGGAGAGCTCACGATGCGCGTGCCAGGCTGCGCACAGTCGAAGTGGCAAGCGCAGCGCGGCAGTCCATCCGCGCTGACCTCACAGCTCGCCTGAGAGAGTTCGGAGTTAGTACAGCAACTTCACTTGCCTTGCTTATCAACCTCTCGACAGCAACTTCACTCGCCTTGCTCATCAACCTATCGACAGCAACTTCACTTGCCTTGCTTGTCAACCTCTCGACAGCAACTTCACTTGCCTTGCTTATCAACCTCTCGACAGCAACTTCACTCGCCTTGCTTATCAACCTCTCGACAGCATGGATTTGTGGAGGAATCCTGCTGTTCGCGTTGTACCGTCCTTCGGAAGGGACGTTAAGCCTGGTGCTCTTCAAAAGGAGTTGGGTACGTGCCGGCACCGAGTTTACCCTCCTCCCTTCTAGGCTAGGTATAGCTCGGAGAATATGTCACCGCCAGAGTCCTGGAATCCTGAGCCTCGTGGGTATCCTGAATTCAGTTTGTACTGCCAGGATTGTACTGATTATCAACGTTCTTATAGACCAGTAATATATCTTCAGGATTGTATTGATTATCAACGTCCTAATAGACCAGTAATATATCTTCAGGATTGTACTGATTATCAACGTCCTAATAGACCAGTAATATATCTTCAGGATTGTACTGATTATCAACGTCCTAATAGACCAGTAATATATCTTGCCGCTTTCTTATCTATCTTATCTTGACTGGTCAAATGTAAATATTATTTATTTGATTACTTATTTAATCGGTGTACGGCAATTGGACAAGTGGCAAAATATTCGTGGTCTGGAAGCATCCTAAGATTGACATTGCCAAGAAGGACGCGACAGTTCAGTGCTTACCTCGAAGTCACAACGCACGTCACGACAGGCGTCTCGTGCCGAGGATGGCACCTCCAGACCGAAGCCGGCGTCCAGAGCGTTGTTGAGCGCGGGCGATGTCGACGCCGCCGCCGGCTGAGGGCTGGCCGAAGTGGCGGGAGCTGAAAGACAGGCCAAGCAAAGTTGGTTGCTTTGTGGAGGAAACAAATGGTCCTTCAAGCGATGGGGCATTTAGTTGTATTCAGTGGTTAATTTGTAAAGAAAAATGTGGGTGCGCTCTCAATTGAATTCAGGTGCTGTTCTAGATCGTGTGTTTTCTTGGGAAGGGAGCAAGGAAGCTGTGCCAAAAGGCGAACAACATTGAAACAATTTCTATACTCTCGCTATGCTTTGTCGGCGCTGCCTGACAAAGGCTAGCGTTGCCTGAGCTTAGCTAAGCTTAGCCTTGCTATCGCTTTGCGTTGTCATAATTATGAGCTAGTTGGCATTTATTTTTCAAAATGATAAGATTCTGTGAATATACCTACGTTCTGCTGAATTTCATTGCCAAATGAAATGTTCACCAACACGTAAAAATAACGTGTGTTTCTTGAATTTAAATGTAGAGTAGACCAAACTTTTCCCGGAATGAGTGATCGACGTACGCTATTGCAAGAAATGGTGCGTGAGCGGCGCGTACGCACAAAATAACAACTGATTTTATTAAAAGTGCATGAAACGCTTTGCTTAGCTTCATTTATTTATTTGTATATTTCACTTTTTCCAAAGAAAAAACTGCAATTTGCGTGTATCATACAGGTGGCAGAAAAAATACTAAAACTTTTTACTATTACTAATTCTAACATGTCTTCTGAAAATAAAAAAAAACATTTCAGTACCTTTCATTGCACTTCTCTTTGTTTTATTCCAATCTTTACCCGTTCTATTTTATCAGTTGTCGACATTCAATGGTTTAAGGTCATATTTTTGTTGATATATGTTGCCAGCTTTTAACCTCTAAATTATGACTCACTCAGGGACAGCTTGTCGCGACACTCCCCGTAGAAGAGAACTGTCAGAGGCGCAGTGCCGCGGTCTGCGCATCTCGCCTTGCGCAGCTCGCACTCGCCACGGTAGGTCGCCATGTTGGATGCGCAGAGTGGCTCAGCGTCAGCCTCGTCTGTGCAGTCAGTCGGGCATACGCACTCCCCGGCCTCGCAGCGTGCGCCCTGCGTGCAACGCACTGACACGCACAAGTCTGCGCGTGCGTAGGATACAGGC
This sequence comes from Protonemura montana, assembly GCA_947568835.1. Taxonomy (NCBI): domain Eukaryota; kingdom Metazoa; phylum Arthropoda; class Insecta; order Plecoptera; family Nemouridae; genus Protonemura; species Protonemura montana. Next base: position 2,573,550 of record OX387606.1, on the reverse strand, counting down.
TCAATACACAACAGCCAGAGTCGACTAAAAACTTCTCATCAGATAGTTTTTAGACTCATGTCTACTTGATGTAAACTTAGCACTAGTTTTAACAAAAACTATTTCAACTGGGTTTTGAATGCTAAGTGAAGGGCTACTAAATTTCCCAACGTTTCGTAACTTGCACCTGTTAATTTATCAAGAATAAGAGCAGTCCTAACAGTTTTACGATAACAAAAGAACCACACAAAATTGTAACAATTACCTAGTTCAAGCTTCCTAAATGCATCCAAATAAAATAATCAGAGTCAATAACTAAAAAACGAAGGTATTTTGTATTTTCGGAAATAAAATCCCGAACAAACCTCCCATAAACTGTCAACATGACGGCCATGGCTTGACAGTCACTCCATGGTGACCACTTTACAAGATTAAACACTTTAAAGATAGGTTTCTAAAGTTCAGCAAACGGAATCGATTTAAGTGGTCGTTTGTTAGTCTTATAAAATACAGGCAGGCGGCCATCTTGGTTCAGTAAAGTTTCCATGAAAGCGTGCCACGTGGCGCTGGATGGCACGGCGGCCATGTTGAAGTGACGTGTCACTGGGACTCACCGCAGTCGCCCTTGTAGACGGCCACCAGGGGCAGCTGCGCTCTGCAGGAATGCGCGCGCAGCTCGCACTCGTTGCTGTACGTCACGCCGTCCGAGCCGCAGACCGGCGCAGAAAACTGCGCACACAACCAACACAAGCTTACCGTTATTAAAGATCGTCGTTGAATCCCACGCCATTTTAAATGTCTGTAAGCCCAGTTTAGGGCTGCCCTGATATCTTCCTGTAGTGGGTACGATTTTAACGGTGTTGGTGAAATAGTCACCTAGTCAGGTGGTGTAAATAAGGTTAAGTTTAAAATTTTGCTTCGTAACCGGAATACTTTTACCCCGCCCCCGTCACACACCACCCAAAAACCAACCCCAAGTATGATTGAATGATTTGTGATGTTTAACGACGCACTGTTTTGACGACTGGCCCTGCGGCACTGGTCTAATGGCGTCGGTGAATGAGTGGATGATGATAAGGATGATGATGAACCTAACGTAGCCTAGAAGGGAGGAGGGGAAACCCGGTGCCGGCACGTAGCCTACTCCTATCGAAGAGCACCAAGGGGACCACCGGCTTAACGTCCCTTCCGAAGGACGGTACAACGCGAACAACAGGATTCCTCCACAAATCCATGCTGTCGAGAGGTTGATTAGCAAGGCGAGTGAAGTTGCTGTACTAACTTTCATCCCTCCAACCTTTCTCCCGAACAGAACTGGTCATGTGTATGATGGTCACCCATCCAATACCTGACTCAGCGCAGTGTTACTTAACTCTCCGTGTTGGTCGAGATTCCAGTCTTGCCAGGACAGGAAATGCAGGAGGGCGTTTTGTATGACAGGGATAAACTCGTCCAGTAATATAATCAGTCTACCCCAGAACTACACCAGTCTGGTATCGATTCAGCCAGCAAACGAAGCGGGAAGGAAATGACAGAAAGACCTTCGATTTTTCAATAATTGTGAGTAATGTGTGATGCGCTTAATCTTGTTGATACGCGTTGCACGCATGCTCACCGACTCGCAGGGAGCAGGACACACGCACTCCGAGTTGCCGTTGCCATCGCTCTCACAGATGGCGTAGTGTTCGCACTTTCTGCCTTCACAGCCATCTAGAATCACAGACAAAACACAAGCTATCATTGTTGCCCCTGCATTGTTGCCGCTGCATTGTTGCCGCTGCATTGTTGCCGCTTAGAAGAGTGATTTCAATTTCGGTTTTTATTTGCACAGTATTTTCGTAGCTTGTGATGATGGAAATGGTGAGAACGTTTTGCAACTGCTTGAAGATCAAAACATCTTGGCAAGACAAAAGCCATCTAGTTAACGGAATGTGGCGTCACAGTTTTCACTGGTGGTCTTTTAAAAATATCAGTTGTCGCACATGACATCCAAAACGACCGGTGGCAGCCCTGTAGTGCACTTGTACAAGCACTTTGTAAGACCGAGATTAGTCAGAGTCCAAGCGAAATTCTGTAGCGTCCTGCCGAGCAAACGAGCCGGTAACACGTAGATCCCGATGACTGTCACCAGATGGCGACCTTTCTTAGCAAACTTCTACAATTAAAATAATTAAATAAAGATAACTCCTTAAATTATCGACAAATCTGTGTCAAGCTTTGTCAGAAATATTCTTTATAGCATAATGCAGCCGGAATGAGAGTAATCTGAGCGATAGGTGGGGATCGGGGTCGAGTCCGCGTTTGGGCATCAATTTTTGAGACGGTTATGGTGTTGTTAATAATAAAATACCCCGCGCATTGCAAGCGTTTGCGATTTAAATAAGATTTCATCCTATTGACACAACATTTCTTAGTATTATCTTTAAAAAATATTTTGATTAGACCTGTCATCAATTACAATACACGTCGGTTAAGAAGTTGACCGGACGTTATTTTCTTGTAAAATCAATGTAAGCTTTGCGCATTTTTTATGTGATTTTGCGATTTTTTTGACAGTTTCTACGCTTTGATCAACCTCAATCTCGCTCTTTAACGCTTATCCTTCAACGTTATGAATATCGTCCTTTAAACTTAAGTCAGTAGCTGTAAGAAGCAATTTATATTCTGCACCCAGCAGTTTTCCCGAGAGTACTCGGTGTTTGTCTGCAATGCCACACAAGAAAACACCACTCGGCTTGACTCGGCTCTACTCGGCTCGACTCGGCGTCCACGTGGTCTCCAGGGCAGCAAACTATTAATTAGCAATGTTGCAAAGTTAGCAAACTAATTTGCTTAACTATCACTTTGGGAGACATGCGTGCGGGGCTCGGGAGAGCTGTAAATCCTCAAACTATTCGCTGGTGAAATTTAACAAGTCTGCATTGTGTCGTAGACAAACTGTGGCTTACTGCAGCGCATTCTAGGGTCATACCAAGACAAACCTTTGTCTCAGAGACCCGTTGCTAGGCTGTGTCGAAACTTATTCCTTTATTTGTAGTGTTTAACGACGCACTGTTTTGACAACTGGCCCTGCGGCACTGGTCTAATGGCGTCGGTGAATGAGTGGATGATGATGATGATGATGATGAACCTAACCTAGCCTAGAAGGGAGGAGGGGAAACCCGGTGCCGGCACGTAGCCTACTCCTGTCGACGAGCACCAAGGGGACCACCGACTTAACGCCCCTTCCGAAGGACGGTACAACACGAACAACAGGATTCCTCCACAAATCCATGCTGTCAAGAGGTTGATAAGCAAGACGAATGAAGTTACTGTTCTAACTTTTATTCCTCCAACCTCTCTCCCGAACAGAACTGGTCATGTGTATGATGGTCACCCATCCAATACCAGACCCAGCTCAGTGTTGCTTAACTTTCATCCCTCAAACCTCTCTCCCGAACAGAACTGGTCATGTGTATGATTGTCACCCATCCAATACCAGACCCAGCTCAGTGTTGCTTAACTTTCATCCCTCCAACCTCTCTCCCGAACAGAACTGGTCATGTGTATGATGGTCACCCATCCAATACCTGACCCAGCTCAGTGTTGCTTAACTTTCATCCCTCCAACCTCTCTCCCGAACAGAACTGGTCATGTGTATGATGGTCACCCATCCAATACCAGACCCAGCTCAGTGTTGCTTAACTTTCATCCCTCCAACCTCTCTCCCGAACAGAACTGGTCATGTGTATGATTGTCACCCATCCAATACCTGACTCAGCGCAGTGTTGCTTAACTTTGGTGATCTAACGAGAACCGGTGTTTCCAACACGCCAAACCGTTCGGTGAAGGCTATGTAAAGACATGCCGCAGTGTGTTGACGATCATGGCGGTTGCTGATAGGTGAAGTCTGAGTCGTCTGAGTGTTAGGACATTGAATTTCGTTATTTCTCGCAGAAAACTCGCATTTGAGACTTGTTAACGGTCAAATAGTTGCAACGATTGAAATACACGTACCGATATTTTGGTCCTTATTACCCAATTATAAAGGGAGTTGTTAATGAGAAGGACCGCAAGCGCCACCTGGTGGTCTGTTAGCTAAACTGCTTCACTTCAGCCAGTGCTGATGCAAGTCTAGTTGCTGATCGATGAAGCGTAGACGCTCGATAGTTTGCTGCGTCGTAAAGAAACTTGTTCCACGCGCCGACGCGGCTAACCTAGCGGTAAGTTGGTCTAAAGTTTGCGCTGTCAAGCCCCGTCTGGCCTGTCCGTGAATACTGATGAGGAGACTTGAAACTTGTCAACCCTTTTGTGCGTCGTTAAACAGACGATGCAAGAAAACAAACTAGCAACGTGCCAGGAAACGTCAAACTTGGGGTATCAATTATGTATCTGTATACATATATATTTCTGAATGAACGGCACCTAATAACTTTTGTTTGCGTGTTGGAAGGAATAAATCAAAAGCTGTCAAGAGCTTAGCAAGTTTTTTTAAGATAAGAAGTTTCTCATTTTGAAGAAGAACGTCACATGTCTGGACCAGTTATAAGAAGTGTCCCCGTTTTGCGGTTTTCTTAATTGAACCAGGTTTCTATAAATACTTTCCGAATCAAATTCCCTTCTTTGTTGTCATGACCAAAGACTTCAACGAGTCACTTTTGTCCTTTATGACCTCCAGTCGCGTCTTTGGGAGAACTTAACCCGGCCCAACTCATGTCACGTCCATCTAACGCTGTTAGGTCACCAATCCTTGAAAACCAAACTAGCGAGAGTAGTTTACATTTCATTCATTCATTTCATTTACATACATTTTTCAACCTCACTTTGAAAAGTCTAATAAACCTGTCAGTGAGTTTCTTCAAAAACTCGAGTCTTTATGTCTGTATAACTTTTTGAAACCTTTTGAAATTTAAACTTTAAATTGCTTACAGGAGATTTTTTACTCCCGTGGGGCAAGTTTGGGCTATTTTTAGGGGTGCAGTTTGGTACATTTTTTAAATTTGTAGCCAACTTTTTTGCTTTGTTTGGACATCTTATGTACCTATATACTTGCGGATTCAAAAATTGAATGAATTTGTTTTAAGTTTTAAGGCAAAAAAAGGGTGACGGGGGTCATTTGGGACATTTAAAGAGTGACTTTCTATAACAGTTTTTTAGTTTTTTTTTCTTTTTGGTATTGTTTGGAATTGACGGCTATTATAGTCCTTACTGGGGGACCAGTTGGTCTTCTTTCAAAGTTTCCATTCCGGCTATAAGTTGGCTTAAATGTTATCCACGACATAATTGATATTTTAATAAATAAAAAATATTACATTTTTGATATTGCAATGAAACGAAGAGTCGTGTACACCGGGTTCAGCCTGGCATGTCTTCTAGTCTCGGTACTCACTGCACAGTCCGTCGTAGAGCATGCGTAAAACGCGACGATGTTGGCATCCCTCGCGCAGCAGCGTGCAGAGGTTGTTGTAAGTGACTCCGTCCGAGCCGCAGACCGGCGCGAACTCTAGCGGACAAAGCTCGCACTCGCATTGCGCAACTCCGGCGTGGACTACGCACTTCGCACCGAAATCACACGCGTGCGTGCTGCAGGGACTCGCAGCACCTGCGCAGACAACACACGCACTTTGAAGAGACAGTTGAACGCACACTTCACTTGCTTAACCCAGGCGATCGCTACAATTCACTGCAATTAGAGCCTCAATTCACTCCAGCATGTTTTGTTGGGAACAAAATCATTATGATAGTTTTTAGACTCATGTCTACTTCATCTAACTTTATCACTAGTTTTAGCAAAAAAACATTTAAAAAGGGTTTTGAATGCTAAGTGAAGAACAACTAAATTTCCCAACGTTTCGTAACTTGTACCTGTTACTTTATCAAGGGTAAGAGCTGTCTTGACAATTTTCTTTTTAATGAATGTAAATTCTTTTAAAGTTTGCTTTTAAATTAATTAAGTTTCAGCGAAGTCATATAAATGCGCGGCGTGAAAAGATGAAGAAGTTATTTCAATCGGAGATTACAAAGTGTTCAGAAATTGACAATTTCTGTAATCGAATTGGTGACTGGAATCCAGCTTAGGGTTGATTGGTAACGAAAAAGTTGGGTACGTTACTTTGGGAGGAAGCTGTGCCAAAAGGTGAAAAACATTGAAACAATTTCTATACTCTCGCTATGCTTTGTCGGCGCTGCCTGACAAAGGCTAGCGTTGCCCGAGCTTAGCTAAGCTTAGCCTTGCTATCGCTTTGCGTTGTCATAATTATGAGCTAGTGTTAAGAAAAACTATTTGAACTGGGTTTTGAATGCTAAGTAAAGGGCAACTAAATTTCCCAACGTTTCGTAACTTGTACCTGTTACTTTATCAAGTGTGAAAGCAGTCCTGACAATTTTTTCGAAAACAAATGAACCACACAAAATTATTACTTTGATCTTTTGTTATCGGAAAATTGTCAGGACTGCTCTAACCCTTGAAGAAGTAACAGGCACAAGTTACGAAACGCTGGGAAATTTAGTTGTTCTTCACTTAGCATTCAAAACCCAGTTCAAATAGTTTTTGTCAAAACTAGTGCTAAGATTACATCAAGTAGACATGAGCCTAAAACAATCATTTATCCACGCTATTTTGATTACTAATCACGGCTCTAGAGAGACACATTTATAGAACCCATCTTCTAGATGGCCTTATGTCCTCACCACACGCCCCATCGTGCTTGACTTGGACACGTCTCTTGGCTGCGCACGCAGCTCTGCGCAGCTCGCATGCAGACTCGTAAGTGCGTGCGTCGTCGCCGCAGACCGGACGCACGAGCGGCTCACATTGCGGGGCGCAGGCGCAGCGGGCGATCCCGAACTTGTCGATTGCGCAGCGCTCGCCATCGGCGCAGTCGACTGACGCGCAGGGGTTCACCCCTAGCATGACGAAACAGTAACACGTACATAACGAGATAACCTGACCTGACCTAACCTAACTTGATCTGACCTAACCAGACCTGACCTGACCTGACCTGACCTGACCTGACCTGACCTGACCTGACCTGACCTTCCCTAACCTGTTAAAAGTTGTGCTAGTGCTTGTGCTTGTGCTTGTGCTTGTGCTAGTGCTTGTGCTAGTGCTTGTGCTTGTGCTTGTGCTTGTGCTTGTGCTAGTGCTTGTGCTAGTGCTAGTGCTTGTGCTTGTGCTTGTGCTTGTGCTTGTGCTTGTGCTAGTAATAGCGCTAGTGCTAGTGCTTGTACTTGTGCTAGTGCTTGTGCTAGTGCTTGTGCTAGTGCTAGTGCTGGTGCTTGTGCTAGTGCTAGTGCTAGTGCTAGTGCTAGTGCTAGTGCTTGTGCTAGTGCTAGTGCTTGTGCTTGTGCTTGTGCTAGTGCTTGTGCTAGTGCTTGTGCTAGTGCTAGTGCTAGTGCTAGTGCTTGTGCTAGTGCTTGTGCTTGTGCTTGTGCTAGTGCTTGTGCTTTTGCTAGTGCTAGTGCTTGTTCTTGTGCTAGTGCTTGTGCTTGTGCTTGTGCTTGTGCTTGTGCTTGTGCTTGTGCTTGTGCTTGTGCTTGTGCTAGTGCTTGTGCTTGTGCTTGTGCTTGTGCTTGTGCTAGTGCTTGTGCTTTTGCTAGTGCTAGTGCTTGTTCTTGTGCTAGTGCTTGTGCTTGTGCTTGTGCTTGTGCTTGTGCTTGTGCTTGTGCTTGTGCTTGTGCTTGTGCTTGTGCTTGTGCTTGTGCTTGTGCTAGTGCTTGTGCTTGTTATGCGTTGATTGGATTGGTCCAAATTACAAGAGAGCTTAAAAAGCGCCATGACACAGGGTGGCTCTCAATCTAAATATGACACGCCCGATCGTCGATAGATGGCTGCACTTACCGTGACCGCATTGTCCGCGGTAAACGACTCTCAGTGGCGTGCGGTCTCGACAAGCCTGCGCGCGCAACGCACACTCGTTGGCGTATGTTTTGCCGTCGGATGCGCAGACTGGAGTCAGCTCCAAGCTGCACGCGTCACCGCACGCGCAGGCGCCACTGCGGTCTGCGCGGACCTGGCACACCTCCCCCTCTGCGCAGCGCAGGGCTGCGCACGGGTCTAGAGGACAGAGACGGTATAAACTGACAAGGCGCCAAGTGGGAACAGAGGCAGTATAAACTGACAAGGAACTGGGGGGTCGGGGGTTCGAGGCTGCTACTAGAGAAGTTTTCAAAAGTGTGTGACAAAAGCAAATGGAGGGGCTACAGCAGTTGGCCTCAAATAACAAGCAAAACAATAACAAATCGAAACACCAGTTGAAATGTTTAGATGGAATCTTATTTAAATTGCAAACGCTTGCAATGCGCGGAGTATTTTATTATAATAAAAAATAAGATAACAATGAAATAAGATTTCATCTAAATACAACAACGAATCCAACGTCAAATTGGAGTTACTCGAGATTGACAGGTTGTGACGTGATATAGCGTCACTAGAATCAGAGTGACTGTGAGTATTCACAGCCTCTTGGTTCTACTCCTTGGAGATCCGTCATTCTCAACAAAAGAGACTCGAGATTAAAATGTGTTGTATAATGCAAAAAAACATCTAATCCTGGATTATGCTTAACTCCGATCCGTAACTCCGGAGTTAACAATGTTGTAGAATCGGCTCCAAAATCGTCTCAAAAAGCCAGTGTCCAGATAGCTCAATTGGTTAGAGCAACACCCGCGATAGGTGGAGATCGGAGTCCAAGTACCCTTTTGGGCATCAATTTTTGAGACGGTTATAGTGTTCATAATAATAAAATACCAGTTCAAATAGTTTGTAAGGTTTCGCTTATCACAATAAAGAACGAAGCCAAGAGATAGGATGAAAACAATGATTTATTCAAAGAGATGTTAATCCGGCGTACCGGTGATACATTCGGAGGACCGAAGTCAACTGCCTCTCCTTGGGGTCGCAGCCCTTTCGGATCGTCTCTTTCCCTACCTACCTGCCCTGGTGGAGGGACAGGTTACTAACCGCACAAAGTGGCGGCAACGTTACAGGTTTATATGTCAAAACTAGTGCTAAGGTTTCATCAAGTAGACATGGGTCTAAACATTGACATTTTGAATGTTCCATTATGCAGTGGAGTGCTGTCATCTGTTAGCATTGTACGGCGATATCGTCTCAGTTTCTAAATGCAAGAATCGCCAGTCCAATGTCTAAACTGGCGCCCAGAACTTCAAGTCTCCGCTTTAAATCGCTCTATTTTAGCGGCCGAGCTTGGTTAGGAGTGAAACGACGCCAAGTTGTGATTTAAAACAAAATTTTTGAATTTTTCCAAATAATTTAATTTTTTATTAAATTCAGGACAACGTAGGAAATGATAATTATAATTGACAGACTGTTTAAAAAGGTTTGTTTGAACATAGATCACTTCTTCGACTGCATCATGTTTGATTATTAGCTATTTTATTTTTTAAATATCGCAATATCTTGAAATTTTCACAACAATCCAAAAAATATATAAATATCAATCCCTGTTCAAATCTCTGTTTCACTAAGATAATGTTGATTGATTGTTTTGTGGTGTTTAACGACGCAATGTTTTGACAACTGGCCATGCGGCACTGGTCTAATGGCGTCGGTGAATGAGTGGATGATGATGAACCTAACCTAGCCTAGAAGGGAGGAGGGGAAACCCGGTGCCGGCACGTAGCCTACTCCTGTCGAAGAGCACCAAGGGGACCACCGGCTTAACTTCCCTTCCGAAGGACGGTACAACTCGTACAGTAGGATTCCTCCACAAATCCATGCTGTCGAGAGGTTGATAAGCAAGGCGAATGAAGTTGCTGTACTAACTTTCATCCCTCCAATCTCTCTCCCGAACAGAACTGGTCATGTGTATGATGGTCACCCATCCAATACCTGGCTTAGCGCAGTGTTGCTTAACTTCGGTGATGTCATGTGAACCGGTGTTTCCAACACGCCAAACCGTTTGGTCATGAGTGGGTGGGCGATAGATCCATGTCTTTATGTCGTGGAAAGGGTAGAGGGGGGGGGGGGGGGGCGATTGATTCGCTCTAAATTTGGTGTTTCACGTGCTTCATCCAAGCGTTAATCTGAAATCGATGCCGTAGCCCAGCGGCGTGGAAGCTCCGAGTTCAAGACGGTCGTTAGTGTGGAATGGATGCTCTAGAAGGCTGGGGGGGGGGGGGGGATGTCGTGACCCTGGGCTAGTAATGGGAACAGGTGCGTCGCTAAAACACTTTGTAACAGTAACGACTCCATGCCCAGACTTCCAGCTGTCAGTGCATGACCTTGACTACCGGTTGTCTGCATATGACCTTGACTTCCCATGACCTCAACTTCCGGTTGTCTCATGTTGGAGTCGTGTTCTTAAGGCTAGGGGCTCCACATCGATAACTAGGAGCATTGAAAACGATTTGAATCCATTATCCACGAATGCATGACCTGATATTCTGTTAGAACATTTCCTCGCTGGTTCGGTGCTGGCGGTATCAGTAATCAATAACGTCCCTTCAGATTGTCTGCTATCGAAGAAACTTGTGCTAGGGGCTTTGTGCCACCCTTCCCTCCACCCTTCCCTCCACCACCCCCTCCAACCCACTGACCCGTGCTGGGCTGGGCGATATCCCTATTGTTCATATTTCACCAGCTAGGTCTGCTCGTGCTTCTCCTTCTGCCGCTCATGAATGTCAATGAGGTCGAGTCGTGTACTTCCAGAACCAAGTCGTGCATTTCAAGCACCGAGTCGTGCATTTTCGGCACTGAGTCGTGCATTTCAAGCACCGAGTCGTGCATTTCCAGGACCAAGTCGTGCATTTCCGGCACCGAGTCGTGCATTTCCCGCACCGAGTCGTGCATTTCCAGCACCGAATACAGGAAACAGGAATTTGATAAAAATCATCACATTGCCTTTGTTAACATGAATTTTGTTTTGTCTTGTCTCTGTGTCTAATGGTATTCAATGGACAGTGTTTTTTTAACCCATGCCGCTTGACTTCAAAAGGACTTGAAAGCGCCGTCCAAATAGTGCAAAGATTGGCTTCTAATGCTTAATGTGAATAAGTGTAAAACCTTATCCATAAGTCTAAACAGAACTAACATATTGCATGATCACTCAGCCCACGGCATACCAATTCAACGAGTGAATCAAATTAAAGGTTTGGGTGTAATCATAACTTTAAAACTGTCCTTCAAACCACAAATTTCCACCATAACTAGCAAATCCTTCAAAATGCGAGGATTCCTGAAACGATACTGCCTTCATGACTTCTCGATCTCGACTAACAGACTTATCATCCCCCTACCATACCACCAATAGTTGATTACGCATCAGTGATTTGGAACCAAAATCACAAGACACATATCTCCACCATCGAACGACTACAACAACGTTTCGTCAAATGGATTAGTTACAAAGCCCAGATATACCATCACTACTTTGGAAAAACACATACTAAACCTAAACCTAATCTACCAACTCTCTCACAGCGTAGGGAGCTGACCGACCTCGAATTTCTACACAAACTTCTCAACAACAATATTGACACCCCGAGGCTGCTATCTAAAATCTGCTTTGTAATACCATCCAAGCAAACTCGTAATTACCATCCTTTGAGGCTGCCAAAGAGTAGGATTGATATCCACAAGAACGGGTGCATCAAAAGACTAATGACTGCCTACAATAGAATTACAACAACCTGCCCTGACATAGACATCCTTTCAGACTCCTTCAAGACTTACATAACCCTACTTAAACTCCAAGACTAAACAGCTGCCCATGAAGACTTCTAGTTGTATCATTTCCCAACTGCACTATCTTGTGTTACCTCTTAATTTAAGTTTAATTTTGTTAATACTATTTTTAATTGTTTATGTTTATAAATATCCCGTGTTTCAATTATATCACACTTATAGCCTTGCCTCCATTGTCGATGAATAAACAGTGAATAAATTCCTTTTTTTTAACTAGACAACATAGATCGCCTAGTTGTGTAACTAGGCGACATAGATCCACTTGGTAATGTGCAATTTAATTATAAGAGAAAATGTCCATCTAACAGCAAACAGCAGAAATACGCTTGGATGGATTCACCAACGAGCCTGCACGTTCCAGAGGAAACAAGAAATTTAATTTCCGGTAGAATTAATTAGAAAGATAGGACTTTTTTTACTTTTTTCCATATAAAAAACTCTGGCAAAGTTCCATTAATAAAGTAGAAACTCGGCAAGGTTTTGTCGTAAACGCAGAGAAGTGACAGCAAGGAATTGCAGCTAAGCAAATATCAACAAGGTAGAATCAAGGAGCCTGGTTAGAGTTAGCAACCCTCTAAACCTTGCATTGTAATATCAACAAGGTAGAATCAAGCAGCCTGGTAAGAGTTAGCAACCCTCTAAACCTTGCATTGTAATATCAACAAGGTAGAATCAATGAGCCTGGTTAGAGTTGGCAACCCTCTAAACCTTGCATTGTAATATCAACAAGGTAGAATCAAGCAGCCTGGTTAGAGTTAGCAACCCTCTAAACCTTGCATTGTAATATCAACAAGGTAGAATCAAGGAGCCTGGTTGGAGTTAGCAACCCTCTAAACCTTGCATTGTAATATCAACAAGGTAGAATCAATGAGCCTGGTTAGAGTTGGCAACCCTCTAAACCTTGCATTGTTATATCAACAAGGTAGAATCAAGGAGCCTGGTTAGAGTTAGCAACCCTCTAAACCTTGCATTGTAATATCAACAAGGTAGAATCAATGAGCCTGGTTAGAGTTGGCAACCCTCTAAACCTTGCATTGTAATATCAACAAGGTAGAATCAAGGAGCCTGGTTAGAGTTAGCAACCCTCTAAACCTTGCATTGTTATATCAACAAGGTAGAATCAAGGAGCCTGGTTAGAGTTAGCAACCCTCTAAACCTTGCATTGTAATATAAACAAGATAGAATCAATGAGCCTGGTTAGAGTTAGCAACCCTCTGAACCTTGCATTGTAATATCAACAAGGTAGAATCAAGCAGCCTGGTTAGAGTTAGCAACCCTCTAAACCTTGCATTGTAATATCAACAAGGTAGAATCAAGGAGCCTGGTTGGAGTTAGCAACCCTCAAAACCTTGCATTGTAATATCAACAAGGTAGAATCAAGCAGCCTGGTTAGAGTTAGCAACCTTCTAAACCTTGCATTGTAGATGGAGATGGACATGGAGAGCACATTTATGTAAAGCGCCTGGGTGTTTTATGCGTTTTATTTTAAAATCCCAAAAAACTAAAATTATAATTTTTTCGTTTGGTCCTGTTCCACGGTTTTTATACGTTGAAAAATATATTTTTTATACATATTAATGTTTTGCAGTGGTAAGTTCTCACACCAAGGCAATTGTGCGCAATTTTTTGTCATTTCTTTTTTATTTTGCCGTTTTTTTTTAACTGCTTTGTATAGCGACAAAGTGTGACAATATCAAATGAAAGGATTACACAGATATTTTCACAAACCGATATCAGATATAAAATAATTTTTAGTTCAAACTTTAATAATAATTTAATTTTAATAATCAAGAAAATAATTATTGTTCTTATTAATTCATTGCGCCATACATATTTCTTCAAAAGTTTGCTCGGGAGTTTTAACCTGGCAGTGACGTAATATAGCTTTGTTCTACCAACGTTGTTAAGAAAGAAGCTCTGCAGATTCGCTGTTAATGTCTAATTACTTTATTCTACGCAGTTCGTTCAATTAAAAAGCTACTCAAGACAATGTTAAGTTAAGTTATAACTCACATACATTAAAACTTTTTACTCGTTCTGACAGATAAACTATAGTTCGCTAACTTTTCGCTGCGACGTGATGTTTCATTCCATCCTCGCTAATGTTGCACCGTGTCGACTTCAAGCGTGGACGCCATGTTTGCCCCAAGACTGACTGTCAAGCCATGAAGCCTTGATAGCCAGAGAGTGGCCGACTCCAAGCGTGGACGCCATGTTTGCCCCAAGACTGACTGTCAAGCCATGAAGCCTTGATAGCCAGCGAGTGGCCGACTCCAAGCGTGGACGCCATGTTTACCCCAAGACTGACTGTCAAGCCATTAAACCTTGATAGCTAGAGAGTGGCCGACTCCAAGCGTGGACGCCATGTTTGCCCCAAGACCGACTGTCAAGCCATGAAGCCTTGATAGCCAGAGAGTGGCCGACTCCAAGCGTGGACGCCATGTTGCCCCAAGACTGACTGTCAAGCCATGAAGCCTTGATAGCCAGAGAGTAGCCGACTCCAAGCGTGGACGCCATGTTTGCCCCAAGACTGACTGTCAAGCCATGGAGCCTTGATAGCCAGAGAGTGGCCGGCTCCAAGCGTGGACGCCATGTTTGCCCCAAGACTGACTGTCAAGCCATGGAGCCTTGATAGCCAGAGAGTGGCCGACTCCAAGCGTGGACGCCATGTTTGCCCCAAGACTGACTGTCAAGCCATGAAGCCTTGATAGCCAGAGTATGGCCGACTCCAAGCGTGGACGCCATGTTTGCCCTAAAACTGACTTTCAAGCCATGAAGCCTTGATAGCCAGAGAGTGGCCGACTTCATATGTGGACGCTATGTTTGCCCCAAGACTGACTGTCAAGCCATGAAGCCTTGATAGCCAGCGAGTGGCCGACTCCAAGCGTGGACGCCATGTTTGCCCCAAGACTGACTGTCAAGCCATGAAGCCTTGATAGCCAGAGAGTGGCCGACTCCAAGCGTGGACGCCATGTTTGCCCTAAAACTGACTTTCAAGCCATGAAGCCTTGATAGCCAGAGAGTGGCCGACTTCATATGTGGACGCTATGTTTGCCCCAAGACTGACTGTCAAGCCATGAAGCCTTAATAGCCAGAGAGTGGCCGACTCCAAGTGTGGACGCCATGTTATTTCAAGCCTGCTACGCTGCTGCTTTAAGGGCTCTCTTTGTTCGTGACTGAGTTCATTAGGTAATGGCTAGCTTTGCGCGCACCCCCGCTTTTCGTCAGCTCTAGCTTTTGTTGGGTGGTGTAGTTGGGGGCGGAATGAAGGGGTGGCTATTTATCGTCTGTCTTTCCCACATTGCCGGTTGTCCCGGCGCTCGACGCGTGCCAACGTCCACGAGTTGAACTACCCAGGAAAATTGACTGGGAAGACGCACGCGGCTTGCAGGGATATCTTAAGATTTTGGTTAACCAGTCCAGTTTTCTTTATTGAGCGTCAGCTGTGTGCCATTGGAGTAATTAATCAATCACTTAATATTCTGATTTGTATCTCTGTTTTTATTTGCTATGAATCGATTGAAGTGGCCGGTAGCACTTTGAAAGACTGAGCCTGTTCTTGTGTTTTGAGGGGCGGTGTGGGAGTGTCAGAGCGCCAAGCTTCAAGCGCGTGAATTACAGAAAGCTTGCTGGTTCCGCTTCTAAAGGGCAAGTGCTGGCACGCGGCGCCTTTGATCGTCGCGAAGAAAAGGTCCTAGCGGTCCCATTGAGTGTCTTGCGCAAAGGAACATCATGCCGATCTCGGCTCAGAACAAAGCTGTGAACTCGACACCCCGGACCGTTCGAGACGATCTATTGAGATTAAATTCATTACAATCAAACGTTCCAGTTTGTCTAAAGTGGTAAGTCCTTCTACTGCCTTCTACGCTTTGTCGCGTGATTCCGAACGTTTCCGAACGAACTGACCGGGCCGCAAAGTGCCCAATTGTAAAATCTGTAATTTGCGTTTATATGCTGTGGTTACATACAAACTTCTCTGTGAACCTGTTTTGTCCGCTAGTCGACCCATTGTGGCTTACATTCATTTGTGTGCGTTCTTCAGTAACCCTGCCGAACGGTTTGTCGTGTTGGAAAAACCTGTTCTCGTGAGATCACCGAAGTTAGGCACCACCGCTGCATGGGTGACCATCATACACATGACCAGTTCTGTTCGGGAGAGGCGTTGGAGGGATGAAAGTTAAGCAAAACTGCGCTGGGTCAGGTATTGGATTGGTGACCATCATACACTTGATCAGTTCTGTTTGGGAGAGAGGTTGGAGGGATGAAAGTTAAGCAACACTGCGCTGAGTCAGGTATTGGATGGGTAACCATCATACACATGACCAGTTCTGTTCGGGAGAGAGGTTGGAGGGATAAAAGTTGGTACAGCAACTTCACTCGCCTTGCTTATCAACCTCTCGACAGCATGGATTTGTGGAGGAATCCTGTTGTTCGCGTTATACCGTCCTTTGGAAGGGACGTTAAGCCGGTGGTCCCCTTGGTCTTCGACAGGAGTAGGCTACGTGCCGGCACCGGGTTTCTCCTCCCTCCTTCTAGACTAGGTTAGGTTCATCATCATCCACTCATTCACTGACGCCATTTGACCAGTGCTGCATGGCCAGATGTCAAAACAGTGCGTCGTTAAACATCACAAATCAATCGATCAATTCAATCAAAGCTTAACGTCGATCGCAAAAATGAAAAGCACGTCGAAAAATAATTGTCATATTTCCCTCTATACTGAAAAACGTGAATTGCCGCAAATGATCGGTATTTTAGGTAGAAAGCGAATGTCTGTCGATTCAAATCGAATCTGTTGGGACTTTTTTAAAGACTAATGTCGACTCGGATTTTAATGTTTCTTTCGAAGCTGATCTTGAATATTGTTTAAGATCTCGGCGATAGTACGGAACCCTGTCACGGGGGCCGCTCAAAGAGCCCAACTTTGGAATACCACAATTAGAGGTCTAACATTTTCAAAACAACATTTTCGCATTTTCAGATGAAATCATATTTAAATTGCAAACGCTTGCAATGCGCGGGGTATTTTATTAAACATATTATTCATTAATTTTATTAATAATATATTTATTTTTATATATTTATAATTTTATTAATAACAAATTTTTTCGCATCTTTGGTGCTTTAAGTAAGTAACGCTGAAATTTTGAAAAGAATCTGTGATGGATGGAGCGACCATTGAATCTTCTACACCCTCATCATCGCCCTCATCATCATCCACTCATTCACCGACGCCATTAGATCAGTGCCGCATGACCAGATGTCAAAACAGTGCGCCGTTAAACCCCACCTAGGATAAGATGCAACATAACAACACCACCAAGCGGCAAGTTCAGACACTAGAAGTTAAACTCACCACACGGCCCATGGAACCTGACAGTGATGTGCGAGCTCGTGGCACAAGCCTGTCGATCCAGGTGGCACTGGTCGGGGTAGTCCTTGGCGTCACTTCCACACACGGGCCGTGACTGGGCGTGGTCTCCGTACAACGGACAGTGCGTGGGACACTCGCAGCGCGCGCCACCTGCACCTGCGTCATCAGTCACGCAGCGAGCTCCGAACGGACACGCCAGCAGCCGGCAGGGGTCAGTGACCTCTGTAAGCAAAGGAAGCAACTAGTGTCATGTAGGGGTCAGTGACCTCTGTAAGCAAAGGAAGCAACTAGTGTCATGTAGGGGTCAGTGACCTCTGTAAGCAAAGGAAGCAACTAGTGTCATGTAGGGGTCAGTGACCTCTGTAAGCAAAGGAAGCAACTAGTGTCATGTAGGGGTCAGTGACCTTTGTGAGCGAAGGAAGCAACTTTTAATGGACACTGCGCATGAGCGGGAAACAATGGAAGTGTGACCCGTTTTCAAGGTTATTCGATTGGATTAATGGGTTTTTGCAGAATCACAGAGTTAATGCTAATTAAGTTCTGTTGAGCCAACGAGCCGGCAACATGGGTTAAGCCAGCTGCCACCAGATGACGCTTGCGACACGCTGAGAGTAAACAATTGGGCTTCGTGAACTCAATTCGAGTTTTTTTTTTTATTACTATCAACAATATAACCGTCTCAAAAATTTAAGTCCAAAAGGTGACTTGAACCCCGATCTCCACCTATCGTAGGTGTTGCTCTAACCCATTGAGCTACTTGGACACTGGCTTTTTGAGATGATTTTAGTGTATTTGATGAGAATGACATATCTCCAAGGAGTAGAACCAAGAGGCTGTGAATACTCACAGTCACTCTGATTCTAGTGACGCTATATCACGTCACAACCTGTCAATCTCGAATAACTCCAATTTGACGTTGGATGCGTTGTATTTATTTTATTATATTCATCTTGTAATTTGTGTTGCGTTGTGGATGAGCGTAGCGATAGTAAATAAAACTACAACATGTTAAGTTCAAACTGCACTCGATGGAGACAAAACGGAAGGCCGTGCTGTAGTCACGTGATTCAGAATCATGAATATGGTGAATAATACGGAAACGAAGCCAAGAACGGTCTTAAAAACATTAAAATAGCATGTTAGCAAAGATTGGTGCAAAAATATATAACACTTTTGGCGGTAAAATCCATCAAAGTTTACCAAAAATCTGAAAATTTTCGTAAATTTTGAAAAGTTCAAAAAAAATTACGTCGAATTTGCTGAAAATCAAACTCAGACTAATTTAATAAAACAAAAATATGCTCTGCAAGTTTGGTTAATTTGGACGCAAGAGCGCGAACGAAAGCACGTGATTTTTTTCTAGGGAAAGTGAAATTGTAGATTTCGCTGCACTCGCTTCGCTCGCTTCGCTCGCTTCAATGAAGTTTGAAGATATCAACCAACGTGATGGATCGTTGAGTTTTATCAAGATTATTTGATTGTAAACCAGTTTTGAATGCGAAGAGCTTCAAGCTTCGTCTGTCCGTGTTCTTATTGACAGAACACGTGGCACGTAGCACGTATAGCACGTGTTGTCATGGTGATACTTGCCTGTAGGAAACACGTAGCACGCGTTACTTCGTGCATAGAAAAGAGTGAGCAGCAACAACACCGCGCACGCGCCGCAGGTCCTTGAGAAGGACATCACGTGGTGCTGAGTGACGTCACGGAAGACAGACACCATTCTGTTGCACTTGATAAAGGCATTCGGTGGACATTTTCCAGCCTGTCACAATGTCACAATGTCACAATGTCACAATGTCACAATGTCACAATGTCACAATGTCACAATGTCACAATGTCACAATGTCACAATGTCACAATGTCACAATGTCACAATGTCACAATGTCACAATGTCACAATGTCACAATGTCACAATGTCACAATGTCACAATGTCACAATGTCACAATGTCAGCCTGTCACAATGTCAGCCTGTCACAATGTCACAATGTCACAATGTCACAATGTCACAATGTCACAATGTCACAATGTCACAATGTCACAATGTCACAATGTCACAATGTCACAATGTCACAATGTCACAATGTCACAATGTCACAATGTCACAATGTCACAATGTCACAATGTCACAATGTCACAATGTCACAATGTCACAATGTCACAATGTCACAATGTCACAATGTCACAATGTCACAATGTCACAATGTCACAATGTCACAATGTCACAATGTCACAATGTCACAATGTCACAATGTCACAATGTCACAATGTCACAATGTCACAATGTCACAATGTCACAATGTCACAATGTCACAATGTCACAATGTCACAATGTCACAATGTCACAATGTCACAATGTCACAATGTCACAATGTCACAATGTCACAATGTCACAATGTCACAATGTCACAATGTCACAATGTCACAATGTCACAATGTCAGCCTGTCACAATGTCAGCCTGTCACAATGTCACAATGTCACAATGTCACAATGTCACAATGTCACAATGTCACAATGTCACAATGTCACAATGTCACAATGTCACAATGTCACAATGTCACAATGTCACAATGTCACAATGTCACAATGTCACAATGTCACAATGTCACAATGTCACAATGTCACAATGTCACAATGTCACAATGTCACAATGTCACAATGTCACAATGTCACAATGTCACAATGTCACAATGTCACAATGTCACAATGTCACAATGTCACAATGTCACAATGTCACAATGTCACAATGTCACAATGTCACAATGTCACAATGTCACAATGTCACAATGTCACAATGTCACAATGTCACAATGTCACAATGTCACAATGTCACAATGTCACAATGTCACAATGTCACAATGTCACAATGTCACAATGTCACGATGTCAGCCTGTCACAATGTCAGCCTGTCACAATGTCAGCCTGTCACAATGTCACAATGTCACAATGTCACAATGTCACAATGTCAGCCTGTCACAATGTCAGCCTGTCACAATGTCACAATGTCACAATGTCACAATGTCACAATGTCAGCCTGTCACAATGTCACAATGTCACAATGTCAGCCTGTCACAATGTCAGCCTGTCACAATATCAGCCTGTCACAATATCACGATGTCACGATGTCACGAGGTCACGATGTCACAATGTCAAGTAGATGCCTTTAAGTTTTAATTACACGATTCAGTTTCAGAGAACTAAACTTAGCTGGATAGTGCATAGGATCCAGCCAGCTGGTCTCAAATAACCTGAATAGAGCATAGGATCCAGCCAGATGATCTCAAATAACCTGGATAGAGCATAGGATCCAGCCAGCTGGTCTCAAATAACCTGAATAGAGCATAGGATCCAGCCAGCTGATCTCAAATAATCTGGATAGAGCATAGGATCCAGCCAGCTGATCTCAAATAACCTGGATAGAGCATAGGATCCAGCCAGATGATCTCAAATAACCTGGATAGAGCATAGGATCCAGCCAGCTGATCTCAAATAACCTGAATAGAGCATAGGATCCAGCCAGCTGATCTCAAATAACCTGGATAGAGCATAGGATCCAGCCAGCTGATCTCAAATAACCTGGATAGAGCATAGGATCCAGCCAGCTGATCTCAAATAACCTGGATAGAGCATAGGATCCAGCCAGCGGATCTCAAATAACCTGAATAGAGCATAGGATCCAGCCAGCTGATCTCAAATAACCTGAATAGAGCATAGGATCCAGCCAGCTGATCTCAAATAACCTGGATAGAGCATAAGATCCAGCCAGATGATCTCAAATAACCTGGATAGAGCATAGGATCCAGCCTGCTGATCTCAAATAACCTGGATAGAGCCATGGATCCGGCCATGTCTGATGCCCTGATTCTTTCATTTTTGCTTTATCTTCTAGGAACGCCCACTATCTGAAGTACGATTGCATTGACGTGCTTCCCTCTGGTGGTTGCTGATGGGGGGGGGGGGGGGGGGGTGCTTGTCGCTCCCCTCGTTAAGTTGGGATTACATGAATAATTCCCATGCAAAACTCGAATTAGATTTCCGCTTGAAAGCTCGCTTTATAATCCGCGTGGAATAATAAATCATCAATTTGAGATTAAAGGGGATTAATTAAGCCGTGAACGAGCGAGTCGCAAAGTCATGCGACGCTTTCTTCTTGGCAACGTCGCGTTAATTGATAGGATGACGTCACTTTTCATTATAGGAGGAGATTCGGCGAGATTCAAACTGGAAATGCACTCAAGTCTAGCAGTCGGCCATCAACCGGTCGCTAATACAACTGATCGCTAATACAACTGATCGCTAATACAACTGATCGCTAATACAACTGATCGCTAATACAACTGATCGCTAATACAACTGATCGCTAATACAACTGATCGCTAATACAACTGGTCGCAAATCGACATTGCAGATGACCTAAATCTCCGAGGTCGTGGAATCCTCCGCACTCTACCCTTCATTAGACAAAGACAGAAGTAACGAGCTTTAATTGAAGAGTATGACCTGCTTTAAGTGATCACCCAACCAATCCATGAAGAACCAACATTCTTGATGTGTTTCTCGTGACTTCCTAGGATATCTGGCGTTCACGTTGGGGAGAGGACGGAATAAACGATCAAAAGCTTATTACCCTCGACATCAAAGTAAAGAGAAACACCCATAAAGACCAGACTCGGAGAGTGTTATAGATGTCTAAGATGGCAGACATGCAAGCGGTGGGTGTCCAGGTTCTTCGTAGAGATAGAACGTTAATTTTAAACCGTTGAGTGTGCAGGTTCTAGGTAGAAACACAACGTTAAAGTTAAACCGTTGAGTGTGCAGGTTCTACGTAGAGACACAACGTTAATGTTAAACCGTTGAGTGTCCAGGTTCTTCGTAGAGATAGAACGTTAATTTTAAACCGTTGAGTGTGCAGGTTCTAGGTAGAAACACAACGTTAATGTTAAACCGTTGAGTGTGCAGGTTCTAGGTAGAGACAGAACGTTAATGTTAAACCGTTGAGTGTGCAGGTTCTACGTAGAGACACAACGTTAATGTTAAACCGTTGAGTGTGCAGGTTCTAGGTAGAGACAGAACGTTAATGTTAAACCGTTGAGTGTGCAGGTTCTAGGTAGAAACACAACGTTAATGTTAAATTGTTTAGTGTACAGGTTCCAAGTAGAGATAGAACGTTAATGTTAAACCGTTGAGTGTGCAGGTTCTACGTAGAGACACAACGTTAATGTTAAACCGTTGAGTGTGCAGGTTCTAGGTAGAAACACAACGTTAATGTTAAACCGTTGAGTGTGCAGGTTCTAGGTAGAGGCAGAACGTTAATGTTAAACCGTTGAGTGTGCAGGTTCTAGGTAGAGACAGAACGTTAATGTTAAACCTTTGAGTGTGCAGGTTCTAGGTAGAGACACAACGTTAATGTTAAACCGTTGAGTGTGCAGGTTCTAGGTAGAAACACAACGTTAATGTTAAATTGTTTAGTGTACAGGTTCCAAGTAGAGATAGAACGTTAAAGTTAAACCGTTGAGTGTACAGGTTCTAGGAAGAGGCAGAACGGTAATGTTAAACTTTCTGCGTGAAAGATGGCCGCCAAATGACTACTTTACCGACAAAAATCCAGAGTACCGGAACACCCCGTTAAGTAGAGCCACTGCCGTATGAAATTTAAGTTCGATATTTCTCGTGGGCGTACGATTGATATACACGTAAAGATATTCAAAAGCGAGTGATTAAGTAAGGCGCACTGTAAAGACTCAGAGAGTGGCGAATTCATTGCGTCTCTTCG
This sequence comes from Protonemura montana, assembly GCA_947568835.1. Lineage (NCBI taxonomy): Eukaryota > Metazoa > Arthropoda > Insecta > Plecoptera > Nemouridae > Protonemura > Protonemura montana. The sequence goes on along the minus strand of OX387606.1, from coordinate 2,550,735 downwards.
TGTGTGAAGGCAGCACCCTTTGTCCGCTATGAAATATAAATGAACACACGAACAACTAACAGCAAACTTTACTTCATATTTCATTCGAGTGTGTTTTTACTTCCTTTCTTTTGTTGGAACAACCGTGGCAAAGTGAAATACTGTTATTGCGAGTTCTGGCGTCAAATGAAAAGAACTTTACTCTAGCGCCCGAAGTTATAGACGTCGTCAAGAGGAGAGCTTCAATTTGACGGCAGGTATAAAGTGCAAATAAACTGCGATGAAAGGTAGCAACTGACTGGTGACCAAGCACTCGACTGTCTATGAAGTCGGCGACCTGATCGATTCAACGAATTACAAGCCGTTAATCCACAAAGTCATGTTCTGCGGCGAGAACAAACCATACAAAAACATTGCGGTCTCACCCCTTAGCACGAAGTACAAACCTCTGTACAAACCTCACTTTAGTAAACCTTAACTTTCATCCCTCCAACCTCTCTCCCGAACAGAACTGGTCATGTGTATGATGGTCACCCATCCAATACCTGACACAGCGCAGTGTTGCTTAACTTTCATCCCTCCAACCTCTCTCCCGAACAGAACTGATCATGTGTATGATGGTCACCCATCCAATACCTGACTCAGCGCAGTTTTGCTTAACTTTCATCCCTCCAACCTCTCTTCCGAACATAACTGATCATGTGTATGATGGTCACCCATCCAATACCTGACCCAGCGCAGTGTTGCTTAACTAACATCCCTCCAACCTCTCTCCCAAACAGAACTGGTCATTTGTATGATGGTCACCCATCCAATACCTGACTCAGCGCAGTGTTGCTTAACTTTCATCCCTCCAACTTCTCTACCGAACAGAACTGGTCATGTATATGATGGTCACCTATCCAATACCTGACTCAGCGCAGTGTTGCTTAACTTTCATCCCTCCAACGTCTCTCCCGAACAGAACTGGTCATGTGTATGATGGCTATGTTTGGTCAGGCTAGGAACACTTGACTCAGCGCAGTGTTGCTTAACTTCAGTGATCTCATGAGAACCGATGCTCACATTGTTTATGGTGATTAACCATGGTTACGCGGATTCACGTTCGAGTGGCTTACAAGAGTAAGCTTTGATCTAATTAACTCGAAGCTAACAGCTCTTCACGTGTCTCATCTGGTAGTCCATTAATTAGCCGCATAATCAAATAGTCGGGTGGCGCTAGCGTCGACTCGATCAGCCTCGCCCGTTGATTGGCTAGTCCCTGGTGGGCCCCGTAACAAGCATATTATAATCACCGACCATCTGTGTTTGCTCGTGCGAGCCTCAGCTAGTTAGAGAGAGAGAGAGAGCACTATTGGTTCAAGAGCGGGCCGGTGCTGCGGGTTTCACCACTTAAGTGGTCCAATTTGATTTTTACATTTTACAAAAACTCTAAAATTATAGTAAAAATCATAGAGACATCTCGGATACAGGGACGTCTACCTGTTGGCTACAATTAATTTCCTGCATTCAATTTTGATCAGCTGGCTGGATCCTATGCTCTATCCAGGTTATTTGAGATCAGCTGGCTGGATCCTATGTTCTATCCAGGTTATTTGAGATCAGCTGGCTGGATCCTATGCTCTGTCCAGGTTATTAGAGATCAGCTGGCTGGATTCTATGCTCTATCCAGGTTATTTAAGATCAGCTGGCTGGATCCTATGCTCTATCCAGGTTATTTGAGATCAGCTGGCTGGATCCTATGCTCTATTCAGGTTATTAGAGATCAGCTGGCTAGATCCTATGCTCTATCCATGTTATTTGAGATCAGCTGGCAGGATCCTATGCTCTATCCAGGTTATTTGAGATCAGCTGGCTGGATCCTATGCTCTATCCAGGTTATTTGAGATCAGCTGGCAGGATCCTATGCTCTATCCAGGTTATTTGAGATCAGCTGGCTGGATCCTATGCTCTATCCAGGTTATTTGAGATCAGCTGACTGGATCCTATGCTCTATCCAGGTTATTTGAGATCAGCTGGCTGGATCCTATGCTCTACCCAGGTTATTTGAGATCAGCTGGCTGGATCCTATGTTCTATCTAGGTTATTTGAGATCAGCTGACTGGATCCTATGCTCTATCCAGGTTATTTGAGATCAGCTGGCTGGATCTCTTATCCGGGAAAGAGAAGGCTGTGACATCCTGGGAATCCTGGTTAATACTTTTGCACGAAGCAAACCGGTGTCTCAAAATTATTAGGAGTATTTTTTGAACATCTGAAATCGCTGTCGATCACGCACGTGAGCTGACACACGTGACACACGTGAGTCGACACATTTTATTTCCCATCAAACCTCTTAAACTTCGCTCGTATTCTCACAGTTAACGCACGAGAAGATGACACGCGTCACGCACGCATTAAAAATACGCACACGCATTGACATACGCGTTGACACACGCAATGACACAAGCAAACATACGCGCAAAATGCACACGCCGTCACGCGTACTGCGATGCGTCGTGCGCTGAGCTCGACTGTCGACTGACGCCGTGAAGCGACGCTTTCTCTCGAGGCGTCGCGACGCCGTGAAGCGTGCGCGTCGCGACGCCGAGTTGAGGCGAGCGCTGCCTGGCGGTCGACTCGGTAAACACTGGTTGCCCCTGGATGCAACCCGCAAAGCAAACCCGGCACCTCCACGTGATTTATTCTTTTGGAGGACTTGGTTCGATATTCGCTGTCAGGGGTCAGCAAAATGAATGTTCAGCTGAAGTAAGTTAACATTCCAGTGATAATTTTGAAGCTTAAGATGCTGCCACATCTTTGAATTTTTAGTTAATTTCGTGTACCTATGTAGGGCAGTGTTAAACATACCTACCGCGGTGAAAAGGGAGTGCATTACGTCAGCGTCTGGAGATTTGATTTGTAGCAAAAAACTTCCCAAAGTCTCAGCCGATTTGCAAAACAAGTTTTCCGAGAATCGCTAATAACTGAGCGATTTAATTAAACAATTCAACTGATGCTTTTAATTCACGTTCGAATTTTTTTTTGAAAACATGCCATTCTATTCGGCATCGAGACCTGATTTCAAATCAGTTTAAATTTATGTTCTAATGTTGAAACTACCCTTTCTAGCATCAATTTACCGTGATCAACCAGCAAGGTTACTGGACGTCACCTGCTCCGTCTCGCCAAATAGTCGTAATCGCCTGGCGATATTATTATAAAACCTAGTAATGCGGGAATTCCAAGAAAATCAACATTGAGATAAGCACCCGTCAAGTCAAAGTATCTGTCATTTAATCGATTTCAGAAATTTAAAACAATCCACATCACTTTCCGAAATTTGTTATGTGTAAATATTTTTTGAACGACATCCTAGCCCCAGATTTAGCGATTTGACATAAATGATTACCCAACAATTGTAATGTGACATGGTCTGTGGTCATGTTCGTGAATGTATGGTATGAGAGGCTCAAAGCGACTCCCAATTTCATCGATTTACTCTGTGCATACAATGATTCATTATGCTTGTACTGACTAGCTCGTTACAGCGTTCTTCATTTCTTTTAAATACACATTTACATTGTCAAGTTGCCCAGTCGAGATTCAATACAAAGTTTGCACTCAGACAATTCTGTATTTTGATAAAAACAATAAAATATAATGCAAAAACCAAATAAAATTTCGAAAAAAATAGTTAATGAGCAACATGGTTTTTGTGTCAACAATGCAAGTGTTTAATTTCAAGTTTGTAGCTCTTAAAATGTTTCGTGGTAATCTGTGATTTAGCTGGAAAACAGTCCCTTTTTATTTGGTCAATTTCATAAAGAATATTGATTGAAAACGATTGAAACTTACAGGGCAGTAGGAGAACACATGCACCTACTCAAAGAATTTTCAATCATGTTTTTAGGCTAACCGATACGGCGGCTGTTAACACTTGAAGTGAACTATAACGAAATGTTGCATTGTGAATCGAAAGAGAGCATAAGGGGATTAGAATGAAAACTAATTTCTACGGAGAGTGTCTTCTTCGTAGTTAATCCCATTATTTTAATGTTGATAAGTTTATCGGCAGTGCATGGTATTAATGATTCAAGTCCGAAGTCGAAGTCGAATCAAAGTCAGACGTCAGAAAGCCAAGAAATTGGACTTCAAAGCAAAATACGTCGATTTTTTAGTGGTCAAAATCGACGGGGGTTGGGGGGGGGGGGGGTTGTTAATTGCACGTGCTTTTGTTAATAGGTGGCAAGCAATCAAGTTCTTATTGTGACTCAGCACCTCAACTCTTATCAAAAACTGACCTTGCACACCTTAACGCCTTGTTAAAGAAAGGAAAAAAAAAACAGTGCATACGGTAAGATTGTGGACATGGTTGCGACCTTCTTATTTTTCAATTCAACCCAAAGTGAAGTCACAAAAAACAAAACGAGGCATTTTAGCTCGTATGTAAACCTCACCCGTCTACATTTTCAAAATATTAAACGCTTTTATGGTAGCAGGTAGAAATGCAGCGGTAACGATGGGTAGCCGTTGCTAGGTAACGGCGGAGAGGGCGGCAATTAAATAGCGCGGAGCAGACGCGTCACAAACACGGCAATGGGTGGTACTGCCGGTTGGGTGGGTGGGGGCGGGGGCAGGTGGCAAGTATCGAGCGGCCTATGAAAGTGCGTTCTATGATAATGATCAATTATTTATCCACGTGCGCTAACTGGAAGGTCAAGCTACAGAGTTCTCACTCTCATTTACAGGACCCGCTATTCTGAACAGTCCTCAATCTAGACTGGAACGTATAGGACACTCTAGTTCCACCTATACCAGGTGTTGATCGAGCACGAAACTGTGCACTTCACTGCAAATACCGCTAAAGTTCATTTCATTTAATGTATTCGTTGGAACACTCCGGCAAGTTCATGGAAAGTGCCTTGCAGTGCCTCGTGTATGACTGTTAGAATGGTAGATCTATAGCAACTTGAATAACTCATTTTATGCTACGAGCAACATTAGTACAGAACAGAAAACATTTGGTTCTATACGTTTATTTATACTGTACCAGCCTTTAAAATGTACTGCATTACTGCGCTATCATGTTTCTTTCTGGATGTATTTCTAACAATTTAAGTCATCTTTTCTTCCAACAAGCCTTATCATGTTACCGTCTATTTATCATTTCCCTCCATGCAATATTATGAACCAGTCAGGGACTTTACCAAACCTTGGCACACATGTCCCTGGCTCCCATTGAAGATGCCAACCCAGCTGTACACATCCATGCTTGCACCATACCCTATACCTTGACACACATGTCCCTGGCTCCCATTGAAGATGCCAACCCAGCTGTACACATCCATGCTTGCACCATGCCCTATACCTTGACACACATGTCTCTGGCTCCCATTGAAGATGTCAACCCAGCTGTACACATCCATGCTTGCACCATGCCCTATACCTTGACACACATGTCCCTGGCTCCCATTGAAGATGCCAACCCAGCTGTACACATCCATGCTTGCACCATGCCCTATACCTTGACACACATGTCTCTGGCTCCCATTGAAGATGCCAACCCAGCTGTACACATCCATGCTTGCACCATGCCCTATTCCTTGGCACACATGTCCCTGGCTCCCATTGAAGATGTCAACCTAGCTGTACACATCCATGCTTGCACCATGCCCTATATCTTGACACACATGTCCCTGGCTCCCATTGAAGATGTCAACCCAGCTGTACACATCCATGCTTGCACCATGCCCTATACCTTGACACACATGTCTCTGGCTCCCATTGAAGATGTCAACCCAGCTGTACACATCCATGCTTGCACCATGCCCTATACCTTGACACACATGTCTCTGGCTCCCATTGAAGATGCCAACCCAGCTGTACACATCCATGCTTGCACCATGCCCTATTCCTTGGCACACATGTCCCTGGCTCCCATTGAAGATGTCAACCTAGCTGTACACATCCATGCTTGCACCATGCCCTATATCTTGACACACATGTCCCTGGCTCCCATTGAAGATGTCAACCCAGCTGTACACATCCATGCTTGCACCTGTCCTATACCTTGGCACACATGTCCCTGGCTCCCATTGAAGATGTCAACCCAGCTGTACACATTCATGTTTGCACCTGTCCTATACCTTGACACACATGTCCCTGGCTCCCATTGAAGATGTCAACCCAGCTGTATACATCCATGCTTGCACCTTGCCCTATACCTTGGCACACATGTCCCTGGCTCCCATTGAAGATGCTAACATAGCTGTACACATCCATGCTTGCACCATGCCCTATACCTTGGCACACATGTCCCTGGCTCCCATTGAAGATGCCAACCTAGCTGTACACATCCATGTTTGCACCATGCCCTATACCTTGGCACACATGTCCCTGGCTCCCATTGAGGATGCCAACCTAGCTGTACACATCCATGCTTGCACCATGCCCTATACCTTGACACACATGTCCCTGGCTCCCATTGAAGATGCCAACCCAGCTGTACACATCCATGCTTGCACCATGCCCTATACCTTGGCACACATGTCCCTGGCTCCCATTGAAGATGCCAACCTAGCTGTACACATCCATGTTTGCACCATGTCCTTTACCTTGGCACACATGTCCCTGGCTCCCATTGAAGATGCCAACCCAGCTGTACACATCCATGCTTGCACCATGCCCTATACCTTGGCACACATGTCCCTGGCTCCCATTGAAGATGCCAACCCAGCTGTACACATCCATGCTTGAACCATGCCCTATACCTTGGCACACATGTCCCTGGCTCCCATTGAAGATGCCAACCCAGCTGTACACATCCATGCTTGCACCATGCCCTATACCTTGACACACATGTCCCTGGCTCCCATTGAAGATGCCAACCCAGCTGTACACATCCATGCTTGCACCATGCCCTATACCTTGACACACATGTCCCTGGCTCCCATTGAAGATGCCAACCCAGCTGTACACATCCATGCTTGAACCATGCCCTATACCTTGACACACATGTCCCTGGCTCCCATTGAAGATGCCAACCCAGCTGTACACATCCATGCTTGCACCATGCCCTATACCTTGACACACATGTCCCTGGCTCCCATTGAAGATGCCAACCCAGCTGTACACATCCATGCTTGCACCATGCCCTATACCTTGACACACATGTCCCTGGCTCCCATTGAAGATGCCAACCCAGCTGTACACATCCATGCTAGCACAATGCCCTATACCTTGGCACACATGTCCCTGGCTCCCATTGAAGATGCCAACCCAGCTGAACACATCCATGCTTGCTCCATGCCCTATACCTTGACACACATGTCCCTGGCTCCCATTGAAGATGCCAACCCAGCTGTACACATCCATGCTTGCACCATGCCCTATACCTTGACACACATGTCCCTGGCTACCATTGAAGATGCCAACCCAGCTGTACACATCCATGTTTGCACCATGCCATATACCTTGACATGTTCAGCTTTTTCTGTAGTTCTATGCACCAAAAAGGCTTCTTTTGCGTATCGAATGTTTAGACCCGGAAAATTGGAAAAACAATTTTCCCCTCCGGATATGGATGACTGGCCAGTGCGTTGGGCAAAGTTTACGACATTTTCCGGCTCGCTATTGAAACGCGGTGTAGCGGGGAGTTTTATTTCACTTTTTACGATCGGCACGCTTCGTGATTGCAGTGCTGCCGTCCGTGGCGGAGATATGAAGCTGTTTCGTGATAGAGAGCCATCGACTTGCCGGGAGTGAGCTTCTCCAAACTTCACTGTTTTAAAGAACAGATGTTTTTCAGATGTTCGAATCGACATTCTAGCAAATCTGTTTGCATGGCTTTATTCCCACCTGTTGCTGAGTCACGAATAAAATACTCTAACAATTAATCCGAGGGAAATTTGTGGGAAACTTGGAAAAAGTAACTCTTCGTTGTCGACACTCTCGACAGCATGGATTTGTGGAGGAATCCTGTTGTTCGCGTTGTACCGTCCTTCGGAAGGGACATTAAGCCGGTGGTCCTCTTGGTGCTCTTCGACAGGAGTAGGCTACGTGCCGGCACCGGGTTTCCCCACCTCCCTTCTAGGCTAGGTTAGGTTCACCATCATCCTCATCATTCACTGACGTCATTAGAACAGAGCCGCATGGCCAGATGTCAAAACAGTGCGTCGTTAAACACAACTTTCAAACTAATTTTCCTGTTCTGATTTTAGCCGTAGTTAGCCACTCTCGTGCCTGTCGTGACTCTCTACCTGTCATCACGCACGGACTCTGAATAACAACGGTTTCATTGACACCGAGGCGGCGCGTATTTTCAATTCCAATTGTTGTCGCTCTTGTCCGGCAGGTGGCAGTGGGGGGGGGGGGGGGGGGGGGGGGGGGGGGGGGGGGGGGGGGGGGGGGGGGGGGGGGGGGGGGGAAGATGACGGGCGTCAGCATCGATTGGATGGGGGGCAGATCAAAGCATGCGATCTGTAGTCGTCCAGTGACCCTGACTTTACACCACGAGTACATGGATCCAGTGACTCTGACATTTCACTACGAGTACATGGATCCAGTGACCCTGACATTTCACAACAAGTACATGGATCCAGTGACTCTGACATTTCACTACGAGTACATGGATCCAGTGACTCTGAAATTTTACAACAAGTACATGGATCCAGTGACCCTGGCTTTCCACCATTGGGTTTACATGTTCAGTAAGAGTACCATCGCTAGTGTTTTACTGTGTTTAACAGTAACATAAAACAGAAAAATAAAAGTGGAATTCCTTGCGTTGATAATTTCCATTCCGGTATTTCTCGCAGATTTCGATAAAGATCGGCCAAGTTCGGCAAAGTTCGGCTCATATCGCAGGTGGTATTACGTCATGGACATTTTTTCATTTAAATACAGTTTTTCTCGGAAACTCGTTTCCCATTTTTCATTTTCATTTACATTTGTCCTGCTCGGAATGAAATTGAACCGACAGGACGCCCCCCTCACCCCCACCCCCCAGATGTGAAGTTGCTTACTTTCTTTGAGAAGTGTCAACGTCTGGAGCAGGCCGTGCACGGCAGACTAATCAGCGGGGACCGAGGTTACAGAGACAAGCTGGGATGAAACCAAGTCCCCAAGTAATTGAAAAACTAACCCACAGGGACGACCTCGTCAGCAGCAACGACCCCCCTGGCTCTCGTCTACATGGTCTTACCGCCTCGGCGGCTCAACCAGCCTTCACAGCTGATATAGGGATGACTCAGCGTCCAGCGGATCTTAACACTCTGCATTAGTAACTGCTAAACGGAGTCAAACCCGGACCATTTCGCATCTAAGCGCAGAAAAACAATGAGTTCCCGAGCGGGCAGGATTAGCTGGAAGTAGACCCAGTAGGTGGCAGCAGCGTCGGCTTATCTCTGCCAGCAAAGAGAGACAAGGATATCCTCTCAGAGCAAGTAAACCAGTCTCCACCCTTACCCCACTCTTCCCCTAACCCTAACCCCTCCCTTCCCACACAACAAACAAGCACAGGAATTGTTGGGAGTAATACCGTTAGCGACTTTAGCGCTGCGGTACGCCGTGGAAAGGCAGCAAAGCTTCGTGACAGTCGCAGAAAGAGAGCAGTTGACTCTCAGAGAATTGCCAACATGGCGTCCACGCTTGGAGTAGGCCACTCTCTGGCTATAGAGGCTTCATGGCTTGACAGTCAGTCTTGTGGCAAACATGGCGTCCACGCTTGGAGTCGGCCACTCTCTGGCTATCAAGGCTTCATGGCTTGACAGTCAGACTTGGGGCAAACATGGCGTCCACGCTTGGAGTCGGCCACTCTCTGGCTATCAAGGCTTCATGGCTTGACAGTCAGTCTTGGGGCAAACATGGCGTCCACGCTTGGAGTCAGCCACTCTCTGGCTATCAAGGCTTCATGGCTTGACAGTCAGTCTTGGGGCAAACATGGCGTCCACGCTTGGAGTCGGCCACTCTCTGGCTATCAAGGCTTCATGGCTTGACAGTCAGTCTTGGGGCAAACATGGCGTCCACGCTTGGAGTTGGCCACTCTCTGGCTATCAAGGCTTCATGGCTTGACAGTCAGTCTTGGGGCAAACATGGCGTCCACGCTTGGAGTCAGCCACTCTCTGGCTATCAAGGCTTCATGGCTTGACAGCCAGTCTTGGGGCAAACATGGCGTCCACGCTTGGAGTCGGCCACTCTCTGGTTATCAAGGCTTCATGGCTTGACAGTCAGTCTTGGGGCAAACATGGCGTCCACGCTTGGAGTCGACCACTCTCTGGTTATCAAGGCTTCATGGCTTGACAGTCAGTCTTGGGGCAAACATGGCGTCCACGCTTGGAGTCGACCACTCTCTGGCTATCAAGGTTTCATGGCTTGACAGTCAGTCTTGGGGCAAACATGGCGTCCACGCTTGGAGTCGACAACTCTCTGGCTATCAAGGCTTCATGGCTTGACAGTCAGTCTTGGGGCAAACATGGCGTCCACGCTTGGAGTCGGCCACTCTCTGGCTATCAAGGCTTCATGGCTTGACAGTCAGTCTTGGGGCAAACATGGCGTCCACGCTTGGAGTCGGCCACTCTCTGGCTATCAAGGCTTCATGGCTTGACAGTCAGTCTTCGGGCAAACATGGAGTCCACGCTTGGAGTCGGCCACTCTCTGGCTATCAAGGCTTCATGGCTTGACAGTCAGTCTTGCAGCAAACATGGCGTCCACGCTTGGAGTCGGCTACTCTCTGGCTATCAAGGCTCTCAACCGACGCTATTCGCTCATCCTGCAGGATTAAACCTCTCCTTATCTCTCCTCTGGATCGTAATGGAAGGAAAACAGGGCGCGTATACAGATTATAAACCTTGTCTCGTCACTGAAATTGTTTCTGTGATAAAGCGGGCGGTGAATTACACGGCCAGTGATAGCGTCTAGCGCAGTGACGACAGAATTTAAATTGAAATTTGTTCAACTTTTCGTGAAAACCAATAACACCGCTCAGCGGCGGCGGCGGCGGCGGCGGCGGCGGCGTCGATCAACAACAAAGGCTGATGCTGCTGTCGTGCTCTTTCCTGGAATATCTGTAGCCCTGACATTCGCAGGTCGCCACCCAGGACACGGCCTCCACCCAGGACACGGCCTCCACCCAGGACACGGCCTCCACCCAGGACACGGCCTCCGATGTCGTGAAAACAAAAAGACGGTGATTGCGCTTCAATAATTCATTGGCTCTGCGTCGGTAGGACGAGGGATAATTCATTGGCTCTGCTTTTGCCGGATGAAGGATCCACTCGGCCGATCTTGTTAGCGTCGCTCACCGAATTTCTTAGCATTTTAAACGACATTGTCTCGAGTTTCTTCTCGGCTTTCTTCATCGTTACCATCGTTACCAGTATTATTCTTATATTCACCACTAAATCATTCCGTTCTTCTCGCTCTAGCGGGAGTAGCAAGAACAAGGTAGACTCTCACTCCTCTCAATCTATCTCCTAACAAGAGACGGGAAACTTGCAACCAAATAAATGTAAGCAACCAAATGTAAGCAACCAAATGTAAACAACCACTTGTAAGCAACCACTTGTAAGTAACCACTTGTAAGCAACCACTTGTAAGCAACCACTTGTAAGCAACCACTTGTAAGCAACCACTTGTAAGCAACCACTTGTAAGCAACCAGTTGTAAGCAACCACTTGTAAGCAACCACTTGTAAGCAACCACTTGTAAGCAACCACTTGTAAGCAACCAGTTGTAAGCAACCACTTGTAAGCAACCACTTGTAAGCAACCACTTGTAAGCAACCACTTGTAAGCAACCACTTGTAAGCAACCACTTGTAAGAAACCACTTGTAAGCAACCACTTGTAAGCAACCACTTGTAAGCAACCACTTGTAAGCAACCACTTGTAAGCAACCACTTGTAAGCAACCACTTGTAAGCAACAACTTGTAAGCAACCACTTGTAAGCAACCACTTGTAAGCAACCACTTGTAAGCAACCACTTGTAAGCAACAACTTGTAAGCAACCACTTGTAAGCAACCAATTGTAAGCAACCAATTGTAAGCAACCACTTGTAAGCAACCACTTGTAAGCAACCACTTGTAAGCAACCACTTGTTAGCAACTACTTGTAAGCAACCACTTGTAAGCAACCACTTGTAAGCAACCACTTGTAAGCAACCACTTGTAAGCAACTACTTGTAAGCAACCACTTGTAAGCAACCACTTGTAAGCAACCACTTGTGTATAGATCGCCATTTAAAACGGCAAATAAAATTGCCTCTTCAAACAAAATTAATTTACATCAAGAACCCCGCGTTGTTTTCCCGGGCATCCCCTGGACGCGCCGGGCGTCGCGACGCCGAGTTGGTGCGGCGCCCGCGAGATGGCGTAGGCGTTGTCATAGCGACTCCCGACGTCGAAAATGAGCGAGTGCCAGGGTGGCCGGCTTATGTACTACTCGGGGCTACTCGGGGCTACTCGGGGCTACTCGGGGCTACTCGGGGCTACTCGGGGCTACTCGGGGCTACTCGGGGCTACTCGGGGCTACTCGGGGCTACTCGGGGCTACTCGGGGCTACTCGGGGCTACTCGGGGCTACTCGGGGCTACTCGGGGCTACTCGATGCTACTCGGGGCTACTCGGGGCTACTCGGGGCTACTCGGGGCTACTCGGGGCTACTCGGGGCTACTCGGGGCTACTCGGGGCTACTCGGGGCTACTCGGGGCTACTCGGGGCTACTCGGGGCTACTCGGGGCTACTCGGGGCTACTCGGGGCTACTCGGGGCTACTCGATGCTACTCGGGGCTACTCGGGGCTACTCGGGGCTACTCGGGGCTACTCGGGGCTACTCGGGGCTACTCGGGGCTACTCGGGGCTACTCGGGGCTACTCGGGGCTACTCGGGGCTACTCGGGGCTACTCGGGGCTACTCGGGGCTACTCGGGGCTACTCGGGGCTACTCGGGGCTACTCGGGGCTACTCGGGGCTACTCGGGGCTACTCGGGGCTACTCGGGGCTACTCGGGGCTACTCGGGGCTACTCGGGGCTACTCGGTGTGTCTTGGTGCCACATTTTTAGTTTTCTAAAACTAGAATTGGTTTTGATCTACAATTTGCAGTCCTGGTTGAGTAAGAGCAGCGAGATGAGTTTCCTTTCGTAGCGTTCCTCGCAGTTGCCAGTTAGATTCGAGGACAAATGTGCTGGAGGGTAGCAGAGAAAATAGGGCGATCCCTCTTCCCGCGGCGCCGCCATCTGGCCCCGTCGCCCGTTTGTCAATTGACTTACTTTCTTTTCCAATCAGCAGAGAACACGTTCGTCGGAGAGGTTCGGCCAGCCCCGGAAGCATTCGGCAAACAGCTGACAAATCGTGCAGCGTTACGCTGAACTCGCGGAGGGAATTCGCAGCGCGTGCGTGATCTATCGACCTTGGCACGACTTGGCCTTGTGCTTCCATCAACCCTGGTATTACTGTCACTAGAGAAGGTGACATGAGTGGAAATGTCATTCACGTACACGCATTTTTTAAGCCATACACGCTCACGCAAGCTGGAGTCAGAACCTTGGGCAGTTAGTGGAAACAAAAAAATCTCTTTTATTGATATTATTGCAAAGATATTTGGGTTTGTTACTATCAACACTATAACCGTATCAAAAAATTGATGCCTAAATGAACCCCGATCTCCAACTATCACGGGTGTTGGTCTAACCCATTAAACTACTTGGACACTGGCATTTTGAGAACATTTTAGTGTATTTGATGAGAATGACAGTTCTCCAAGGAGGAGAACCATGAGGCTGTGAATACTCACAGTCACTCTGATTCTACTGACGCTATACCACGTCACAACCTGTCAAACTCGAATAACTTCAATTTGACGTTGGATTCGTTGCTGTATTAGATTAAATCTCATTTTAAATTGCAAACGCTTGCAATGCGCGGTTTTTTTTATTATTATCAACACTATAACCGTCTCAAAAATAGTCTCAAAATTTCAGTGTCCAAGTAGCTCAATGGGTTAGAGCAACACCCGCGACAGGTGGAGATCGGGGTTCGAGTCCACGTTTGGGCATCAATTGATAATAATAAAATACCCTGCGCATTGCAAACGTTTGCAATTTAAAATAAGATTTCATCATAATGAAATGGGTAATGGGTTTGGTTTTTTAAGAGATCGCCCACCAAGTTTTACCGGCCGTATTATGTAGCACCATGGTAGCACCGCTAAATGGCCGCTCTAGGTCGTGGTTATATAATACCACCGGCCGTATTATGTAGCATCATGGTAGCACCGCCAAATTACCACTCTAAGTCGTGGTTATATAAAACCACCGGCCGTATTATGTAGCACCATGGTAGCACCGCCAAATGACCGCTCTAGGTCGGGGTTATATAATACCACCGGTCGTATTATGTAGCACCATGGTAGCACCGCCAAATGACCGCTCTAGGTCGGGGTTATATAATACCACCGGCCGTATTATGTAGCACCATGGTAGCACCGCCAAATGACCGCTCTAGGTCGGGGTTATATAATACCACCGGTCGTATTATGTAGCACCATGGTAGCACCGCCAAATTACCGCTCTAGGTCGGGGTTATATAATACCACCGGTCGTATTATGTAGCACCATGGTAGCACCACCAAATGACCGCTCTAGGTCGGGGTTATATAATACCACCGGTCGTATTATGTAGCACCATGGTAGCACCACCAAATTACCACTCTAGGTCGGGGTTATATAATACCACCGGCCGTATTATGTAGCACCATGGTAGCACCGCCAAATTACCGCTCTAGTTCGGGGTTATATAATACCACCGGCCGTATTATGTAGCACCATGGTAGCACCGCCAAATTACCACTCTAGGTCGGGGTTATATAATACCACCGGTCGTATTATGTAGCACCATGGTAGCACCGCCAAATTACCACTCTAGGTCGGGGTTATATAATACCACCGGTCGTATTATGTAGCATCATGGTAGCACCTCCAAATGACCGTTCTAGGTCGGGGTTATATAATACCACCGCTCGTATTATATAGCATCATGGTAGCACCAGCACACAGCCCGGGTCGCTAAAAGCCGCTTCTTATCAGCAAAATTACTTAGGTTTTACATGCCTATGTCTTTAATGATTTTTTATTGAATTTCTAATTAATCTGAGAAGGTCTCAAGACTTCCTGTACCTCCTACCGACAACGGCAGCTCGGGATATTGTTTAGCTGAGAGCGTCCGACGCCACATCCGACTGGCTAATGAGACACCATTAATTTACAGCGCTATTACATGCGTTAATTGAAATCAATAATGCAAGCTCCTGTTCTAGCATCGGAAACTGCTTCTGATCACGCAGGGTGAGATGCGTGGAGGAGTCTGTTTTTAAAGTGGTACTGGGTTCTGTCTTCGTCATGTTCTTTATGATAGCGTGGACCTCCAGGTGGGCTGCTAATGAGTCCAGTAATCAGGTTGTTCCAGAGAAGGGCGCGGGTCGTTGCTGGCGACTGCTTAGCTGTATGCTCGGTAATTGGGTCCTCGTTGTCTCATTAGTTCTGATATCCCATCCTGTGTCTTGCTCTTATTTTAGGCACAAGACATGACACACGACTGGAATCAATCTGGGGGAGGAGCCAGGTCTGGACTAAAAGTCAATTTGAGATGAGCGAGTTTCTGTCGGTCATCGCTATTGCATAATTTGCTGACTTCTAAGTCCCCAGGAAGTCGATAGATAATGCATTTTATTATTATGAACACTATAACCGTCTCAAAAATTGATGCCCGAACGGGGCATAAATGTATATTTAACTTTTGTACCCGACGCGGTAGAAACTGTCCCAACAACCCCGCGTGTTGTAACTGCGAACTCAAAACAAAGGCGTGGATTTCTATTATATGGCGGTCTATTATGAAAATCTCAATCATTTTTGACAAAGTAGTTAAAAAAGTAATTTCAAATTATCCTTTGTATTTGTATCCTGAGTACTATTGTTGAGTGTGCAGGTTCTACGTAGAGGCAAAACGTTACTGTTAAGCCGTTGAGTGTGCAGGTTCTAGGCAGAGGCAGAACTTTACTGTTAAACCGTTGAGTGTGCAGGTTCTAGGTAGAGGCAGAACTTTAATGTTAAACCGTTGAGTGTGCAGGTTCTAGGTAGAGACAGAACGTTGATGTTAAACCGTTGAGTGTGCAGGTTCTAGGTAGAGGCAGAACGTTACTGTTAAACCGTTGAGTGTGCAGGTTCTAGGTAGAGACAGAACGTTAATGTTAAACCGTTGAGTGTGCAGGTTCTAGGTAGAGGCAGAACATTACTGTTAAACCGTTGAGTGTGCAGGTTCTAGGTAGAGACAGAACGTTAATGTTAAACCGTTGAGTGTGCAGGTTCTAGGTAGAGACAGAACGTTAATGTTAAACCGTTGAGTGTGGCAGGTTCTAGGTAGAGGCAAAACGTTAATGTTAAACCGTTGAATGTGCAGGTTGACTTGGTTGACTTTTCCAAGTCAAGTTGGTTAACTTACTTTTGAGACTTTTCATGCTCAAAAGATCTCCATCAATGTTTACCTCAACGATTGAAATACACGTAACGATATTCAAAAGTGAGTAACCTACGAGAAACATCTAAATTAAATTTCACACGACGGTGGCTCCACTTAACGAGGTGTTCTAGTACTCTGCATTTTTGTCGGTAAGGTAGTCATTTGACGGCCATCTTTCACGCAGAAACTGTAACATTAACGTTCTGTCTCTACCTAGAACCTGCACACTCAACGGTTTAACATTAACGTTCTGCCTCTACCTAGAACCTGCACACTCAACGGTTTAACATTAACGTTCTGACTCTACCTAGAACCTGCACACTCGACGGTTTAATATCAACGTTCTGTCTCTACCTATAACCTGCACACTTAACGGTTTAACATTAACGTTCTGCCTCTACCTAGAACCTGCACACTCAACGGTTTAACATTACGGTCTGTGTCTATCTAGAACCTGCACACTCAACGGTTTAACATTAACGTTCTGTC
Source organism: Protonemura montana (assembly GCA_947568835.1). Classification (NCBI taxonomy): domain Eukaryota; kingdom Metazoa; phylum Arthropoda; class Insecta; order Plecoptera; family Nemouridae; genus Protonemura; species Protonemura montana. Next base: position 2,533,775 of record OX387606.1, on the reverse strand, counting down.
TCTACCTAGAACCTGCACACTCAACGGTTTAACATTAACGTTCTGTCTCTACCTAGAACCTGCACACTCAACGGTTTAACATTAACGTTCTGCCTCTACCTAGAACCTGCACACTCAACGGTTTAACATTAACGTTCTGTCTCTACCTAGAACCTGCACACTCAACGGTTTAACATTAACGTTCTGCCTCTACCTAGAACCTGCACACTCAACGTAACTATCAAGCATGGTTGTAAACCTTACATTTGTGTATGGTTCCATTGAAAGTGTTTCAACCTTATCTCAAGTCGAAAGCCGTCCAATCCAACTGCTCATGCCAAGAGCTTCACACGTCGCCAGGTGAAGACAGAACATCAACGATTGCAAACATCACCTGTCATTACTTTGAAAACTCGCTGAAAGCTTCGACGCCAAACGAACATCTCACGGCATGGACAAGGACGCGATTGCCTTTTTTGTTTCTTCTATCAGCAAACTGACCGGCTGACCGGCTGACGTCATCAATAACAGCTGTCTCCTCAGCGACGGCGAAAGTTTAGCTCCGTTCCCGAGCCATGTCGGCCGAGCTGATCATCTGGCCACGAGGTTCATTTGTTTCAGAGCCGTGGCTCAGCCCGAAGGTTTATTCGATCATCAATCAAGTGGTAAATAAATACGACGTCGATAACGTCGGGATTTGCCGGGTGCAGGGATTGACTCGTCATTACTGGGAGCACGTGCCTGGCCATGGGCATAAACAAGTCGGGGCCATCAGATCTCAAAAGACATGATCGGGGCATAAATTGCCATCCGGGGCATCCGGAACGTTTAACGGCCGCGCGTGGATTTATGTTAGGACATTGCTGACACGGAAGAAGCAACGACGATGCCTCATAATTATAATTTTGTAACTCACGTCCGGCTCAAACTATTATGGTCATGCTCTGAGCTAGACTCCTTCAGTAGTTAATTTCAGGGTGGACGCGGGTGGTCGCCGTCCACCCACCCTATTATTTTCGGATTGCATTTTATTTTAATTCTGCCTTGTCAATGCGCTGTTCTAATTTACTCAGAGTGAAGACGAGACGCCATTTTATCTTGCACAAACTTGCGACTTATAACTTTAACAAAATTCCTTCCGATTCCGTTGTTTCGTGCATGGAAGTCGCTTGGGCGCTCATGTATGATGGTTTTGGTAAGTCTCATTTTAGCAACACAAAGTCTTTTTGCCGACAATAAACCACAACTATCAACCAATGATTCCACTATCTACTGACAGAAAAACAAGAAGAACTAACACCACCCCCTCCCACTCAAAAAATAATGTCGTCAAGCGTCCACCCATATTTTTTTTAGAAATTAACCACTGGGCTCCATTATATCTATGCAGCAGGGAAACTAAATCTGTAAACATGGAGTGCATTGAACGAATGTACGCCCTGTAAATCGTGGACCCAGCATTCCTGTGCGGGGATAGGCTCGATCAAAGTCCCTTGCGTGGGAACGCAATCAAAGTCTTGGCCTGGCCCCCGTCGCGGCGATCGCCCCGGGCGCAGGACAGACTTCTCAAGACGCAGTCGAGGGACAGGGAATTCCAGCACTAAATTTTGACCACCCCACACCCCGATCCCTTTTCATCTCGTCCCGGCGATCTCGATAAAAGCCAATTTGGCGTAACAAGAGGCTACGTGGTGTCTGTCTCGCTCGCTCGCGCGTAGGCAGCATCTTCTCTCTTTGTCGCACGCCTGCTGGACCGCGTCCGTGACCGTCCACTCTCCAGTGGCGGTACGACTCGCGGAAAACAGCGGCGTGCGGCGAGGACAACACTGTCCAGTTAACCGACAGAGGTTGACATGGATTTGCTGATAATTTTAAATCGTTTTCTGTTCCGTAGCAAGGCAGGGGCTGGAAAGAGTCCCCTTATAACTGGGACAGGCGAGGGAGCAACTATGTGCTTGTCTGCTAGGCACATGCACCAGAGCAGTGTTGCTTAACTTGCATCCCTCCAACCTCTCTCCCTAACAGAGCTGGTCATGTGTATGATGGTCACCCATCCAATACCTGACCCAGCGCAGTGTTACTTAACTTTAATCCATCCAACCTCTCTCCCAAACAGAGCTGGTCATGTGTATGATGATCACCCATCCAATACCTGACTCAGCGCAGTGTTGCCGAACTTCGGTGATCTCATGAGAACTGATGTTTCCAACACGCCAAACCGTTCGGTATGTAGTCTTATGTAGTCTTATGTAGTCTTACGTTCACACGGAATCGAATGCCAAGCGGCAATGTATCGCGGCTAACAACGCCCAGCGCGGCCGGAAGAAGAACTAAATGCAGACACCACGCCTCGGACCCAAAGAGTCAGACATCACGTGACTTTGATAAACGCCATTTCCGGTGGAGAAAAAAAACACGCGCTCATAAATCTCCGACGAAACTCAAAGGTGTCGTTAAGCTGAATTAAGGTACAGGGCTGTAAATTTTCCGCGGGGAGGAAAATTATGTTTTAATAGACTCATCTCTTCTAGTGGTTGAAGGAAAAGTGGGGCAGGTCGTTAATATTGTATCCAAAACGTAGTTTATATTTTCAGAGGTATATTTAAGTCTCAGTGCATGAAAACTGCATGAGAACAGACAGAGTCGTTGACAAAAAGCTGCCAGGTGAACATCCCTGGATGAGTTAAACATCCCTGGATGAGTTAAACATCCCTGGATGAGATAAACATCCCTGGATGAGATGAACATCCCCGGATGAGATGAACATCCCTGGATGAGTTAAACATCCCTGGATGAGATAAACATCCCTGGATGAGCTGAACATCCCTGGATGAGTTAAACATCCCTGGATGAGATAAACATCCCTGGATGAGCTGAACATCCCTGGATGAGATGAACATCCCCGGATGAGATAAACATCCCTGGATGAGTTAAACATCCCTGGATGAGCTGAACATCCCTGGATGAGCTGAACATCCCTGGATGAGTTAAACATCCCTGGATGAGCTGAACATCCCTGGATGAGTTAAACATCCCTGGATGAGCTGAACATCCCTGGATGAGTTAAACATCCCTGGATGAGCTGAACATCCCTGGATGAGTTAAACATCCCTGGATGAGCTGAACATCCCTGGATGAGATAAACATCCCTGGATGAGCTGAACATCCCTGGATGAGATAAACATCCCTGGATGAGCTGAACATCCCTGGATGAGTTAAACATCCCTGGATGAGATAAACATCCCTGGATGAGCTGAACATCCCTGGATGAGTTAAACATCCCTGGATGAGATAAACATCCCTGGATGAGATAAACATCCCTGGATGAGATAAACATCCCTGGATGAGCTGAACATCCCTGGATGAGTTAAACATCCCTGGATGAGATAAACATCCCTGGATGAGATAAACATCCCTGGATGAGATAAACATCCCTGGATGAGATAAACATCCCTGGATGAGCTGAACATCCCTGGATGAGTTAAACATCCCTGGATGAGATAAACATCCCTGGATGAGATGAACATCCCCGGATGAGATGAACATCCCTGGATGAGATAAACATCCCTGGATGAGATGAACATCCCCGGATGAGATGAACATCCCCGGATGAGTTGAACATCCCTGGATGAGCTGAACATCCCTGGATGAGTTGAACATCCCTGGATGAGATAAACATTCCTGGATGCGCTGGGACTACCAAACGACAGCTGAAGATGGGTGAACTTGCGGGTGCACTTCATGACCGTCGCGAACAGAGTCGGATGAGGGATGACAGAAGCTCTTCAACTGGGCGCACCTTCAACTTTTCTGATATGAAAATATCAATCAAAACTTTTTCAAACTTGAAGTAGAGAGCGGAGCCTTGACTTGTGACGTCATTCTTGACGGGCTGTCGGCAAACTCGAAGTTCGGACTCAAGTTCGATCCTCGCAAGTCACTGGTCGCAAGTCACTGGTCGCAAGTCACTGGTCGCAAGTCACTGGTCGCAAGTCACTGGTCGCAAGTCACTGGTCGCAAGTCACTGGTCGCAAGTCACTGGTCGCAAGTCACTGGTCGCAAGTCACTGGTCGCAAGTCATTGGTCGCAAGTCACTGGTCGCAAGTCACTGGTCGCAAGTCACTGGTCGCAAGTCATTGGTTGCAAGTCACTGGTCCCAAGTCATTGGTCGCAAGTCACTGGTCGCAAGTCACTGGTCGCAAGTCACTGGTCGCAAGTCATTGGTCGCAAGTCATTGGTCGCAAGTCACTGGTCGCAAGTCACTGGTCGCAAGTCATTGGTCGCAAGTCACTGGTCCCAAGTCACTGGTCGCAAGTCACTGGTCGCAAGTCATTGGTCGCAAGTCACTGGTCGCAAGTCACTGGTCGCAAGTCATTGGTCGCAAGTCACTGGTCGCAAGTCACTGGTCGCAAGTCATTGGTCGCAAGTCATTGGTCGCAAGTCATTGGTCGCAAGTCACTGGTCGCAAGTCATTGGTCGCAAGTCACTGGTCGCAAGTCATTGGTCGCAAGTCATTGGTCGCAAGTCACTGGTCGCAAGTCACTGGTCGCAAGTCATTGGTCGCAAGTCATTGGTCGCAAGTCATTGGTCGCAAGTCACTGGTCGCAAGTCACTGGTCGCAAGTCATTGGTCGCAAGTCATTGGTCGCAAGTCATTGGTCGCAAGTCACTGGTCGCAAGTCATTGGTCGCAAGTCACTGGTCGCAAGTCATTGGTCGCAAGTCATTGGTCGCAAGTCACTGGTCGCAAGTCACTGGTCGCAAGTCACTGGTCGCAAGTCACTGGTCGCAAGTCACTGGTCGCAAGTCACTGGTCAATGCTTGAATACAAAGCCTTGCTGATGCTTGAATACAAAGCCTTGCTGATGCTTGAATACAAAGCCTTGCTGATGCTTGAATACAAAGCCTTGCTGATGCTTGAATACAAAGCCTTGCTGATGCTTGAATACAAAGCCTTGCTGATGCTTGAATACAAAGCCTTGCTGATGCTTGAATACAAAGCCTTGCTGATGCTTGAATACAAAGCCTTGCTGATGCTTGAATACAAAGCCTTGCTGATGCTTGAATACAAAGCCTTGCTGATGCTTGAATACAAAGCCTTGCTGATGCTTGAATACAAGCTTGATAAGTAAAACAGTACAAGCCACTAGTCCTTGACATCATGACGTCACTGCCACGTACAGAGCGTCTGTGCCTGGGCAGGTGGTCATGACGACCGGAAGGACTTCCGCCCGGCGGCCGGCAGATGGCGCCATGGGTCGAGCGCTGCGCTACGTGTTCGGCGTTCAAATGCACACCGTTTATTCAAATGCGGTCATTGGGCAAATGTGTTTCGCGATGATTGCCTTTCGCATCGCTGCAGAAACAAGATGATTTTGTGGCTGGCCTCTCCGCTTTGCTTGAGAAATCTGGGAGGTAATGTCTTGAATTTGTTAGCAGTAGCTGCGGTGTTTTCTTTCAAGTCGAGGGCCTTGGCCGTAATGGGAGAAGACGACTTGGACGCCATGTTTGCCCCAAGACTGACTGTCAAGCCATGAAGCCATGATAGCCAGAGAGTGGCCGACTCCAAGCGTGGACGCCATGTTTGCCCCAAGTCTGACTGTCAAGCCATGAAGCCTTGATAGCCAGAGAGTGGCCGACTCCAAGCGTGGACGCCATGTTTGCCCCAAGACTGATTGTCAAGCCATGAAGCCTTGATAGCCAGAGAGTGGCCGACTCCAAGCGTGGACGCCATGTTTGCCCCAAGACTGATTGTCAAGCCATGAAGCCTTGATAGCCAGAGAGTGGCCGACTCCAAGCGTGGACGCCATGTTTGCCCCAAGACTGACTGTCAAGCCATGAAGCCTTGATAGCCAGAGAGTGGTCGACTCCAAGCGTGGACGCCATGTTTGCCCCAAGACTGACTGTCAAGCCATGAAGCCTTGATAGCCAGAGAGTGGCCGACTCCAAGCGTGGACGCCATGTTTGCCCTAAGACTGACTGTCAAGCCATGAAGTCTTGATAGCCAGAGAGTGGCCGACTCCAAGCGTGGACGCCATGTTTGCCCCAAGACTGACTGTCCAGCCATGAAGCCTTGATAGCCAGAGAGTGGCCGACTTCAAGCGTGGACGCCATGTTTGCCCCAAGACTGACTGTCAAGCCATGAAGCCTTGATAGCCAGAGAGTGGCCGACTCCAAGTGTGGACACCATGTTTGCCACAAGACTGGCTGTCAAGCCATGAAGCCTTGATAGCCAGAGAGTGGCCGACTTCAAGCGTGGACTCCATGTTTGCTCCAAGACTGACTGTCAAGCCATGAAGCCTTGATAGCCAGAGAGTGGCCGACTCCAAGCGTGGACGCCATGTTTGCCCCAAGACTGACTGTCAAGCCATGAAGCCTTGATAGCCAGAGAGTGGCCGACTCCAAGCGTGGACGCCATGTTTGCCCCAAGACTGACTGTCAAGCCATGAAGCCTTGATAGCCAGAGAGTGGCCGACTTCAAGCGTGGACTCCATGTTTGCTCCAAGACTGACTGTCAAGCCATGAAGCCTTGATAGCCAGAGAGTGGCCGACTCCAAGCGTGGACGCCATGTTTGCCCCAAGACTGACTGTCAAGCCATGAAGCCTTGATAGCCAGAGAGTGGTAAATTTATTACTGAGTACTGTTTCTCAATAATTGCAGTCAATTTCGTACCAACTATTTCTCGGCTAAACATGGCGTCCACACTTGGGTTTGCCTTCCCGTGGCTCGCTATTACTCTAAATTAACGCTACCACTCCCTGGATCCCACGGGATAACCCCTCTTCATCCACCCCTCTCCTCCCCACCCCTACTCGAATTCAACTGAATGAAAATGTAAAGCATGTGGAATGTGCACTCGTTCGACTGGAAGTTATTGATGCGGACAGAGTTTTTGTTTGACGGCTCGCGCCAAAGTTTCATCACGGTTCACGAGACGCAGCCGATTCGGCAGTTCACTCCAGGCAGTGGATTTAAGGGGGTGGGTGTGGGTTGATTTAAAGTGCCGAGGTCCGCGTAGAACGGTTCCTGATATCAGTGCAATCCATCCCTTCAAAACTCTGAAATGAATGTTGCTGTTTGTACACCCTGCGAATGAGATATCAAACACCAATCACGCAAGTGCTCAGTAATTGTCACTCATTACGCATGCCTGCAGCTTGCTTTCATTGACTTCTTTCTATACAAACTCGGCGTGAGCCGCGAGCAGGCAATTATCGGTCCCCGCAATTCACGGTGGTCTGGGCTCAAACACGCGTCTCCTGCCGAACGGAGATTGATTTCGGCGACGCTGGCACGCGACGCGCCCGACGCCCGGAGCACGACGCGCGACGCTCATGCGTATCGACGGGTTGCCCCGCACAAGGGGTTTTGTGAATAGGGGAGCGGGTCGGCCGCAAAAATGCGAGGAATCTCGCGGTGTGGGTGGCGTGGGAAGGGGAGGGATGTTCGCTGGCATGTAGGGACGTTAATGTACCCCGCCGAGCATTTACTTGCCTCTTGGCCCCCTTGGAAAAAAAAAATACAACACAACCTTTCGATTCCGCGTTGTGTAGAGATTCCAGAGGGAGTGGGCTTTCACTTTCATCACGTTTATACACACGGTGCATTTTCACAGCATGATAGACTGCATCAATTTACTGAGATATAGTGTTTTACAAACTAAACTGGCTTCATTAATCGAGGGACTTCGAATTGCCAGGGTCGATGGATTGTCGCCAGGGTCGTTGACAGTTTTCCTTGAGAAAGTAGGTTATAACGGTATTATTTTTAATGTTTCAAGGCCGCCGTTAAGTTGCGCTTGCGAACCGCTGCCATTTTGTGACTTGGCAATGTAATTACTGGTCGTTAGTCATCCGCGTTATCGCGGGGCCCATTCTTCGCGACTCTCGAAGCGCTGATGACGCAACGCCTCACGTTTTTTCAAAGTTTTACAAATTGGCTGCAGTGGCACGAGTTGTTATCTTTTCACAGCAAATGAGCGATGATTTTAGAGCCCAGTTTTGTTTTCGTCGCTTGGTATCAAAAGAAAAGACTCCATAAGCGTACTCTTCACATTTTATTTGTTCTGTTTTAAGACCCACTGCTTTGTCGTCGACTTCTGTGAGTGATTTCTGTTTAATGAAGTCGGCGAATGAATGGTTGAACAAAACCTGCCTCGTGACATCACCGAAGTTAAGCAACACTGTGCTGGGTCGTATATTGGATAGGTGACCATCATACACATGATCAGACATGTTCGGGAGAGAGGTTGGAGGGATGAAAGTTTAGAAATACTGCACTGGGTCAGGTATTAGATGGGTGACCATCATACACATGACCAGTTCTGTTCGGGAGAGAGGTTAGAGGTATGAAAGTTAAGCAATACTGCGCTGGGTCAGGTATTAGATGGGTGACCATCATACACATGCCCAGTTCTGTTCGGGAGAGAGGTTGGAGGGATGGAAGTTAAGCAATACTGCGCTGGGTCAGGTATTACATGGGTGACCATCATACACATGACCAGTTCTGTTCGGGAGAGAGGTTGGAGGGATGAAAGTTAAGCAATACTGCGCTGGGTCAGGTATTGGATGTGTGACCATCATACACATGACCAGTTCTGTTCGGGAGAGAGGTTGGAGGGATGAAAGTTAAGCAATACTGCGCTGGGTCAGGTATTGGATGGGTGACCATCATACACATGACTAGTTCTGTTCGGGAGAGAGGTTGAAGGGATGAAAGTTAAGCAACACTGCGCTGGGTCAGGTATTGGATGGGTGACCATCATACACATGACCAGTTCTGTTCGGGAGAGAGGTTGGACGGATTAAAGTTGCACGGCCATGTATTGTTTGGCGAGGGTTAAAGGGTGGCTGTATCTCCTCCCCTACCTCACCCTCCAGTGAACTGCTTGGGATGATGAATTACCAGGGTGTTTTTACCACACGGCTCCCGTCACTCGCATGGCCCTATGCGTCTTCCCGCAGGATCGAGTCCAGGATCGAGTCCCGGTTCAAGGATCGCTCCTTCTCTTGTCCTGACCAGACGTGCAGAGGGCGGAGACTACGCTTTGTTTCTACTTCATGACGACATCCTGGACACCCTCCGAGAAGCGGAACCAGCGCCTCCAGAGGACTACACCGGAACTAAAACTTCGAGATGTTTCAACCCTGTACAACTGCAGAATCTAGCAACGTTTGAAAATCTACTTTAGTTTAGATTAAATCTTATTTAAATTGCAAACGCTTGCAATGCGCGGAGTATTTTATTATTATCAACACTTAAACCGTCTCAAAAATTGATGCCCAAACATGGACTCGAACCCCGATCTCCACCTGTCGCGGGTGTTGCTCTAACCCATTGAGCTACTTGGACCCCGATCTCGACCTGTCGCGGGTGTTGCTCTAACCCAATGAGCTACTTGGACCCCGATCTCCACCTATCGTGGGTGTTGCTCTAACCCATTGAGCTACTTGGACCCCGATCTCCACCTGTCGCGGTTGTTGCTCTAACCCATTGAGCTACTTGGACCCCGATCTCCATCTGTCGTGGGTGTTGCTCTAACCCATTGAGCTACTTGGACCCCGATCTCCACCTGTCGCGGTTGTTGCTCTAACCCATTGAGCTACTTGGACCCCGATCTCCATCTGTCGCGGGTGTTGCTCTAACCCATTGAGCTACTTGGACCCCGATCTCCACCTGTCGCGGTTGTTGCTCTAACCCATTGAGCTACTTGGACCCCGATCTCCACCTGTCGCGGGTGTTGCTCTGAACCATTGAGCTACTTGGACCCCGATCTCTACCTGTCGCGGGTGTTGCTCTAACCCATTGAGTTACTTGGACCCCGATCTTCACCTGTCGTGGGTGTTGCTCTGAACCATTGAGCTACTTGGACCCCGATCTCCACCTGTCGTGGGTGTTGCTCTGAACCATTGAGCTACTTGGACCCCGATCTCCACCTGTCGCGGGTGTTGCTCTAACCAATTGAGCTACTTGGACCCCGATCTCCACCTGTCGCGGGTGTTGCTCTAACCCATTGAGCTACTTGGACCCCGATCTCCACCTGTCGCGGGTGTTGCTCTAACCCATTGAGCTACTTGGACCCCGATCTCCACCTGTCGCGGGTGTTCTCTAACCCATTGAGCTACTTGGACCCCGATCTCCACCTGTCGCGGGTGTTGCTCTAACCCATTGAGCTACTTGGACCCCGATCTCCACCAGTCGCGGGTGTTGCTCTAACCCATTGAGCTACTTGGACCCCGATCTCCACCTGTCGCGGGTGTTGCTCTAACCCATTGAGCTACTTGGACCCCGATCTCCACCTGTCGCGGGTGTTGCTCTAACCCATTGAGCTACTTGGACCCCGATCTCCACCTGTCGCGGGTGTTGCTCTAACCCATTGAGCTACTTGGACCCCGATCTCCACCTGTCGCGGGTGTTCTCTAACCCATTGAGCTACTTGGACCCCGATCTCCACCTGTCGCGGGTGTTGCTCTAACCCATTGAGCTACTTGGACCCCGATCTCCACCAGTCGCGGGTGTTGCTCTAACCCATTGAGCTACTTGGACCCCGATCTCCACCTGTCGCGGGTGTTGCTCTAACCCATTGAGCTACTTGGACCCCGATCTCCACCTGTCGCGGGTGTTGCTCTAACCCATTGAGCTACTTGGACCCCGATCTCCACCTGTCGCGGGTGTTGCTCTAACCCATTGAGCTACTTGGACCCCGATCTCCACCTGTCGCGGGTGTTGCTCTAACCCATTGAGCTACTTGGACCCCGATCTCCACCTGTCGCGGGTGTTGCTCTAACCCATTGAGCTACTTGGACCCCGATCTCCACCTGTCGCGGGTGTTGCTCTAACCAATTGAGCTACTTGGACACTAGCTTTTAGAGACGATTTTATTGTATTTGATGAGAATGACTCATACTGATATTGATATTTCATATTGAGGCCATCAATTTTTGAGACGGTTATAGTGTTGATAGTAATAAAATACCCCGCGCATTGCAAGCGTTTGCAATTTAAAATAAGATTTCATCCTCATACAGCAACGCATCCAACGTCAAATTGGAGTTGCTCGAGATTGACAGGTTGTGACGTGATATAGCGTCACTAGAATCAGAGTAACTGTGAGTATTCACAGCCTCATGGTTCTACTCCTTGGAGAACTGTCATTCTCATCAAATACACTAAAATCGTCTTAAAAAGCCAGTGTCCAAGTAGCTCAATTGGTTAGAGCAACACCTACGATAGGTGGGAATCGTTATTCGAGTACGCGTTTGGGCATCAATTTTTGAGACGGTTATAGTGTTGATAATAATAAATCTACTACAGGTTCTTGTTGGACGTCATCCCTGTTTGTTGGAGTCCTGTGTTGGGAAATCTTGAGTGAACCCAACGGCGTTACGTTGCCAAGTTACGCGAGCACTGATCGAGAATTGTGTGTCCCAGGCGTCGGCGTCGGCGTTGTGTGAAGGCGTCGGCGTCGTGTGAGGGCAACGTCGCCCCCCCCCCTCCCCCTACCTCTACGTAGCGGACCGATCTTGCATGCAGAAGCAAGCGCCGGTGTGTGACGGCTGCAAGTGTCGCCCGACGGACGCACGTGTGCCGCTCTGTAGCTTGCAAGACAGAGCGTCCCGCCGGGGGTCATCGTTCAAGAGCGCCCGAGTCCCGTGTTCCCCTCGTGGCAACAAAGAAAGCGAAACGTTCGCCAGAACTCCATTTAGAATTGTAATTGCTTCTCTGGTGAAAACCGAGGGTCGAACTCGGTTCTGTTTCGTAATGTTCAGGAGAGAGAGATACAAACCTCTCGACAGCATGGATTTGTGGAGGAATCCTGTTGTTTGCGTTGTACCGTCCTTCGGAAGGGACGTTAAGCCGGTGGTCCCCTTGGTCTTCAACAGGAGTAGGCTACGTGCCAGCACCGGGTTTCCCCTCCTCCCTTCTAGGCTTTAAATACATCTATCATTAATCCTCATTCTCACGAACTTATTAACTAGTCATCAAGTGAGTCGTTAAACACCGATAATCAATCAATACGCTGGCCTGCCGAATACACCCGAATACATCCGAATACACCCGAATACACCCGAGTACACCCGAGTACACCCGAGTACACCCGAATACACCCGAATACACCCGAATACACCCGAATACACCCGAATACACCCGAGTACACCCGAGTACACCCGAGTACACCCGAATACACCCGAATACACCCGAATACACCCGAATACACCCGAGTACACTCGAATACACCCGAATAAACCAGAATACACCCGAATACACCCGAATAAACCAGAATACACCCGAGTACACTCGAATACACCCGAATACACCCGAATACACCCGAATACACCCGAATACACCCGAATACACCCGAATAAACCAGAATACACCCGAGTACACTCGAATACACCCGAATACACCCGAATACACCCGAATACACCCGAATACACCCGAATACACCCGAATACACTCGAATACACCAGAATACACCCGAATACACCCGAATACACCCGAGTACACTCGAATACACCCGAATACACCAGAATACACCCGAATACACCCGAATACACCAGAATACACTCGAATACACCCGAATACACCCGAATACACCCAAATACACCCGAGTACACTCGAATACACCCGAATACACCCGAATACACCCGAATACACCCGAATACACCCGAATACACCCGAATACACCCGAGTACACTCGAATACACCCGAGTATACCCGAGCAATGTGATTGCCATGGGGTGTATGTTCCGGGGGTGGCAGTGGGTGTGTGGGGGGGTATCATTCCCCCTCCTCCAGACCCCGGTGGTAACAACTCGATGAACGGTTACATGCCAGGGTTTATCGCCCGGCCGCCACGCTGCGTGGAGCGCTACGCTCGGCGACTTTAACGGGATCATGTTAATGGGAAGGAATTGCACCAGCGAAGGTGACCCTTAAATACGAGTCTAATAAAGCAGGCAGTGATCGTTCAGATCCTAATATAGAAGGCAGTGATCGTTCAGATCCTAATATAGAAGGCAGTGAGCGCCGAGTCGAGTCCAACGACCTCGTTAGCACATTCAAGTTGAACGAGGTGAATGTTTGGATCAAACAAGCCGTGAACTTTCATAGAGAAGGTGTTTCCTTACCCAGTGTTGGCTAAAACATGCTCTAATACAGCTTCATACCAGCTTCATACCAGCTTCATACCAGCTTCATACCAGCTTCATACCAGCTTCATACCAGCTTCATACCAGCTTCATACCAGCTTCATACCAGCTTCATACCAGCTTCATACCAGCTTCATACCAGCTTCATACCAGCTTCATACCAGCTTCATACCAGCTTCATACCAGCTTCATACCAGCTTCATACCAGCTTCATACCAGCTTCATACCAGCTTCATACCAGCTTCATACCAGCTTCATACCAGCTTCATACCAGCTTCATACCAGCTTCATACCAGCTTCATACCAGCTTCATACCAGCTTCATACCAGCTTCATACCAGCTTCATACCAGCTTCATACCAGCTTCATACCAGCTTCATACCAGCTTCATACCAGCTTCATACCAGCTTCATACCAGCTTCATACCAGCTTCATACCAACTTCATACCAGCTTCATACCAGCTTCATACCAGCTTCATACCAGCTTCATACCAGCTTCATACCAGCTTCATCCCAGCTTCATACCAGCTTCATACCAGCTTCATACCAGCTTCATACCAGCTTCATACCAGCTTCATACCAGCTTCATACCAGCTTCATACCAGCTTCATACAAGCCCTATCCCAACTTTATCCCAACTTCATACAAGCCCTATCCCAACTTTATCCCAGCTTCATACAAGCCCTATCCCAACTTTATCCCAGCTTCATACAAGCCCTATCCCAACTTTATCCCAAATGTATCCCAACTTTATCCCAGCTTCATACAAGCCCTATACCAAATTTATCCCAACTTTATCCCAGCTTCATACAAGCCCTATCTCAACTTTATGCCAACTTTATCCCAGCTTCATACAAGCCCTATCCCAACTTTATTCCAACTTTATTCCAGCTTCACACAAGCCCTATCTCAACTTTATCCCAACCGTGGTTCACAGTCAAGCCGTGTTTGGCTCCTGCGGTCCTCTCCGGGACTCAGGTTGGACCAGGGATTAAGTCGTTGCTGAAGAATTCACTCGGCAAACAGAATAGGAAATGTGCGCCTGATTGGGGTGGAACGATCAACGACGCAAGACGAACTTATCGAACAGTTTCTTGCACCGAAGTCAACATTGAATCAATTGTTTAACTCAAGAAAATTAAAACAAAAGCAAACAATTGCCAGTTTGGTTCGACACTTCAGTAACAGAAGATCACTGACAAAACCTTGAAGAAGGAAAACTCACCACAAGCTCCAGAGTGGCGCACGCGCGTGTTGTCCTGGTGCAAACACGCCTTCCTGCGCAGCAAACAGTGCGTCTCGTAGGTGACGTCGTCAGTACCACAGAGCGCGTGCGCACCAGGCTCGGCCGGGCAATCAGCTGGACACTCACACCGAACTGCGCCTGCGCTGTCAGCCAGGCACTCCGACCCCCAGGGACAGTACTTGTGCTGGCACGGTCCTGTACATAACAACCCCCAGTCAGCGTTGTCATGGAGACAGTACTTGTGCTGGCACGGTCCTGTACATAACAACCCCCTGTCAGCGTTGTCATGGAGACAGTACTTGTGCTGGCACGGTCCTGTACATAACAACCCCCTGTCAGCGTTGTCATGGAGACAGTACTTGTACTGGCACGGTCCTGTACATAACAACCCCCTGTCAGCGTTGTCATGGAGACAGTTCTTGTGCTGGCACGGTCCTGTACAGAACAACCCCCTGTCAGCGTTGTCATGGAGACAGTACTTGTGCTAGCACGGTCCTGTACAGAACAAACCCCTGTCAGCGTTGTCATGGAGACAGTACTTGTGCTGGCACGGTCCTGTACATAACAACCCCCAGTCAGCGTTGTCATGGAGACAGTACTTGTACTGGCACGGTCCTGTACATAACAACCCCCTGTCAGCGTTGTCATGGAGACAGTACTTGTACTGGCACGGTCCTGTACATAACAACCCCCTGTCAGCGTTGTCATGGAGACAGTACTTGTGCTAGCACGGTCCTGTACATAACAACCCCCTGTCAGCGTTGTCATGGAGACAGTACTTGTGCTGGCACGGTCCTGTACAGAACAACACCCAGTCAGCGTTGTCATGGAGACAGTTCTTGTGCTGGCACGGTCCTGTACAGAACAACCCCCTGTCAGCGTTGTCATGGAGACAGTTCTTGTGCTGGCACGGTCCTGTACAGAACAACCCCCTGTCAGCGTTGTCATGGAGACAGTACTTGTGCTAGCACGGTCCTGTACAGAACAACCCCCAGTCAGCGTTGTCATGGAGACAGTACTTGTGCTGGCACGGTCCTGTACAGAACAACCCCCAGTCAGCGTTGTCATGGAGACAGTTCTTGTGCTGGCACGGTCCTGTACAGAACAACCCCCTGTCAGCGTTGTCATGGAGACAGTTCTTGTGCTGGCACGGTCCTGTACAGAACAACCCCCTGTCAGCGTTGTCATGGAGACAGTACTTGTGCTAGCACGGTCCTGTACATAACAACCCCCAGTCAGCGTTGTCATGGAGACAGTTCTTGTGCTGGCACGGTCCTGTACAGAACAACCCCCTGTCAGCGTTGTCATGGAGACAGTACTTGTGCTGGCACGGTCCTGTACAGAACAACCCCCAGTCAGCGTTGTCATGGAGACAGTACTTGTGCTGGCACGGTCCTGTACATAACAACCCCCTGTCAGCGTTGTCATGGAGACAGTACTTGTGCTGGCACGGTCCTGTACAGAACAACCCCCAGTCAGCGTTGTCATGGAGACAGTACTTGTGCTGGCACGGTCCTGTACAGAACAACCCCCTGTCAGCGTTGTCATGGAGACAGTACTTGTGCTGGCACGGTCCTGTACAGAACAACCCCCAGTCAGCGTTGTCATGGAGACAGTACTTGTGCTGGCACGGTCCTGTACATAACAACCCCCTGTCAGCGTTGTCATGGAGACAGTACTTGTGCTGGCACGGTCCTGTACATAACAACCCCCTGTCAGCGTTGTCATGGAGACAGTACTTGTGCTGGCACGCCAAGGCACGGTGCCAAGGCAGACCACGGGACAGGTGGCACCACGGGACGGGTGGCACCACGAGCGGGTGTTGAGCGAAGCTCTTGGCAGTAATCCATAATGTTATTCGCGATACTAGAGTTGCGATCAAATACTTGACGGCCGCACGCCACTGATATGCGTGTCGCCCTAGGGATGCTCTCTCTTCTCTTTGCTCCATCCAGGAGCTACGGGAACAAGTGTCGGGACGCGGCGGCGACACCGGGTACCGCG
Source organism: Protonemura montana (assembly GCA_947568835.1). Lineage (NCBI taxonomy): Eukaryota > Metazoa > Arthropoda > Insecta > Plecoptera > Nemouridae > Protonemura > Protonemura montana. Next base: position 2,517,397 of record OX387606.1, on the reverse strand, counting down.
AGATCGTGAACCGCGAGATCGTGAGCCCAATGTTTAACACAAACGCACATATTCATACTAGTCGCTCCGCCCTCTAATCACATTATAAGACCGCAGAGACTCAGCACTGCAGACGGCCCTAGTTTGATAAAGTGTTCAGTTTTCTTGGCTTCTACCTGAGAGAGCAACAACCAACCCAGCTGTACACATCCATGCTTGCACCATGCCCTATACCTTGGCACACATGTCCCTGGCTCCCATTGAAGATGCCAACCCAGCTGTACACATCCATGCTTGCACCATGCCCTACCTTGGCACACATGTCCCTGGCTGCCATTGAAGATGCCAACCCAGCTGTACACATCCATGCTTGCACCATGCCCTACCTTGGCACACATGTCCCTGGCTCCCATTGAAGATGCCAACCTAGCTGTACACATCCATGCTTGCACCTTGCCCTATACCTTGACACACATGTCCCTGGCTCCCATTGAAGATGCCAACCCAGCTGTACACATCCATGCTTGCACCATGCCCTACCTTGGCACACATGTCCCTGGCTCCCATTGAAGATGCCAACCCAGCTGTGCACATCCATGCTTGCACCATGCCCTACCTTGGCACACATGTCCCTGGCTCCCATTGAAGATGCCAACCCAGCTGTACACATTCATGCTTGCACCATGCCCTATACCTTGGCACACATGTCCCTGGCTCCCATTGAAGATGCCAACCTAGCTGTACACATCCATGCTTGCACCATGCCCTACCTTGGCACACATGTCCCTGGCTCCCATTGAAGATGCCAACCTTGCTGCACACATCCATGCTTGCACCATGCCCTATACCCTGGCACACATGTCCCTGGCTCCCATTGAAGATGCCAACCCAGCTGTACACATCCATGCTTGCACCTTGCCCTATACCTTGACACACATGTCCCTGGCTCCCATTGAAGATGCCAACCCAGCTGTACACATCCATGCTTACACCATGTCCTATATCTTGACACACATGTCCCTGGCTCCCATTGAAGATGCCAACCTAGCTGTACACATCCATGCTTGCACCTTGCCCTATACCCTGGCACACATGTCCCTGGCTCCCATTGAAGATGCCAACCCAGCTGTACACATCCATGCTTGCACCATGCCCTATACCCTGGCACACATGTCCCTGGCCCCCATTGAAGATGCCAACCCAGCTGTTTACATCCATGCTTGCACCATGCCGTATACCTTGACACACATGTCCCTGGCTCCCATTGAAGATGCCAACCCAGCTGTACACATCCATGCTTGCACCATGCCCTACCTTGGCACACATGTCCCTGGCTCCCATTGAAGATGCCAACCTAGCTGTACACATCCATGCTTGCACCATGCCCTATACCTTGGCACACATGTCCCTGGCTCCCATTGAAGATGCCAACCTAGCTGTACACATCCATGCTTGCACCTTGCCCTATACCTTGGCACACATGTCCCTGGCTCCCATTGAAGATGCCAACCCAGCTGTACACATCCATGCTTGCACCTTGCCTTATACCTTGGCACACATGTCCCTGGCTCCCATTGAAGATGCCAACCCAGCTGTACACATCCATGCTTGCACCTTGCCCTATACCTTGGCACACATGTCCCTGGCTCCCATTGAAGATGCCAACCCAGCTGTACACATCCATGCTTGCACCTTGCCCTATACCTTGGCACACATGTCCCTGGCTCCCATTGAAGATGCCAACCCAGCTGTACACATCCATGCTTGCACCATGCCCTATGCCTTGGCACACATGTCCCTGGCTCCCATTATGGATGCCAACCCAGCTGTACACATCCATGCTTGCATCATGCCCTATACCTTGGCACACATGTCCCTGGCTCCCATTGAAGATGCCAACCCAGCTGTACACATCCATGCTTGCACCATGCCCTATACCTTGGCACACATGTCCCTGGCTCCCATTGAAGATGCCAACCCAGCTGTACACATCCATGCTTGCATCATGCCCTATACCTTGGCACACATGTCCCTGGCTCCCATTATGGATGCCAACCCAGCTGTACACATCCATGCTTGCATCATGCCCTATACCTTGGCACACATGTCCCTGGCTCCCATTGAAGATGCCAACCCAGCTGTACACATCCATGCTTGCACCATGCCCTATACCTTGGCACACATGTCCCTGGCTCCCATTGAATATGCCAACCCAGCTGTACACATCCATGCTTGCACCATGCCCTATACCTTGACACACATGTCCCTGTCTCCCATTGAAGATGCCAACCCAGCTGTACACATCCATGCTTGCACCATGCCCTATACCTTGGCACACATGTCCCTGGCTCCCATTGAAGATGCCAACCCAGCTGTACACATCCATGCTTGCACCATGCCCTATACCTTGGCACACATGTCCCTGGCTCCCATTGAAGATGCTAACCCAGCTGTACACATCCATGCTTGCACCTTGCCCTATACCTTGACACACATGTCCCTGGCTCCCATTGAAGATGCCAACCCAGCTGTACACATCCATGCTTGCACCATGCCCTACCTTGGCACACATGTCCCTGGCTACCATTGAAGATGCCATCCCAGCTGTACACATCTATGCTTGCACCATGCCCTATACCTTGACACACATGTCCCTGGCTCCCATTGAAGATGCCAACCCAGCTGTACACATCCATGCTTGCACCATGCCCTACACCTTGGCACTCATGTTTCTGGCTCCCATTGAAGATGCTTACCCAGCTGTACACATCTATGCTTGCACCATGCCCTATACCTTGACACACATGTCCCTGGCTCCCATTGAAGATGCCAACCCAGCTGTACACATCCATGCTTGCACCATGCCCTACACCTTGGCACTCATGTTTCTGGCTCCCATTGAAGATGCCAACCCAGCTGTACACATCCATGCTTGCACCATGTCCTATACCTTGGCACACATGTCCCTGGCTCCCATTGAAGATGCAAACATAGCTGTACACATCCATGCTTGCACCATGCCCTACCTTGGCACACATGTCCCTGGCTACCATTGAAGATGCCAACCCAGCTGTACACATCCATGCTAGCACCATGCCCTATACCTTAGCACACATGTCCCTGGCTCCCATAGAAGATGCCAACCCAGCTGTACACATCCATGCTTGCACCATGTCCTATACCTTGGCACACATGTCCCTGGCTCCCATAGAAGATGCCAACCCAGCTGTACACATCCATGCTTGCACCTGTCCTATACCTTGGCACACATGTTACATGTTCGTGGTGGGGCGTTTATCGGGCAAGGTGCCGTATTTGGAAGCGATTGGACATTTATACATCGTCGACCCCGAAAGGAATTGCCTTTACGACGACGTTGGGACACCCTAACCCCTTCTTTTCCACCCTATTAAGGGGTTGCTAAACAAAAAGCAGAGCTTCTTGCCTCAGACTGAAAAGCAATCTTTGGGTCGCCAGTTGGTGTGGGAGGAGGTGAAGGAGGGGGAGCTCACTTATCATCACGGCGCATTGAAAGTGTCGCCCCTCCCCCGCTCGTTAGGACGGTGAATGGAGCGCCGCCTGCCGTGATTGGTATTGAAGCTGGCAGACACCACGCGGCTGCCGACTCATGCCGTGGACCAGCCCGAGCAAGCCAACAAGATCGTCCAACCAGATAAACCTTTGCACACAGCCTGAAAGTACCTTCTGGTAGTATTTAAGATAATTCTATGCAATGGCTACAAACACCCTATACTTGAGTGTATTACAATAGTATCATATTAAATTTGGAAAAATAAAAATTGTTTATAGATTTTCATACTTTTGCCAAATGACGCCAAATGACGTGTATTTCAGTCGATATAATCTGCAACTCCTACTCTTGATAGTTTGATAATGTAGTTCTGCTGGTAGCCACCTAGCCAATGGGTGTGTGAAGTTCGAGTCCAGGAGACAACACCAAGGACACTGTGTCAGAGTAGACTCAGTTTGGCAACACTTTCTTTCCTTGAATCGCAAGTGGTTCCATTTGCTTCTCCTCGACTCACTCATGGCTGCCGGGGACAGCCACTCGGATCCATGCACTGGTGCAGCTTTCTCTCTCTCTCTCTCTCTCTCTCTCTCTCTCACTGCTGAGATTTTCTCGGCTGAGTGAAATCAGCGTCCACTGGCCAGCCAGCGTCGAGTCCAGACGCCCTGCATCGTTTAGAAGCTGTCACCCCCCGCCCCACCCGAGCAGCCCAGCTCGCCACCCGACGCGATCAAACGACCGAATCGCTCTACGGGTGCATTTATCACCCCCTACTGCCCCCCACCCACGGGCTGGCGAGGGCTGGTAACGACCTATTGGATTCCTACAGTCGATGCCGATGGAGAGAGCAGTGGTAGACGCAGGAGGGGGCAGCTGCAAGCGGCCGCCATCATGGAAATCAAAGAGCGATTGCTTTGTTTAAACATACTAGTTGGGGCAGCAGTACAAAGCAGCAAGTCTTGGTCACAGCTCAGCATGGCATCAGCTCATAAAAATGAAGGAGTACCTCAAGGATCTCAAACATCTCAAAAATCGCTCAAAAATCGCTCAAAAATCGCTCAAGCACACTAGATCCAGGACCCAGGACCTGTTATCGTGAGTTTTATAACGTCAGTATAAACCGTGTTAAGCAGATTCTTGGGTTTCCCCACTCCGATGTTAGGAGGATCTACCGACAGCGCGTCTGAGCAATTCATGGGTCTCCCCACTCCGCTGTTAGGAGGATCTACTGACAGCGCGTCTGAGCGATTCATGGGTCTCCCTATTCCGCTGTTAGGAGGATCTACTGACAGCGTGTCTGAGCGATTCATGGGTCTCCCCACTCCGCTGTAAGGAGGATCTACTGACAGCGCGTCTGAGCGATTCATGGGTTTCCCCACTCCGATGTTAGGAGGATCTACCGACAGCGCGTCTGAGTGATTCATGGGTCTCCCCACTCCGCTGTTAGGAGGATCTACTGACAGCGCGTCTGAGCGATTCATGGGTCTCCCCACTCCGTTGCTAGGAGGATCTACTGACAGCGCGTCTGAGCGATTCATGGGTCTCCCAACTCCGCTGTTAGGAGGATCTACTGACAGCGCGTCAGAGCGATTCGTGGGTCTCCCCACTCCGCTGTTAGAAGGATCTACTGAAGGATCTACTGACAGCGCGTCAGAGCGATTCGTGGGTCTCCCCACTCCGCAGTTAGGAGGATCTACTGACAGCGCGTCTGAGCGATTCATGGGTCTCCCCACTCTGCTGTTAGGAGGATCTACTGACAGCGCGTCTGAGCGATTCATGGGTCTCCCCACTCCGCTGTTAGGAGGATCTACTGACAGCGCGTCTGAGCGATTCATAGGTCTCCCCACTCCGCTGTTAGGAGGATCTACTGACAGCGCGTCAGAGCGATTCATGGGTCTCCACCTCCGCTGTTAGGAGGATCTACTGACAGCGCGTCTGAGCGATTCATGGGTCTCCCCACTCCGCTGTTAGGAGGATCTACTGACAGCGCGTCTGAGCGATTCATGGGTCTCCCCACTCTGCTGTTAGGAGGATCTACTGACAGCGCGTCTGAGCGATTCATGTGTCTTCCCACTCCGCTGTTAGGAGGATCTACTGACAGCGCGTCTGAACGTTTCATGGGTCTCCCCACTCCGCTGTTAAGAGGATCTACTTACAGCACGTCTGAGCGATTCATGGGTCTCCCCACTCCGCTGTTAGGAGGATCTACTGACAGCGCGTCTGAGCGATTCATGGGTCTCCCCACTCCGCTGTTAGGAGGATCTACTGACAGCGCGTCTAAGCGATTCATGGGTCTCCCCACTCCGCTGTTAGGAGGATCTACTGACAGCGCGTCTGAGCGATTCATGGGTCTCCCCACTCCACTGTTAGGAGGATCTACTGATAGCGCGTCTAAGCGATTCATGGGTCTCCCCACTCCGCTGTTTGGAGGATCTCCTGACAGCGCGTCTGAGAGATTCATGGGTCTCCCCACTCCGCTGTTAGGAGGATCTACTGACAGCGCGTCTGAGCGATTCATGGGTCTCCCCACTCCGCTGTTTGGAGGATCTACTGACAGCGCGTCTGAGCGATTCATGGGTCTCCCCACTCCGCTGGTAGGAGGATCTACTGACAGCGCGTCTGAGCGATTCATGGGTCTCCCCACTCCGCTGTTAAGAGGATCTACTGACAGCACGTCGGAGCGATTCATGGGTCTCCCCACTCCGCAGTTAGGAGGATCTACTGACAGCGCGTCTAAGCGATTCATGGGTCTCCCCACTCCGCTGTTTGGAGGATCTCCTGACAGCGCGTCTGAGAGATTCATGGGTCTCCCCACTCCGCTGTTAGGAGGATCTACTGACAGCGCGTCTGAGCGATTCATGGGTCTCCCCACTCCGCTGTTAGGAGGATCTACTGACAGCGCGTCTGAGCGATTCATGGGTCTCCCCACTCCGCTGTTAAGAGGATCTACTGACAGCGCGTCTGAGCGATTTATGGGTCTCCCCACGCCGCTGTTAGGAGAATCTACTGACAGTGCGTCTGAGCGATTCATGGGTCTCCCCACTCCGCTGTTAGGAGGATCTACTGACAGCGCGTCTGAGCGATTCATGTGTCTCCCCACTCCGCTGTTAGGAGGATCTACTGACAGCGCGTCTAAGCGATTCATGGGTCTCCCCACTCCGCTGTTTGGAGGATCTCCTGACAGCGCGTCTGAGCGATTCATGGGTCTCCCCACTCCGCTGTTAGGAGGATCTACTGACAGCGCGTCTGAGCGATTCATGGGTCTCCCCACTCCGCTGTTAAGAGGATCTACTGACAGCACGTCTGAGCGATTCATGGGTCTCCCCACTCTGCTGTTAGGAGGATCTACTGACAGCGCGTCTGAGCGATTCATGGGTCTCCCCACTCCGCTGTTAGGAGGATCTACTGACAGCGCGTCTGAGCGATTCATGGGTCTCCCCACTCCGCTGTTAGGAGGATCTACTGACAGCGCGTCTGAGCGATTCATGGGTCTCCCCACTCCGCTGTTGGAGGATCTACTGACAGCGCGTCTGAGCGATTCATGGGTCTCCCCACTCCGCTGTTAGGAGGATCTACTGACAGCGCGTCTGAGCGTTTCATGGGTCTCCCCACTCCGCTGTTAAGAGGATCTACTGACAGCACGTCGGAGCGATTCATGGGTCTCCCCACTCCGCAGTTAGGAGGATCTACTGACAGCGCGTCTGAGAGATTCATGGGTCTCCCCACTCCGCTGTTAGGAGGGTCTACTGACAGCGCGTCTGAGCGATTCATGGGTCTTCCCACTCCGCAGTTAGGAGGATCTACTGACAGCGCGTCTGAGCGATTCATGGGTCTCCCCACTCCGCTGTTAGGAGGATCTACTGACAGCGCGTCTGAGCGATTCATGGGTCTCCCCACTCCGCTGTTAGGAGGATCTACTGACAGCGCGTCTGAGCGATTCATGGGTCTCCCCACTCCGCAGTTAGGAGGATCTACTGACAGCGCGTCTGAGCGATTCATGGGTCTCCCCACTTCGCTGTTAGGAGGATCTACTGACAGCGCGTCTGAGCGATTCATGGGTCTCCCCACTCCGCTGTTAGGAGGATCTACTGACAGCGCGTCTGAGCGATTCATGGGTCTCCCCACTCCGCTGTTAGGAGGATCTACTGACAGCGCGTCTGAGCGATTCATGGGTCTCCCCACTCCGCTGTTAGGAGGATCTACTGACAGCGCGTCTGAGCGATTCATGGGTCTCCCCACTCCGCTGTTAGGAGGATCTACTGACAGCGCGTCTGAGCGATTCATGGGTCTCCCCACTCCGCTGTTAGGAGGATCTACTGACAGCGCGTCTGAGCGATTCATGGGTCTCCCCACTCCGCTGTTAGGAGGATCTACTGACAGCGCGTCTGAGCGATTCATGGGTCTCCCCACTCCGCAGTTAGGAGGATCTACTGACAGCGCGTCTGAGAGATTCATGGGTCTCCCCACTCCGCAGTTAGGAGGATCTACTGTCAGCGCATCTGAGCGATTCATGGGTCTCCCCACTCCGCTGTTAGGAGGATCTACTGACAGCGCGTCTGAGCGATTCATGGGTCTCCCCACTCCGCTGTTAGGAGGATCTACTGACAGCGCGTCTGAGCGATTCATGTGTCTCCCCACTCCGCTGTTAGGAGGATCTACTGACAGCGCGTCTAAGCGATTCATGGGTCTCCCCACTCCGCTGTTTGGAGGATCTTCTGACAGCGCGTCTGAGCGATTCATGGGTCTCCCCACTCCGCTGTTAGGAGGATCTACTGACAGCGCGTCTGAGCGATTCATGGGTCTCCCCACTCCGCTGTTAAGAGGATCTACTGACAGCACGTCTGAGCGATTCATGGGTCTCCCCACTCTGCTGTTAGGAGGATCTACTGACAGCGCGTCTGAGCGATTCATGGGTCTCCCCACTCCGCAGTTAGGAGGATCTACTGACAGCGCGTCTGAGCGATTCATGGGTCTCCCCACTCCGCTGTTAGGAGGATCTACTGACAGCGCGTCTGAGCGATTCATGGGTCTCCCCACTCCGCTGTTAGGAGGATCTACTGACAGCGCGTCTGAGCGATTCATGGGTCTCCCCACTCCGCTGTAAGGAGGATCTACTGACAGCGCGTCTGAGCGATTCATGGGTCTCCCCACTCCGCTGTTAGGAGGATCTACTGACAGCGCGTCTGAGCGATCATGGGCCTCCCCACTCCGCTGTTAGGAGGATCTACTGACAGCGCGTCTGAGCGATTCATGGGTCTCCCCACTCCGCTGTTAGGAGGATCTACTGACAGCGCGTCTGAGCGATTCATGGGTCTCCCCACTCCGCTGTTAGGAGGATCTACTGACAGCGCGTCTGAGCGATTCATGGGTCTCCCCACTCCGCAGTTAGGAGGATCTACTGACAGCGCGTCTGAGCGATTCATGGGTCTCCCCACTTCGCTGTTAGGAGGATCTACTGACAGCGCTTCTGAGCGATTCATGGGTCTCCCCACTCCGCTGTTAGAAGGATCTACTGACAGCGCGTCTGAGCGATTCATGGGTCTCCCCACTCCGCTGTTAGGAGGATCTACTGACAGCGCGTCTGAGCGATTCATGGGTCTCCCCACTCTGCTGTTAGGAGGATCTACTGACAGCGCGTCTGAGCGATTCATGTGTCTCCCCACTCCGCTGTTAGGAGGATCTACTGACAGCGCGTCTGAGCGTTTCATGGGTCTCCCCACTCCGCTGTTAGGAGGATCTACTGACAGCGCGTCTGAGCGATTCATGGGTCTCCCCACTCCGCTGTTAGGAGGATCTACTGACAGCGCGTCTGAGCGATTCATGGGTCTCCCCACTCCGCAGTTAGGAGGATCTACTGACAGCGCGTCTGAGCGATTCATGGGTCTCCCCACTTCGCTGTTAGGAGGATCTACTGACAGCGCGTCTGAGCGATTCATGGGTCTCCCCACTCCGCTGTTAGAAGGATCTACTGACAGCGCGTCTGAGCGATTCATGGGTCTCCCCACTCCGCTGTTAGGAGGATCTACTGACAGCGCGTCTGAGCTATTCATGGGTCTCCCCACTCTGCTGTTAGGAGGATCTACTGACAGCGCGTCTGAGCGATTCATGTGTCTCCCCACTCCGCTGTTAGGAGGATCTACTGACAGCGCGTCTGAGCGTTTCATGGGTCTCCCCACTCCGCTGTTAGGAGGATCTACTGACAGCGCGTCTGAGCGATTCATGGGTCTCCCCACTCCGCTGTTAAGAGGATCTACTGACAGCACGTCTGAGCGATTCATGGGTCTCCCCACTCCGCTGTTAGGAGGATCTACTGACAGCGCGTCTGAGCGATTCATGGGTCTCCCCACTCCGCTGTTAGGAGGATCTACTGACAGCGCGTCTGAGCGATTCATGGGTCTCCCCACTCCGCTGTTAGGAGGATCTACTGACAGCGCGTCTGAGCGATTCATGGGTCTCCCCACTCCGCTGTTAGGAGGATCTACTGACAGCGCGTCTGAGCGATTCATGGGTCTCCCCACTCCGCAGTTAGGAGGATCTACTGACAGCTGTCGGTAGCTACTGGACGTAATTCGGCGCCGCTCACTGACTTACGCGGACTTCGGTTTTTTTAAAACTATTTGTCTGATCGAGATAAGTCAAACATTTTAAAAATCGTCGTGCTTTAGAGTATAAAATAAAAAATTATCGCTATCAAAATTGTATTTTCTGGTGAGATTTCGGCGTTGAAACACGGGCGGAGTTTCTTACTCCTTCTTACACACAAAAGAACAGTAATTTCATTTGGAATTAGATAACTAAGTCTGAAAACATCTTTTCTCTCAAGATTAGTATTATTTATGTTACTAAAAATTGCAAAATACTCAATTCGAATACTTTTTGGGAAACCGAAAGTGACAAAAAAAAGGTTTGTTTTTCCGGGTTTCCTACAAATTTCCCGCAGAATAATTGTTTTTGTATTTTATTCGCGACTCAGCAACACGTGAGAATAAAGCCGTTCCGTGTGAACCAGCTTAATTCTAGACTGCGATCAAAAGATTGCGTTCGCTGGACCTCTTTGATGCAAAAGCAGCATAATAAAATAAACAGAAATTAATAAATAAAATAAAATTCTGTAAAACAAAGAAGAACGAGCTTGCCACTCCCACCACATATCGTCGCTCTCCTCGTGCACAGCCTCCTGAAATCTCTTCGCTTTCGCTGGTCCTGTCGAGTGAGTTGATGGTGGAAGGGTGATGGTGTTGGCGGGGTGGTGGTGGGGGTGGGGGGAGGAAATTAATTCTGGACTGGACGTGTCCCTTGTCTAAACCAGGGAGTCTCTGTGTTTACCCCCAACCCCCAGCCTACTCGATCGCACGCTCGTGAGACTCCCATGCTAAACGATTTCTTCGGAACGACCACACGTGCTGCGAATCGCATTCCACATTTCACATTTCACGGCCGCATTCTTTCCGATTCCTGGACTCTATTCCGACTCGGCTGTTTTTGCAAAGTTTTACCGCAAGTGAAAAGTTTTAAAAGTGCAATTTGATATTTATCAAGCAATTAGGGGGAAAAAAGGAGCCCCTGAGATGTAGCGTCGTCCGGGCGTTCAAACTTCACACAGTTCTGTTGTCCTCATCGAAACACTAATGCGTTCTTAAGCCGTGAGGTCGGCGTCGTGGTCGGCGTCGTGGTCGGCGTCGTGGTAATTTGCTCGGTCAGCGCTGGACGCCGATACAAAGTGAGATACATTCTGCGGATCTTCGTGTCATTGGAACGCAGCTCGCTAATGGGACACTATTGCCGCGGCGGTCTCCTGGCAAATCCTTCCAGTAATGCGGCGATTGCCCGCACGTGGCGCCACTATCCGAGACGATGGCACCGTTCTGACAACCGGCCATGTGGCACTGAGCTAATAACATCGGTGAATGAGTCAATTATAAGAATTATGATGAACCCTACCGAGCCTAAAACGGAATTTCCATCCATCCAATTTCTCTCCCCTTTGATGATTTGTGGTGTTTAACGACGCACTGTTTTGACATCTGGCCATGCGGCACTGGTCTAATGGCGTCGGTGAATGAGTGGATGACGATGAGGATGATAATGAACCTAGCATAGCCTAAAAGAGAGAAGGGGAAACCCGGTGGTACCAGGGGGACCACCGGCCTAACATCCCTTCCGAAGGACGGTACAACGCGAACAACAGGATTCCTCCACAAAACCATGCTGTCATGAGGTTGACAAGCAAGGTGAATGAAGTTGCTGTACTGACTTTCATCTCTCCAACCTCTCTACCGAACAGAACTGATCATGTGTATGATGGTCATCCATCTAATACCTGACCCAGCGCAGTGTTGCTTAACTTTCTTCCCTCCAATCTCTCTCCCGAACAGAACTGACGATAGCACCGTTTTGACAACCAGCCACGTGGCACTGAGCTAATAACGTCGGTGAATGAGTCAATTATAAGGATTATGATGAACCCTACCGAGCCTAAATAGGAATTTGAATCCCTCCAATGTCTCTCCCCTTTGAGATCAGGTGCTCGATCAGGTGCAGGTCCCGCACAAGGATTGCACTAAGAAGGCGGTGGGAATGACGCTCGACGCGCTCGGCGATGCATGAAATGAGACGGATTTCACCCGAACTAACAGCCTTCTAGATTCGGCGAAACACGAACGAGTTAAAAATGAGCCGGCTTTTGTCTGAGATAATTCGCCGTTAGCTGGAAGGCGGTGTTATTACAGCTTATGGGAGGGGTGGGTTGGGGTGGGAAGGGACGGGGGTTAAGACGCTGCTTCCTCCCTCTACCCCCCCCCCCTCCCTCGCACCATCGCCTCGTCCTAGCGACACTCGCGACTTTTTGCCACGTCGAGCGTGATCAGCCTGCTCGGGATTCGAACACCACCCCACCCTACCCTCGCACCCCATCCACCACCCACCCACACAACCAAACCGCGACACGATCACGCTTCGCGGGTCGCGAGCGATAAACTCGGAGAAGAAAACGAGAAGCGCGATTTTTCGGTGTATCATTTTCAAGTTTAATTAATAAAATTACCGAGTTATGACTAATTCCAGTCGCTATTCTTCCACGAACACAATCGTTATTACAAAGGATTTACTCGCGGGGGCGAACTTGCTCCATTAGAATGTCCCAACTCAGCTAACGGCCAGATTTTCAAACCAGATTTCGAGTTTAATTGAACTTTTGTAGAGCGACCGGCGTGCGCGCACGCGACAAGCCCCGGCAACGTTGATGGGAACCATCTTTATGATGAACTACATTCGATAACATTACTGAGGGGCAAAAAATCTTGCATTACTTTATTTAATTACTACATTTTTTCAAGAAAAAATGTGATTTGCATGTTAAATACAGGTGGCAGGAAAATACAAAAATTATTTACATAAACTATCTTCAATTACAAATTCGAATATCTTTCTTTTAAACATTTTCACAACAATTTCAGTCTCATCCATTGTCCATTTTTTATTCCATTCCAATCTCTACCCACATTCCAATCATTTTCAAGGGCCCATGCTTGAACAGGCTCCTGCTTGAACAGGGCCCTGCTTGAAGAGGTCCCTGCTTGAACAGGGCCCCTGCTTGAACAGGGCCCCTGCTTGAACAGGGCCCCTGCTTGAACAAGGCCCCTGCTTGAACAAAGCCCCTGCTTGAACAAGGCCCCTGCTTGAACAAGGCCCCTGCTTGAACAAAGCCCCTGCTTGAACAAGGCCCCTGCTTGAACAAGGCCCCTGCTTGAACAAAGCCCCTGCATGAACAGGCCCCTGCTTGAACAGGGCCCCTGCTTGAACAAAGCCCCTGCTTGAACAGGCCCTTGCTTGAACAGGGCCCCTGCTTGAACATAGCCCCTGCTTGAACAGGGCTCCTGCTTGAACAAAGCCCCTGCTTGAACAAGGCCCCTGCTTGAACAAAGCCCCTGCTTGAACAAGGCCCCTGCTTGAACAAGGCCCCTGCTTGAACAAAGCCCCTGCTTGAACAAGGCCCCTGCTTGAACAAGGCCCCTGCTTGAACAAAGCCCCTGCTTGAACAGGCCCCTGCTTGAACAGGGCCCCTGCTTGAACAAAGCCCCTGCTTGAACAGGCCCTTGCTTGAACAGGGCCCCTGCTTGAACAAAGCCCCTGCTTGAACAGGGCTCCTGCTTGAACAAAGCCCCTGCTTGAACAAAGCCCCTGCTTGAACAAAGCCCCTACTTGAACAAAGCCCCTGCTTGAACAAAGCCCCTGCTTGAACAAAGCCCCTGCTTGAACAGGGCCCCTGCTTGAACAAAGCCCCTGCTTGAACAGGGCTCCTGCTTGAACAAAGCCCCTGCTTGAACAAAGCCCCTGCTTGAACAAAGCCCCTGCTTGAACAAAGCCCCTGCTTGAACAAAGCCCCTGCTTGAACAAGGCCCCTGCTTGAACAAGGCCCCTGCTTGAACAAAGCCCCTGCTTGAACAGGCCCCTGCTTGAACAAAGCCCCTGCTTGAACAGGCCCCTGCTTGAACAGGCCCCTGCTTGAACAAAGCCCCTGCTTGAACAGGCCCCTGCTTGAACAGGACCCCTGCTTGAACAAAGCCCCTGCTTGAACAGGCCCTTGCTTGAACAGGGCCCCTGCTTGAACAAAGCCCCTGCTTGAACAGGGCTCCTGCTTGAACAAAGCCCCTGCTTGAACAAAGCCCCTGCTTGAACAAAGCCCCTGCTTGAACAAAGCCCCTGCTTGAACAAAGCCCCTGCTTGAACAGGGCCCCTGCTTGAACAAAGCCCCTGCTTGAACAGGGCTCCTGCTTGAACAAAGCCCCTGCTTGAACAAAGCCCCTGCTTGAACAAAGCCCCTGCTTGAACAAAGCCCCTGCTTGAACAAAGCCCCTGCTTGAACAAGGCCCCTGCTTGAACAAGGCCCCTGCTTGAACAAAGCCCCTGCTTGAACAGGCCCCTGCTTGAACAGGCCCCTGCTTGAACAAAGCCCCTGCTTGAACAGGCCCCTGCTTGAACAGGCCCCTGCTTGAACAAAGCCCCTGCTTGAACAGGCCCCTGCTTGAACAAAGCCCCTGCTTGAACAGGCCCTTGCTTGAACAGGCCCCTGCTTGAACAAAGCCCGTGCTTGAACAGGCCCTTGCTTGAACAGGGCCCCTGCTTGAACAAAGCCCCTGCTTGAACAGGGCTCCTGCTTGAACAAAGCCCCTGCTTGAACAAAGCCCCTGCTTGAACAAAGCCCCTGCTTGAACAAAGCCCCTGCTTGAACAAAGCCCCTGCTTGAACAAAGCCCCTGCTTGAACAAAGCCCCTGCTTGAACAAAGCCCCTGCTTGAACAAAGCCCCTGCTTGAAAGATCACGGAAAAATGTGACTTTAAACTATTCATATATGTGAATATATGATCTTGAACCGTTGACAGGTGACCTTGATATGTTGACAGGTGTCCTTGATATGTTGACAGGTGACCTTGATACGTTGACAGGTGACCTTGATACGTTGACAGGTGTCCTTGATATGTTGAGAGGTAACCTTGTTTGAAGGTTAGGTTTGCTTGGACCGGGTTTCCAGTCTCCAGGATCGACAAGACAAGCTTCCTGTGCGTCGTTTCATCGAGGCTAAATATGGAGGGGGAAGGTACGAGTTGAAAAGACCGGTCGGGTAAACTTTCTGGAGAGACAACTTTACCGGGATCACAAATAAAAGAAAACAGTGAACATCTCAAGTATCTCAGATCCGAGAGGAAAATCATTTTCCATCAGACAAAGAAAGATAACAATTGCAAGTCCGAAGTTTGACGTTCAGTATTTCGTATTTTAAATGAGGACCGCGCGTAGGCAGTCAGTCATTAAAACTTTCCAAACTAGAACTTGTTTCCATCGAACAGTTATTATCAAGTAGGCTGTGAGCTTCAACAGCAAGAGTTATTATCAAGTAGGCTGTGAGCTCCACAACAAGAGTTATTATCAAGTAGGCTGTGAGCTCCACAACAAGAGTTATTATCAAGTAGGCTGTGAGCTCCACAGCAAGAGTTATTATCAAGTAGGCTGTGAGCTTCAACAGCAAGAGTTATTATCAAGTAGGCTGTGAGCTCCACAGCAAGAGTTATTATCAAGTAGGCTGTGAGCTCCACAGCAAGAGTTATTATCAAGTAGGCTGTGAGCTCCACAGCAAGAGTCATTATCAAGTAGGCTGTGAGCTTCAACAGCAAGAGTTATTATCAAGTAGGCTGTGAGCATCAACAACAAGAGTTATTATCAAGTAGGCTGTGAGCTTCAACAGCAAGAGTTATTATCAAGTAGGCTGTGAGCTTCAACAGCAAGAGTTATTATCAAGTAGGCTGTGAGCTTCAACAGCAAGAGTTATTATCAAGTAGGCTGTGAGCATCAACAACAAGAGTTATTATCAAGTAGGCTGTGAGCTTCAACAGCAAGAGTTATTATCAAGTAGGCTGTGAGCTCCACAGCAAGAGTCATTATCAAGTAGGCTGTGAGCTTCAACAGCAAGAGTTATTATCAAGTAGGCTGTGAGCATCAACAACAAGAGTTATTATCAAGTAGGCTGTGAGCTCCACAACAAGAGTTATTATCAAGTAGGCTGTGAGCTTCAACAGCAAGAGTTATTATCAAGTAGGCTGTGAGCTTCAACAGCAAGAGTTATTATCAAGTAGGCTGTGAGCTTCAACAGCAAGAGTTATTATCAAGTAGGCTGTGAGCATCAACAACAAGAGTTATTATCAAGTAGGCTGTGAGCTTCAACAGCAAGAGTTATTATCAAGTAGGCTGTGAGCTTCAACAGCAAGAGTTATTATCAAGTAGGCTGTGAGCTCCACAGCAAGAGTTATTATCAAGTAGGCTGTGAGCTTCACAGCAAGAGTTATTATCAAGTAGGCTGTGAACATCAACAGCAAGAGTTATTATCAAGTAGGCTGTGAGCTCCACAACAAGAGTTATTATCAAGTAGGCTGTGAACTCCACAACAAGAGTTATTATCAAGTAGGCTGTGAGCATCAACAACAAGAGTTATTATCAAGTAGGCTGTGAGCTTCAACAGCAAGAGTTATTATCAAGTAGGCTGAGAGCATCAACAGCAAGAGTTATTATCAAGTAGGCTGTGAGCTCCACAACAAGAGTTATTATCAAGTAGGCTGTGAACTTCAACAGCAAGAGTTATTATCAAGTAGGCTGTGAACATCAACAGCAAGAGTTATTATCAAGTAGGCTGTGAGCATCAACAACAAGCTTTGCTAAGGGTTTGTTTATTTTTAGTTATAACTATCAGCGGGTCCTGGGAGCTAGTTTTAATTTAACAAACGAAGCGTGAGTCACTGAATTAATTCTAGAGTCGAAGAGTTGCATTGAAGCGCTAGTTAAAGCGATGAAAACGAGCCGATCTATCAGCTGCCGCCACTGGTCGGGCAGTGGGAGAGACAAGGATGGGGCAATCAAACCGATCAGCGCGAGGGACAAGGACGCAGAGAGCGTGTGGGAAACTTGAGGCATGGCTAAGTATAAAAGAAACTTCTACTTTTTATCGTAAAACTTTTCAATTTGAGGCTGCTCGACGACGTGGAATTAATTCTGACACGGGACGCTTCTCCCCTCCCCATCCCTACCCTTACCGATCCGTCACGACCCCACCCCACGTGACCCGCTAGAGCTCGGGACATTCTGGACACCCCTTCCGGCACCCCAATAAGATGACCTGGACATGAGATCGCAATGCGTGAATTCTAAGCGGTGGGGTAGGGGTGTCCACCAAGCAAACTGAGGTTAAGCAACACTGTGCTGGGTCAGGTATTGGATGGATGACCATCATACACATGACCAGTTCTGTTCGGGAGAGAGGTTGGAGGGATGAATGTTAAACAACACTGCGCTGAGTCAGGTATTGGATGGGTGACCATCATACACATGACCAGTTCTGTTCGGGAGAGAGGTTGGAGGGATAAAAGTTAAGCAACACTGCGCTGGGTCAGGTATTGGATGGGTGACCATCATACACATGACCAGTTCTGTTCGGGAGAGAGGTTGGAGGGATGAAAGTAAAGCAACACTGCGCTGGGTCAGGTATTGGATGAGTGACCATCATACACATGACCAGTTCTGTTCGGGAGAGAGGTTGGAGGGATGAAAGTAAAGCAACACTGCGCTGGGTCAGGTATTGGATGAGTGACCATCATACACATGACCAGTTCTGTTCGGGAGAGAGGTTGGAGGGATGAAAGTAAAGCAACACTGCGCTGGGTCAGGTATTGGATGGGTGACCATCATACACATGACCAGTTCTGTTCGGGAGAGAGGTTGGAGGGATGAAAGTTAGTACAGCAACTTCACTCGTCTTGCTTATCAACACCCATTCATTCACCGCCACTGAGACCAGTGGCACAGAGCTGTTTAGCAAAACAGTGCGTCGTTAAACCACGCTAATCAGCAGCCCCCTAATCAGGCTAGACACTAAGACAATCGCTGGGACAAGCGAAATAAAATTTTTGGGCATCACAGTGGACAATAAATTAAATTGGGTTGCACATATAAAAAATACTTGCAGCAAAGTAGCAGCCGGATGCTACCTCATGAAAAGAATCATTAACCTGACAGACGAACAAACAGCAAAACTAGTTTACTTTGCATATATTCAATCCAGGCTACAATACGGAATTATATTTTGGGGTAGATCTAAGAATTCCGCACAACTTTTTGGTCTACAAAAAAAAGCACTTAGATGCATGGCAAAGGCAAGTTATAATCCGACAGCTGTCACTTTTATGAAAGATTCCTGTAATACCCTGTTCAATCGATTTCAGATTTTATCATTACCCTGTCTGTACATTTTCAATTGCATATTATTCGTGGTGGACAACAATCACATTGACAAAACAAAACAGCATTTACACGACACTAGAAATAGCTTAATTGACACTAAAAGATACTCAAAATCTATTTCAAAGAAAAACCCTATTTACTCGGGGATAAAATTGTACCATGCACTGCCAAAAGATATAAAGGACTGCAAGAATGGTAGTTTCAAAACTAAGCTAAAGAACTACTTATTAGATAAATGTTTTTATAATGTTAAAGAACTTTGTGATAGCTTATAATGACTGTGTATGTACTTTATAAATTTTAAGAAATTGACTGTCACATATATCATGTATACCCTGATCACATTGACAATAAACAAATTATTATTCTTATTATTATTAATCACCACCAGACTTTTGACGCCTGCCGACGCCTGGTCGATGACGGATGGCAAAGTCTCGTGCGTCGTGACGTCGGGCGTCGGGACGCGCCGACAAAGGCGTCGGTGAGTCGTAATTACAATAGCGAGTAATTAAAATTGTCGACACGCGATCGAGCGATTAGCGCCCACTCGAGCGCGGAACGAAGATTGATTCCGTGACCTTGAAACCTGACTGACCTGGCGACCTGCCAGGTCAGTCAGGTCCGCACTGTGTCCTCACTAGCAGTGAATCTAATAGGGATCAAAGTCAAACGCTTACTTTACACCTGCATTTACACCTGCATTTACACCTGCATTTACACCTGCATTTACACTTGCATTTACACTTGCATTTACACCTGCATTTACACCTGCATATACACTTGCATTTACACCTGCATTTACACCTGCATATACACCTGCATTTACACTTGCATTTACACTTGCATTTACACCTGCATTTACACCTGCATTTACACCTGCATTTACACCTGCATATACACCTGCATTTACACCTGCATTTACACTTGCATGTACACTTGCATTTACACTTGCATTTACACCTGCATATACACTTGCATTTACACTTGCATTTACACCTGCATTTACACTTGCATTTACACTTGCATTTACACTTGCATTTACACTTGCATTTACACCTGCATTTACACCTTACTTTACACTTGCATTTACACTTGCATTTACACTTGCATTTACACCTGCATTTACACCTTACTTTACACTTGCATTTACACTTGTTTTGAAGATTAATACTTAACGATATTGTAGCCGAACGCAATGTAGGGAGGGAGGGGTCTAAAAGTCTCAGGGGCAAGTTGTCTCAGTGCTAAAATCTCGACTCCAAATGGTACCAGAAGCAAATGGGTCAGAGCAACACCCACGACAGGTGGAGATCGGGGTCCAAGTAGCTCAATGGGTTAGAGCAACACCCGTGACAGGTGGAGATCGGGGTCCAAGTAGCTCAATTGGTTAGAGCAACACCCACGACAGGTGGAGATCGGGGTCCAAGTAGCTCAATGGGTAATGGGTCAGAGCAACACCCGCGACAGGTGGAGATCGGGGTTTGAGTCCGCGTTTGCACATCAATTTTTGAGACGGTTATAGTGTTGATAATAATAAAATACCCCGCGCATTGCAAGAGTTTGTAATTTAAATAAGATTTAATCTAAATACAACACTCTTATCTCTCTATTCACACACAGCAGCTGCGTACGCAGCGGGTGCATTTCTAGTTATACAGGTCAAAACCTGTTTGGCCTTGAGAATCGAGCGGTGGATATTTTTGGAACGGATAAGCTGTATAATATAGATTTTTGTTATCTAAATATTTTCACACTGTTACAACATAAAACGCCCTCCTTCATCAAAGTAAATATTAAATTTTCTTTTGGTGAACGGGCTCCTCTGCAAGTATTATCATACCGCAGGCCTGGATAATTCAATCTCGTTTGTATTTCTCGAGAGTATCATGGCGCCGGTCGCTCACAGAAACTTCAAACGAGGATAACAGAGGAAACCAGCTTTCCCCTGGATGCAACCCGCTCAACGTGGCACCTCCACCAAGCAGCCCCTGGATGCAACCCGCTCAACTTGGCACCTCCACCATCCAGCCCCTGAATGCAACCCACTCAACTTGGCAACTCCACCAAGCAGCCCCTGAATGCAACCCGTTCAACTTGGCACCTCCACCACCCAGCCCCTGAATGCAACCCGCACAACTTGGCACCTCCACCAAGCAGCCCCTGAATGCAACCCGCTCAACGTGGCACCTCCACCAAGCAGCCCCTGAATGAAACCCGCTCAACGTGGCACCTCCACCATCCAGCCCCTGAATGCAACCCGCTCAACGTGGCACCTCCACCAAGCAGCCCCTGAATGCAACCCACTCAACTTGGCACCTCCACCATCCAGCCCCTGAATGCAACCCACTCAACTTGGCACCTCCACCATCCATCCCCTGAATGTAACCCGCTCAACTTGACACCTCCACCAAGCAGCCCCTGAATGCAACCTGCTCAACGTGGCACCTCCACCAAGCAGCCCCTAAATGCAACCCGCTCAACGTGGCACCTCCACCATCCAGCCCCTGAATGCAACCCGCTCAACGTGGCACCTCCACCAAGCAGCCCCTGAATGCTACCCGCTCAACGTGGCACCTCCACCAAGCTGCCTCTGAATGCTACCCGCTCAACGTGGCACCTCCACCAAGCAGCCCCTGAATGCAACCCACTCAACTTGGCACCTCCACCATCCAGTCCCTGAATGCAACCCGCTCAACGTAGCACCTCCACCAAGCAGCCCCTTAATGCAACCCGCTCAACGTGGCACCTCCACCAAGCAGCCCCTGAATGCAACCCGCTCAACGTGGCACCTCCACCAAGCAGCCCCTGAATGCTACCCGTTCAACGTGGCACCTCTACCAAGCAGCCCCTGAATGCAACCCGCTCAACTTGGCACCTCCACCAAGCAGCCCCTGAATGCAACCCGCTCAACTTGGCACCTCCACCATCCAGCCCCTGAATGCTACCCGCTCAACGTGGCACCTCCACTATCCAGCCCCTGAATGCAACCCGCTCAACGTGGCACCTCCACCATCCATCCCCTGAATGCAACCCGCTCAACGTGGCACCTCCACCAAGCAGCCCCTGAATGCAACCCGCTCAACGTGGCACCTCCACCAAGCAGCCCCTGAATGCAACCCGCTCTACTTGGCACCTCCACCAAGCAGCCCCTGAATGCAACCCGCTCAACTTGGCACCTCTACCATCCAGCCCCTGAATGCAACCCACTCAACGTGGCACCTCCACCAAGCAGCCCCTGAATGCAACCCGCTCAACGTGGCACCTCCACCATCCAGCCCCTGAATGCAACCCGCTCAACTTGGCACCTCCACCAAGCAGCCCCTGAATGCAACCCGCTCAACGTGGCACCTCCACCAAGCAGCCCCTGAATGCAACCCACTCAACGTGGAACCTCCACCAAGCAGCCCCTGAATGCAACCCGCTCAACGTGGCACCTCCACCAAGCAGCCCCTGAATGCAACCCACTCAACGTGGCACCTCCACCAAGCAGCCCCTGAATGCAACCCGCTCAACGTGGCACCTCCACCAAGCAGCCCCTGAATGCAACCCGCTCAACTTGGCACCTCCACCATCCAGTCCCTGAATGCAACCCGCTCAACGTGGCACCTCCACCAAGCTGACCCTAGCGTGTGCGTGTGCATGTGCGTGTGCGTAGAACTAGTACGCACTATGCTGATGAGGAAGCTTTTTTCCCACTCGTCTCGCTACTTGAGTGAGCCACCGATGCCGGAATGCATCCAGCATGAAGTGGAGGGGGTAGGGGTGGGTGCTTCGGAAGGCGCAAGGAGTATGGGGTAGTTAAATGCAAATGTAGAGGAAAAGTATTTTTTTCCGACGGTTTTTTTTTTCTTGTGTAAGCCATTAGTCAAGTCGCAGATATCATTAGTGGAGTTTTTCGGTTAGGACCACAGCGTCGACTGCGGGGAAAACGTCGCTGAGCTGGAGGGGGGGGGGGGAGGTCTAACAGCGTGGCGCCGTTGCTGGCGTCGTTGCTGGCGTCGTTGCAGGCGTCGTTGTAGGCGTCGTTGCGGTCGGTCACGAAGGACGCAGGTATTGCAAAAACCGGGCCTCGTGAGATCACCGAAGTTAAGCAACACTGCGCTGGGTAAGGTATTGCATGGGTGACCACCGAACGGTTGGACGTGTTAGCCTGTCAAGCTCTTAGCTAGGTTTATTGACTGGAGATCTTTAGGTTTAGTTTGAATCAGCCAGGTTATTCGAGGAAAAAACGTTAGATATGTAAAAACTATACAAATTGCATAGGCTTGGAAAGTGCAGAGTTTCATAGATAGGAGAAAACTTATAAAGTCAAGAAAATTGGTGGCCAAATCAAGAATAGAAACATTACCTAATAGAACAGGAAAGATAGAAGCAGTCATCAATGAAAACAATGGGGATAAATGGTTAGGGGGAGATAAAAAGGGATCGGGTTGCTGCACTAGGGTGGCGGCAGGATTCAATCTCCGACGGAAAACAGGTTCGTCGGATATGACGACTGCCTCGTGACAGGTCAATGCGATTTGATGCTCAGTGATGCGTAAGTGACACTAGAGTGTTTTAAAGGGACAAGGCTAAGCGGTGGCCGGTCCTTGGTGCTGTAGGACAGAAGCAGCCAACACAGTGTGTCAAAGTGACAAGGCTAAGCGGTGGCCGGTCCTTGGTGCTGTTGGACAGAAGCAGCCAACACAGTGTGTCAAAGGGACAAGGCTAAGCGGTGACTGGTCCTTGGTGCTGTTGGACAGAAGCAGCCAACACAGTGTGTCAAAGTGACAAGGCTAAGCGGTGGCCGGTCCTTGGTGCTGTTGGACAGAAGCAGCCAACACAGTGTGTCAAAGGGACAAGGCTAAGCGGTGACTGGTCCTTGGTGCTGTTGGACAGAAGCAGCCAACACAGTGTGTCAAAGGGACAAGGCTAAGCGGTGACCGGTCCTTGGTCCTGTTGGACAGGAGCAGCCAACACAGTGTGCCAAAGGGACAAGGCTGAGTGGTGGCCGGTCCTTGGTGCTGTTGGACAGGAGCAGCCAACAGAGTGTGTCAAAAGAACAAGGCTAAGCGGTGGCCGGTCCTTGGTGCTGTTGGACAGAAGCAGCAAAGACAGTGTGTCAAAGAGACAAGGCTAAGCGGTGACCGGTCCTTGGTCCTGTTGGACAAAAGCAGCCAACACAGTGTGTCAAAGTGACAAGGCTAAGCGGTGACCGGTCCTTGGTGCTGTTGGACAGGAGCAGCCAACACAGTGAGCCAAAGTGACAAGGCTAAGCGGTGGCCGGTCCTTGGTGCTGTTGGACAGAAGCAACCAACACAGTGTGTCAAAGGGACAAGGCTAAGCGGTGACCGGTCCTTGGTGCTGTTGGACAGAAGCAGCCAACACAGTGTGTCAAAGGGACAAGGCTAAGCGGTAGCCGGTCCTTGGTGCTGTTGGACAGGAGCAGCCAACACATTGTGTCAAAGTGACAAGGCTAAGCGGTGACCGTTCCTTGGTGCTGTTGGACAGGAGCAGCCGACACAGTGTGTCAAAGAGACAAGGCTAAGCGGTGACCGGTCCTTGGTGCTGTTGGACAGGAGCAGCCAACACAGTGTGTCAAAGAGACAAGGCTAAGCGGTGGCCGGTCCTTGGTGCTGTTGGACAGGAGCAGCCAACACAGTGTGTCAAAGAGACAAGGCTAAGCAGTGGCCGGTCCTTGGTGCTGTTGGACAGGAGCAGCCAACAGAGTGTGTCAAAAGGACAAGGCTAAGCGGAGGCAGGTCCTTGGTGCTGTTGGACAGAAGCAGCAAAGAAAGTGTGTCAAAGAGACAAGGCTAAGCGGTGACCGGTCCTTGGTCCTGTTGGACAGGAGCAGCCAACACAGTGTGTCAAAGTGACAAGGCTAAGCGGTGGCCGGTCCTTGGTGCTGTTGGACAGGAGCAGCCAACACAGTGAGCCAAAGCGACAAGGCTAAGCGGTGGCCAGTCCTTGGTGCTGTTGGACAGGAGCAGCCAACACAGTGTGTCAAAGGGACAAGGCTAAGCGGTGGCCGGTCCTTGGTGCTGTTGGACAGGAGCAGCCAACACATTGTGTCAAAGTGACAAGGCTAAGCGGTGACCGGTCCTTGGTGCTGTTAGACAGGAGCAGCCAACACAGTGTGTCAAAGAGACAAGGCTAAGCGGTGACCGGTCCTTGGTGCTGTTGAACAGGAGCAGCCAACACAGTGTGTCAAAGAGACAAGGCTAAGCGGTGGCCGGTCCTTGGTGCTGTTGGACAGGAGCAGGCAACACAGTGTGTCAAAAAGACAAGGCTAAGCGGTGGCCGGTCCTTGGTGCTCTTGGACAGAAGCAGCAAAGACAGTGTGTCAAAGAGACAAGGCTAAGCGGTGACCGGTCCTTGGTCCTGTTGGACAGGAGCAGCCAACACAGTGTGTCAAAGAGACAAGGCTAAGCGGTGGCCGGTCCTTGGTGCTGTTGGACAGGAGCAGCCAACAGAGTGTGTCAAAAAGAACAAGGCTAAGCGGTGGCAGGTCCTTGGTGCTGTTGGACAGAAGCAGCAAAGACAGTGTGTCAAAGAGACAAGGCTAAGCGGTGACCGGTCCTTGGTCCTGTTGGACAGGAGCAGCCAACACAGTGTGTCAAAGTGACAAGGCTAAGCGGTGGCCGGTCCTTGGTGCTATTGGACAGGAGCAGCCAACTCAGTGTTTCAAAGAGACAAGGCTAAGCGGTGGCCGGTCCTTGGTGCTGTTGGACAGGAGCAGCCAACACAGTGTGTCAAAGTGACAAGGCTAAGCGATGGCCGGTCCTTGGTGCTATTGGACAGGAGCAGCCAACACAGTGTGTCAAAGGGACAAGGCTAAGCGTTGACCGTTCCTTGGTGCTGCTGGACAGGAGCAGCCAACACAGTGTGTCTTTTTCACGTCAGCGCCACCGGAAGCTGTGTCGACAGACCGCACCGATCCATCACGTGGGTGCACATGGGCCGCACTGCACTCTACATTCTGTGCACGTCCGAAGCGGCCTCCAGTAAACACGCGGCGCGTTGTTATTATTTCCCCGGCGCCGCGACGTGGTCATGACGCTAGCGACGCGTTACACATGCGTGATTTGTCCATTCACGCACCGGCGTGGAGAGGTGCTACTATATAATCAACTGGAATCTCGGCTCTAGGCGTGCGTTCCGGGGCTTTGAGAATGAACTCTGTAGCTTTGGGAATTAATTTTGTGCTTTGGAAATGAATTCTGGGGTTTTGGGAATGAATTCTGGGGCTTTGGAAATGAATTACGGGGCTTTGAGAATGAACTATGGAGCTTAGGGAATGAATTTTGTGATTTGGGAATGAATTCCGGGGCTTTGGAAATGAATTCGGTGGCTTTGAGAATGAATCCTGTGGTTTTGGGAATTAATTCTAGGGTTTTGGGATGAATTACGGGGCTTTGGGAATGAGTTCAGGGGCTTTAGGAGTGAATTCAGGGGCTTTGGCAATGAATTCTGGGGCAGTGGGGATATGCTTTACTTTCAGCAAATTTCTCTAAAAGTGCATTCAGAGAACGTCAAAGTGAGTTTGAATGATTTTTCAGGTTCACAGGTCAATGCACAACAAAGCTTTTAAAAGCTTTCCGAAAGTTTTCGATGACGGGAAACGTTCATGAGCGATGTTTGATTTTAAATGCTTATTTCTGTTTATAAAATCAGCAGTCAACCACTGCACACTTTGTGCAAGGCGAAAACAAAACATCAGGATTAATTTTGAACCTGACAAAAACTATTTGAAATGGGTTTTGAATGCTAAGTAAAGAACAACTGAATTTCCCAACATTTTACAACTTACATCTGTTACTTTTCCAAGGGTAAAAATCCATTCCTAATCTTTTTTTCTTGGAAAATTGTCAGGACTGCTCTTACCCTTGATAAATTTTGCTGTCCTTACCCGGATGATTTTTCCGAGGAATAGGTGGTTGGTTCGGGGGAATGGGGGAGGGGGGGCACTAAGGATATTAACGTCAGCTTCCAAGATGGGTGGAAAACATACGAGTCAGGCGAGGGGGGGGGGGGGGGCGTTTGACAATCATCGCTCGCAGAACCTTACAATCCTTCCAGGCTTGGTTATAATTACATCGGTCTCAGTGAATATGCTGAACAAGTGCTGGACAAGTGCTGGACAAGTGCTGGACAAGTGCTCGACAAGTGCTGAACAAGTGCTGGACAAGTGCTGGACAAGTGCTGGGCAAGTGCTGGACAAGTGCCAGACAAGTGCTGGACAAGTGCTGAAAAAGTGCTGGACAAGTGCCGGACAAGTGCTGGACAAGTGCTGGACAAGTGTCGGACAAGTGCCGGACAATTGCTGGACAAGTGCTGGACAAGTGCTGGACAAGTGCTGGACAAGTGCTGAACAAGTGCTGGACAAGTGCTGAACAAGTTCTGGACAAATGCTGAACAAGTGCTGGACAAGTGCTGGACAAGTGCTGGACAAGTGCTGGACAAAGTGCTGGATAAGTGCTGGACAAGTGCTGGACAAGTGCTAGACAAGTGCTGGACAAGTGCTGGACAAGTGCTGGACAAGTGCTGGACAAGTGCTGGACAAGTGCTGGACAAAGTGCTGGATAAGTGCTGGACAAGTGCTGGACAAGTGCTGGACAAGTGCTGGACAAGTGCTGGACAAGTGCTGGACAAGTGCTGGACAAGTGCTGGACAAGTGCTAGACAAGTGCTGGACAGGTGCTGGTTAAGTGCTGGACAAGTGCTGGACAAGTGCTGAACAAAGTGCTGTACAAAGTTCTAGACAAGTGCTGGACAAGTGCTGGACAAGTGCTGGACAAGTGCTGGACAAGTGCTGGACAAGTGCTGGACAAGTGCTGGACAAGTGCTGGACAAGTGCTGGACAAGTGCTGGACAAGTGCTGGACAAGTGCTGGACAAAGTGCTGGATAAGTGCTGGACAAGTGCTGGACAAGTGCTGGACAAGTGCTGGACAAGTGCCGGACAAGTGCCGGACAAGTGCTGGACAAGTGCCTTACAAGTGCTGGACAAGTGCTGGACAAGTGCTGGACAAAGTGCTGGACAATCGCTGGACAAGTGCTGGACAAGTGCTGGACAAGTGCTGGACACTGTTAAGTTTTGCTCGTTGTTTCTAAAAGTTATTTTCTACATTTTATTGCAAAATACAGCCGTTATTTTTGGTCACCCCTTCCATGCCTGACCCCTGTACGTAATGAAACGCCTGCAGCCCGTGGTCTTGCCTGTGACGTCACGTGTTAATGTGGGACATAACAGACCAGGGACCACCGATCGTCCTCTTGCACTGACAGCCACTAGGTGAGGTTAGGTAGGGCAAGTCAAGGCTGGTAACAAATCACAGACAAATCGTGGAACAAAGCGGAACAAAGTGGATCAAAGTGGCCGTTCAAAGGGGTGCACCTTGCATGCCGCGGAAATAGAAATGGAAAAGTAAATCTTCGAAACCCGGCGTGAAAATTACAGGGCAGTTGAGCGAAGGAAGTCAGTAAAGATGGCGTCCCACACTTTGGTAGCAAACGCTTGCTTTGAGATTCAGCGGTCATCGATGTCTTCGGTTGATTTATGTTTTCACTCAGCACCTGAGAGTATTTTCAGCGAATGAATTGTACAACTATGATGTCCCGGCCTGGTGGAGTGTTTACAAAATGGTTGCTTACAATGCTGCTATGGTGTTGGCTATGAGTGTTTAGGTTCTAGGTAGAGGCAGAACGTTAATGTTAAACCGTTGAGTGTGCAGGTTCTAGGTAGAGACAGAACGTTAATGTTAAACCGTTCAGTGTGCAGGTTCTAGGTAGAGGCAGAACGTTAATGTTAAACCGTTGAGTGTGCAGGTTCTAGGTAGAGGCAGAACGTTATTGTTAAGTCGTTGAGTGTACAGGTTCTAGGTAGAGGCAGAACGTTAATGTTAAACCGGTGAGTGTGCAGGTTCTAGGTAGAGGCAGAACGTTACTGTTAAACCGTTGAGTGTGCAGGTTCTAGGTAGAGGCAGAACGTTAATGTTAAACCGTTGAGTGTGCAGGTTCTAGGTAGAGGCAGAACGTTAATGTTAAACCGTTGAGTGTGCAGGTTCTAGGTAGAGACAGAACGTTAATGTTAAACCGTTGAGTGTGCAGGTTCTAGGTAGGGACAGAACGTTAATGTTAAACCGTTGAGTGTGCAGGTTCTAGGTAGAGACAGAACGTTAATGTTAATTCGTTGAGTGTACAGGTTCTAGGTAGAGGCAGAACGTTAATGTTAAACCGTTGAGTGTGCAGGTTCTAGGTAGAGGCAGAACGTTAATGTTAAACCGTTGAGTGTGCAGGTTCTAGGTAGAGACAGAACGTTAATGTTAAACCGTTGAGTGTGCAGGTTCTAGGTAGGGACAGAACGTTAATGTTAAACCGTTGAGTGTGCAGGTTCTAGGTAGAGACAGAACGTTAATGTTAAGTCGTTGAGTGTACAGGTTCTAGGTAGAGGCAGAACGTTAATGTTAAACCGTTGAGTGTGCAGGTTCTAGGTAGAGACAGAACGTTAATGTTAAACCGTTGAGTGTGCAGATTCTAGGTAGAGACAGAACGTTAATGTTAAGTCGTTGAGTGTACAGGTTCTAGGTAGAGGCAGAACGTTAATGTTAAACCGTTGAGTGTGCAGGTTCTAGGTAGAGACAGAACGTTAATGTTAAACCGTTGAGTGTGCAGGTTCTAGGTAGAGACAGAACGTTAATGTTAAACCGTTGAGTGTACAGGTTCTAGGTAGAGACAGAACGTTAATGTGAAACCATCGAGTTTGCAGGTTCGAAGTGAGCAAAACATTAACGTTCTGCCTCCACCTAGAATCTGCACACTCAACGGTTTAACATTAACGTTCTGCCTCTACCTAGAACCTGCACACTCAACGGTTCAACATTAACGTTCTGCCTCTACCTTGAACCTGCACACTTAACGGTTGGAGCAACGTTGCTGAGCAGATATCAAACACCCAGTTATCTCAAGATGGAACGGAGTCTAGACTTACACGAGTTATTCGGTTGAATCGTGTATTTGTTCTTAAGTTGGCTTATTCCCGTTTCAATCTAGTTGCGTTCGAAGTAAACTCAAGACTCAATCCGAGGTCTGTGTTTGATACTAGGCCTAGATTTGGCCGCGTTTACCTTGCCGATAGGCGCCTCTCGTCGCAAATCAGAGCGAGGACTCGATGAGAGCCCGAAGCAGGAGGTTTAGGCACCTTAATACCAACTCTCTCCCCAACCTCCGCTTCCCCCTCCAACACCAGACGAAAACTCGCTCGGAAGCGGAAACAGGTAATGACGTCACCGAGGAAGCGGAAAGAGCCACGCTGGCGTCGCCGGAAGTGACGTCAGCCGTGCTCCTTGCGATTTTGCTTAATTAACATTGAAGACGTCTTTAACTTGCATAGACGTTTTTTAAATGGCTTTGAATTCGAGCGTTGAACTTGGCTCTGCTGCTGGCTCCATGTTAGTCCTGATTGGTAGGCTTGTTTTATTGCCAAGTTGACCATTCAACAAAATGGCGTCGCTATGCTTCAGTCTCAGTGGCCGTGAATCTTATCCTTGCATTCCACAGCCTTGTCGATGCTGACCACGAATTCCCCGATGTCGGTTGGATCCGAGTCAAATCTAGAAGGCGGATCGAACCTTGTGAGTTGAGAATTAATATCGGACATACCAGGCGTGATACATGAGGGGGGGGAGGGGGGGGGGGGGCGATTTAATCAAGTTACGTCACGCTAAGTCGCTGTAATTGCGCATTCCTGTGACTTGAGTTCGACACCTCGTCGTGCGTCGTTCCGATCTCGGCGGCTCTGGCGAGTTAAGCAATAATGCGTTGTGCCAGGGTCTGGATAGGTGACCATGACGTCACCTGTTATCGATCACACATGGTGTTCAATAAAAGCTGTGACAGCAAAATGAGGCGATCTGGAGGTGGTAGAAGTTTGAAGAGATTGTAAACAAACCGGCAAATTATATTTCGTTGTCACCACCGACACACGCATGCATTTAGGAAAAGGTTCGACTTAAAGACGAACATTTTTAGACTGGGTTTAAGTTACGTTCCATTACTCTGCCAACTGGTAGCTGAATATTGGACAACAGACCAATCTCAACATTTCAGATGTTTTGAGATATTTTCTATATCGATTATATGCCGTGAACGGTTCCTGTGAAGAAACCAATGTAAAGAATGACTGATATAATTGCAGGGAACCTTGCCTCAGAATGACTTGCTTTTGGAATTTTCACAAAAAGAAAGGTACAAATGCTGGGTACAACATTGATTTTCTTACCGCTTGCCATGGCTGTAACCGAAATGCTTGATTCCAAAACCTTAAACTACTGTAATAAACAGAGTTTACCTCAGTGCGCTTTTGCTAAAAATTATTTTTGGATAATCCCTGTTCAGAATTGACTAAAAATCTGAATATTTTTGATTTTAGATATATTCTAAGCGTTTGTTAACAAATCCCTTAAAGCCATTACCAGGTGCACCAGGTGCGACCCCAGTCTTCAAGCCAGTGCGCCATCAAACACCGACACAAGTCAACCTTGCGAGCAGCAACCGAACGTTATTTCCTTGTTTTGTCAGAAAATTCAATCACTGGTGAATGGCGCGAGTCAGTGCAGCCGGAAAAGCTCGGAAAATTGATGGAGAGTGTTTCCCGCGGGTGGAGAGATTGCGAGGAGACAGCTGAAAGTCGGGAGAGTCGACCCGAAAAATAAATGTCTTTACTCTTTCCAATGCAGAAGATATTGCCGGGACATAGGAGTGCAACTGAACGGGTGTTACGCCTTGCCCAGCTTTCCAATGCAGAAGATATTGCCGGGACATAGGAGTGCAACTGAACGGGTGTTACGCCTTGCCCAGCTTTCCAATGCAGAAGATATTGCCGGGACATAGGAGTGCAACTGAACGGGTGTAACGCCTTGCCCAGCTTTCCAATGCAGAAGATATTGCCGGGACATAGGAGTGCAACTGAAAGGGTGTTACGCCTTGCCCAGCTTTCCAATGCAGAAGATATTGCCGGGACATAGGAGTGCAACTGAAAGGGTGTAACGCCTTGCCCAGCTTTCCAATGCAGAAGATATTGCCGGGACATAGGAGTGCAACTGAACGGGTGTAACGCCTTGCCCAGCTTTCCAATGCAGAAGATATTGCCGGGACATAGGAGTGCAACTGAACGGGTGTTACGCCTTGCCCAGCTTTCCAATGCAGAAGATATTGCCGGCATCTTGGAGTGCAACTGAACGGGTGTTACGCCTTGCCCAGCTTTCCAATGCAAAAGATATTGCCGGGACATAGGAGTGCAACTGAACGGGTGTTACGCCTTGCCCAGCTTTCCAATGCAGAAGATATTGCCGGGACATAGGAGTGCAACTGAACGGGTGTTACGCCTTGCCCAGCTTTCCAATGCAGAAGATATTGCCGGGACATAGGAGGGCAACTGAACGGGTGTTACGCCTTGCCCAGCTCTCCAATGCAGAAGATATTGCCGGGACATAGGAGTGCAACTGAACGGGTGTTACGCCTTGCCCAGCTTTCCAATGCAGAAGATATTGCCGGGACATAGGAGTGCAACTGAACGGGTGTTACGCCTTGCCCAGCTTTCCAATGCAGAAGATATTGCCGGCATCTTGGAGTGCAACTGAACGGGTGTAACGCCTTGCCCAGCTTTCCAATGCAGAAGATATTGCCGGGACATAGGAGTGCAACTGAACGGGTGTTACGCCTTGCCCAGCTTTCCAATGCAGAAGATATTGCCGGGACATAGGAGTGCAACTGAACGGGTGTAACGCCTTGCCCAGCTTTCCAATACAGAAGATATTGCCGGGACATAGGAGTGCAACTGAACGGGTGTTACGCCTTGCCCAGCTTTCCAATGCAGAAGATATTGCCGGGACATAGGAGTGCAACTGAACGGGTGTAACGCCTTGCCCAGCTTTCCAATGCAGAAGATATTGCCGGGACATAGGAGGGCAACTGAACGGGTGTTACGCCTTGCCCAGCTTTCCAATGCAGAAGATATTGCCGGGACATAGGAGTGCAACTGAAAGGGTGTTACGCCTTGCCCAGCTTTCCAATGCAGAAGATATTGCCGGGACATAGGAGTGCAACTGAACGGGTGTTACGCCTTGCCCAGCTTTCCAATGCAGAAGATATTGCCGGGACATAGGAGTGCAACTGAACGGGTGTTACGCCTTGCCCAGCTTTCCAATGCAGAAGATATTGCCGGGACATAGGAGTGCAACTGAACGGGTGTAACGCCTTGCCCAGCTTTCCAATGCAGAAGATATTGCCGGGACATAGGAGGGCAACTGAACGGGTGTTACGCCTTGCCCAGCTTTCCAATGCAGAAGATATTGCCGGGACATAGGAGTGCAACTGAAAGGGTGTTACGCCTTGCCCAGCTTTCCAATGCAGAAGATATTGCCGGGACATAGGAGTGCAACTGAACGGGTGTTACGCCTTGCCCAGCTTTCCAATGCAGAAGATATTTCCGGGACATAGGAGTGCAACTGAACGGGTGTTACGCCTTGCCCAGCTTTCCAATGCAGAAGATATTGCCGGGACATAGGAGTGCAACTGAACGGGTGTTACGCCTTGCCCAGCTTTCCAATGCAGAAGATATTGCCGGGACATAGGAGTGCAACTGAACGGGTGTT
This sequence comes from Protonemura montana, assembly GCA_947568835.1. Taxonomy (NCBI): domain Eukaryota; kingdom Metazoa; phylum Arthropoda; class Insecta; order Plecoptera; family Nemouridae; genus Protonemura; species Protonemura montana. The sequence continues at coordinate 2,484,469 of OX387606.1, read as the reverse complement.
ACGCCTTGCCCAGCTTTCCAATGCAGAAGATATTGCCGGGACATAGGAGTGCAACTGAAAGGGTGTTACGCCTTGCCCAGCTTTCCAATGCAGAAGATATTGCCGGGACATAGGAGTGCAACTGAAAGGGTGTTACGCCTTGCCCAGCTTTCCAATGCAGAAGATATTGCCGGCATCTTGGAGTGCAACTGAACGGGTGTTACGCCTTGCCCAGCTTTCCAATGCAGAAGATATTGCCGGGACATAGGAGTGCAACTGAATGGGTGTAACGCCTTACCCAGCTCTCCAATGCAGAAGATATTGCTGGGACATAGGAGTGCAACTGAAAGGGTGTTACGCCTTGCCCAGCTTTCCAATGCAGAAGATATTGCCGGGACATAGGAGTGCAACTGAACGGGTGTTACGCCTTGCCCAGCTTTCCAATGCAGAAGATATTGCCGGGACATAGGAGTGCAACTGAATGGGTGTAACGCCTTACCCAGCTCTCCAATGCAGAAGATATTGCTGGGACATAGGAGTGCAACTGAAAGGGTGTTACGCCTTGCCCAGCTTTCCAATGCAGAAGATATTGCCGGGACATAGGAGTGCAACTGAACGGGTGTAACGCCTTGCCCAGCTTTTCAATGCAGAAGATATTGCCGGGACTTAGGAGTGCAACTGAACGGGTGTAACGCCTTGCCCAGCTTTCCAAGGTCAAGGAAATCCGTTCTCTTAAATGTTTATGTATTTAAGACGCACTATTTAGAACATATGGCTTGTTGCACGGGTCTGATGGTGTCGGTAATCTCACGAGGAGTGGAAGGCACACCAAATCGTTCGGTGGTCACCCATCCAATACCTGACCCAGCGCAGTGCTGCTTAACTTCAGTGATCTCACAAGGACCGGTGTTATCAACACGCCAAACCGTTCGGTGGTCACCCATCCAATAACTGACTCAGCGCAGTGTATCTTAACATAATATGTGATCTCTCGAGGACCAGTGTTGCCAACACGACTAATATTTCGGTTGTAATGAAGGTAGTATTTCAATGTGGAGGTGGGAATTGTTAATCTGAGGCCTCGCACTGAAATCGATAGTTTAACGCGTTGATAGGTCGTTGTCTTGATCGGTCGATCTTTGCTCGATTAGGAAGCTTCTAGTTGTACGACGCGACGCGACGTGCCCGCCAGGCGGAGTCAACGTTTGAGGGAGGCGGCAAAGTTTCGAGTCGTTTCGCGGGGAAAGAGGGAGATAAAGGGGAATGGAAAGGGAAAGAAAGAAAGCAATTAATAGACGACGAAATTCAAGTCGATTATGTAAAGTCTATAGGATGTCGCAGTAGTAAATTGGGGGAGGGGAATCCTATGGCGGACGTTTATTAAAAGTTATGATTGGAGTTTTCGGCCGTCAAAGTTTTGATTCCCGACCACAAGGCCGAGAGGTTGCTGGTCTGACCGAGTGGCGGCGCTGATGTCGGGTTTAACAGCTGGTGGTCAGCTGTTAACTGTCATCTGTCAACTATCAGCTGTCAGCTGTCATCTGTCACTTGAAAGCTGACAGTCATCTACAAGAAAGACTACATACATAACTAAGGTATCCAGTTTGTGCAGCAGAATAGATCGAAGAAGTTCGCAGAATATGCTGTTTACGTAAAATGCCAAAGGAGATATTTCTTTTGAAGATAAGCTCTACTTGGTTGCTGGTAGTCTCAGAATTAAATATATATATATATCTGGATATATATGGTCGATACATATCGACAGATACAAAATCATGCATTTTGTGTACATTATTTTTTTTGAGCTGGACGTTCAAAAATGTGTGTTGCTAAATAAAAGCCTTGATATTTAAACAAATAGCAATCAAACAAAAACATGTTAATGATATGAAATATATTCCGACAGTTGAATTATCAATCCGACATCGAGTATGATCACATGTCAGGGCTCTTTAAGAGGCAAGGAAGTCAAGTCATGGCTTCTTCGGGTTCCCAGCAACGCTTCGCCAAACATTGCCGAAGTACATGATAATTCCCGACGGAGGAGTGGGAAAGGGGGGGCAGGTCGTAAAACATCGGGAGCCGCCAGCGTGGGGCAAGAGAATTTGTATCTCAAGTGCCCAAGCTTTTCATAAAACCATTATTCGTAAGCCATCGCTGTCGAGTTTATGCAGGGAAGTGGTTCCTGCAAAAGTTCAACTTCAGACAAAGGTCTTGTATCTTTAAATTATCCAAGAGCTGGCTTCACGATAACGTTGTGTGTTTTGCGAAAAGTTGGCAGCGCAAGATGGCGGCGAAAAGACGGCGTACAATGGCGCTTAAAGACAACTCTGTTAGGCAATATTTACCATCGAATATGATTACACAAAATATAAAGAATTATTTCTAAGGAGTCGAGCAAAGCTTAGTGTAAACTGATTATTTATATCAACTTAAGTTTTCAACTTCATAACATTGTCGCTCTTATGTCGGATTCTGGATAGAAATTCTTGAGAAAACAATAACACAGAGCCATTTTTCAACCCCTAGCACCTAGTGCATTGGACTGCTTGGAAAAACATGGCCCATAAGAATAACACAGACACATTTTTCAACCCCTAGCACCTAGTACATTGGACTGCTTGGAAAAACATGGCCCATAAGAATAACACAGAGACATTGTTCAACCCCTAGCACCTAGTACATTGGACTGCTTGGAAAAACATGGCCCATAAGAATAACACAGAGACATTTTTCAACCCCTAGCACCTAGACATTGGACTGCTTGGAAAAACATGGCCCATAAGAATACAACAGAGACATTTTTCAACCCCTAGCACCTAGACATTGGACTGCTTGGAAAAACATGGCCCATAAGAATAACACAGAGACATTTTTCAACCCCTAGCACCTAGTACATTGGACTGCTTGGAAAAACATGGCCCATAAGAATAACACAGAGACATTGTTCAACCCCTAGCACCTAGTACATTGGACTGCTTGGAAAAACATGGCCCATAAGAATAACACAGAGACATTTTTCAACCCCTAGCACCTAGTACATTGGACTGCTTGGAAAAACATGGCCCATAAGAATAACACAGAGACATTTTTCAACCCCTAGCACCTAGTGCATTGGACTGCTTGGAAAAACATGGCCTATAAGAATAACACAGAGACATTGTTCAACCCCTAGCACCTAGTGCATTGGACTGCTTGGAAAAACATGGCTCATAAGAATAACACAGAGACATTGTTCAACCACTAGCACCTAGTACATTGAACTGCTTGGAAAAACATGGCTCATAAGAATAACACAGAGACATTGTTCAACCACAAGCACCTAGTGCATTGGACTGCTTGGAAAAACATGGCCCATAAGAATAACACAGAGACATTTTTCAACCCCTAGCACCTAGTACATTGGACTACTTGGAAAAACATGGCCCATAAGAATAACACAGAGACATTTTTCAACCTCTAGCACCTAGAAAGATGGACTGCTTGGAAAAATATGGCCCATAAGAATAACACAGAGACATTGTTCAACCACTAGCACCTAGTACATTGGACTGCTTGGAAAAACATGGCCCATAAGAATACAACAGAGACATTTTTCAACCCCTAGCACCTAGACATTGGACTGCTTGGAAAAACATGGCCCATAAGAATAACACAGAGACATTGTTCAACCACTAGCACCTAGTACATTGGACTGCTTGGAAAAACATGGCCCATAAGAATACTACAGAGACATTTTTCAACCCCTAGCACCTAGACATTGGACTGCTTGGAAAAACATGGCCCATAGGAATAACACAGAGACATTTTTCAACCCCTAGCACCTAGTACATTGGACTGCTTGGAAAAACATGGCCCATCAGAAAAGCACAGAGACATTATTCAACCACTAGCACCTAGTGCATTGGCCTTCTTGGAAAAAAATTGCCCATAAGAATGCATTACGCTCCAGACAGTAAAGGTGTACAGCCCGTGTTGTACCCTGATATAGCGGCCCGTTGCTGCAGTGTACAGCCCGTGTTGTACCCTGATATAGCGGCCCGTTGCTCCAGTGTACAGCCCGTGTTGTACCCTGATATAGCGGCCCGTTGCTGCAGTGTACAGCCCGTGTTGTACCCTGATATAGCGGCCCGTTGCTGCAGTGTACAGCCCGTGTTGTACCCTGATATAGCGGCCCGTTGCTGCAGTGTACAGCCCGTGTTGTACCCTGATATAGCGGCCCGTTGCTGCAGTGTACAGCCCGTGTTGTACCCTGATATAGCGGCCCGTTGCTGCAGTGTACAGCCCGTGTTGTACCCTGATATAGCGGCCCGTTGCTGCAGTGTACAGCCCGTGTTGTACCCTGATATAGCGGCCCGTTGCTGCAGTGTACAGCCCGTGATGTACCCTGATATAGCGACCCGTTGCTGCAGTGTACAGCCCGTGTTGTACTCTGATATAGCGGCCCGTTGCTCCAGTGTACAGCCCGTGTTGTACCCTGATATAGCGGCCCGTTGCTGCAGTGTACAGCCCATGTTGTACCCTGATATAGCGGCCCGTTGCTGCAGTGTACAGCCCGTGTTGTACCCTGATATAGCGGCCCGTTGCTGCAGTGTACAGCCCGTGTTGTACCCTGATATAGCGGCCCGTTGCTGCAGTGTACAGCCCGTGTTGTACCCTGATATAGCGGCCCGTTGCTCCAGTGTACAGCCCATGTTGTACCCTGATATAGCGGCCCGTTGCTGCAGTGTACAGCCCGTGTTGTACCCTGATATAGCGGCCCGTTGCTGCAGTCTACAGCTTTTGATAAGATGATTCTGATAAGATGTCGCTCGCTCGGAACAATGACTCTCCTCCTTCCCGATAAGAACGATCCTGCTGATCCTTGCCATTTGTCCTGAGTCCCGGAGCAAGGAAAGATGCTGGCGTCTCCCAGAACAGACGTTTGCCAGCTCGTGTGGAAGAAGATGGAGATAGAGCCAACTTAGAAAGCGGTGCGCGGCGGACTCGAACCCAGCACCAAACCCTGGCCAAGTTTCTATCTGAGTACAACTTTTGTTGTCACAAGATAAGCGTTATTTGCCTACCAAGAATGTCCTGCATTGTCTCGAGTGAAATGCAGACGAGCGATAAGCTTTGCCCCGTGAAACCGGTCTCATACGTAGGGGACACGTGTCAGTTTTGCCAACAAACCAGTCTTCATCACGTGACAGTGTTGCCATGGTAACGCACGCCGATCGAGTCAATAAAGAAGATTTGATAATATTTGATTTTGAAATAAAGTTAAAATTGCACAAAGATCCGTCACACGTTGCTTGTCCGGCGGCAGGAGGAGCTCAGCCAATGGCAAGTCTCTGTGAAAGTTATGCAGGGAGTGAATAGAATTTAATCCCCGGCTCACATTTCGTCGAGCGCCACGCGATATCTTCGCTCTGTGATTGCTATTCGAGTGCCGCTGAGTGCGCGACAAAAGGAAGGGAAAGAAGTTGTCAATCGAGAAAATTGCAGACATCGAAGAAGTAAATTTAATCACCGGAATGAACGGGCAGACGTCGCTAGCGACTCGTTGGTTATTACCGGATAATTCTTTGAGAGGAACACAGAGAGAGAGAGATAGAGAGAAGTTCTGTCTCGCTTGCTCTTGCAGCGTTAGCGGGGACCGAAGGCTCATCAATGATAAAACCTGCTCGCAATTCTTTAGGCACTTCGCTGCGATGGGGTAGGGGAGGAAGTGGGGGAGGGGTTGGGAGTCGATTTATAAGCCAGTACGTTTGATTGGGCTGTCTTGACCAATTCCTGACAGTCGAGCCCAACGTTCTCATTCGATCAACGGAGCGCCAGCAATATATCTTGTACGTTTTGCTGTTTCCAATCATACTTCGTAAAGTCACCGATAGAGTGACATACGAGAGTATGCTTCTTGCAAGTTCTTATGTTCAAAAGATTTATTATCCGATCTCTAGTGCATTCTGGAACTGTTGAGGAAGCTTGCCTTGCAGTGCGGCAACACTGCTCCCGGTGCCATGCCTAGCAGTGCGGCAACACTGCATCCGGTGCTTACCTGCAAATAAAATACAATGCCATTAGTTACGAGGTTGAAAAGTTCCGACAGCGGCTGGGTTGATTTCTGTGATTATTGCCGTCTATTGTTTGTTTCACAACTCAGCATTGAGGTAGAAAATAATTGAAGTGGTGTGAGGTCCGAATTTCAGTTACCAGGTGGCAGTGGCTTGGAACTATTGTCAGTAATTATGTTTGTCCCGTAAAACCGTTGAGTGTGAAGGTTCTAGGTAGAGACAGAACGTTAATGTTAAACCGTTGAGTGTGCAGGTTCTAGGTGGAGGCAGAACGTTAATGTTAAACCGTTGAGTGTGCAGGTTCTAGGTAGAGGCAGAACGTTAATGTTAAACCGTTGAGTGTGCAGGTTCTAGGTGGAGGCAGAACGTTAATGTTAAACCGTTGAGTGTGCAGGTTCTAGGTGGAGGCAGAACGTTAATGTTAAACCGTTGAGTGTGCAGGTTCTAGGTGGAGGCAGAACGTTAATGTTAAACCGTTGAGTGTGCAGGTTCTAGGTAGAGAAACAACGTCAATGTTACAGTCTCTGCGTGAAAGATGGCCGCCAAATGACTACCTTACCGACAAAAATGCAGAGTACCGGAACATCACGCTAAGTGGAGCCACTGTCGTATGAATTTTAATTTCCATATTTCTCGTAGATTAACTCGCTTTTGAGACTTTTCATGCTCAAAAAAATCTCCATCAATGCATACCTCAACGATTTATATACACGTAACGATATTAAAAAGCGAGTGAACTACGAAAAATATCAAAATTAAATTTCATACGACAGTGGCTCCACTTAACGTGATGTTCCGGTACTCTGCATTTTTGTCGGTAAGGTGGTCATTTGGCGGCCATCTTTCACGCAGAGACTGTAACATTGACGTTGTTTCTCTACCTATAACAGCTACACTCATCGGTAAAACCAATACTGGCTTGAAATCGATCACCATCTGAAAATCTCCCTCATCAAGTCGAGACATGTTTATTATGAATGTATGTATCTGAGGTGATAACGAAATAAGCTCGGCCGCTTGAACGGTTTGTTGACTACCTTGGTGAACTTCGATCGTCTTTGTAAGATCCATTTTTCATGTCTCAGTTTTAAATTCATATCGAGGTTTGTCAGTGTAACGCGACTAATCGACTGGCTTCATAAAAATATTGATATTTCAAAAACTAGACACTTTATGCTTGGTCGGCGTTAAGATCTTTGGGAAACCAACTGACCTAGCTCGACAATCATCTTCAAACCAAAACAATCCACAACCTTTGCATTTGTGTCAGACTGGTAGACAGAGAGGAAAGAAGTAAATTATCAGAGGATCTTATGTCCCCTGATACATTGCATCTGAGTAAAACACTTCTTAAAGCGTAAATCTGTTGGCAATAGTGTGATGAGTCACCTAGTTTTTGTTTCGTCGCGATCGGACAAGTGGTTTGGCCGATTAGTTGTATCCAGTAAGCCTTGATATAGACTTAAGGCCCATCATTCCCGCGGGTAAAATCGTTAAAAATGGGTCTCAAACGGGTATATAGTGTTTGTATTATGTTAATGACAAGGAAAATTAAGTGCCGGAAAATTGGTGAGTTTTCCGGGCAAATTAAAAATCAAATCCTTTGTACAAGGCAGCACCGCAAAAATATGAGTTAAAGAGTCCGCGATTTTTTTCCGTAGTGCCTGAACTTGCTTTTCTTAGACAAACAATTTTGGTAGTCACAGCTAAAAAATTGATTGAGATATCAATTTTCAAAAACTCTTTTATTAATCTCAAAAAGTTCCTGGTTTTAAACAGATCATCAGTTGCACAAAAAGTGATCCATTGAACTAATGAAAAGAATGTCTTAAAGCCTTAAGTATGCAGATTTCAAATATGTGTGTTTCATCGCGATCGGTCAAACGATGTAGGTTCTGTTATGTACAAGGTAAGTGCTTGCGAGGCACTACTTTTTGGGCTCGTCGAACCTGGAAACATTGCATATTGCATACATACAGGCTGATGCTAGTGCCCGCTAGCATCCGATGCCAGCTACTTCGAGCGCGACCTTGCAGTCTTTCATGAGGCAAGAGAGTCTGCTAGTGGTCTTATCGCTGTAATCCTCGACTGGAATTTTTTAAATTCCCTATGAATGAGCTGAGGTTTATAAACATAGCACGCGATTTCAGAATGTGTAACAAGTATGATATGCCTACCAGACTTCAATTCCTCATTATTACTTTGCCATTATTTTGCGAAGGAGCGGGAGCAGTTAGACGTGTATGTGTTCAGTATGGGCCAACTATTCGTTCATTGAACACTGTATCTTTGGTTGTACCTACTGTTGTCGGTTCCTCGTGAGTTGCGAAAGTGTTCGAGTAAGTTTGCAACTGCAGGTAGTTGCAATTTGTGTCCAGTGCAAAGTGAAAAAAGTGATAAATGTTTCCTAAGCGACCTCGTGCAAGGCTAAGCAGACCGCGGAACATTTCTTTCGCACGAATAAAAGTTCTTGCGATTGCGTTGAGTGGTCAATAGAGAGATTGGATTTTACCACATTGGAATGTGCGTAAGATTCTGGACATTTTTACCAGCGGCATCTCACGAGGTTTTTTATTCCTCGGTCAAAATTGACTCTGAAGTTCGTTCAAAAAACGATCATCAGTTACGAGTCGATGCAGTTACGATAGTAATCACCATATAATTAAAATCAAGAAATCAATCGATTTTAAATGTATTAATTTTTATCTCCTCTAAGAATTTTGCTGAGTATTTTATTGCCTCGCTTCAAGCGCAGAGCAATGAAAACATGAGTCCTGCGATAAGAAGGCTTAGCGAATAGCGATGACTCATTTGCTAGGATACGAGAAATCATTATTTTGCTGCGCGCGAACGCACTTGGCGTTCCGCATTTCTTGTGCTAGAAAATCGATTGAAATTGATTTGAAATCTGGATGTTATCACGAACTCAATGATATCAAGAAAATAATGAAACTCCCGATTTGGTAGGATTTTTGTTGTTGTTGCAATGGTTGGGGAATTACTTGATAAATAATAATCCTTCGAGTGCGATAAGCCTGGTAGTGTTTACAACATGATATAATTTGCTCAATGGCTAGACTGAATTCTAGCAGTGGAATGAGAGGCAAGAAACAAGTGGGTAGAATAGTTCGACTTCGCAACTGGATAAAACCAGGAGCTTGCGAAATGAACGTCCTCTCGCTTTGAGAACTGAAACTCGACTAATATTAATATGGCAACAGCCTGAAGTAGATCCACGTCCTACATATGGCAACAGCGGAGTGGGGATTGGCATGATACGCGTTAACAATACCAAATGTATGATGATTTTTAAACCCATACCTAATTTATCTAACCTTAGCAATAGCTTTGGGTACATCACCGTTAATGCTGTGCTGATTTGAATGACCGAACTGCATGACGTGCGTTGTGCTGAACACGTTGTTTATTATGTAAACTCCATTCTGATCTCCCCCCACCGAAACCACTAAAACAAGCCACACTAGGTCGGGCGGGGGGGGGGGGGGGGGGGGGGCAGTAAGCGGGATAAACGCCTCTAGGTCAACGTACAGAGAGACGGCGACGTACGGGAGTGGGCGGGGTATGAACTTGTCACGGCACCTCCAAACACACCGCCACTCCATGCCCTTCAGCCCTCGAGGCCAGCTATGAGCTAACCACGAGTTACAGTGCTCATCTAAACCTGCTGGAGGTGGCGGTCTATCACAAGGGCTTCATGTCGTCTGGCTCGTCTGGCTCGTCTGGCTCGTCAGGCTCATCTGGCTTACATTCGATCTCTCGCACCTTCTTAAGTCGATCTTAGAGCAGCTTGGCCCATCACTGAACTAGCACAGCAACTCATTTGTTGCAATAGCGGTCACCCATTCAACGAGCCTTGCTTAACTCGGTGTGCTCCTGCCAAGGGTGGAAGTTCCCCGCTGCAGAGCGAACGCAATGTCTGAGCCAGCCGGCTACGGAAGCAACAATTCAAACGGAACTGCCGACGCAGCGCGATTTATTCCGGAAACGCGCGAAATTGGATCCAATAATTCACCGCGTTTGGCGACACACCTGCCGGCGCCTGAGACTTCGCGTGAAACTTCACTTTTATTAACTGAACAACAACAATTCAAAGTAAAGAAGGGGGGGGGGGGGGTAGGTAGGGGGGAGGGGGTCGCGCTCTCTCGGCAGTAAATTACAACAATGTCGGTGTTAGCGTCGAACTCAGGACTCTAGGCAAGTGCAGTGATCCATGCGACACAGGGACCGTCGCTAGCGGTCACCCATAGCTCTTTACATAGCGTGTTGGAAACACCGGTCCTCGTGAGATGAAGCAACACTGCGCTGAGTCAGGTATTGGATGGGTGACCATCATACACATGACCAGTTCTGTTCGGGAGAGAGGTTGGAGGGATGAAAGTTAAGCAACACTGCGCTGGGTCAGGTATTGGATGGGTGACCATCATACACATGACCCGTTCTGTTCGGGAGAGAGGTTGTAGGGATGAAGGTTTGGCAACACTGCGCTGAGTCAGGTATTGGATGGGTGACCATCATACACATGACCAGTCCTGTTCGGGAGAGAGGTTGGAGGGATGAAAGTTAGTACAGCAACTTCACTCGCCTTGCTTATCAACCTCTCGACAGCATGGATTTGTGGAGGAATCCTGTTGTTCGCGTTATACCGTCCTTCGCAAGGAACGTTAAGCCGGTGATCTCCTTGTTGCTCTTCGACAGGAGTAGGTTTTCATGCCGGCACCGGGTTTCCTCTCCTTCCTTCTAGACTAGATTAGGTTCATCATCATCATCATCGTCATCCACTCATTCACTGACACCATTAGACCAGTGCCGCAGGGCCAGTTGTCAAAACAGTGCGTCGTTAAACACCACAAATCAATCAAGTTGTGCAAGTGAAACCTCCCAAACATGACGTCATGGGGTCTGACGTCATGGGGAGTTGATTGGCTGTATTTTAATGAGGTTGGGTAATGACGTGATCCTCACAGAGACTGTCACCTGCAGAAGACTTTCTCACGTCCGGAGGATGAAAGCAGGACGATCACCGCCCCCTGATCCTGAACATGGGGTGGCTGTGATGCAAGCACTGCCTTCTAATGACGCCGTGCAAAGCGAACGCAAGGCGGCCGTGAAAAAAAATTGTCAACGAACCATCACCCCATAGAAGGCAAAACAAACTTACAGTTAAACGCGCTTTATTCATGATTATTGAGTTTAACGACGCAGTGTTTTGACAATGTGTCATGCGGCACTGGTCTAATGGCGTCTGTCAGTGAGTGGATGATGATGAACCTAACCTAGCCTAGAATGGAGAAAGGAAAGCTTGGTACCAACACGTACCACCAAGGACTGTGCAACTCGAACAAGAGAATCATAGATATATGTAAAAATTTAAATTTAAATGTAGAAATATTTTAAGAATGAAAGTTATTGATACTTCAAACAAGCAATTTTGTAGCTTTCAATATTTTCTCTCAGTACTAATCACCATTTAAACACAGTTACAAGCACAAACACTAGCAATGGCACTAGCACAAGCACAAACACTAGCACTAGCACTAGCACTAGCACAAGCACAAGCACTAGCACAAGCACTAGCACAAGCACAAGCACTAGCACTAGCACAAGCACAAGCACTAGCACTAGCACTAGCACTAGCACTAGCACTAGCACAAGCACAAGCACAAGCACAAGCACTAGCACTAGCACAAGCACTAGCACTAGCACTAGCACTAGCACTAGCACAAGCACTAGCACTAGCACTAGCACTAGCACTAGCACTAGCACTAGCACAAGCACTAGCACTAGCACAAGCACAAGCACTAGCACAAGCACTAGCACAAGCACAAGCACTAGCACTAGCACAAGCACAAGCACTAGCACTAGCACTAGCACTAGCACTAGCACTAGCACAAGCACAAGCACAAGCACAAGCACTAGCACTAGCACAAGCACTAGCACTAGCACTAGCACTAGCACTAGCACAAGCACTAGCACTAGCACTAGCACTAGCACTAGCACTAGCACTAGCACAAGCACTAGCACTAGCACTAGCACTAGCACTAGCACAAGCACTAGCACAAGCACAAGCACTAGCACAAGCACTAGCACTAGCACAAGCACAAGCACAAGCACAAGCACAAGCACAAGCACAAGCACAAGCACAAGCACAAGCACAAGCACTAGCAATGGCACTAGCACAAGCACAAGCACTAGCACTAGCACAAGCACAAGCACTAGCACTAGCACTAGCACAAGCACTAGCACTAGCACAAGCACAAGCACAAGCACAAGCACTAGCACTAGCACTAGCACTAGCACTAGCACAAGCACTAGCACAAGCACAAGCACTAGCACAAGCACTAGCACTAGCACAAGCACAAGCACAAGCACAAGCACAAGCACAAGCACAAGCACAAGCTAGCACTCGCTTAGCCCGGTTATGGTCTGGGTTGAAATTCCTTCGTTTATTTGACAGTAACACCCCACCCCCCCCCCCTCTCCCCACCACACCCTCCTAAACACCGACCTACGCGTGACAACTTGCTGAACTCTCAACGAACTTTCCACAGCTCTGAACACAGCACACCTGGCGGCAAGTGAACGAAGCGCCCACTTAACCTGTCCGTTAGTCTGACAAGCACGCGACTTGCTGTAAGTTCGCCCAAAACTCCGTCCCAAACCAACGCGCGACACCCACGTCACGGCTGCCACGATCTTGCCAAGAAACAGTTGAAACAAGAATGTTGCTTGGAATAACAGCACCATAGCAACCAAGATAGAGCACCATAGCAACCAAGACAGAGCATCATAGCAACCAAGACAGAGCATCATAGCAACCAAGACAGAGCATCATAGCAACCAAGACAGAGCATCATAGCAACCAAGACAGAGCATCATAGCAACCAAGACAGAGCATCATAGCAACCAAGACAGAGCATCATAGCAACCAAGATAGAGCACCATAGCAACCAAGACAGAGCATCATAGCAACCAAGACAGAGCATCATAGCAACCAAGACAGAGCATCATAGCAACCAAGATAGAGCATCATAGCAACCAAGACAGAGCATCATAGCAACCAAGACAGAGCACCATAGCAACCAAGACAGAGCATCATAGCAACCAAGACAGAGCATCATAGCAACCAAGATAGAGCATCATAGCAACCAAGACAGAGCACCATAGCAACCAAGACAGAGCATCATAGCAACCAAGACAGAGCATCATAGCAACCAAGACAGAGCATCATAGCAACCAAGACAGAGCATCATAGCAACCAAGACAGAGCATCATAGCAACCAAGACAGAGCATCATAGCAACCAAGACAGAGCACCATAGCAACCAAGATAGAGCATCATAGCAACCAAGACAGAGCATCATAGCAACCAAGACAGAGCATCATAGCAACCAAGACAGAGCACCATAGCAACCAAGATAGAGCATCATAGCAACCAAGACAGAGCATCATAGCAACCAAGACAGAGCATCATAGCAACCAAGACAGAGCATCATAGCAACCAAGATAGAGCATCATAGCAACCAAGACAGAGCATCATAGCAACCAAGACAGAGCATCATAGCAACCAAGACAGAGCACCATAGCAACCAAGACAGAGCATCATAGCAACCAAGACAGAGCACCATAGCAACCAAGATAGAGCATCATAGCAACCAAGATAGAGCATCATAGCAACCAAGACAGAGCACCATAGCAACCAAGACAGAGCATCATAGCAACCAAGACAGAGCACCATAGCAACCAAGACAGAGCATCATAGCAACCAAGACAGAGCATCATAGCAACCAAGACAGAGCATCATAGCAACCAAGATAGTGCATCATAGCAACCAAGACAGAGGAACCAACATAGCCTAGAAGGGAGGAGGGGAAACCCGGTGCCGGCACGTAGCCTACTCCTGTCGAAGAGCACCAAGGGAACCACCGGCTTAACGTACTTTCCGAAGGACGGTACAACGCGAACAACAGGTTTCCTCCACAAATCCATGCTGTCGAGAGGTTGATAAGCGAGGCGAATGAAGTTGCTGTACTAACTTTTATTACTCCAACCTCTCTCCCGAACAGAACTGGTCATGTGTATAATGGTCACCCATCCAATACCTGACTCAGCGCAGTGTTGCTTAACTTTCATCCCTCCAACCTCTCTCCCGAACAGAACTGGTCATGTGTATGATGGTCACCCATCCAATACCTGACTCAGCGCAGTGTTGCTTAACTTTCATCCCTCCAACCTCTCTCCCGAACAGAACTGGTCATGTGTATAATGGTCACCCATTCAATACCTGACCCAGCGCAGTGTTGCTTAACTTCGGTGATCTAACGAGAACCGGTGTTTCCAACACGCCAAACCGTTCGATGCGCGCGCTCTGTGATGATGAAGCTGGCAACACTGCGATGTGCTAAGATGAAACTGGCAACACTGCGCTGTGCCAACTTAACCAAGATAAACGTGTTGCCTCCAGCCGTCGCAGTGATTGGGAGGGAGGAGGCGTTGAACAGGCAATCTGTATGCAGATGATATCCTCGTCCAAGAAGTGGCTGTCGATCACGAGGCAAGAATATAAGACTCTGTTAGTCTCGTGGTAACCGGTGACACAGCCTTGGGAGGCGACCTTGACGCCAAGCTACATTGTTGTTAAGCACTTTCCCCGGAACATGCACGGGTGCATTTATTCCCTCGTTTGCAGATGTTTGTTAAGAAATCTTGAAGCATTGGAAGGACGCTTATTAAAATAATAATTATTTCCCTTAGCAACTCATATCAATCTCTCATCTGAGATAGTGGTCGTTTACGCTCATTTCAATCACGGATCTGACGTGGCGCTGCGTGCGTCAAGAAGTAGAACCACTCGACGCTAAGTGCTTGCAACCGCGACGCGTCGCGACGCTTTGTGACGTCGCTCGGTTAATTGTGATTCGTTGCCCTTTGAGTGACGGAATGGATGGTTGGTGACGTAATGGGGTGCTGGATAATGATGGGAATTACTTAGTAATGAATGCTAAGTGACGTTATGCCTGGGGGAGGGTTGGGACTGATAGAGGCTTGCCACTGTTAAACGGCAGGCAGTGCCATGTGGTTGATTCTATATCTGGGGCATTGTCCTCGGAAGCGACTGTATTCCTTCTGCTCCCTCGGAAAGTCACCGGAACTCTCTTGGGTCGACCAATGGCAACGCTGTAATGACGAGCATATTTAAACAAAAATAACGGGCGACCTCACGAGCGACGGTGTTTTCCAGATTTTCGCAAATAAAAAGCCTGTCCTTCTGAAGGACGGTACAACATGACGCTTGAGCTGTCTTTGTGTTAACTCTAGTTGCCAAGAATGGTTGGTTAACAGCTGGAGGCCTATCTCATTAGACAGGGTCTGACATTGTTGCCAGATGTCATTGTTGAAGATAAAATTGTTTTTCCGGTCGTTTATTTTATTTACTCAAATCTACACCTGATGATGGTTTTTTAGACTCATGTCTACTTGATGTAAACTTAGCACTAGTTTTAACAAAAACTATTTCAAATGGGTTTTCAATGCTAAGTAAAGAACAACTAAATTTACCAAAGTTTCGTTGCTTGTACCTGTTACTTCTTCAAGGGTTAGAGCAGTCCTGACTAAAATTGCTAAAATTGACTAAAATGGGTTTGAGTCCCCGTTTGGGCAGTAAATTGTGAGACGTTTATAGTGTTCATATTAATAAAATACCCCGCACATTGCAAGCGTTTGCTATTTAAATAAGATTTCATCTAAATTCAACGCATCCAACGTCAAATTGAAGCTACTCGAGATTGACAGTGGACCATGTTTTTCATCTTTTCAATTGACTTGATATCAGATGAGATCGTTAATTCTGGACATTGGCACATTAATCTTCTAATCGACTCTAACTTGTACTCATTTTAAAACCTAAACTTCGCTTCGCCTGATCGCCCGACCAAGAACTAAACTTTCTAAAAAGTCAGAGACACTAAAACTAAAACCTGAATCAAGTTTGCAAGGACCAGGGTGTTTGTAGACCACTCGAACGATCACAGAGCAGTGACTTGCCGTGTCTTTCGACGCTGTTCTGTTGTTGATTTGAAACAGCTTCCAACAGTTGCTAGAAGTTGCTGTCAAGTGATTGACGAGTTGCTTAATGTCCTAGTTACCCTAGTTACCCTCGCTTATCTTCACTCAGCTGTTTCCACCCCATGGTCATCATCATTCGTCATCATCATCAACATCATCATCATCCGCTGCTGGCGGAGACCGGAACATGCATCACGAGCATTCATTAAAACGTTTTGCAAATTAACAAATTGCTCATTATTTGGTTGGTCGGGATGATTGCGTTTTTAGTGCGAATTACGTCCGCCAATTATCGCTAACTGGCGCTGCCCGCGGTATTCAACGCCGAATTGTTCACTACGCAGAACCAACAACAAGCTGCTGCCGCCTGGAGGCGTTTAGAGAAACAACGGACAGGGTCAGCATTTTACAGATGCACGCGAAACATAGGGACAGCTTTTGACAGCTGCTGACAGCAAGGAACAGCTCAGGACAGCTTCTGACAGCTAGGAACAGCATTTGACAGCTTCTGACAGCTAGGAACAGCATTTGACAGCTTCTGACAGCTGGGAACAACATTTGACAGCTTCTGACAGCTAGGAACAGCATTTGACAGCTTCTGACAGCTAGGAACAGCATTTGACAGCTTCTGACAGCTGGTAACAACATTTGACAGCTTCTGACAGCTAGGAACAGCATTTGACAGCTTCTGACAGCTAGGAACAGCATTTGACAGCTTCTGACAGCTAGGAACAGCTGCTGACAGCTGCTGACAGCTAGGAACAGCATTTGACATCTTCTGACAGCTAGGAACAGCTTTTGACAGCTGCTGAAAGCTAGGGACAGCTGTTGGAAATTGTTGACAGCAAAACCAACCGTCAATCTTTCGAGATAACAAGAATTCGAGGAATAGTGACAGACCATTCTGTCCTGTGGCCGTTGAATTAGCATCATTCTAGAGTTGCTAAGAACTAGTCGATCCAAGTCACCTTGGCCTCATCCCCCTTTGAGAGGATCTCTTGTCCCTACCGGCGAAAACTAGAATATGTATACCCGCATAGCTCAGTTGATAGAGCATCCGACCGGCAATTTGGAGGTCCAGGGTTCGTATCCCGGTTCAGTTTAACTTTTGTCCAGTGTGGCTTCCTTTCCGTCATTAGCTTGCTGGTTTCAACCCACTTAATCAACCTGCAGTTTAAGTATAATACAGTGGCGAAAAAAAACATCGCTTTTACGGCTTTAAAAAAAAAATTGTAAATTTGTATGACAAATTTAACGAGAATTCAGTGTAAAAAAAAAAAGTCGGAACGAGGTTATGTGAAGTCACTGCCCTTGAAACCATCTGCAGCTTAGCATGCATTGTGAGTGGATTGCGGTAGAGAAGGCCGTGGTTTAATAATGATAATGCATCTGCTAGAAATTAGTTCATATTATTCCCACGAGACGGCAGCATGCAAACCAAGCTGTGTTTAGAGCTAAAAGCTCCATGAAAACAAGGTATTGATTCCATGACAACAAGGTATTGATTCCATGACAACAAGGTATTGATTCCATGACAACAAGGTATTGATTCCATGACAACAAGGTAATGATTCCATGACAACCAGGTATTGATTCCATGACAACAAGGTTTTGATTCCATGACAACAAGGTATTGATTCCATGACAACAAGGTATTGATTCTATGACAACAAGGTATTGATTCCATGACAACCAGGTATTGATTCCATGACAACAAGGTTTTGATTCCATGACAACCAGGTATTTATTCCATGACAACAAGGTATTGATTCCATGACAACAAGGTATTGATTCCATGACAACCATGTATTGATTCCATGACAACCATGTATTGATTCCATGACAACAAGGTATTGATTCCATGACAACAAGGTATTGATTCCATGACAACAAGGTATTGATTCCATGACAACCAGGTATTTATTCCATGACAACAAGGTATTGATTCCATGACAACCAGGTATTGATTCCATGACAACAAGGTATTGATTCCATGACAACAAGGTATTGATTCCATGACAACAAGGTATTGATTCCATGACAACCAGGTATTGATTCCATGACAACAAGGTATTGATTCCATGACAACAAGGTATTGATTCCATGACAACAAGGTATTGATTCCATGACAACAAGGTATTGATTCCATGACAACCAGGTATTGATTCCATGACAACAAGGTATTGATTCCATGACAACAAGGTTTTGATTCCATGACAACAAGGTATTGATTCCATGACAACAAGGTATTGATTCCATGACAACAAGGTATTGATTCCATGACAACCATGTATTGATTCCATGACAACCATGTATTGATTCCATGACAACAAGGTATTGATTCCATGACAACAAGGTATTGATTCCATGACAACAAGGTATTGATTCCATGACAACAAGGTATTGATTCCATGACAACCAGGTATTTATTCCATGACAACAAGGTATTGTTTCCATGACAACCAGGTATTGATTCCATGACAACCAGGTATTGATTTTATGACAACCAGGTATTGATTCCATGACAACAAGGTATTGATTCTATGACAACAAGGTATTGATTCCATGACAACCAGGTATTGATTCCATGACAACAAGGTATTGATTCCATGACAACAAGGTATTGATTCCATGTCAACAATGTATTGATTCCATGACAACAAGGTATTGATTCCATGACAACAAGGTGTTGATTCCATGACAACAAGGTATTGATTCCATGACAACAAGGTATTGATTCCATGACAACAAGGTATTGATTCCATGACAACAAGGTATTGATTCCATGACAACAAGGTATTGATTCCATGACAACAAGGTATTGATTCTATGACAACAAGGTATTGATTCCATGACAACCAGGTATTGATTCCATGACAACAAGGTTTTGATTCCATGACAACAAGGTATTGATTCCATGACAACAAGGCTCGACATCTCGAGCTGCTCTAACGAGGTCCTTACTTCGACTCCCGCCTTATTATGACGGACTTGTCCTGCGTAAAGCGGAAAAGCGGAAAAGCGGATAACCGGAAAATATAATCATGTTGGCGGAGATCAAAGGCTGGGACATATCGTTCACTTTGGTGAGAGAGTATGGGTCGGTGAGGGATAGGGGGGGAACAGGTCGAAGACGTCCTACTTTCAAAGTCAGCCTAATGGGACGCCGTTCCGACGGTCTACTATTTAAATCTCTTACCCTCCTCTACCCTCCTCCCACACTCAAAGCCCACCCCACCCAAACCCAACCCTCCTTGCACCTATATATGTTGCTATCGCTGGCTGGTGGATTGGAAATAATTTGGAGGGAAACAAGGGAATAACATCAAAAGCATGGCCCATAAGAATAACACAGAGACATTTTTCAACCCCTAGCACCTAGTGCATTGGACTGCTTGGAAAAACATGGCCCATAAGAATAACACAGAGATATTTTTCAACCACTAGCACCTAGTACATTGGACTGCTTGGAAAAACATGGCCCATAAGAATAACACAGAGACATCTTTCAACCACTAGCACCTAGTACATTGGACTGCTTGGAAAAACATGGCCCATAAGAATAACACAGAGACATTTTTCAACCACTAGCACCTAGTACATTGGATTGCTTGGAAAAACATGGCCCATAAGAATAACACAGAGACATTTTTCAACCACTAGCACCTAGTACATTGGACTGCTTGGAAAAACATGGCCCATAAGAAAAACACAGAGACATTTTTCAACCTGGAACATTTCAGACTCGGTTCCATGTCCACCCATTGCTCCTAAAATGTCGCTAAGTGCTTTCGTCCCGTTGGCACCCCTGCAATGTCGAAGGGCACAGCACGCCGATAAGACTTCTGAAATTATGTTCTGACGCAATATAAAGCAATAAACAGCGTAATTATGCTAATTGACTGCACAATGCGTAGGTAACTAGTCCTTTATCACGTGCTTCAAACCCAACGGCGGCAACTGCAAGGCGGACGTCGACACGGTTCATTAGCATGTCGCTACTGCCGGATATCTTTTGTTCGTACCGCTCGCGCGTTGGCCTCGCGTAGCGCCGTGGAAATCACTCTCCCTTCCATTAGCATTAATGAATTTCCCTCACTTCGTTTTCCTGGTATTGGGAAGAAGGAACACGTGGGCCACGATCAGACAGCCGCAGCCGCAGTATTACTGTCAGTAGCACCGTGCTAACCAGCACCACCATAGCATCAAGCAGTAACCCCGACCTAGAGCGGCGATTCGTAACCCTGGTATTACTGTCAGTAGCACCGTGCTAACTAGCACCACCATAGCACCAAGCAGTAACCCCGACCTAGAGCGGTGATTCGTAACCCTGGTATTACTGTCAGTAGCACCGTGCCAACTAGCACCACCATAGCACCAAGCAGTAACCCCGACCTAGAGCGGTGATTCATAACCCTGGTATTACTGTCAGTAGCACCGTGCTAACTAGCACCACCATAGCACCAAGCAGTAACCCCGACCTAGAGCGGTGATTCGTAACCCTGGTATTACTGTCAGTAGCACCGTGCTAACTAGCACCACCATAGCACCAAGCAGTGACCCTGGTATTACTGTCAGTAGCACCGTCCTAACCAGCACCACCATAGCACCAAGCAGTAACCCCGACCTAGAGCGGTGGTTGGTAACCCAGGTGTTACCAGGCTTCATGGTGCTAGTATCGCTGTTTGAAATTATCGACTGGCGGTCCTAGGGGTTTACGTCTTGTAATTGTTACCTGCGTGCTTGTTGCTCATAAGGCAAAGATAAGTAAAATATATTCGCCTTCAAACGGTTTGCATTGCGCGGCAAAATATTGCGTGGGTTGGTACTTGTTGGCGGTCGATCGATCAGAAAGAATGTTCTTACATCGTCAAATCGAACATAACCTAACCTATCGGTGTTTCCTTCTTTCACACGTCTATCTTGCCACTCTCGTTACTGGAGCCCACTTTGTGTCTACTGCGTTATTTATTTTTTATGCCCATTTTCTTTCTCTTTTTGCTTTTCGGCGTCTCCTTTCGTGGCCAGCGCGCTGTGCTGGCGTTGAGAGATGATATTTGTGAAGCATTTAAATGAGCCAACTGTCTTTGAATCCTCGCCGCCGTTCCGTTCGGCGCAGTCCCGTGCGCGTCACGCTCCAACGCCGTCGTCCCTCGGGACGGGATGACGGCACAAATCGGGACGCTCTGTCAGGCAGGCGTCGCGGGCGTCGCGGGCGTCGCAAGCGTCTAGAGCGTCCGCAGTGGAACACATGCGTGGTGTGAGATTCGTTACATTTTGTCCTCGAAGAAAGCTTTCCTACATCGCCGATTCTCACAAATAAATGCAGTTTTTATAACGATAGTGTGTTCTTATTTATCCTAAAGCACAATGATTTGAGAAATTTTAGTCTCATTTTGATCAGACAAATAGTTTAAAAAAACCGAAGTCCGCGTAAGTCGGTGCGCGGCGCCAAATTAGGTCCAGTAGCTACCGACAGCGAGTCGCTCAGACGTGCTGTCAGTAGATCCTCCTAACAGCGGAGTGGGGAGACCCATGAATCGCTCAGACGCGCTGTCAGTAGATCCTCCTAACAGCGGAGTGGGGAGACCCATGAATCGCTCAGACGCGCTGTCAGTAGATCCTCCTAACAGCGGAGCGGGGAGACCCATGAATCACTCAGACGCGCTGTCAGTAGATCCTCCTAACAGCGGAGTGGGGAGACCCATGAATCGCTCAGACGCGCTGTCAGTAGATCCTCCTAACAGCGGAGCGGGGAGACCCATGAATCACTCAGACGCGCTGTCAGTAGATCCTCCTAACAGCGGAGTGGGGAGACCCATGAATCGCTCAGACGCGCTGTCAGTAGATCCTCCTAACAGCGGAGTGGGGAGACACATGAATCGCTCAGACGCGCTGTCAGTAGATCCTCCTAACAGCGGAGTGGGGAGACACATGAATCGCTCAGATGCGCTGTCAGTAGATCCTCCTAACAGCGGAGTGGGGAGACACATGAATCACTCAGACGTGCTGTCGGTAGATCCTCCTAACAGCGGAGTGGGGAGACCCATGAATCGCTCAGACGCGCTGTCAGTAGATCCTCCTAACAGCGGAGTGGGGAGACCCATGAATCTCTCAGACACGCTGTCAGTAGATCCTCCTTACAGCGGAGTGGGGAGACCCATGAATCGCTCAGACGCGCTGTCGGTAGATCCTCCTAACAGCAGAGTGGGGAGACCCATGAATCGGCTTATGAGTTGACCTCACGAGCCAAATTGTTTGCTGTTTTAAATGGTAAGCATCATAATAGAGGCTCTATATATCTTCACCTATCATTTTAGGACCACATACAACTCTGCTGGGTGCTTACAACCAGGTGAATGGAAGGCACTGCACTTTCCACCTTCTCCTCGCCCCATTCAAGTTCCCAGCTAATATTTGTTTTGTTGTTTTAATACTAGCCGAAGCTGGAACCGGAACTTGTTGAACTTGAACTTCTAGGCCTGAAATCGGTTTGTACTTGTGGATATCCTGCAACCGCATTACAGCTTACACATAAAAGTGCTGAAGTTTGACCGACAAGGCGAAATGTGCCTAAAGTTTTGACAATAATTATTTAGACATGGCGCAAGATAAAAATATAATTACTATTGAATTGTTTTCAACTACCAAAATACATAAGTGATCGAAAATATGTCAAGCCGTTAGTCCAGCTGGCTTCGAGACACCGAACATGGCCGCCACTGAAAGCCAGCCGCACGCCGCTGGCGTCGACACTTGACTGCGTTTGTTTTTATTGCACCCGACGAGAATGTCGGCGTTGCCCTCAGAACAAAACATAAAGAAAACCGCGCGAAGAGAAGGAAGCTTCGAGTTGGCAGTGCGAGCAAGCGAGCGAGAAGGAAACAAAGTTTCTTCGAATCTCGTGGTGGGGAACGGGTGAAGTTCTCTATGCAGAATGTCACAAGTTCTCTCTCGAAGCCAAGTCAAGGCGGACGTCAGAGTTGACGTGCCATGCTTTCTTACAAGCTGTTCACTTGCCAAAAGTTACTTCCTTTCTTGAGCAGTGTGAATAAGCGCGGGGTTCTGGAAGCGGTCACCTACCCAGTAACTGGCAAAGTGGAGTGTTGCTCAACTCGGCCATGTGCTCGGGTGGATGCCTTGCCAATGGGTGTACCGTTTGAAGTGGTTTCAGCCAGGGGTCCTTTATAAATCAATTTCACTCCAACAGAAACCATCAGTCTTCCACCCCCTACCCCACCCCGAGCAGGGCACGACGCGCGCCAGAAGTTTGATAGTTTTTTCTTATTTCCAAGGGACACTCCCACCGTAAGAAAGTTGCAAGCGCTGGTGTGCGTGGTTTGGGTGGGGAAGGGTGGTGGAGGGGTGGTGGGATGGAGGGGGGCAATGAATCAGGTGGCGAAATGAATAATGCCAGAATCTCGCCGAGCCTTCGCCTGGAATTAATTCAGCTTTAGGCCGAGTATTGGAATCCCGACCCAAAGCTGCGTGATCAAAAGCAGTCGGAGACGGAAACGGATTTCCATGCGAAGTGTGGAATTGGTATATTTTTTACTTTATTATGTAAAGCAAAGTCTGGCGCTGCGGCTTCGAACTTGGGATTGTTTGCAGTGGCAGAAAAGTCAAGAGTTGCGTGCCACGAGTCTTGCAAAATGTTGATGAGGGACGCGACGCGAGATGCAGCTCTAAGACAAGTGCTCGAGTATTGAAATCTGACTCAAGATGTTTCTGTCTCGCAGAGAAGAGCAACACTCTTGCTCGGAATTAGTGAGGTACCTGCCGAGGTGACATGCCGTGAGGTGCTGGTTCGACTCCAGCCGCGCTAGAACGCTGTCCACTGAAAGACTCAGCTGGGTGCCAATATCCCCGGCCCCCACCCACGCCACGCCGCTCTCACCGCGGGGCGACCGCTCGAAACTAAACAAACTTTCCTTACCAAATGTTTGTGTGGCAAAATGAGATTTACCAACAAGTCTACAACTAAGTGGCGCACAGGAGAACGAGCGGCGTGCGGTCGAACTAAGCGAACGACACCTGTGTCAAGTCGAGCGCTTGTCACAGAGTTGTAATTGTATTTAAATCTGTAGTTAACACGATGAAAAGAGCAAAGAGACAGTCGCAATGCAATCAAGGGACTGCTATCAATGCTTGTTATGTGCCGGCACCTGATCAATTCTAACCTGACCTGGAGAGGTTTGCTTACAAGAGTCCATCAAACTTGGTTTGAGTCGCAGCTTTGTTACAAGCTTTGTCGGCGACCTCACCGCGGGGAGATGCCATGATTTTTTAATTATTATAAAACCCTATAAACGTCTCAAAAATTGATTCCCAAACGGGGACTCCAACGACGACTTCCACCTGTCGCGGGTGTTGCTCTTACCCATTTACCTACTTGGACACTGGCTTTTTAAAACGATTTAAGTCCGATGGAGATCCATCATTCTCATCAAATACACTAAAATCTTCTCAAAAAGCCAGGGTCCAAGTAGTAGGTTAGAGCAACACCCGCGACAGTTGGAGATCTGGGTTCGCGTCCCCGTTTGGTCATCAATTTTTGAGACGGTTATAGTGTTCATAATAATAAAATACCCCGAGCATTGCAAGCGTTTGCAATTTAAATAAAATTTCATCTAAATACCATATGATGATTGTCTCCGCTTGACCTTGACCTCGCCGCTCACACCTTTATCACCCGATGGTCACTGTCCACACCTCGCTAGGAAGGTAGAATTGTCACCTTCCAACAGCAACCCCATCGACAAAACGCCTAAACCGACACTAGTTTGCTTCTAGATTGACGCCCCAACAGACCGTTGATAACTACACAAAGTCATGACGTCTGACATCCGTTCGACAGCCGGCTGCCCCCAGAACTAGACTCTCCGGAGCCAGACTTCACTCCTTCCTCCGACACCAAGGCCTAGACCACTCTTGGATCCAGGCGGGTTTTTTTGTCTAAACAAGTATCCGCTAAATAATTGAGTCCCCCAAGGGCTCTAACTCGGGCGAGCAGCGAATCAAATATTTGTGCGTTCACTGACCACGCGTCACTCCTCGTGAAACAATTGAGAAGCAACGGTGAACTGTAACCGGGAAGAAGGAAATCGGGAAGAAGGAAGCCGGGAACAAGGAAATCGGGAAGAAGGAAACCGGGAAGAAGGAAACCGGGAAGAAGGAAGCCGGGAAGAAGGAAGCCGGGAAGAAGGAAACCGGGAAGAAGGGAACCGGGAAGAAGGGAACCGGGAACAAGGAAACCGGGAAGAAGGAAACCAGGAAGAAGGAAACCGGGAAGAAGGAAACCGGGAAGAAGGAAACCAGGAAGAAGGAAACCGGGAAGAAGGAAACCGGGAAGAAGGAAACCGGGAAGAAGGGAACCGGGAACAAGGAAACCGGGAAGAAGGAAACCGGGAAGAAGGAAACCGGGAAGAAGGAAACCGGGAACAAGGAAACCGGGAAGAAGGGAACCGGGAAGAAGGAAGCCGGGAAGAAGGAAGCCGGGAAGAAGGAAACCGGGAAGAAGGAAACCGGGAACAAGGAAACCGGGAAGAAGGAAACCGGGAACAAGGAAACCGGGAAGAAGGAAGCCGGGAAGAAGGAAGCCGGGAAGAAGGAAACCGGGAAGAAGGGAACCGGGAAGAAGGGAACCGGGAAGAAGGGAACCGGGAAGAAGGAAACCGGGAAGAAGGAAACCGGGAAGAAGGAAACCGGGAAGAAGGGAACCGGGAAGAAGGGAACCGGGAAGAAGGAAACCGGGAAGAAGGGAACCGGGAAGAAGGAAACCGGGAAGAAGGAAACCGGGAAGAAGGAAACCGGGAAGAAGGAAACCGGGAACAAGGAAACCGGGAAGAAGGAAACCGGGAAGAAGGAAACCGGGAAGAAGGAAACCGGGAAGAAGGAAACCGGGAACAAGGAAACCGGGAAGAAGGAAACCGGGAAGAAGGGGCGCATGAAAGAATGGTGGAACTACAAATAGTGGTAAAATGGCGGAAACTCCGAGCCCTACCAAAGGTCGGCGAATGGTGGCGTTCAATTGGTGATGGACAATTACTTTTATCTCCAGGTTACCTGTGCTTATAACGCCGTGGTAAGATGTTATGTGAGGAATGATTTGCCAAGTAAGTGCCAAGATTCATGACTTGCTGAAAATCCGACTCTCGCATTGCACGTCGCTGAAGTAAGAGCGGGGAACAGATTTTAAAGTTTTTTGTATTTTCTTCTCCGACTTGGCAGCGCTAGTTGTCCACCAGGTTTGTTTCCTACCCTCGGGCTTTGCACGCGTGATAACGATGATGACTTACACATGATTACGCGGTTAAAATCGCCATAAGTGGATTATCGATCCTCCCCCCACCCCCCACCCCCCACCCCCCTCTTCCCATGGCGACACTTGGCGCTCAAGTTAATGGGAGCATGCGAGCTAACGGGTCACGTGTTAAAAGGCGACGCATTAGAACTTTAGCCCGATGCTGTTTTTTTTTTCATAACATTGTCGTTGACTGTTAGTTTTTGCCGCCCTTTCCAGCTGCAGCGTTTGTTTGCTCCCCCCTCGACCTCCCCCACGGCCAAATGGTCATTCAAAATCATAATGAACCAAGTGGCTCCCACTGTTGACCACGCGCGGAGCTCCATTCACTTTTTGTACCAATTTGGTATTGTTACAATCGCGCCGAATCTGTCCCCGCAAGCGCCAGATTATGCATATTTATGCAATTTATTCCACGCTAGCCGCCGCTCCCGACAATGGCCCGAGCTCGAAACATCGGCCGCGACGCGCATAATTTACGGCGTCGAGTTCGCGGCGTCGCCAACGTTCGGCGTCGCTCGGCGTCGCTCGGGATAGACGTCGCGTTATCGCGCGTCGCGACGCTGCAGACGTCGGGGATAATCGGCGTCGGGGTCGGGTTGATAACGTGGTGCCGAGAGGATGCCGTCGAGAGGTCGTGGGTTCGAGTGATAATAAGAGATCGACTCTAACTCAACACAATTTATTATTTGTGGTGTTTAACGACGCAATGTTTTGACATCTGGCCTTGCGGCACTGGTCTAATGGCGTCGGTGAATGAGTGGATGATGATGAGCCTAATCTAGCCTAGAAGGGAGGAGGGGAAACCCGGTGCCGGCACGTAGCCTACTCTTGCCGAAGAGCACCAAGGGGACCACCGGCTTAACGTCCCTTCCGAAGGACGGTACAACGCGAACAACAGGATTCCTCCACAAATCCATGCTGTCGAGAGGTTAATAAGCAAGGCGAGTGAAGTTGCTGTACTAACTTTCATCCCTCCAACCTCTCTCCCGAACAGAACTGGTCATGTGTATGATAGTCACCCATCCAATACCTGACCCAGCGCAGTGTTGCTTAACTTTCATCCCTCCAACCTCTCTCCCGAACAGAACTGGTCATGTGTATGATGGTCACCCATCCAATACCTCACCCAGCGCAGTGTTGCTTAACTTTCATCCCTCCAACCTCTCTCCCGAACAGAACTGGTCATGTGTATGATGGTCACCCATGCAATACCTGACTCAGCGCAGTGTTGCTTAACTTTCATCCCTCCAACCTCTCTCCCGAACAGAACTGGTCATGTGTATGATGGTCACCCATTCAATACCTGACTCAGCGCAGTGTTGCTTAACTTTCATCCCTCCAACCTCTCTCCCGAACAGAACTGGTCATGTGTATGATGGTCACCCATTCAATACCTGACTCAGCGCAGTGTTGCTTAACTTTCATCCCTCCAACCTCTCTCCCGAACAGAACTGGTCATGTGTATGATGGTCACCCATTCAATACCTGACTCAGCGCAGTGTTGCTTAACTTTCATCCCTCCAACCTCTCTCCCGAACAGAACTGGTCATGTGTATGATGGTCACCCATTCAATACCTGACTCAGCGCAGTGTTGCTTAACTTTCATCCCTCCAACCTCTCTCCCGAACAGAACTGGTCATGTGTATGATGGTCACCCATTCAATACCTGACTCATCACAGTGTTGTTTAACTTCGGTGTTTCCAGCACGCCAAACCGTTCGGTGTAACTCCACACGACCGTTTCATTAACGCTAGCTATTGTCCGCTCCAAACAAGGTCACGTCACCTGTTTTCTATATATATAAAACAGTTCTCTTATCTAATGAAACACACCCGACTTTATCGCCTCTGACAATTCACTTTTCTTCCTGCTTTTCACTTTCCCTCCAGTCTCGGCGATCTCGTTACAAACTTCAGCCCCCCCCCCCCCCCCCCCCCCCCCCCCCCCCCCCCTCCACACGACGTGGCGTCGCGTGTCGTTTGACACTAACCCAAGTCTCCGCCCCTCGCCACCAGGCGCGCTCTAACAGCCGCCATATTAACAACGAGCGCATGAAGCCAGCGAGTTAATTAGATTCAGAAGTAGCATAATTCTCTGATTATTTACTACACTTTCCGAATGTCTCACTTTGATTATCGAGCCAGCCTTGTCACTGAGCGGTACCTTGTGCTGTTCAAACATTCTCTAGCCGACCATATTGACACCCTCCACGTGTCGCCCAGCGGCTTCAATTTCGGCCATTTTGTACAAACTAGCACCGTTATACGCAGTTGTTATTTTGTGCGTACGCTCACGCATCTCTTCTTGCAATAGTGTACGTCGATCACTAATTCCGGGAAAACTTTGCTCTACTCTACATTTAAATTCAAGAAACACACGTTATTTTTACGTGTTGGTGAACATATTTTTATTTGGAAATGGCATTTAGAAAAACGTAGGTATATTCACAGAATCTTATCATTCTGAAAAATAAATGCCAAATACACTAGCTCATAATGATGACAACGCAAAGCGATAGAAAGGCTAAGCTTAGCTAAGCTCAGGCAACGCTAGCCTTTGTCAGGCAGCGCCGACAAAGCATAGCGAGAGTATAGAAATTGTTTCAATGTTCAGGGGCTGTGCATTGCGGGCTGCATTCAGGGGCTGTGCATTGCGGGCTGCATTCAGGGGCTGTGCATTGCGGGCTGCATTCAGAAGCTGTGCATTGCGGGCTGCATTCAGGAGCTGTGCATTGCGGGCTGCATTCAGAGACCGTGCATTACGGGCTGCATTCAGGGGCCGTGCATTGCGGGCTGCATTCAGGAGC
This sequence comes from Protonemura montana, assembly GCA_947568835.1. NCBI lineage: Eukaryota > Metazoa > Arthropoda > Insecta > Plecoptera > Nemouridae > Protonemura > Protonemura montana. Next base: position 2,455,238 of record OX387606.1, on the reverse strand, counting down.
CGTGCATTGCGAGCTGCATTCAGGAGCTGTGCATTGCGGGCTGCATTCAGGGGCCGTGCATTGCGGGCTGCATTCAGGGGCAAATTGGGCAAGCATTCATATATATATAAAGTGTTGTTCTTGTTCTCTGGTTATTTTTTCCAGAGCAGTTAATTTTATCATCAAACAAAACCCTGTACACGAAAACAAGTCACTCGTTTGTCTGGGACTTTTATTGACATTCTCAGCGCAGTGCTCTGAAAATGTTTTAAAGCTCCACCACCAGAGTGCAGGCGTCCTCACGGTGGGACTTAGTTCGACTCCAAGAAATGGCACTCACCTTCAGAAGGAGGAAGTCGCGGCCGGTACGTCATGTCTGAAACAAAGGACAAAACAGTGAACAAAAGCTCGTGAGAAAATCTGTTTGCACGACATTATTCTCACGTGTTGCTAAGTCTCTAAGAAAAAACTTAAACAATTATTCTGCGGGAAATTTGCGGGAAACTAGGAAAAACTAACTTTTTGTTGAAGTCTTCGGTTTTCCGAGAAGTAATAGAGTGGAGTAATTCGAAATTATTTCTTTCATCTAAAATACTTACCTTGAGAGAATAACAAGTTTTCCGAGATATTACTTATTTAATTCCAAATAAAAAAAAAATTGTTTAATGGCGTTTAAATGGGGAAAAAAATCCGTCTGTGTTTCAACATCGAAAACTCACTAATAAATAAAATTTTCTAGGCTATAATTTGTTATAATATTCCCTAAAACAACATGATTTCAGAAATGTTGGTATTATCTCGATCAGACAAATATTGTCAATTAAACCGAAGTCCGCGTAAGTCGGTGGAAGGCGCCAAATTACGTCCAGCGAGTCGCTCGGACTCGCTGTCGGTAGCTACTCATTACCCCTCCAAACAGCAGAGTGGGGAGACCCATGAATCGGTAGCTACTCATTACCCCTCCAAACAGCAGAGTGGGGAGACCCATGAATCGTCAGACGCGCTGTCAGTAGATCCTCCTAACAGTGGAGTGGGGAGACCCATGAATCACTCAGACGCGCTGTCAGTAGATCCTCCTAACAGCGGAGTGGGGAGACCCATGAATCGCTCAGACGCGCTGTCAGTAGATCCTCCTAACAGCGGAGTAGGGAGACCCATGAATCACTCAGACGCGCTGTCAGTAGATCCTCCTAACAGCGGAGTGGGGAGACCCATGAATCGCTCAGACGCGCTGTCAGTAGATCCTCCTAACAGCGGAGTGGGGAGACCCATGAATCGCTCTGACGCGCTGTCAGTATATCCTCCTAACAGCGGAGTGGGGAGACCCATGAATTGCTCAGACGCGCTGTCAGAAGTTCCTCCTAACAGCGGAGTGGGGAGACCCATGAATCACTCAGACGCGCTGTCGGTAGATCCTCCGAACAGCGGAGTGGGGAGACCCATGAATCGCTCAGACGCGCTGTCAGTAGATCCTCCTAACAGCGGAGTGGAGAGACCCATGAATCGCTCAGACGCGCTGTCAGTAGATTCTCCTAACAGCGGCGTGGGGCGACCCATGAATCGCTCAGACGTGCTGTCAGTAGATCCTCCTAACAGCGGAGTGGGGAGACACATGAATCACTCAGACGCGCTGTCAGTAGATCCTCCTAACAGCGGAGTGGGGAGACACATGAATCGCTCAGACGCGCTGTCAGTAGATCCTCCTAACAGCGGAGTGGGGAGACCCATGAATCTCTCAGACGTGCTGTCAGTAGATCCTCCTAACAGCGGAGTGGGGAGACACATGAATCGCTCAGACGTGCTGTCGGTAGATCCTCCTAACAGCGGAGTGGGGAGACCCATGAATCGCTCAGACGCGCTGTCAGTAGATCCTTCTAACAGCGGAGTGGGGAGACCCATGAATCGCTCAGACGCGCTGTCAGTAGATTCTCCTAACAGCGGAGTGGGGAGACCCATGAATCGCTCAGACGCGCTGTCAGTAGATCCTCCTAACAGCGGAGTGGGGAGACCCATGAATCGCTCATACGCGCTATCAGTAGATCCTCCTAACAGTGGAGTGGGGAGACCCATGAATCGCTCAGACGCGCTGTCAGTAGATCCTCCTAACAGCGGAGTGGGTAGACCCATGAATCTCTCAGACGTGCTGTCAGTAGATCCTCCTTACAGCGGAGTGGGGAGACACATGAATCGCTCAGACGTGCTGTCGGTAGATCCTCCTAACAGCGGAGTGGGGAGACCCATGAATCGCTCAGACGCGCTGTCAGTAGATCCTTCTAACAGCGGAGTGGGGAGACACATGAATCACTCAGACGCGCTGTCAGTAGATCCTCCTAACAGTGGAGTGGGGAGACCCATGAATCGCTCAGACGCGCTGTCAGTAGATTCTCCTAACAGCGGAGTGGGGAGACCCATGAATCACTCAGACGCGCTGTCAGTAGATCCTCCTAACAGCGGAGTGGGGAGACCCATGAATCGCTCAGACGCGCTGTCAGTAGATTCTCCTAACAGCGGAGTGGGGAGACCCATGAATTGTCAGACGCACTGTCAGTAGATCCTCCTAACAGCGGCAGGCCAATCAAATCGCACGGTTATATCGACGGCATGCAAAGCGATCTGGAGGCGGCAGACGCTTAATTCCTAAAAGCTTTGCTAATGAAAAGAAACCCTGCGAGTTGCTGTCTTAATGGAAAGAGTAAGAGAGGGGTAGGGTGTGAAGGGGTAAGCTGTGAGATTGACAGAGACAAAGTCACCCGCCCAGACAGCTGTCCCACTCGCCACTGCTGAGCAATGCTAGAGAATCTCGCCGCTGTTTCCGGTTGACGGTGCTATGAATTCTTATTTGCAGCCGGCGTCTTCTGTTTAGCATGAGCGGGGTGTTGTGTGGGTTGGTTAAGGGAGGGGTGAGGGGACACAACAAGCAAGAAAACAATTATTCATTTATAATTCAGCGAAACTTGCCGAGACTTGCCGAGACTTGCCGAGACGAGACGAGACGAGACGAGACAAGACTGGGAAAACTCTGTCAGTTTTGATTCATTAGTTAAAAAAGACGGTGAAATAAAGTTGCCGGCGTTGTCGAGAGATACAGAAATCTCCTCAACGAAATTGTGGCGAACGTTGGAACCAGATAAGGGTCATGGTAGTTTATCATTATCAACACTATAACCGTATCAAAAATTGATGCCCAAACGGGGACTCGGACCCCGATTCCCCGATTTCCACCTTTCGCGGGTGTTGCTCTAACCTATTGAGCTACTTGGACACTGGCTTTTTGAGACAATTTTAGTGTATTTGGAGACTTATGTATTCTGATGTATTTTTGTTTATTTATTTATTTATATTATTCATGTATTTTAGTGTATTTGATGAGGGTTTCCTTGGAGAACTGTCATTCTCATCCAATACACTAAAATCGCCTAAAAAAGCCAGTGTCCAAGTAGCTCAATGGGTTAGAGCAACACACGCGATAGTTGGAGATCGGGGTTCGAGTCCCCGTTTGGGCTTCAATTTTTGAGACTGTTGTAGCGTTGAGTGTAAGTTATAGGTAGAGAAACAACGTCAATGTTACAGTCTCTGCGTGAAAGATGGCCGTCAAATGACTACCTTACCGACAAGAATGCAGAGTACCGGAACATCATGTTAAGTGGAGCCACTGTCGTATAAAATTTAATTTCGATATTTCTCGTAGATTTACTCGCTTTTGAGACTTTTCATGCTCAAATGATCTCCATCGATGTTTACCTCAACGATTGATATACACGAAACGATATTAAAAAGCGAGTAACCTACGAGAAATATCGAAATTAAATTTCATACGACAGTGGCTCCACTTAACGAGGTGTTCCGGTACTCCGCATTTCAGTGTAAGGTGGTCATTTGGCGGCCATCTTTCACACAGAGACTGTAACATTGACGTTGTTTCTCTAACTCAACGGTGGTACTCTGGTACTTCTGGGTCATGGTACTGGGTATTAATTGTTTGAGAGAGTTGCACGTTTTGTCGCCTACGCAGCCACGGCGCTGCCATCGCTAGCGCACTCGACGGTTTTAGCTAATTGGATTCGCGGCTGTTTTTGCAGGCGAGCGGTGAAACCTAAAAATGTATTACATTGTAATTCCCTCCGCGGCAGTTAATTGCCGCGTTGGCCGCTTCGCGTCGCTGGCGCTGATTGATTGTTTTTGTAAACTACGTCCTCTATATTTGCCAATACACTTACAGATAACCTTCCACATAGCGCAGTCGCAGCCCTGTAGCCCTGTAGCCCTGTAGACCTGTAGCTCTGTCAGCTCTGTAGCCCTGTAGCCCTGTAGCCCTGTAGCCCTGTAGCCCTGTAGCCCTGTAGCCCTGTAGCTCTGTAGCCCTGTTAGCCCTGTCAGCTCTGTAGCCCTGTAGCCCTGTAGCCCTGTAGCCCTGTAGCCATGTAGCCCTGTAACCCTGTAGCCCTGTAGCCCTGTAGTCCTGTAGCCCTGTAGTCATGTAGCCCTGTAGCCCTGTAGCCATGTAGCCCTGTAGCCCTGTAGCCCTGTGGCCCTGTGGCCCTGTCAGCTCTGTCAGCCCTATCAGCCCTATCAGCTCTGTAGCCCTTTAGTCCTGTAGCCTTGTAGCCATGTAGCCATGTAGCCCTGTAGCCCTGTAGCCCTGTAGCCCTGTCAGCCCTGTAGCCCTGTAGCCCTGTCGGCTCTGTAGCCCTGTAGCCCTGTCAGCCCTGTCAGCTCTGTCAGCCCTATCAGCCCTATCAGCCCTGTAGCCCTGTCAGCCCTGTCAGCCCTGTAGCTCTGTCAGCCCTGTCAGCCCTGTCAGCCCTGTCAGCCCTGTCAGCCCTGTCAGCCCTGTCAGCCCTGTAGCCCTGTAGCCCTATCAGCCCTGTAGACCTGTAGCCCTGTGGCCCTGTAGCCCTGTTAGCCCTTTTCAACTTTTAAGCATTTTTTGCCATTTTAGCCCTTTAGGCACTTTTATTTGTCTGTCAGCCCTGTCAGCCCTGTTTAGGGCACGCGTGGGTCGAAGCACCCCTTGCTCTTGTTCGGTGGTCCAGCCAATCAAAACTCTGCTAATTAGCATCATCGGAACAATGGACGGTAGCGGACAAGATTTCATCTCAAAACAATGGACATGGGGTCGTGCCCCCCCCCCCCCCCCCTCCCCCTTTAACTTGCCCACGAGGCAAAGCACCACGTGCACCAACTTTAAAGCTGCTATCAGCTATAATTTCACGTCATTAGTGTGGCAACAATGATTACACCGTTCGAAGACCGTGCTAGTTTGATTCAGTTTGTTTGTTTGTTTGTTTGTTTGTTTGTTTGTTTGTTTGTTTGTTTGTCTGTCTGTCTGTAATGTTTTCTTTATTCAATACGTAGGTATACAATGTTTTACATGAATACTCGCTTAATTATTCCTTTTCAAAATGTTTACACAATTCTTTCTTAAAATGTAATATTGGTTTTGTTTTCCTAATTTATTATACTCACTCACGCCTTGATCACTTGAATCACTTCGGGAAATACCGCGTCAAACAAAAACAAATGTTTGTTGTTTCAAGTTGTGTTGGTACAATTCCTTCAATAAAGTAAGTTAGTTAAAGTTCAGTGATTTGGATTTAAAATAAACTTAAAAGTTACTTTAAAAGTCATAGTTACAATTTTACAGAAACTAAGTGAATAAGAAAAGATTTAAAATCATTTCAAAAAGATTGGATTTCAACTAAAAGACGACCTTACGTGCAAGTGCGTGGAAGTGCGTGGAAGTGCGTGGAAGTGCGTGGAAGTGCGTGGAAGTGCGTGGAAGTGCGTGGAAGTGCATGGAAGTGCGTGGAAGTGCGTGGAAGTGCGTGGAAGTGCGTGGAAGTGCGTGGAAGTGCGTGGAAGAGTGTGCAAGTGCGTGGAAGTGCGTGGAAGTGCGTGGAAGTGCGTGGAAGTGCGTGGAAGTGCGTAGAAGTGCGTGGAAGTGCGTGGAAGTGCGTGGAAGTGCGTGGAAGTGCGTGGAAGAGTGTGCAAGTGCGTGGAAGTGCGTGGAAGTGCGTGCAAGTGCGTGGAAGTGCGTGGAAGTGCGTGGAAGTGCGTGCAAGTGCGTGGAAGTGCGTGGAAGTGCGTGGAAGTGCGTGCAAGTGCGTGGAAGTGCGTGGAAGTGCGTGGAAGTGCGTGGAAGTGCGTGGAAGTGCGTGGAAGTGCGTGCAAGTGCGTGGAAGTGCGTGGAAGTGCGTGGAAGAGTGTGCAAGTGCGTGGAAGTGCGTGGAAGTGCGTGGAAGTGCGTGGAAGTGCGTGGAAGTGCGTGGAAGTGCGTGGAAGTGCGTGGAAGTGCGTGGAAGTGCGTGGAAGTGCGTGGCAGTGCGTGGAAGTGCGTGGAAGTGCGTGGAAGTGCGTGGAAGTGCGTGGAAGTGCGTGGAAGTGCGTGGAAGTGCGTGGAAGTGCGTGGAAGTGCGTGGAAGTGCGTGGAAGTGCGTGGAAGTGCGTGGCAGTGCGTGGAAGTGCGTGGAAGTGCGTGGAAGAGTGTGCAAGTGCGTGCAAGTGCGTGGAAGTGCGTGGAAGTGCGTGGAAGTGCGTGGAAGTGCGTGGAAGTGTCCACTGTGTTTTATTTGGCATTTACATGGTCGATAAATAAAAACTTAATTCCTTTCTTGAACAAAATTGCCCGTTAACTTCGGTGATCTTACGAGAACACGCCAAACCGTTCGGTGGTCACCCATTCAATACCTGACTCAGCGCAGTGTTGCGCTGAGTCAGGTATTGAATGGGTAACCTGACTCAGCGCCTACTCTTGCCGAAGAGCACCAAGGGGACCACCGGCTTAACGTCCCTTCCGAAGGACGGTACAACGCGAACAACAGGATTCCTCCACAAATCCATGCTGTCGAGAGGTTAATAAGCAAGGCGAGTGAAGTTGCTGTACTAACTTTCATCCCTCCAACCTCTCTCCCGAACAGAACTGGTCATGTGTATGATAGTCACCCATCCAATACCTGACCCAGCGCAGTGTTGCTTAACTTTCATCCCTCCAACCTCTCTCCCGAACAGAACTGGTCATGTGTATGATGGTCACCCATCCAATACCTCACCCAGCGCAGTGTTGCTTAACTTTCATCCCTCCAACCTCTCTCCCGAACAGAACTGGTCATGTGTATGATGGTCACCCATGCAATACCTGACTCAGCGCAGTGTTGCTTAACTTTCATCCCTCCAACCTCTCTCCCAAACAGAACTTGTCATATGTAGGATGGTCACCCATCCAATACCTGACTCAGCGCAGTGTTGCTTAGCTTTCATCCCTCCAACCTCTCTCCCGAACAGAACTGGTCTTGTGTATGATGGTCACCCATTCAATACCTGACTCAGCGCAGTGTTGCTTAATTTTCATCCCTCCAACCTCTTTCCCAAACAGAACTGGTCATGTGTATGATGGTCACCCATTCAATACCTGACTCAGCGCAGTGTTGCTTAATTTTCATCCCTCCAACCTCACTCCCGAACAGAACTGGTCATGTGTATGATGGTCACCCATCCAATACCTGACTCAGCGCAGTGTTGCTTAACTTTCATCCCTCCAACCTCACTCCCGAACAGAACTGGTCATGTGTATGATGGTCACCCATCCAATACCTGACTCAGCGCAGTGTTGCTTAACTTTCATCCCTCCAACCTCTCTCCCGAACAGAACTGGTCTTGTGTATGATGGTCACCCATCCAATACCTGACTCAGCGCAGTGTTGCTTAGCTTTCATCCCTCCAACCTCTCTCCCAAACAGAACTTGTCATATGTAGGATGGTCACCCATCCAATACCTGACTCAGCGCAGTGTTGCTTAATTTTCATCCCTCCAACCTCTCTCCCGAACAGAACTTGTCATATGTATGATGGCCACCCATCCAATACCTGACTCAGCGCAGTGTTGCTTAACTTTCATCCCTCTAACCTCTCTCCTGAACAGAACTGGTCATGTGTATGATGGTCACCCATCCAATACCTGACCCAGCGCAGTGTTGCTTAACTTTCATCCCTCTAACCTCTCTCCTGAACAGAACTGGTCATGTGTATGATGGTCACCCATCCAATACCTGACCCAGCGCAGTGTTGCTTCATTTTCATTCCTCCAACCTCTCTCCCGAACAGAACTGGTCATATGTATGATGGTCACCCATCCAATACCTGACCCAGCGCATTGTTGCTAAACTTCGGTTATCTCACGAGGACCGGTGTTTCCTGTTTGCTTTAAGGGACCGGCCAGGGCGTCAGACCTGCTTGAGGTCGGCACCCAGCCCTACATCTGGGTCTGGTCAAGCATTAGACTTTGCAATGTAAACCAGGTCAATGACAGGGCATTATGTGAGTCCCCATTACATAGAATTACAACCACTAAACTCTTGGCAATACTTGCAAAGAACGCCTCGCTAGTCGGAAAGAGAGTCGACCTGTTCGCCCTCCGATCTCCACCCCACCTACCCCTCACCCACCACCACCTCACGTAACGTCACGCCGCATTCCTGATTACAAATGACAGAACAAAAGTTCTAGCACGTAACGACGCCGATTATACGAGAGGTGATAGGGGGGGGGGGGGGGCGTTTTACAAGAAGCTTGTCAGGCGCCTTGAGATGGCGGCGATAATCGCGTGATTATGCAAAGACACTCGACGTAGCTGGAATTGCAATTGACTCGCGTGAGACCGGAACCGGGACCGAGGATGGGTACCGGGACACGGGTAATTAGTATGGAGATTGCTGAGAAGAACTCGCAGTCTTTGCGCTGGCTCCGACACGGGGATTCAAGCCAAGTGTGAACTCGGCGCATGTTGAATTTAGAAGCGTTGCAGTCGGATTGCAAGAACTAGACAGAAAGTGTGGCTGCTTGATTCATTAGCAATCGATTTAACTGTCACGAGGTCCCATTTCGAAAGAAACAGCTTCCATTTTGTCGTCTGTTTTGTCACAGCTTGCCAGTTTGCAAATGTTTGAGAATCCGGTAAAGGCAATAATAACTGTGAGTGTGCAGTTGGCTGCACACCTGGGTCCTGTCACATGGAAAGTGAATTAACCTCAAGGATAGCGTTGTTACCGGCTAAGCGAAGTTCCATGGGATTGGCAGAACTGGTGATCGCTGATTAATTAGCTCTGATTAATTATCGCTGACTTGGAAACGTATGGTTCTGCCGGACTGACCAGAAGACCGGAAGACGTAGGTCATCGAGAACTGCGCCTCAAGTCACAGACGTAGCATCTGCCTCTGCAAACTAAATTTATTTGTCTCCTGAACTTGGTTATAAAGTGCAACTTTGGAAGTCACTTTAAGCAAAAGAAACAAATATTTTCGAAAAAAGAAACATGTTTTTCATAAGTTAAATTGTTTGTCTACAACATGCTCGATTTTTAGAATTCTAACTTGAAAGGTGCAGCCAGGAAACATGTCGAAAGATGGTCTGAAATCGGTAGGAACCTTTCCCCACCGAACGGTTTGGCATGTTGGAAACACCGGTTCACGTTAGATCACCGAAGTTAAGCAACACTGCGCTTGGTCAGGTATTGGATGGGTGACCATCATCCACATGACCAGTTCTGTTCGGGAGAGAGGTTGAAGGGATGAAAGTTGGTACAGCAACTTCCTTCGCCTTGCTTATCAACCTATCGACAGTATGGATTTGTGGAGGAATCCTATTATTCGCGTTGTACCGTCCTTCGGAAGGGACGTGAAGCCGGTGGTCCCCTTGGTGCTCTTCGATAGGAGTAGGCTAAGTGCCGGCACCGGGTTTCCCCTCCTTCCTTCTATGCTAGGTAAGGTTTATCATCATCCTCATCACCGTCGTCATTAGACCAGTGCCGCATGGCCAGATGTCAAAACAGTGCGTCGTTAAACACCACAAATAATAATAACCTCTACCCATAAGCATAAGTAAAGCATGAGTTAATTACGAGTATCCTCCATAATGACTCTGGTCCTCAACGCAAATTCGCTGATAAATTGCATACCAATCTGGTTTGTTTGACTAAGGGGGCTTATTCTAGGTAAAGACAAGCAGATAAGAAATAATGTCTGGCGCAGGTCAACTTGATTGTACAATAATGGATGGGCTCAGTCTCCCTAAAGTCCCTGCAAGGACGTGACCAAAATCAGTAGCATGACGCCATCAGTCACGGCTCATTACTGCCAACCTAGCGCGGGCCAACGGAGATAAGAGACTCCTTGCACGCGCTGAGGTTGGCACCAATTAAACAGGTGTGTGTCGGCTTATCAGTGCAAGCCCCGGCCGCCAGGTAGGGCCGATGGAGGGGGGAGGGTGATATATTATAACGAGCAATGAGCAGAACATGCATTTTGAATTATCTCAGCTAGGAGTTTAAATCACAGCGGGATTGCCTTGTTAGAAAGCCCTGAAAGGGTGCGGAGGGTGGGGCAAAGAAAGTCTTGCTAGCTAGAGAGTGGTAGGTAACTTCTCTTCGACCGATCGTCGGTCTTGGGGCAAACATGGCGTCCACGCCTGGAGTCGGCCACTCTCTGGCTATCAAGGCTTCATGGCTTGACAGTCAGTCTTGGGGCAAACATGGCGTCCACGCCTGGAGTCGGCCACTCTCTGGCTATCAAGGCTTCATGGCTTGACAGTCAGTCTTGGGGCAAACATGGCGTCCACGCTTGGAGTCGGCCACTCTCTGGCTATCAAGGCTTCATGGCTTGACAGTCAGTCTTGGGGCAAACATGGCGTCCACGCTTGGAGTCAGCCACTCTCTGGCTATCAAGGCTTCATGGCTTGACAGTCAGTCTTGTGGCAAACATGGCGTCCACGCTTGGAGTCGGACACTCTCTGGCTATCAAGGCTCCATGGCTTGACAGTCAGTCTTGGGGCAAACATGGCGTCCACGCTTGGAGTCGGCCACTCTCTGACTATCAAGGCTTCATGGCTTGACAGTCAGACTTGGGGCAAACATGGCGTCCACGCTTGGAGTCGGCCACTCTCTGACTATCAAGGCTTCATGGCTTGACAGTCAGACTTGGGGCAAACATGGCGTCCACGCTTGGAGTCGGCCACTCGCTGGCTATCAAGGCCCTCTACAAGCAGAGGTAGAATGCAACCCTGGCCCGGGTGTGGTGATGAATTAGCATATAAGTTTCGCTCGCGAATCTGGGAGAGCCGTGAAGGTTTCGCCGACTTGAAGCGGATGTACCGCAACGGAGAGTCTGGCAACATCGTCGACGATCTCTCAGCCGAGTCGCGTTAAGTCATCGCGAGTTTAGTTCATCGAAACCCATCTTGCATGTGAAAAATGTTTTCACGTGCCAGTGCAGGAATTACGGGCAGCTTCGGGCAGCTCCTGACAGCTTCGGGCAGCTCCTGACAGCTTCGGGCAGCTGATCGGGTAGCTTCGGGCAGCTCCGGGCAGCTCCGGGCAGCTTCAGGCAGCTTCGGGTTGCTGATCGGGTAGCTTCGGGCAGCTCCGGGCAGCTCCGGGCAGCTTCAGGCAGCTTCGGGTTGCTGATCGGGTTGATCCTGGTTTGCATTCGACGTCTGGTCGACATGATTGTTTCGCCGCGCTGCTGATGAATAGTTCTGTCTCCCGAGCAAGATGGCGCTGCGATCCGCGGTCGGTTAATTACGTCAGTAAACCGCAACCTCACCCCATTTAGAAAGTCCACGCGTTGGAAGAGAGAGTTGAACGCTTGTTCCGGCCGCCATCTTTCTGTCCGATTCGTCGGCCAAACTATAACAGTGTTCTTATTGGCAGCGTTAAAGTTCATTGCTAGAGGGACTCGCTTCATTTCAGGGGCCATCACAAGCTGAAGTCCGTATCGCTGGTAGGTTTCTTCATATATTTAGCTTACATCAAATAGGCTATTGTAATAAAATAATCATAGTCGCAATACGTTTAGCCATGTTTAGCGTAGTGTATGTAATAATAATTGTTCCTTTATTTCCATTTTTCTGAGGAAATCACTCTTAGTACATGATATGGAGCATGGAGACCAGTATATGGCTGGAAATATAATTATTTTATGCTTTAAATTCGTCTAATGTATAAAATTCATGGTTCACTAAAAACATGTTTGACAATTGTTAAAAATCTTTGCTCCTATGCTCGATTGTTTTACACGGGCAGTGTACACGTGCCAGTGAACTTGCTGCCTGCTCTGATGCAATATGGCGGACAGTGTGAGTTTCATCGCACCTTGACTCCGCCCACTCTCGCCGGTGTTCAACTCTCGGCCCGTGGCAGCTGGTGCGGTTTCAAATGCAGATGCAGTTTGCACAATGCACAATTGCAACCGCAGAACGCATGCGCCCGTGCACCGTAATTAACAGCATTCTCATGCATATCAGTTAATCAAGGCTCGCAATTCCGATACCCAACAATTGCAGGGGCGTTTCGTTGCACTGATTTCGAGGGAGGGGGGGGGGGGGGGGGGGCGGGGGTGGCGTTTCACAAGCGTTGTTTTTGCGGCATCATGTGTCAATGTGCTGATGATAATTGTTCTTTGAGGTGCCTGAACACTTGGTAAGCCCAACTCACGTTTATATTTGAGGCAGTCACTGATTTTTGGTGTTTAACGACGCACTGTTTTGACATCTGGCCATGTGGCACTGGTCTAATGGCGTCGGTGAATGAGTGGATGATGATGAACCTTACATATTTAGAAGAGAGGAGGGGAAACCCGGTGCCGGCACGTAGCCTACTCCTGTCGAAGAGCACCAAGGGGACCACCAGCTTAACGTCCCTTCCGAAGGACAGTACAACACGAACAACAGGATTCCTCCACGAATCCATGCTGTCGAGAGGTTGATAAGCAAAGCGAATGAAGTTGCTGTACTAACTTTGATCCCTCCAACCTCTCTCCCGAACAGAACAGGTCAGGAGTATGATGGTCACCCAACCAATACCTGACCCAGCGCAATGTTGCTTAACTTCGGTGATCTCACGAGAACCGGTATTTCTATCACGTCAAAACAATCGGCGAGGAATTAAAGGCTTCAGTGGTGAGTCTAACTATCGTTCAAACTTCAGTTCCTCGTTAAAAAGATTGAAATTGAAATCAACTTTATTGCCCGACCAGTGATCGAGGATCATTTTCACTAACTTTAAAGACAAACTCTCTTTCTTGCTATGAGTTGCACTTGTCTCAATTTTCCTGCTTTTGTTTAGTTTTGCTTTGCACCCAAAAATATCGTTTTTTGTTTTGAAAATCTTACAGGTAACAACATTCGGATGAAAGATATTGTTCAACAATATTTTAGAGTAAATTCCCACTGAGATAAAAGAAGTTAATCTACGTGTTTTAAAGTCCATCGAAATCTGGAATGAAGCGTTCTGATAACTGTCATCAGTGCAGCACCTCCCTAATTTGTTTGTTCTGAGACGAGGGACGTTTCCTGGAATCATTCCCGTTACTACTTGCACTATTGTTGTCTTCCTTCCTTTCCACGGGTACCGCTTAATTAACGGCCTATGATAAGCAGGAATCTAACGAGATTAACCCATCGGCTAAAATAAAAAACACTTGGAGAAAAAGTTCCGTGCCAACTTAGGTAATTTAGCCATCTTTTTGTCAATGACTCACCCTGAAAATGACGTCGCTTGGAATACCACGAGTGATGAGCTCGTACAGACTGGTTTTGACGTCAAAGAGGACGGCTGTTATTATTATGTTATTTTGAGGGTGGAATACGTGGAAGGAGATGGAGATATTTTAATATTATGAACACTATAACCGTTTCCAAAATGATGCACAAACGAGGCCTCGAACCCCGATCTCCACCTATCGCGAGTGTTGCTCTAACCCATTGAGCTACTTGGACACTGGCTTTTTTAGGCGATTTTAGTGTAGTTGATGAGAATGACGGTTCTATTCCTTGGAGATCCGTCATTCTCATCCTATTAGAGGGGTCATTCTCCCTCTAATGGGGCCGCAGAACGCGCGGTGCAAACGGTAACGAAATCATTAATGAAGCAGCTTTAATTAACAAGACAGGGTAGACAAGGTCGCACGGTCATTAAACAATTTCTTGTTTACCTACAGGAACATACCTAGCACCGCTACAGGTAAAACTTCAGCGGAAATGTTCCTTAAAAGACAACCAAAAAGTAAGACTGTCTTTAATTATGCCCAAGTACCAAAACGACAACAAAAACCACATGAAACAGTTAACATATAATATATCACATATACATTATATATTTTTAACATTATTTCTTATTGAAATATTGTTCTGAGTCCAATTGTTGGTTTGTTAGTAATATGTAATTTGTATGTTTACAAGAGTACGAATTCTGTATGTGTTTTTTACATTTGATTTCTCTTTGTATTTTCTATGGAAATAAATAATAAGGGGAATGTTATGGTATGGCTATTAATGATCAGGGATCATAATGATGAGCCATGTCGTAATTAATTATGACTGGTGTCCCGGGTTACCTGCCATTATAAAAGGGCTGTGCGTTGGGAAATAATGCATGTGCAACTAGAAATTCAAGATCTATTATACACCTCTAGTACCTGTCTGTACCAAATATAACAGCCTACACTTTTCTTAAATGGGATCTTTATAAGTCTGCGTTAAAACAATAGAGAAAATATCAATGTCGGTGTGCGGATGCTTGATTCCTGACCCTTGTTGTCTAGAGTTGATGTTGTTGGCTCATTTTAAACATTTTAACCTCATGCAATCATCGAGCAGCACCGAACTTGCAAGGAATTCATTGTATTTAACCTCATCTAGCTATCATTTCATGATTACATGATTATCATTCACATATAAAGGACAGACTGTACATTTCCTATGCTATTATATTCCATTCTATGCCATTCCACTGCTCCTCTCATTTTTATGTATTCTGACGTAATCTGTAACAAACCTTACTTACTCTTTAATGTATTGTTCCTAGAATAAAATATATTTTATTATTCATATTATTATTGTTATTATTACAAGCACACGGCATCCTCCAGCTTTTGTAATAAGTAAATGGTAAACATCTATATCAGCTGTATTCGAGCTGGGGCGCGTTGCTATATAGTTACCGAGTTAATATTTATAATAATAATAAAAGTAAGTTTACTGTCAATTTTGATCAATACATTGATATACAGACAGTAATTATTTAATGAAAAACACAGAATGTTCGGTATTTTATTATTACCCCGCGCCTTGCAAGCGTTTGCAATTTAAATAATATTTCATCCTAATACAGAATGTTCAGTGTCATAATTGCTTACATTTGAGATAAAATTCTTCGAGGGAGTATAAACAGTTTTCCAGTAAAAAGGCCGTGAGTTTTGTTTTAAAATTAACACAGCTTAGTTTAAGCGGCTCATGGGAAGTGCATTACAAATTTTACAGCCAGAGTAAATTGGTTCTTTGGTTAAGACAAGTTAGATGGTGTTTAGGAGCTCATCGCTTGCTTTATGCCTGGTTACTTGGCGGCGCAACCTTCCGGGGGTCAACGCTTTGTTATTGAGGAAAAAAACAATGCAGTCATATATGTCAAGACTAGGTAGCCGGAGGATGTTAAAACGACGAAACAGCGGCCGACAGCTGTCTATCAAATATTTCGGTAGGTCAGTTAGTCTTCGGTATTTATCAAATAGCCTAGTTATCATATAGCCTAGTTATCATATAGCCTAGTTATCATATAGCATCGTTATTATGTAACTTGGTAATCAAGTTTCTACTTACAGTTGAAGTAGAGCATGACGCTGGCGACAAACACAAACACCACTATGACGAGCACGAGCAACAGAAGCAAGATGGCGGGTCGCTGCCAGCTGTTCACGCCTGCGCCGTGAGCGCTAGCACTGGATTCACATCGACTTCCTTCCCCACAGCAGCCGAAGCCCTTCGCACAACCTCGAGCATTTCCCCCATCGGTCGGTATGTCCGCACTGGATCGCAAAGCGTTAGCACTGGTGTTACTGGAGGAGTTGAATGTGACTACCGCATGGTAGTGCGGCTTGGGCTGCAGGAACCCGTCGTCGTCATCGTCGTCCTCGTCATGACGCTTGTGCGCGTGCCCGTACACCCCGTACGCCTCGAGCACGTCACGGCCGCCGGGCGGAGGCTCTCTCCTTGCCATCACGCCCAATGGGCGGTCTCACTGGGCGGACATCGTCGTCTAAACTCGGCAAGCTCCGGCACTGTGTCCCTCTAAACCAGTGAAAACACGGCAGGAAAGAATTATCGGATATTTGAATCCATTAGCGCAATCCACCACTACGCGTGTAATAATTCACAGCTGGCTTGCGATCGGGACCGCTTGGAGCGCCACCTGTTTATTAGTTTATTTTTAACCGCCTCGTTTTGTAGAGCTCATGACGTCACCATGGCATAATATTGCTGACAGATTTTGTGTCCCCGTGCTTCAAAGTTTAAGATCAACGTCTGCGCGGGTCGGTTCACTGCGCCCTGCACCCTGCGCAGCTAGACCCACGCTGCGCACGTGCTCTCTTGTGGTCGATGTTGCATCAATGTCTTCCAAGAAGTCGTTTCTCGGCGCCGACGACTTCTCGAGTTACCTCCTGAAACAGATCAAGGTCCAGGTCAGGTATAATCTTCAACATTCTAGCGATGCTGACCACTTCAAAGTTCAGCAGGGTTCCCCACAAACCTGAGCCGAACCAAAAAGTAATTCCAGGACATCTCAAAGTGTCAACGAAATCATTTGAACGAGGTGACCCGAGTCCCTCCGTGTTCCCCAGTGGTTAATTTGTAACGAAACAGTTGGGTACGCTCTCAATTGAATTCAGGTGCTGTTCTAGATCGTGTGTTTTCTTGGGGGAGCAAGGAAGCCGTGCCAAAAGGCGAACAACATTGAAACAATTTCTGTACTCTCGCTATGCTTTGTCGGCGCTGCCTGACAAAGGCTTGCGTTGCCCGAGCTTAGCTAAGCTTAGTCTTGCTATCGCTTTGCGTTGTCATCATTATGAGCTAGTTGGCAGTTATTTTTCAGAATTATTAGATTCTGTGAATATACCTACGTTCTGCTGAATTTCATTGCCAAATAAAACGTTCACGAACACGTAAAAATAAAGTGTGTTTCCCAGACTTTTCCCGGAATGAGTGATCCACGTACAGTATTGCAATATTATTTGTGGTGTTTAACGACGCACTGTTTTGACATCTGGCCCTGCGGCACTGGTATAATGGCGTCGGTGAATGAGTGGATGATGATGAGGATGATGATGAACCTAACCTAGCATAGAAGGGAGGAGGGGAAACCCGGTGCTGGCACGTAACCTACTCCTGTCGAAGACTAAGGGGACCACCGGCTGAACGTCCCTTCCGAAGGACGGTACAACTCGAACAGCAGGATTTCTCCACAAAATGCTGTCGAGAGGTTGATAAGCAAGGCGAGTGAAGTTGCTGTACTAACATTCATTGCTCCAACCTCTCTCCCGAACAGAACTGGTCATGTGTATGATTGTCACCCATCTAATACCTGACCCAGCACAGTTTTGCTTAACTTTCATTCCTCCAACCTCTCTCCCGAACAGAACTGGTCATGTGTATGATTGTCACCCATCCAATACCATACCCAGCACAATATTGCTTAACTTTCATCCCTCCAACCCCTCTCCCGAACAGAACTGGTCATGTGTATGATGGTCACCCATCCAATACCTGACTCAACGCAGTGTTGCTTAACTTCGGTGATCCAACGAGAACCGGTGTTTCCAGCACGCCAAACCGTTCGGTCACTATTGCAAGAAAAGGAGGGTTCGCGCAAAATGACCACTGGTGTTCCCCCGAAGTGTGCCAGTCCCGATTGCCCGCCACTGGCGTACTCTAATTAGCGGCCGATGGGTTGGATTGTTGGAGTGGGTGAAGGGTTGAAGGGGGGTGGGGGGGATCGTTGATGCCTGATTAATGTTAAGCCCTGTCCACGCGTCACGAATTACCATCTCGACCGGCGCCAGCAAAAAACACGTGGCGCTTTGACAAAGTTTGCCCGGTGACATTAATATTCGCCGATAGCGAGCCACTGAGCCACCGAGCCGGGCACTGGTCGAGGGTGTGAGGGGAAGGGGTGGGTCGAGGTTGTTTGTTTGTGTAGTTTTTTGCGACGTCAACTTTGTGTGCAATCATTTCGCAGCCATTTTATTTGAAAAACGTCACTCTGACGGCCAGCTCTAGAGGGCAGTGGAATGCGGAGAGCAGAGTTCTTTTGATGGTCTAAAATCCATTGCATTGAACGTCGACTTTGACTGCTTTGAAACACGTGCAAGCTTGCAAAGCGCTCACTGCTAGAGTAACGAAATCTTCTGTGAGATGGAATGTGATAACGATGCGTCTCAAGATGGCCGCCAAACATGGCCGCCAAACATGGCCGCCAAACATAGCCGCCGCCGCTAGGAGCGCTAGTGGTCACTCCCAACCAGACGCGGCCCTCTGATAGACTAAGCGGAGACATTCCGCGTATAAAGGTCCTTTGGCAAACGCGCGAAATTGTTTTTGAAATGAATGTAGCACGGCGCGATGGAGTTTTGCGAGTGTCCATTGCGCCCGAGGCGACCCCCACTGCAGACCAGCCCCGGATATTGTTCTGTCCTGGCGGGCGGCAAGCGGCAACGGGGCCGTGGAATGTGACGTCGACCGGACACAACGCACCGTGATTTTCATTTGCTTCGCGATCACAAATCACGGAGCTGCCATTGAGTTGTCAGAGTTGATGTCATGTTCACGTCACCGTTCAAAGTGAGGATATCGAAATTAATTCCGCGCCGTTTCAACCAATTATTCAACCGCTAATCAAGTTTTGAAGCCGGATCTATCGGAGCTCGAGTGAAGTGTTGGCACAAAACAATATGACGCACTCTGTTAGCGGGGCCGGGTTCGATGTCGGTTTGTTGACACGCCAAACAATGCGCGTGAAACAAAAGCACTGGAACTGACCGTAAGGGACACGAGCCACGAGCCACGAGCCACGAGCCACGAGCCACGAGCCACGAGCCACGAGCCACGAGCCACGAGCTACGAGCCACGAGCCACGAGCCACGAGCCACGAGCCACGAGCCACGAGCCACGCGCCACGAGCCACGAGCCACGAGCCACGAGCCACGAGCCACGAGCCACGAGCCACGAGCCACGAGCCACGAGCCACGAGCCACGAGCCACGAGCCACGAGCCACGAGCCACGAGCCACGAGCTACGAGCTACGAGCCACGAGCCACGAGCCACGAGCTACGAGCCACGAGCCACGAGCTACGAGCTACGAGCCACGAGCTACGAGCCACGAGCCTAATTTCTAAAATGGCAGTGAAAAGAATGCAAAGTTTTAGAAGCTGCTATGGATCCAAAATTTCTTCAATCTTTAAACACCTCTTAACTACACATAAAAAATATACTCTGGCCATGCCGGAAAATAGCGGATAATGTGCACTGAACGAGATCGTTTTTAGTTGCTGAAAACGAATTAACAACCCTAGTTAGAACAATTAAGAATATTGTTTAGTTCCTTCCATCCCTCAGGAAAATAAGATGGAGGCGATTCAACCCCCTTTAGACTGATTTCACCAACGCAGTTTCAAACTTCGCTGAACGCTTTAGAGAGGTTTGAGACCAAAATTTACTTTCCCCTTTTAGCTGACATTTAAAAGAATTAACAGGAGTTGAGATAAATGTACAAAAAAGGTTTGAAATTACATTTTTAATTTGGTGAGGATTCAGGAAGGCTTTGTCCTGTCACATAAAAGAAATTTAATTTAGCAGCCGTCACTATTTTCTCTCTGTCCAAATCAGTGTTTAATATTTGAACCTGGAAGGATGGGGTTTAACTTCTAAACTGACATTTGGAGGTCAAAGTAAGAAGTCCCATTGATATTTTGTTTGTATTTCCAAGTCACCAAATATTCCGTTTCGAAGCAAACACATTCTTAAAAAAAAAAAAAATGCTCTTCGTGTGTTTTATCGATTTTTAAGTTTGCAATTATTAAAATTTCATTGTTTTAAAACAAATTACTGCGACGGTTGAAATCGCCCCAAACGGCGTTGCTGAAATCTGCTCTTATTAGCACCATTTTGAAATAAAACAAAGCACAGCGTAGAGGGTGCTCAGCTGTGAGTCTTTAGTGAGACTTTTCATGCTCAAAAGATCTCCATCAATGTTTTCCTCAACGATTGATAAACACATAACGATATTCAAAAGCAAGTAACCTACGAGAAAATCGAAATTAAATTTCATACGACATTGGCTCCACTTAATGGGGTGTTCCGGTACTCTGCATTTTTGTCGGTAAGGTAGTCATTTGGCTGCTATCTTTCAAGAAGAAACTGTACCATTAATGTTCTGTCTCTACCAAGAACCTGCACACTCAACGATTTAACATTAACGTTCTACCTCTACCTAGAACCTGCACACTCAACGGTTAAACATTAACGTTCTGTCTCTACCTAGAACCTGCACACTCAACGGTTTAACATTAACGTTCTGTCTCTACCTAGAACCTGCACACTCAACGGTTTAACATTAACGTTCTGTCTCTACCTAGAACCTGCACACTCAACGGTTTAACATTAACGTTCTGTCTCTACCAAGAAACTGCATACTCAACGGTTTAACATTAACGTTCTGTCTCTACCTAGAACCTGCACACTCAACGGTTTAACATTCACGTTCTGCCTCCACCTAGAACCTGCACACTCAACGGTTTAACATTAACGTTCTGTCTCTACCTAGAACCTGCACACTCAACGGTTTAACATTAACGTTCTGTCTCTACCAAGAAACTGCATACTCAACGGTTTAACATTAACGTTCTGTCTCTACCTAGAACCTGCACACTCAACGGTTTAACATTCACGTTCTGCCTCCACCTAGAACCTGCACACTCAACGGTTTAACATTAACGTTCTGCCTCTACCTAGAACATGCACACTCAACGGTTTAACATAAAGTTCCGCCTCTTCCTAGAACCTGCACACTCAACGGTTTAGCATTGACGTTCTGCCTCTACCTAGAACCTGCACACTCAACGGTTTAACATTAATGTTCTGCCTTTACCTATATCCTACACACTCACCGGTTTAACATTAACGTTCTGTCTCTACCTAGAACCTGCACACTCAACGGTTTAACATTAACGTTCTGTCTCTACCTAGAACCTGCACACTCAACGGTTTAACATTAACGTTCTGTCTCTACCTAGAACCTGCACACTCAACGGTTTAACATTAACGTTCTGTCTCTACCTAGAACCTACACACTCAACGGTTTAACATTAATGTTCTGCCTTTACCTATATCCTACACACTCACCGGTTTAACATTAACGTTCTGTCTCCACCAAGAACTTACACACTCAACGGTTTAACATTAACGTTCTGCCTCTACCTAGAACCTGCACTCTCAA
The DNA here is from genome assembly GCA_947568835.1 of Protonemura montana. NCBI lineage: Eukaryota > Metazoa > Arthropoda > Insecta > Plecoptera > Nemouridae > Protonemura > Protonemura montana. Next base: position 2,433,948 of record OX387606.1, on the reverse strand, counting down.
CGGTTGAACATTAACGTTCTGTCTCTATCTAGAACCTGAACACTCAACGGTTTAACATTAACGTTCTGTCTCTACCTAGAACCTGCACACTCAACGGTTTAACATTAACGTTCTGTCTTCACCTCGAACCTGCACACTCAACGGTTTAACATTAACGTTCTGTCTCTACCTAGAACCTGCACACTCAACGGTTTAACATTAACGTTCTGTCTTCACCTCGAACCTGCGACCTAGAAACGGTTCTACTTTTGAATGTGCTTGTGTTTTCAAGGCCACGTCGGATGTGCGACTGATGCGCCACGAGTTCAAACAGTGTTCGGTATTCGAAGCTCGCACGCTTCGAAAATATGCCGCAAGTTCGTGACATCATTAATCTATCTTTGGTGCCGTGACATTGTCTGGCAAGAAATTGAATGTATTGTATTCTGCTTGGAGTGATAAATGGTTTCCACTAACGATTCATTAGACGCCCTTATGTTCAAGATGGTGGCAGGTCGCTGCTGTCATCTGTCTTGCAAGGACAACCGTCTTCAAATTGTAGCACCTCACAAAGCGGAAACAAAAAGCGGAAGACAAACAACGTTTGTGAACTAATAATTCGTCTTCTGTTCGGGAGAGAAGTTGGAGGGATGAAAGTTAAGCAACACTGCGCTGAGTCAGGTATTGAATGGGTGACCATCATAAACATGACCAGTTCTGTTCGGGAGAAAGGTTGGAGGGATGAAAGTTATGCAACACTGTGCTGGGTCAGTTATTGAATGGGTGACCATCATACACATGACAAGTTCTGTTCGGGAGAGAGGTTGGAGGGATGAAAGTTAAGCAACACTGCGCTGGGTCAGATTTTGGATGGGTACCATTATGCACATGACTAGTTCTGTTCGGGAGAGAAGTTGGAGGGATGAAAGTTAAGCAACACTGCGCTGAGTCTAGGAACCTTTCCCCACCGAACGGTTTGGCATGTTAAAAACACCGGTTCACGTTAGATCACCGAAGTTAAGCAACACTGCGCTGGGTCAGGCATTGGATGGGTGACCATCATACACATGACCAGTTCTGTTCGGGAGAGAGGTTGAAGGGATGAAAGTTAGTTCAGCAACTTCACTCGCCTTGCTTATCAACCTCTCGACAGCATGGATTTGAGGAGGAATCCTGCTGTTCGCGTTGTACTGTCCTTTGGAAGGAACGTTAAGCCGGTGGTCCCCTTGGTGCTCTTCGACAGGAGTTGGCTACGTGCCGGCACCGGATTTCCTCTTTACTCTTCTAGAATAGGTTAGGTTTATCATCATCCTCATCATCATCCACTCATTCACCGACACCATTAGACTAGTGCCACATGACTAGATGTCAAAACAATGCGTCGCTAAACACCACAAATAAATAAATAATTCGTCAAATGTTTTTTTTTCCTGTCTCGCTGCGAACAATGCGTCATGTCTGACGTCTTAAAGATGGTGGAAAACAGCTGTCAGCAGCATTTGAAGACGTTGACTTGTTGACGGCTGTCACCAATCTGTCGCGACCCGTGCTTTGCCCGTGTTATTAATATCCGGCTGAAGCAGGAAGCATTTCCTTGCCGGCGAGTGGATCTGACAGTCGGCTTTCGTTGGGGCGGGTCGGCTTTATTTGCTCGACATCGAAGCCCCGGGGCTTGCACTAGCACAAAGTCCTATAAAGAGATTTCAGCTTGGTTACTGCAAACCCTTGATCTGCCAGCAATTCCAATTCATCGTGAAAAATAAATGCTCCCATAATGCCTTGGAACATTTTTTCTGTTAATAACAAGCGATATAGGGGGGGAGGGGGGGAGGGGGGGAGGGCAAAAACAATGCAGACTGAAGCACAGTACATTTTTTAATGAGCTTAGCGAGCAAAACCACTTTTATGTTTGACTTGTCCCTGTTTTTCTTTGTTTTTTCGTATAATTGCCAACCATATTCTAAGCATCTGAGACGTGTGCCATAAAAAACCGTAAATATTATTAACCAACGCTCGCATAGAACAACTTCTAGGCAGTTTTGTTATTATAAACACGAATAACCTTTTAAAAAAATATGCCCAACTTGGAGATCCGTTACTCGCATCAACTGCACTAAGATCCTCTTGACAAGGATAGGTTCGAGGTGTTGAATTGTTTAGAGCAACACCCGCGACAGGTGGAGATCGGGGTCCAAGTAGCTCTATTGGTTAGAGCAACACCCGCGACAGGTGGAGATCGGGGTCCAAGTAGCTCAATTGGTTAGAGCAACACCCGCAACAGGTGGAGATCGGGGTTCAAGTAGCTCAATTGGTTAGAGCAACACCCGCGACAGGTGGAGATCGGGGTCCAAGTAGCTCTATTGGTTAGAGCAACACCCGCGACTGGTGGAGATCGGGGTTCAAGTAGCTCTATTGGTTAGAGCAACACCCGCAACAGGTGGAGATCGGGGTCCAAGTAGCTCTATTGGTTAGAGCAACACCCGCGACAGGTGGAGATCGGGGTCCAAGTAGCTCAATTGGTTAGAGCAACACCCTGCTAGAGACACGCACCGAGTTTTGTTCGTTTCAGCCAGCGAGTGCAATTATTCGCCGCCGACGTTTGATTGGTGCCAAGAGACAGCCAATCGGCGAACTAATCACTAATTTCTTCCCTCGTGTTCTAAACGAGTTCCATCGCTCTCATTCTCTAAACCTGTTGTCAGTGCGCCTTATTTACAAATCAACCCAGAATTCAACTTCCTAGTAAGCGGACGCCGTTTTTTTTATTTCGTAACCAGATGTTAATGCACAGGTTTCTCAGAATTAAAAACAAAAGTATGTCGTGGCCAGATGTAACGAGCTTTTGCCAGGTGGAGAAGCGAAATAATGCACGCCGCTATTTTCGTCTGTTTCATTAAATAAGAGCCAGCTAAGAGGAGCTTACGCGGCGTGTTTGAAGTTGGATTCCACCAGGCGGTGTGTATTGTGTTTCCAGGGAGCTATTGTTGTCTGCGGGGCCCCACGCAGCGCAAAGCTGCCGTGTACATAGCCGGCCACTATACGCACGACACACGCACAAAAGAATACCGATTAAGGCATGAAAAGATCAAAAAGAGTTCTCTCAGATTCCCCCAACCCACACATGCCAATCCATACCGGAGGATCATGTATTATTTAGGTGCCGACAAGAACACAAAGACGGCGCAGCAGCCCGTTCTACGAACGAGTTGATCAATAGGTTATTAGCCGGGCGTCTTCATTACAAACTTGTGCAATGGCGTGGAAGATGGGGGAAGGGTGTGGAGGGTAACGTCAACAAGTTGCTGCGCTACGCGTGGAGCGGAGTCAACATTCTCAGGAAACAATTCGCTGTGTGACTTGGAAAGAATGCCTCACTACCGATTGCCTTTTTTGTGTTTCAAACAGCGTGTTTTCCCTTTTCAGGATAATTTTCAACGATGAAAAGCTGTCCTAGAAGGAGTTCGAGATTGCAGCCAGTGCCAACACGCAGCATGCTCCGTCCAACAGCACCAAGCACCGGCCACCGCTTAGCCTTGTCTCATTGACACACTGCGTTGGCTGCTCCTGTCCAACAGCACCAAGGCCCGGCCACCGCTTAGCCTTGTCTCTTTGACACACACTGTGTTGGCTGCTCCTGTCCAACAGCACCAAGGGCCGGCCACCGCTTAGCCTTGTCCCTTTGACACACTGTGTTGGCTGCTCCTGTCCAACAGCACCAAGGACCGACCACCGCTTAGCCTTGTCTCTTCGACACACTGTGTTGGCTGCTCCTGTCCAACAGCACCAAGGACCGGCCACCGCTTAGCCTTGTCACTTTGACACACTGTGTTGGCTGCTTCTTTCCAACAGCACCAAGGACCGGCCACCGCTTAGCCTCGTCACTTTGACACACTGTGTTGGCTGCTCCTGTCCAACAGCACCAAGCACCGGCCACCGCTTAGCCTTGTCTCATTGACACACTGCGTTGGCTGCTCCTGTCCAACAGCACCAAGGCCCGGCCACCGCTTAGCCTTGTCTCTTTGACACACACTGTGTTGGCTGCTCCTGTCCAACAGCACCAAGGGCCGGCCACCGCTTAGCCTTGTCCCTTTGACACACTGTGTTGGCTGCTCCTGTCCAACAGCACCAAGGACCGACCACCGCTTAGCCTTGTCTCTTCGACACACTGTGTTGGCTGCTCCTGTCCAACAGCACCAAGGACCGGCCACCGCTTAGCCTTGTCACTTTGACACACTGTGTTGGCTGCTTCTTTCCAACAGCACCAAGGACCGGCCACCGCTTAGCCTTGTCTCTTTGACACACTGTGTTGGCTGCTCCTGTCCAACAGCACCAAAGACCGGCCACCGCTTAGCCTTGTCACTTTGACACAATGTGTTGGCTGCTCCTGTCCAACATCACCAAGGACCGGCAACCGCTTAGCCTTGTCTCTTTGACACACTGTGTTGGCTGCTCCTGTCCAACAGCACCAAGGACCGGCCACCGATTAGCCTTGTCACTTTGACACACTGTGTTGGCTGCTCCTGTCCAACAGCACCAAGGACCGCCCACCGCTTAGCCTTGTCACTTTGACACACTGTGTTGGCTGCTCCTGTCCAACAGCACCAAGGACCGCCCACCGCTTAGCCTTGTTCCTTTGACACACACTGTGTTGCCTGTTCCTGTCCAACAGTACCAAGGACCGGCCACCGCTTAGCCTTGTCTCTTTGACACACTGTGTTGGCTGCTCCTGTCCAATAGCACCAAGGACTGGCCATCGTTTAGCCATGTCCCTTTGACACACTGTGTTGGCTGCTCCTGTCCAACAGTACCAAGGACCGGCCACCGCTTAGCCTTGTCACTTTGACACACTGTGTTGGCTGCTCCTGTCCAACAGCACCAAGGACCGCCCACCGCTTAGCCTTGTCACTTTGACACACTGTGTTGGCTGCTCCTGTCCAACAGCACCAAGGACCGCCCACCGCTTAGCCTTGTCACTTTGACACACTGTGTTGGCTGCTCCTGTCCAACAGCACCAAGGACCGCCCACCGCTTAGCCTTGTTCCTTTGACACACACTGTGTTGCCTGTTCCTGTCCAACAGTACCAAGGACCGGCCACCGCTTAGCCTTGTCTCTTTGACACACTGTGTTGGCTGCTCCTGTCCAACAGCACCAAGGACCGGCCACCGCTTAGCCTCGTCACTTTGACACACTGTGTTGGCTGCTTCTGTCCAACAGCACCAAGGACCGGCCACCGCTTAGCCTTGTCCCTTTGACACAATGTGTTGGCTGCTCCTGTCCAACAGCACCAAGGATCGGCCACCGCTTAGCCTCGTCACTTTGACACACTGTGTTGGCTGCTCCTGTCCAACAGCACCAAGGACCGGCCACCGCTTAGCCTTGTCCCTTTGACACAATGTGTTGGCTGCTTCTGTCCAACAGCACCAAGGACCGGCCACCGCTTAGCCTTGTCCCTTTGACACAATGTGTTGGCTGCTCCTGTCCAACAGCACCAAGGATCGGCCACCGCTTAGCCTCGTCACTTTGACACACTGTGTTGGCTGCTCCTGTCCAACAGCACCAAGGATCGGCCACCGCTTAGCCTCGTCACTTTGACACACTGTGTTGGCTGCTTCTGTCCAACAGCACCAAGGACCGGCCACCGCTTAGCCTTGTCCCTTTGACACAATGTGTTGGCTGCTCCTGTCCAACAGCACCAAGGATCGGCCACCGCTTAGCCTCGTCACTTTGACACACTGTGTTGGCTGCTCCTGTCCAACAGCACCAAGGACCGGCCACCGCTTAGCCTCGTCACTTTGACACACTGTGTTGGCTGCTCCTGTCCAACATCACCAAGGACCGGCCACCGCTTAGCCTCGTCACTTTGACACACTGTGTTGGCTGCTCCTGTCCAACAGCACCAAGGACCGGCCACCGCTTAGCCTTGTCCCTTTGACACAATGTGTTGGCTGCTCCTGTCCAACAGCACCAAGGATCGGCCACCGCTTAGCCTCGTCACTTTGACACACTGTGTTGGCTGCTCCTGTCCAACATCACCAAGGACCGGCCACCGCTTAGCCTCGTCACTTTGACACACTGTGTTGGCTGCTCCTGTCCAACAGCACCAAGGACCGGCCACCGCTTAGCCTTGTCCCTTTGACACAATGTGTTGGCTGCTCCTGTCCAACAGCACCAAGGATCGGCCACCGCTTAGCCTCGTCACTTTGACACACTGTGTTGGCTGCTCCTGTCCAACATCACCAAGGACCGGCCACCGCTTAGCCTCGTCACTTTGACACACTGTGTTGGCTGCTCCTGTCCAACAGCACCAAGGACCGGCCACCGCTTAGCCTTGTCCCTTTGACACACTGTGTTGGCTGCTCCTGTACAACAGCACCAAGGACCGGCCACCGTTTAGCCTTGTCACTTTGACACACTGTGTTGGCTGCTCCTGTCCAACAGCACCAAGAACCAGCCACCGCTTAGCCTTGTCACTTTGACACACTGTGTTGGCTGCTCCTGTCCAACAGCACCAAGGACCGGCCACCGCTTAGCCTTGTCTCATTGACACACTGCGTTGGCTGCTCCTGTCCAACAGCACCAAGGCCCGGCCACCGCTTAGCCTTGTCTCTTTGACACACACTGTGTTGGCTGCTCCTGTCCAACAGCACCAAGGGCCGGCCACCGCTTAGCCTTGTCCCTTTGACACACTGTGTTGGCTGCTCCTGTCCAACAGCACCAAGGACCGACCACCGCTTAGCCTTGTCTCTTCGACACACTGTGTTGGCTGCTCCTGTCCAACAGCACCAAGGACCGGCCACCGCTTAGCCTTGTCACTTTGACACACTGTGTTGGCTGCTTCTTTCCAACAGCACCAAGGACCGGCCACCGCTTAGCCTCGTCACTTTGACACACTGTGTTGGCTGCTCCTGTCCAACAGCACCAAGCACCGGCCACCGCTTAGCCTTGTCTCATTGACACACTGCGTTGGCTGCTCCTGTCCAACAGCACCAAGGACCGGCCACCGCTTAGCCTTGTCCCTTTGACACACTGTGTTGGCTGCTCCTGTCCAACATCACCAAGGACCGGCCACCGCTTAGCCTTGTCTCTTTGACACACTGTGTTGGCTGCTCCTGTCCAACAGCACCAAGGACCGACCACCGCTTAGCCTTGTCTCTTCGACACACTGTGTTGGCTGCTCCTGTCCAACAGCACCAAGGACCGGCCACCGCTTAGCCTTGTCACTTTGACACACTGTGTTGGCTGCTTCTTTCCAACAGCACCAAGGACCGGCCACCGCTTAGCCTTGTCTCTTTGACACACTGTGTTGGCTGCTCCTGTCCAACAGCACCAAAGACCGGCCACCGCTTAGCCTTGTCACTTTGACACAATGTGTTGGCTGCTCCTGTCCAACATCACCAAGGACCGGCAACCGCTTAGCCTTGTCTCTTTGACACACTGTGTTGGCTGCTCCTGTCCAACAGCGCCAAGGACCGGCCACCGATTAGCCTTGTCACTTTGACACACTGTGTTGGCTGCTCCTGTCCAACAGCACCAAGGACCGCCCACCGCTTAGCCTTGTCACTTTGACACACTGTGTTGGCTGCTCCTGTCCAACAGCACCAAGGACCGCCCACCGCTTAGCCTTGTTCCTTTGACACACACTGTGTTGCCTGTTCCTGTCCAACAGTACCAAGGACCGGCCACCGCTTAGCCTTGTCTCTTTGACACACTGTGTTGGCTGCTCCTGTCCAATAGCACCAAGGACTGGCCATCGTTTAGCCATGTCCCTTTGACACACTGTGTTGGCTGCTCCTGTCCAACAGTACCAAGGACCGGCCACCGCTTAGCCTTGTCACTTTGACACACTGTGTTGGCTGCTCCTGTCCAACAGCACCAAGGACCGCCCACCGCTTAGCCTTGTCACTTTGACACACTGTGTTGGCTGCTCCTGTCCAACAGCACCAAGGACCGCCCACCGCTTAGCCTTGTCACTTTGACACACTGTGTTGGCTGCTCCTGTCCAACAGCACCAAGGACCGCCCACCGCTTAGCCTTGTTCCTTTGACACACACTGTGTTGCCTGTTCCCGTCCAACAGTACCAAGGACCGGCCACCGCTTAGCCTTGTCTCTTTGACACACTGTGTTGGCTGCTCCTGTCCAACAGCACCAAGGACCGGCCACCGCTTAGCCTCGTCACTTTGACACACTGTGTTGGCTGCTTCTGTCCAACAGCACCAAGGACCGGCCACCGCTTAGCCTTGTCCCTTTGACACAATGTGTTGGCTGCTCCTGTCCAACAGCACCAAGGATCGGCCACCGCTTAGCCTCGTCACTTTGACACACTGTGTTGGCTGCTCCTGTCCAACAGCACCAAGGACCGGCCACCGCTTAGCCTTGTCCCTTTGACACAATGTGTTGGCTGCTCCTGTCCAACAGCACCAAGGATCGGCCACCGCTTAGCCTCGTCACTTTGACACACTGTGTTGGCTGCTTCTGTCCAACAGCACCAAGGACCGGCCACCGCTTAGCCTTGTCCCTTTGACACAATGTGTTGGCTGCTCCTGTCCAACAGCACCAAGGATCGGCCACCGCTTAGCCTCGTCACTTTGACACACTGTGTTGGCTGCTCCTGTCCAACAGCACCAAGGATCGGCCACCGCTTAGCCTCGTCACTTTGACACACTGTGTTGGCTGCTTCTGTCCAACAGCACCAAGGACCGGCCACCGCTTAGCCTTGTCCCTTTGACACAATGTGTTGGCTGCTCCTGTCCAACAGCACCAAGGATCGGCCACCGCTTAGCCTCGTCACTTTGACACACTGTGTTGGCTGCTCCTGTCCAACAGCACCAAGGACCGGCCACCGCTTAGCCTCGTCACTTTGACACACTGTGTTGGCTGCTCCTGTCCAACATCACCAAGGACCGGCCACCGCTTAGCCTCGTCACTTTGACACACTGTGTTGGCTGCTCCTGTCCAACAGCACCAAGGACCGGCCACCGCTTAGCCTTGTCCCTTTGACACAATGTGTTGGCTGCTCCTGTCCAACAGCACCAAGGATCGGCCACCGCTTAGCCTCGTCACTTTGACACACTGTGTTGGCTGCTCCTGTCCAACATCACCAAGGACCGGCCACCGCTTAGCCTCGTCACTTTGACACACTGTGTTGGCTGCTCCTGTCCAACAGCACCAAGGACCGGCCACCGCTTAGCCTTGTCCCTTTGACACAATGTGTTGGCTGCTCCTGTCCAACAGCACCAAGGATCGGCCACCGCTTAGCCTCGTCACTTTGACACACTGTGTTGGCTGCTCCTGTCCAACATCACCAAGGACCGGCCACCGCTTAGCCTCGTCACTTTGACACACTGTGTTGGCTGCTCCTGTCCAACAGCACCAAGGACCGGCCACCGCTTAGCCTTGTCCCTTTGACACACTGTGTTGGCTGCTCCTGTACAACAGCACCAAGGACCGGCCACCGTTTAGCCTTGTCACTTTGACACACTGTGTTGGCTGCTCCTGTCCAACAGCACCAAGGACCGGCCACCGCTTAGCCTTGTCCCTTTGACACACTGTGTTGGCTGCTCCAGTCCAACAGCACCAAGGACCGGCCACCGCTTAGCCTTGTCCCTTTGACACACTGTGTTGGCTGCTCCTGTCCAACATCACCAAGGACCGGCCACCGCTTAGCCTTGTCTCTTTGACACACTGTGTTGGCTGCTCCAGTCCAACATCACCAAGGACCGGCCACCGCTTAGCCTTGTCACTTTGACACACTGTGTTGGCTGCTCCAGTCCAACATCACCAAGGACCGGCCACCGCTTAGCCTTGTCCCTTTGACACACTGTGTTGGCTGCTCCTGTCCAACAGTACCAAGGACCGGCCACCGCTTAGCCTCGTCACTTTGACACACTGTGTCGGCTGCTCCTGTCCAACAGCACCAAGGACCGGCCACCGCTTAGCCTCGTCACTTTGACACACTGTGTTGGCTGCTCCAGTCCAACAGCACCAAGGACCGGCCACCGCTTAGCCTTGTCCCTTTGACACAATGTGTTGGCTGCTCCTGTCCAACAGCACCAAGGACCGGCCACCGCTTAGCCTTGTCCCTTTGACACACTGTGTTGGCTGCTCCTGTCCAACATCACCAAGGACCGGCCACCGCTTAGCCTTGTCCCTTTGACACACTGTGTTGGCTGCTCCTGTCCAACATCACCAAGGACCAGCCACCGCTTAGCCTTGTCCCTTTGACACACTGTGTTGGCTGCTCCTGTCCAACAGCACCAAGGACCAGCCACCGCTTAGCCTTGTCTCTTTGACAGACTGTGTTGGCTGCTCCTGTCCAACAGCACCAAGGACCGGCCACCGCTTAGCCTTGTCACTTTGACACACTGTGTTGGCTGCTCCTGTCCAACAGCACCAAGGACCGGCCACCGCTTAGCCTTGTCACTTTGACACACTGTGTTGGCTGCTCCTGTCCAACAGGACCTAGGACCGGTTACCGCTTAGCCTTGTCACTTTGACACACTGTGTTGGCTGCTCCTGTCCAACAGCACCAAGGACCGCCCACCGCTTAGCCTTGTCACTTTGACACACTGTGTTGGCTGCTCCTGTCCAACAGCACCAAGGACCGCCCACCGCTTAGCCTTGTCACTTTGACACACTGTGTTGGCTGCTCCTGTCCAACAGCACCAAGGACCGCCCACCGCTTAGCCTTGTTCCTTTGACACACACTGTGTTGCCTGTTCCTGTCCAACAGTACCAAGGACCGGCCACCGCTTAGCCTTGTCTCTTTGACACACTGTGTTGGCTGCTCCTGTCCAACAGCACCAAGGACCGGCCACCGCTTAGCCTCGTCACTTTGACACACTGTGTTGGCTGCTTCTGTCCAACAGCACCAAGGACCGGCCACCGCTTAGCCTTGTCCCTTTGACACAATGTGTTGGCTGCTCCTGTCCAACAGCACCAAGGATCGGCCACCGCTTAGCCTCGTCACTTTGACACACTGTGTTGGCTGCTCCTGTCCAACAGCACCAAGGACCGGCCACCGCTTAGCCTTGTCCCTTTGACACAATGTGTTGGCTGCTCCTGTCCAACAGCACCAAGGATCGGCCACCGCTTAGCCTCGTCACTTTGACACACTGTGTTGGCTGCTTCTGTCCAACAGCACCAAGGACCGGCCACCGCTTAGCCTTGTCCCTTTGACACAATGTGTTGGCTGCTCCTGTCCAACAGCACCAAGGATCGGCCACCGCTTAGCCTCGTCACTTTGACACACTGTGTTGGCTGCTCCTGTCCAACAGCACCAAGGATCGGCCACCGCTTAGCCTCGTCACTTTGACACACTGTGTTGGCTGCTTCTGTCCAACAGCACCAAGGACCGGCCACCGCTTAGCCTTGTCCCTTTGACACAATGTGTTGGCTGCTCCTGTCCAACAGCACCAAGGATCGGCCACCGCTTAGCCTCGTCACTTTGACACACTGTGTTGGCTGCTCCTGTCCAACAGCACCAAGGACCGGCCACCGCTTAGCCTCGTCACTTTGACACACTGTGTTGGCTGCTCCTGTCCAACATCACCAAGGACCGGCCACCGCTTAGCCTCGTCACTTTGACACACTGTGTTGGCTGCTCCTGTCCAACAGCACCAAGGACCGGCCACCGCTTAGCCTTGTCCCTTTGACACAATGTGTTGGCTGCTCCTGTCCAACAGCACCAAGGATCGGCCACCGCTTAGCCTCGTCACTTTGACACACTGTGTTGGCTGCTCCTGTCCAACATCACCAAGGACCGGCCACCGCTTAGCCTCGTCACTTTGACACACTGTGTTGGCTGCTCCTGTCCAACAGCACCAAGGACCGGCCACCGCTTAGCCTTGTCCCTTTGACACAATGTGTTGGCTGCTCCTGTCCAACAGCACCAAGGATCGGCCACCGCTTAGCCTCGTCACTTTGACACACTGTGTTGGCTGCTCCTGTCCAACATCACCAAGGACCGGCCACCGCCTAGCCTCGTCACTTTGACACACTGTGTTGGCTGCTCCTGTCCAACAGCACCAAGGACCGGCCACCGCTTAGCCTTGTCCCTTTGACACACTGTGTTGGCTGCTCCTGTACAACAGCACCAAGGACCGGCCACCGTTTAGCCTTGTCACTTTGACACACTGTGTTGGCTGCTCCTGTCCAACAGCACCAAGGACCGGCCACCGCTTAGCCTTGTCCCTTTGACACACTGTGTTGGCTGCTCCTGTCCAACATCACCAAGGACCGGCCACCGCTTAGCCTTGTCTCTTTGACACACTGTGTTGGCTGCTCCAGTCCAACATCACCAAGGACCGGCCACCGCTTAGCCTTGTCACTTTGACACACTGTGTTGGCTGCTCCAGTCCAACATCACCAAGGACCGGCCACCGCTTAGCCTTGTCCCTTTGACACACTGTGTTGGCTGCTCCTGTCCAACAGTACCAAGGACCGGCCACCGCTTAGCCTCGTCACTTTGACACACTGTGTCGGCTGCTCCTGTCCAACAGCACCAAGGACCGGCCACCGCTTAGCCTCGTCACTTTGACACACTGTGTTGGCTGCTCCAGTCCAACAGCACCAAGGACCGGCCACCGCTTAGCCTTGTCCCTTTGACACAATGTGTTGGCTGCTCCTGTCCAACAGCACCAAGGACCGGCCACCGCTTAGCCTTGTCCCTTTGACACACTGTGTTGGCTGCTCCTGTCCAACATCACCAAGGACCGGCCACCGCTTAGCCTTGTCCCTTTGACACACTGTGTTGGCTGCTCCTGTCCAACATCACCAAGGACCAGCCACCGCTTAGCCTTGTCCCTTTGACACACTGTGTTGGCTGCTCCTGTCCAACAGCACCAAGGACCAGCCACCGCTTAGCCTTGTCTCTTTGACAGACTGTGTTGGCTGCTCCTGTCCAACAGCACCAAGGACCGGCCACCGCTTAGCCTTGTCACTTTGACACACTGTGTTGGCTGCTCCTGTCCAACAGCACCAAGGACCGGCCACCGCTTAGCCTTGTCACTTTGACACACTGTGTTGGCTGCTCCTGTCCAACAGGACCTAGGACCGGTTACCGCTTAGCCTTGTCACTTTGACACACTGTGTTGGCTGCTCCTGTCCAACAGCACCAAGGACCGGTTACCGCTTAGCCTTGTCACTTTGACACACTGTGTTGGCTGCTCCTGTCCAACAGCACCAAGGACCGGCCACCGCTTAGCCTTGTCCCTTTGACACACTGTGTTGGCTGCTCCTGTCCAACAGCACCAAGGACCGGCCACCGCTTAGCCTTGTCCCTTTGACACACTGTGTTGGCTGCTCCAGTCCAACATCACCTAGGACTGTCTCTGTGGCTATGGTTTGCATTTCTGAGGGTAAACAACAGAAGCAACAATTTGGGGAAAGTGGTGTTTCACGAATTCCATGGATATTTGATACAGATTGGGAGATAGCACATGTCTTTATAGTAGAAAGAAGACGACTTAAAAACAAACGCCATTTCAAGTTTAAAAAAAGCGTTTGTTGTGAGAAACTTGTAGTCCTAAAAGCAGTGAAATATCAATGAAAACGTCGGGGATATAATCTTAAGATTCTTCCATATTCTTTACTGCTTCACATTCAAAAGTTAAACGACTTTTTTTACGAGCTCCGCTCAAACAACAGTTCTAAAACGCTTGAAAATCGTTGAGCAGCGCGGCAACACCGCACATGTAGAGACACCTGTTACTGCCCCACCGTTCGCAATTGTCTGCATTATCTAGATCAACCTTGGCAACATCGCGGAGTTAACGGCTGGTTAGGGAGGAGAAACGGAAGAACTACAGGTTCAGTCAGACTCACAGCGCTAATGTTAAACGTCCTGCCATTGGGTTTACAGGTTTAGTCAGAGTCACAGCGCTAATGTTAAACGTCATGTCATTGGGTTTACAGGTTAAGTCAGAGTCACAGCGCTAATGTAAAACGTCCTGTCATTGGGTTTACAGGTTAAGTCAGAGTCACAGCGATAATGTTAGACGTCCTGTCATTGGGTTTACAGGTTAAGTCAGAGTCACAGCGCTTATGTTAAACGTCCTGTCATTGGGTTTACAGGTTTAGTCAGAGTCACAGCGATAATGTTAAACGTCCTGTCATTGGGTTTACAGGTTCAGTCAGACTCACAGCGCTAATGTTAAACGTCCTGTAATTGGGTTTACAGGTTCAGTCAGACTCACAGCGCTATTGTTAAACGTCCTGCCATTGAGTTTACAGGTTTAGTCAGAGTCACAGCGCTAATGTTAAACGTCCTGTCATTGGGTTTACAGGTTTAGTCAGAGTCACAGCGCTAATGTTAAACGTCCTGTCATTGGGTTTACAGGTTCAGTCAGACTCACAGCGCTAATGTTAAACGTCCTGTCATTGGGTTTACAGGTTCAGTCAGACTCACAGCGCTAATGTTAAACGTCCTGCCATTGGGTTTACAGGTTTAGTCAGAGTCACAGCGCTAATGTTAAACGTCCTGCCATTGGGTTTACATGTTAAGTCAGACTCACAGCGCTAATGTTAAACGTCCTGCCATTGGGTTTACAGGTTAAGTCAGAGTCACAGCGCTAATGTTAAACGTCCTGCCATTGGGTTTACAGGTTAAGTCAGAGTCACAGCGCTAATGTTAAACGTCCTGTCATTGGGTTTACAGGTTAAGTCAGAGTCACAGCGCTAATGTTAAACGTCCTGTCATTGGGTTTACAGGTTCAGTCAGACTCACAGCGCTAATGTTAAACGTCCTGTCATTGGGTTTACAGGTTAAGTCAGAGTCACAGCGCTAATGTTAAACGTCCTGCCATTGGGTTTACAGGTTAAGTCAGAGTCACAGCGCTAATGTTAAACGTTCTGTCATTGAGTTTACAGGTTCAGGCAGACTCACAGCGCTAATGTTAAACGTCCTGTCATTGGGTTAACAGGTTTAGTCAGAGTCACAGCGCTAATGTTAAACGTCCTGCCATTGGGTTAACAGGTTAAGTCAGAGTCACAGCGCTTATGTTAAACGTCCTGCCATTGGGTTTACATGTTAAGTCAGACTCACAGCGCTAATGTTAAACGTCCTGCCATTGGGTTTACAGGTTAAGTCAGAGTCACAGCGCTAATGTTAAACGTTCTGTCATTGAGTTTACAGGTTCAGGCAGACTCACAGCGCTAATGTTAAACGTCCTGTCATTGGGTTTACAGGTTTAGTCAGAGTCACAGCGCTAATGTTAAACGTCCTGCCATTGGGTTAACAGGTTAAGTCAGAGTCACAGCGCTTATGTTAAACGTCCTGCCATTGGGTTTACATGTTAAGTCAGACTCACAGCGCTAATGTTAAACGTCCTGCCATTGGGTTTACAGGTTTAGTCTGAGTCACAGCGCTAATGTTAAACGTCCTGCCATTGGGTTTACAGGTTAAGTCAGAGTCACAGCGCTAATGTTAAACGTCCTGTCATTGGGTTTACAGGTTAAGTCAGAGTCACAGCGCTAATGTTAAACGTCCTGCCATTGGGTTTACAGGTTCAGTCAGACTCACAGCGCTAATGTTAAACGTTCTGTCATTGGGTTTACAGGTTCAGTCAGACTCACAGCGCTAATGTTAAACGTCCTGTCATTGGGTTTACAGGTTAAGTCAGAGTCACAGCGCTAATGTTAAACGTCCTGCCATTGGGTTTACAGGTTAAGTCAGAGTCACAGCGCTAATGTTAAACGTTCTGTCATTGAGTTTACAGGTTCAGTCAGACTCACAGCGCTAATGTTAAACGTCCTGTCATTGGGTTTACAGGTTTAGTCAGAGTCACATCGATAATATTAAACATCCTGTCATTGGGTTTACAGGTTTAGTCAGAGTCACAGCGATAATGTTAAACATCCTGTCATTAGGTTTACAGGTTAAGTCAGGGTCACAGTGCTAATGTTAAACGTCCTGTCATTGGGTTTACAGGTTTAGTCAGAGTCACAGCACTAATGTTAAACGTCCTGCCATTGGGTTTACAGGTTTAGTCAGAGTCACAGCGCTAATGTTAAACGTCCTGTCATTGGGTTTACAGGTTTAGCCAGAGTCACAGCGCTAATGTTAAACGTCCTGTCATTGGGTTCACAGGTTTAGTCAGAGTCACAGCGCTAATATTAAACGTCCAGTCATTGGGTTCACAGGTTAAGTCAGGGTCACAGTGCTAATGTTAAACGTCCTGTCATTGGGTTTACAGGTTTAGCCAGAGTCACAGCGCTAATGTTAAACGTCCTGTCATTGGGTTCACAGGTTAAGTCAGAGTCACAGCGCTAATGTTAAACGTCCTGTCATTGGGTTTACAGGTTGAAAAACAATTACTTTTCCGTATGTCGCTTGTGTTAATTATGGAGTTTAAAATTTAAGACCATGTGCCCTCACTTTTTGTATTGGACTCTGTAAATTTAATTAAAAGTTAAAGCCAATTAGTTGGAGGATTTCGAGCGTGAAAACAAAAACATAATTTATAAACGAGCTAGTTTCCGTGAGTGTAAAATAGGTTTGAAAAGATGGATTTGTTTCGAGCTAATTTCATATTCGAGGGCAGATATCATCACGTTATGATTTGTCTGCTCAGCGAATCGCAAATATCACCGACAACTCAGCGCAGAAGACTTTTCAATTCACAGAATCAAATACACTTTTTGTCAAAAACTGGGCAATTGTTTCCAGAACTCAGTCAATTGTCTGTCAGCAGATTAATTGCACGCCCTGAAGAGCGTTGAAGACAAGCAAAAAGCGTACACAAAAATATCCTCAATATCTTAACAATAATCTGAACATTTGCAGAATAGGTATTAGAGGACGTCGCATGAGAAGAAATCCATTCACGACTCACGCACGCTCACGCTCACGCTCATGCTCACGCTCACGCACTCATGGGCGTATCACCAAAATCTCGTTTAATTTTCTTGAGCATTGGCACCAAAAATAACATCTTTGTGCGAAAATTGATTGATAACTATTAATCTCTGGCAGAACTTTGCTGTGCGTTCTCGCCCACCAATTGTTATTGTTTCTATCCTCATCCCTCAAAACCATGTGACTTTGTATAGAACACGATCTCGTTTGTTAAATCAGCTCGTAGTATAGTTGGACTCTCAGACTCGCCAGACTAGCGGCCCGATTCTGAGATTTAGTTTGATTTTTGTCAGTCGATTTGCATGCTTTTGTTCCATTGCAACCATCGGCAACTAAAGCAGATATCGATCAAGAAGTAGTTGTCGTTATCGACAAAATATCTTTGAATCTCTCAGGTCAGATGTAAACATGATGAGGGAGGGGACGGAGTGCGTAACTGAACCGAAATGAAAATAACCTCGAGAAATCGAATGCTTGCTCATTAGTAATTCCGTTAGATTTTTAGTATGTCGTCGTCGTCATCAACGAAGTCCAATCAACCACCGCCCACTGGACATGGAACGTAAAATCAGTTGTTATTTTGTGCGTACGCGCCGCTCACGCACCTTTTCTTGCAATAGTGTGCGTCGATCACTCATTCCGGGAAAACTTTGGTCTACTCTACATTTAAATTCGAGAAACACAAGTTATTTTCAAGTGTTGGTGAACATTTCAACTGGAAATGGCATTCAGCAGAACGTAGGTATATTCACAGAATCTTATCATTTTGAAAAATAAATGCCAACTAGCTCATAATTATGACAACGCAAAGCGATAGCAAGGCTAAGCTTAGCTAAGCTCAGGCAACGCTAGCCTTTGTCAGGCAGCGCCGACAAAGCATAGCGAGAGTATAGAAATTGTTTCAATGTTGTTCGCCTTTTGGCACGGCTTCCTTGCTCCCTTCCCAAGAAAACACACGATCTAGAACAGCACCTGGAGAGCGATTGTGTAAAAATTATAAGGATCCATATGATTTATAAGGATCCTTATCTCAGATATAAGGATCCATAAAAAAAAGAGTGATTGTGTAAAATTGTATGGATCCATACACCTTGGTTCATGTCCATAAAGCTATGGACAGTGAAATAGGTGTCCTTATGAAGTTATCGGCCGATATATCAGTATACAAAATGGCGGAAGATTTTGTGGACTACCTTATTGCTCAAGAGTTTGTAGATGAGGAGGAAGAAGAAGAAGCTGATGATGTTGAAAATGAGGAAATACAATTAAGTTTAGAGCGGAAAATTTTGAGAGATATGTTTGATCCGTTTAACATCAGTGATAACCATTTTATTCACATGTACCGTCTTCCAAAGCAAGCGGTACATGATCTCGTTTCCGAACTTCACCCACATTTGAGGCCTTGTCAGCGCAGTACTGCCATTCCCCAATGGATGAGAGTAAGTAAAATTATTATTATCTCTTTGAATTCACCCGCCAGTTTCTTCACTAAAAGCTACGCCCACCTCAATCATCTGACAGCTGAAATTCTGTCAGTCCGTGCCTACTCATGTCAGCGCTCATTGGCAACACACATATTTTGCTTCTATTTCGTTCATTATTCCTAACATTGAAGATGATGTTTTGTAAATGTTCAAGAAAGGTTCAAGCAAACTCTTTTTTGTTTCAGGTGCTCACAACGTTAGACTTCCTCGCTTCTGGTAGCTACCAGAGGAGAGTTGGACAAAATTTCCTGTCTGCGATGAGCCAAACATCAGTCTCTGTTGTGGTGAAGGAGGTTGTGAATGTTATCAACGATCACCTCCTTCATCAGTGGGTTACATTTCCAACCACCGAGGATGACTTTCAATCCATGAAGCAAAGGTATAGTAACCTCTTTGAACAATTAACCACCAAATTCAACATAGAAGTCATTTTGTGGGTTGTGTAGGTACCTACCAGCCGTGTTGCTATTACCTACACTTCTACATGTTCTATTTACCAGATTCATGGCAGCTCATCAATTCCCTGGGGTGATTGGGGTAGTCGATGGCACACACGTTGCTATCTTCCCCCCCCGTCAAAGAGAGGGAACACTTGTTTGTTAATCGCAAGGGGTATCACAGCAAGAACGTTCAAGTTGTAAGTAATAGTGATCTGCCCATCGCCTTGCTGTAAGATGTGTTTGTAGCCTAACCATCATTGGTTTTATTACTTGTCCCTTTTTGTTTGTATGTATGTGGCCCTGACTTGCTCATTCTGGCTGTAAATGCTCGTCACGGTGGGAGGTCACATGACTCCCACATTTGGCGAATGTCTGGCATTCGCCAAGATCTTGCTGAGCATTATGCCAATGGAAGGAGAGGCTTTTGGCTGCTAGGTAGGTTTTGACTAGACACAATACATTCATTTATTAATTTTCTCTGCTATGATTATAAGTAGTACTACTACCACACTACTAAAATATTTTAAATTCCCAGGAAATGTTTATTGTTTATAAAATACACTTCAATGGACTCCATGGGGTTAGTACAATATTATAAATTAAAATAAATTGACTTTATTTCAGGAGATTCGGGATATCCTTCCGAGCCATGGCTGCTGCGTCCCATCGAAAACCATCTGGCAGCGAACACTCCCGAGGGGCGTTTCAACGAGAGATTTTGCTCGGCTCGTTGCACGGTAGAAAGGTGCATTGGTGTGCTTAAGGCAAAATTTCGGTGCTGCCTCAAAGACCGCACACTGCAATTACACACCAGAAATCGCAGGTAGAGCAAGAATTTTGTTGATTGAAAAATTGGTTTTGATAATAATATAAGGCAATTGAAAATTTACTGTATAATTTTCCTCCGCAGGCCGCATTATTAATGCATGTGCTGTAGTGCACAATATAGGATTACACCACAGGGTACCAAACCCTCCTCCCAGGTTCGATGATGCCGATCTGCCTGAGAATGCTATCGCGGTGGCAGACGTTGCTGCTCATCCACAGCCGGGCCAACAGCTGGACGTGTTTGCTGTTGGGCAAGCAGTCCGTGCACGGGTCGTGCTTCAGCATTTCACGAACTGAACAACTTCAAGCCAACGAGTCCCACACAACTGACTTGTGCGAGTTATGACATTGCCCTGCATTTACATTTACTTGACAATATTATTTGTAATGGTTAACGACTATCTGGTAATAGACAATTGTGCTTGTAAATAAAAAAGAGGTGGTGTTACTTATTTAAAACATTTATTAATGCATTGGTAAGCCTTGTGGCACTGTCCATAATCGAAGAGCACATGTTCACAAAGAAGCCCTTTGTCAAAATCATTGAGTATTGAGTGAATACTAATGGAGCAAACTACAAAATGCACTAAATATATCTACCTAAATTAACCTATCCTTGCTGAACTTAAAAATCTACAAACACATTATGTTAATGAAGTGTTATAATATCCCTTACCTTCCTTTCTTCTCAATAGATTGATTCATTTTTAATGAAGAATTTTAAGCTTTTATGTAAGGTTAATTGAACGCACAGTGAAAAGATCGAATTAGATTAACAACAAAATTAATTTTGTTCTTGCGAAGATAAACTGTCAGTTGGAACGAAATCTTTCAAAATTTCGTGCTTTCAAGAGTATGTACTGCACATGCGCAATGATAAGCTGTCAGTTTATGCGGGTTAAAACATCGGGCATCATCGGCTTTTGAGATAATGATCCATAAGACTTATGGATTCGATAAGGCTATCGATTTTCTTACGCAATCGCAAAAACTTATCGAATCCATAGAGTTATGGATCCTTATCTATATGGAATCCATAAGAGTTATCGGCCGATATCATAAGGATCCTTATAAACCATTTTTACACAATCGCTCTCCTGAATTCAATTGAGAGCGTACCCACCTTTTTCATTACAAACTAACCACTAGTAGAACCCCAAGTTGGATTCCAGTCACCAATTCGATTACAGAAATTGTCAATTTCTTAACACTTTGCAATCTCCGGCTGAAAAAACTTTTTCACCTTTTCACGCCGCGCATTTGTGTGACTTCTCTGAAACTAAAGTAATTGAAAAACAAACCACGAAATGTCTCGCGACAGCTGAGGAAAGGTCGATCATTGCGACCACCTTCGAGTGTGTCGCAGAACTACTAAGATCCTCGATGTTGCCAATCTTCATGTGTCAAATGTGTCAGAAATTAACAGTTTTAACAAAAATCCACAATCTTACAGGTTGACAGATATCCCTCGCTTGTTTTGAAAATTAAAAATCTAATCGCTTTCGTTTACAATGGCAAAAGTTCAAAAGCATTTACACAATTCCAGATCGGCTGTCCAGACCAGAAGCAACAATGCAAGGGTTTTGGTTTTTCTTGTGTTTCCACGCGGGAGCTGAAACCAGCAAGCGAAAGATGGTGAGGAAGCTAGACTAGAAAACTGTTCGTCCGAACTGGGATACAAACCCGGGACCTCCCAATTACCGGTCGGGTGCTCTACCAACTAGAAACCCTGCAACAACCGTAAATCTTTCGAGATAAAACGGGATTCGAGGAATAGTGACAGACCATTCTGTCTTGTGGCCGTTGAATTAGCATCATTCTAGAGTTGCTATGAACTAGTCCATCCAAGTCGCCTTGATCTCTTCCCTCTTTGAGAGAATCTCTTGTCCCACCCCGTGAACACTGGAATATGTATGCCCGGATCGCTCAGTTGGTAGAGCACCCGACCGGTAATTGGGAGGTCCCGGGTTTGTATCCCAGTTCGGACGAACAGTTGTCTAGTCTAGTTTCCTTTCCAGAAGAAACAATGTGTGGCTTACAAATTTCAACCGATGCACCAGCTAGGTAAATTACATCTTACTGTTTCATTGTCTGCTGGCTTGTTCTCATTTTTGGAAAAGCCCTATTCAGCCATTTCATGCCCCCACCCCCACCCCCCTGTCGTACATGTACAGAAGCAGCCAGCACCAAGGTCCAGGTCGAGGCTTGCCCCCAAACAAAGCTGCACAGCTTCGCGCGTTGTTTAACACGGCGTAGAGCGCTTTCTCGGACGCCTTTTGCCGCAAAAATATTGTGATTTTATACAAATTTGAACTACGGTTTTTGTTCACTGTGGTCCATCATCACCGTGTGACGCGCGTGTCACGATGTCATCACACACTCTTCCTTCATACATTGATTTTATTTTGAGATGGTTTCGATTAATTTTAGACCCCTGAAAGTCTGCGCGGTACTACGGGCTAAACGGGGTCTTCATAGGATTGTTCAATTCGCCGTATGACTTCATTGATATTACAGTAACATGTCGGATTCACTCTTGACATCAACTTGTTTGTGGTCTCGCTGCACATTTCCAAGTCATGTGTTTGAGATCATCACAGGTGTATTCTACAGAGATATGAGTCGTGCAAGGTCACGTCGACCATTTTGATACTCGAATAACAGAGGCCGAGCGCTAGCTTCAAGGCCACTAGGACGCCTGGAAATCCGATCTACTTGGTCCCAACACGCATCCCGGTTTGACATTCCGAGCGCGTTCCAAAAGTCGGTACGGACTGGACCAGGCTTCCCTCATGTCGAGTGTCGGGTGTTAGGGAGCCATCTCTACGATCTACTGTTCGGCGGCGAAGATTTCCTCCGTTGTTGATCGAAGTCGATAACGTGCATCCATCAGGGAATAATTGAACGAGCACTCTACTCGACGTATGTTCTACATGCTTGTGCAGATACCAATAGTTGGCTGCCTTCAGTTTATTGGACTGTAACAAGATTGCAATGGGCGAGAGTACATCATCGCACTCTGTACATCCCTGGGTCTCCTTGGAGCTTCCTCGCCGCTTGTAGCAAGAGGTAAAGAGAGAGACAGAGACAGGCGTAGCGACAACGAGCCAATGAGAGCGAGAGAGAAAGAGACAGAGAGCTAATATTGGAACACCACTCTTCGCCGAGCTCCTAGAGCTAATTTAATCATTCAATTTATTTGATGACAAAGCGTGACGTCACGGAGAGGCTCTAGCGCTCGACTTTTATTCAGCTTCAGGGTGGAAATGTATTCACCGGGCCGGGCTGTTTTCGATTGTTATCAGTGATGGAGCCGGCCCTCCTCGGGGTAAAAATATTAATACCGTTCCTCGGCTCTGAATGAAACACAATCGGTGCTTGTATTTGATTGGCAGTGACGTCATTGGCCATGCAGACGCGTTGATTGAATGGCAATGAAGAAGCGAAGACCAAACGTTACTGACACAGTGTAGTTTTGCTCGCGACGTCGCAATGGCGGATGCAAAAATAAAATACGGACTGGCTTTTACTACTGTTTATTCCACTTTGAGCTAATTTCTTGCCCAACTCAGTTCCCATTCATCATCGAAATATCAACTCACCCCTTCTTTCAAGACAGCGCGACATTTACTCGCGGCTTCAAAAGACGCGCTGTCCCGCAGCGGCCTTGTCTTGGTATTAATTAACTTCGCATTCTTTGAGTGTCCTGAGAAGAGACTCCCTGCGGCACTGGCTCAACTTTGGATCAATGTGCAGATTTAAACAAGTGTCACTTCCTTTCAAAGTTCGACGGCAACCTCTCCTCTCGGTCACCGAGTTCTGTTGCAGAAAACTGCCGTGAACCCGATCTAGAGCGTGGCTGTCTAAAGCTAGACGATGTTTCTACACAATGGTAGTTACGGTGAGTGCCCGAATTGTACTTTTAGCCCTAATTAATTCATAACATCTCGCGAGTCGCGCGGGCAAGTCTTCCGCAATAACGAGGTCTCTTTGTATTTTTCTCAGCCAAACGTCGAAACTCTACTCCTAGAAAGCTAATTTCATTTCAAAGGTCGACGGCGTTATGAAGGCAATGTGTTGCATTAGCTCAAATTATTTCCTGTAAACATAGACATTCTTTGTTGGGCACCTTTCAAATTTTCGATTTCTGTAGAAACAGAACCCTTTCAGAACCCTTTTCAAAACTAGAATATTAATAAATGCAAGAGCGGCTCGTTTGTTAAGCGGTCTTTTCGTTGAATGTGTTTGTTCACTACTAAAGTTCTTGGATTAAAGGGGAACACGATTTTGAAATCTCCAATTCATATTTGCTGCACCCGAATACGACTCAAGGGCAAACAAACGAACAAATTTAGTGAACACCCACACAAGCAAACAAGCAAACCAGATAAATGGGACTTGCTCGGTTGACATTGACTTGTGGTTGACGTTTTAAGTCAACGCATCGGCTGTCCTGAACAGTCCTGAAGATGTCAGCGCCAACGCCGACGAAACGTCAACTTTTTAGATCCTATTTAGGACCAGAGCAAGTCTGACACTCTCCACAACATCTACCCACGACACTGAACCACTTTACCAAACCAAACAGGATAAAGGTAACAGTCACACAAACACAAATACAACCAAACCTGTACTTGCTACCGTTGAGTGTGCAGGTTCTAGGTAGAGGCAGAACGTTAATTTTAAACCGTTGAGTGTGCAGGTTCTAGGTAGAGGCAGAACGTTAATTTTAAACCGTTGAGTGTGCAGGTTCTTGGTAGAGACAGAACGTTGATGTTAAACCGTTGAGTGTGCAGGTTCTAGGTAGAGGCAGAACGTTAATTTTAAACCGTTGAGTGTGCTGGTTCTAAGTAGAGACCGAACGTTAATGTTAAACCGTTAAGTGTTCAGGTTCTAGGTAGAGGCAGAACGTTAATGTTAAGCCGTTGAGTGTGCAGGTTCTAGGAAGAGGCAGAACGTTAATGTTAAACCGTTGAGTGTGTAGGTTCTAGGTAGA
Organism: Protonemura montana; assembly: GCA_947568835.1. Classification (NCBI taxonomy): domain Eukaryota; kingdom Metazoa; phylum Arthropoda; class Insecta; order Plecoptera; family Nemouridae; genus Protonemura; species Protonemura montana. The sequence continues at coordinate 2,409,367 of OX387606.1, read as the reverse complement.
GACTGAACGTTAATGTTAAACCGTTGAGTGTGCAGGTTCTAGGTAGAGACTGAACGTTAATGTTAAACCGTTGAGTGTGCAGGTTCTATGTAGAGACTGAACGTTAATGTTAAACCGTTGAGTGTGCAGGTTCTAGGTATAGACTGAACGTTACTGTTAAACCGTTGAGTGTGCAGGTTCTAGGTAGAGGCAGAACGTTAATGTTAAACCGTTGAGTGTGCAGGTTCTAGGTAGAGACAGAACGTTAATGTTAAACCGTTGAGTGTGCAGGTTCTAGGTAGAGACAGAACGTTAATGTTAAACCGTTGAGTGTGCAGGTTCTAGGTAGAGACAGAACGTTAATGTTAAACCGTTGAGTGTGCAGGTTCTAGGTAGAGACAGAACGTTAATGTTAAACCGTTGAGTGTGCAGGTTCTAGGTAGAGACAGAATGTTAATGTTAAACCGTTGAGTGTGTAGGTTCTAGGTAGAGGCAGAACGTTAATGTTAAACCGTTGAGTGTGTAGGTTCTAGGTAGAGGCAGAACGTTAATGTTAAACCGTTGAGTGTGCAGGTTCTAGGTAGAGGCAGAACGTTAATGTTAAACCGTTGAGTGTGCAGGTTCTAGGTAGAGGCAGAACGTTTATGTTAAACCGTTGAGTGTGCAGGTTCTAGGTAGAGACAGAACGTTAATGTTAAACCGTTGAGTGTGTAGGTTCTAGGTAGAGGCAGAACGTTAATGTTAAACCGTTGAGTGTGCAGGTTCTAGGTAGAGGCAGAACGTTAATGTTAAACCGTTGAGTGTGCAGGTTCTAGGTAGAGGCAGAACGTTAATGTTAAACCGTTGAGTGTGTAGGTTCTAGGTAGAGGCAGAACGTTAATGTTAAACCGCTGAGTGTGCAGGTTCTAGGTAGAGGCAGAACGTTAATGTTAAACCGTTGAATGTGCAGGTTCTAGGTAGAGGCAGAACGTTAATGTTAAACCGTTGAGTGTGCAGGTTCTAGGTAGAGGCAGAACGTTAATGTTAAACCGTTGAGTGTGCAGGTTCTAGGTAGAGACAGAATGTTAATGTTAAACCGTTGAGTGTGCAGGTTCTAGGTAGAGGCAGAACGTTAATGTTAAACCGTTGAGTGTGCAGGTTCTAGGTAGAGACAGAACGTTAATGTTAAACCGTTGAGTGTGTAGGTTCTAGGTAGAGACAGAACGTTAATGTTAAACCGTTGAGTGTGCAGGTTCTAGGTAGAGACAGAATGTTAATGTTAAACCGTTGAGTGTGCAGGTTCTAGGTAGAGGCAGAACGTTAATGTTAAACCGTTGAGTGTGCAGGTTCTAGGTAGAGACAGAACGTTAATGTTAAACCGTTGAGTGTGTAGGTTCTAGGTAGAGACAGAACGTTAATGTTAAACCGTTGAGTGTGCAGGTTCTAGGTAGAGACAGAATGTTAATGTTAAACCGTTGAGTGTGCAGGTTCTAGGTAGAGGCAGAACGTTAATGTTAAACCGTTGAGTGTGCAGGTTCTAGGTAGAGACAGAACGTTAATGTTAAACCGTTGAGTGTGTAGGTTCTAGGTAGAGACAGAACGTTAATGTTAAACCGTTGAGTGTGCAGGTTCTAGGTAGAGACAGAATGTTAATGTTAAACCGTTGAGTGTGCAGGTTCTAGGTAGAGGCAGAACGTTAATGTTAAACCGTTGAGTGTGTAGGTTCTAGGTAGAGACAGAACGTTAATGTTAAACCGTTGAGTGTGCAGGTTCTAGGTAGAGACAGAATGTTAATGTTAAACCGTTGAGTGTGCAGGTTCTAGGTAGAGGCAGAACGTTAATGTTAAACCGTTGAGTGTGCAGGTTCTAGGTAGAGACAGAACGTTAATGTTAAACCGTTGAGTGTGTAGGTTCTAGGTAGAGACAGAACGTTAATGTTAAACCGTTGAGTGTGCAGGTTCTAGGTAGAGACAGAATGTTAATGTTAAACCGTTGAGTGTGCAGGTTCTAGGTAGAGGCAGAACGTTAATGTTAAACCGTTGAGTGTGCAGGTTCTAGGTAGAGACAGAACGTTAATGTTAAACCGATGAGTGTGTAGGTTCTAGGTAGAGACAGAACGTTAATGTTAAACCGTTGAGTGTGCAGGTTCTAGGTAGAGACAGAATGTTAATGTTAAACCGTTGAGTGTGCAGGTTCTAGGTAGAGGCAGAACGTTAATGTTAAACCGTTGAGTGTGTAGGTTCTAGGTAGAGACAGAACGTTAATGTTAAACCGTTGAGTGTGCAGGTTCTAGGTAGAGACAGAATGTTAATGTTAAACCGTTGAGTGTGCAGGTTCTAGGTAGAGACAGAACGTTAATGTTAAACCGTTGAGTGTGCAGGTTCTAGGTAGAGACAGAACGTTAATGTTAAACCGTTGAGTGTGCAGGTTCTAGGTAGAGACATAACGTTAATGTTAAACCGTTGAGTGTGCAGGTTCTAGGTAGAGACAGAACGTTAATGTTAAACCGTTGAGTGTGCAGGTTCTAGGTAGAGACAGAATGTTAATGTTAAACCGTTGAGTGTGCAGGTTCTAGGTAGAGGCAGAACGTTAATGTTAAACCGTTGAGTGTGCAGGTTCTAGGTAGAGACAGAACGTTAATGTTAAACCGTTGAGTGTGTAGGTTCTAGGTAGAGACAGAACGTTAATGTTAAACCGTTGAGTGTGCAGGTTCTAGGTAGAGACAGAATGTTAATGTTAAACCGTTGAGTGTGCAGGTTCTAGGTAGAGGCAGAACGTTAATGTTAAACCGTTGAGTGTGCAGGTTCTAGGTAGAGACAGAACGTTAATGTTAAACCGTTGAGTGTGTAGGTTCTAGGTAGAGACAGAACGTTAATGTTAAACCGTTGAGTGTGCAGGTTCTAGGTAGAGACAGAATGTTAATGTTAAACCGTTGAGTGTGCAGGTTCTAGGTAGAGGCAGAACGTTAATGTTATACCGTTGAGTGTGCAGGTTCTAGGTAGAGACAGAACGTTAATGTTAAACCGTTGAGTGTGTAGGTTCTAGGTAGAGACAGAACGTTAATGTTAAACCGTTGAGTGTGCAGGTTCTAGGTAGAGACAGAATGTTAATGTTAAACCGTTGAGTGTGCAGGTTCTAGGTAGAGGCAGAACGTTAATGTTAAACCGTTGAGTGTGTAGGTTCTAGGTAGAGACAGAACGTTAATGTTAAACTGTTGAGTGTGCAGGTTCTAGGTAGAGACAGAATGTTAATGTTAAACCGTTGAGTGTGCAGGTTCTAGGTAGAGGCAGAACGTTAATGTTAAACCGTTGAGTGTGCAGGTTCTAGGTAGAGACAGAACGTTAATGTTAAACCGTTGAGTGTGTAGGTTCTAGGTAGAGACAGAACGTTAATGTTAAACCGTTGAGTGTGCAGGTTCTAGGTAGAGACAGAATGTTAATGTTAAACCGTTGAGTGTGCAGGTTCTAGGTAGAGGCAGAACGTTAATGTTAAACCGTTGAGTGTGCAGGTTCTAGGTAGAGACAGAACGTTAATGTTAAACCGTTGAGTGTGTAGGTTCTAGGTAGAGACAGAACGTTAATGTTAAACCGTTGAGTGTGCAGGTTCTAGGTAGAGACAGAATGTTAATGTTAAACCGTTGAGTGTGCAGGTTCTAGGTAGAGGCAGAACGTTAATGTTAAACCGTTGAGTGTGTAGGTTCTAGGTAGAGACAGAACGTTAATGTTAAACCGTTGAGTGTGCAGGTTCTAGGTAGAGACAGAATGTTAATGTTAAACCGTTGAGTGTGCAGGTTCTAGGTAGAGACAGAACGTTAATGTTAAACCGTTGAGTGTGCAGGTTCTAGGTAGAGACAGAACGTTAATGTTAAACCGTTGAGTGTGCAGGTTCTAGGTAGAGACAGAACGTTAATGTTAAACCGTTGAGTGTGCAGGTTCTAGGTAGAGACAGAACGTTAATGTTAAACCGTTGAGTGTGCAGGTTCTAGGTAGAGACAGAACGTTAATGTTAAACCGTTGAGTGTGCAGGTTCTAGGTAGAGACAGAACGTTAATGTTAAACCGTTGAGTGTGTAGGTTCTAGGTAGAGACAGAACGTTAATGTTAAACCGTTGAGTGTGCAGGTTCTAGGTAGAGACAGAATGTTAATGTTAAACCGTTGAGTGTGCAGGTTCTAGGTAGAGGCAGAACGTTAATGTTAAACCGTTGAGTGTGCAGGTTCTAGGTAGAGACAGAACGTTAATGTTAAACCGTTGAGTGTGTAGGTTCTAGGTAGAGACAGAACGTTAATGTTAAACCGTTGAGTGTGCAGGTTCTAGGTAGAGACAGAATGTTAATGTTAAACCGTTGAGTGTGCAGGTTCTAGGTAGAGGCAGAACGTTAATGTTAAACCGTTGAGTGTGCAGGTTCTAGGTAGAGACAGAACGTTAATGTTAAACCGTTGAGTGTGTAGGTTCTAGGTAGAGACAGAACGTTAATGTTAAACCGTTGAGTGTGCAGGTTCTAGGTAGAGACAGAATGTTAATGTTAAACCGTTGAGTGTGCAGGTTCTAGGTAGAGGCAGAACGTTAATGTTAAACCGTTGAGTGTGTAGGTTCTAGGTAGAGACAGAACGTTAATGTTAAACCGTTGAGTGTGCAGGTTCTAGGTAGAGACAGAATGTTAATGTTAAACCGTTGAGTGTGCAGGTTCTAGGTAGAGACAGAACGTTAATGTTAAACCGTTGAGTGTGCAGGTTCTAGGTAGAGACAGAACGTTAATGTTAAACCGTTGAGTGTGCAGGTTCTAGGTAGAGACAGAATGTTAATGTTAAACCGTTGAGTGTGCAGGTTCTAGGTAGAGGCAGAACGTTAATGTTAAACCGTTGAGTGTGTAGGTTCTAGGTAGAGACAGAACGTTAATGTTAAACCGTTGAGTGTGCAGGTTCTAGGTAGAGACAGAATGTTAATGTTAAACCGTTGAGTGTGCAGGTTCTAGGTAGAGACAGAACGTTAATGTTAAACCGTTGAGTGTGCAGGTTCTAGGTAGAGACAGAACGTTAATGTTAAACCGTTGAGTGTGCAGGTTCTAGGTAGAGACAGAACGTTAATGTTAAACCGTTGAGTGTGCAGGTTCTAGGTAGAGACAGAACGTTAATGTTAAACCATTGAGTGTGCAGGTTCTAGGTAGAGACAGAACGTTAATGTTAAACCGTTGAGTGTGCAGGTTCTAGGTAGAGACAGAACGTTAATGTTAAACCGTTGAGTGTGTAGGTTCTAGGTAGAGACAGAACGTTAATGTTAAACCGTTGAGTGTGCAGGTTCTAGGTAGAGACAGAATGTTAATGTTAAACCGTTGAGTGTGCAGGTTCTAGGTAGAGGCAGAACGTTAATGTTAAACCGTTGAGTGTGCAGGTTCTAGGTAGAGACAGAACGTTAATGTTAAACCGTTGAGTGTGTAGGTTCTAGGTAGAGACAGAACGTTAATGTTAAACCGTTGAGTGTGCAGGTTCTAGGTAGAGACAGAATGTTAATGTTAAACCGTTGAGTGTGCAGGTTCTAGGTAGAGGCAGAACGTTAATGTTAAACCGTTGAGTGTGCAGGTTCTAGGTAGAGACAGAACGTTAATGTTAAACCGTTAAGTGTGTAGGTTCTAGGTAGAGACAGAACGTTAATGTTAAACCGTTGAGTGTGCAGGTTCTAGGTAGAGACAGAATGTTAATGTTAAACCGTTGAGTGTGCAGGTTCTAGGTAGAGGCAGAACGTTAATGTTAAACCGTTGAGTGTGTAGGTTCTAGGTAGAGACAGAACGTTAATGTTAAACCGTTGAGTGTGCAGGTTCTAGGTAGAGACAGAATGTTAATGTTAAACCGTTGAGTGTGCAGGTTCTAGGTAGAGACAGAACGTTAATGTTAAACCGTTGAGTGTGCAGGTTCTAGGTAGAGACAGAACGTTAATGTTAAACCGTTGAGTGTGCAGGTTCTAGGTAGAGACAGAATGTTAATGTTAAACCGTTGAGTGTGCAGGTTCTAGGTAGAGGCAGAACGTTAATGTTAAACCGTTGAGTGTGTAGGTTCTAGGTAGAGACAGAACGTTAATGTTAAACCGTTGAGTGTGCAGGTTCTAGGTAGAGACAGAATGTTAATGTTAAACCGTTGAGTGTGCAGGTTCTAGGTAGAGACAGAACGTTAATGTTAAACCGTTGAGTGTGCAGGTTCTAGGTAGAGACAGAACGTTAATGTTAAACCGTTGAGTGTGCAGGTTCTAGGTAGAGACAGAACGTTAATGTTAAACCGTTGAGTGTGCAGGTTCTAGGTAGAGACAGAATGTTAATGTTAAACCGTTGAGTGTGCAGGTTCTAGGTAGAGGCAGAACGTTAATGTTAAACCGTTGAGTGTGTAGGTTCTAGGTAGAGACAGAACGTTAATGTTAAACCGTTGAGTGTGCAGGTTCTAGGTAGAGACAGAATGTTAATGTTAAACCGTTGAGTGTGCAGGTTCTAGGTAGAGACAGAACGTTAATGTTAAACCGTTGAGTGTGCAGGTTCTAGGTAGAGACAGAACGTTAATGTTAAACCGTTGAGTGTGCAGGTTCTAGGTAGAGACAGAATGTTAATGTTAAACCGTTGAGTGTGCAGGTTCTAGGTAGAGGCAGAACGTTAATGTTAAACCGTTGAGTGTGTAGGTTCTAGGTAGAGACAGAACGTTAATGTTAAACCGTTGAGTGTGCAGGTTCTAGGTAGAGACAGAATGTTAATGTTAAACCGTTGAGTGTGCAGGTTCTAGGTAGAGACAGAACGTTAATGTTAAACCGTTGAGTGTGCAGGTTCTAGGTAGAGACAGAACGTTAATGTTAAACCGTTGAGTGTGCAGGTTCTAGGTAGAGGCAGAACGTTACTGTTAAACCGTTGAGTGTGCAGGTTCTAGGTAGAGACAGAACGTTAATGTTAAACCGTTGAGTGTGCAGGTTCTAGGTAGAGGCAGAACGTTAATGTTAAACCGTTGAGTGTGTAGGTTCTAGGTAGAGACAGAACGTTAATGTTAAACCGTTGAGTGTGCAGGTTCTAGGTAGAGACAGAATGTTAATGTTAAACCGTTGAGTGTGCAGGTTCTAGGTAGAGACAGAACGTTAATGTTAAACCGTTGAGTGTGCAGGTTCTAGGTAGAGACAGAACGTTAATGTTAAACCGTTGAGTGTGCAGGTTCTAGGTAGAGACAGAACGTTAATGTTAAACCGTTGAGTGTGCAGGTTCTAGGTAGAGACAGAATGTTAATGTTAAACCGTTGAGTGTGCAGGTTCTAGGTAGAGGCAGAACGTTAATGTTAAACCGTTGAGTGTGTAGGTTCTAGGTAGAGACAGAACGTTAATGTTAAACCGTTGAGTGTGCAGGTTCTAGGTAGAGACAGAATGTTAATGTTAAACCGTTGAGTGTGCAGGTTCTAGGTAGAGACAGAACGTTAATGTTAAACCGTTGAGTGTGCAGGTTCTAGGTAGAGACAGAACGTTAATGTTAAACCGTTGAGTGTGCAGGTTCTAGGTAGAGACAGAATGTTAATGTTAAACCGTTGAGTGTGCAGGTTCTAGGTAGAGGCAGAACGTTAATGTTAAACCGTTGAGTGTGTAGGTTCTAGGTAGAGACAGAACGTTAATGTTAAACCGTTGAGTGTGCAGGTTCTAGGTAGAGACAGAATGTTAATGTTAAACCGTTGAGTGTGCAGGTTCTAGGTAGAGACAGAACGTTAATGTTAAACCGTTGAGTGTGCAGGTTCTAGGTAGAGACAGAACGTTAATGTTAAACCGTTGAGTGTGCAGGTTCTAGGTAGAGGCAGAACGTTACTGTTAAACCGTTGAGTGTGCAGGTTCTAGGTAGAGACAGAACGTTAATGTTAAACCGTTGAGTGTGCAGGTTCTAGGTAGAGGCAGAACGTTAATGTTAAACCGTTGAGTGTGTAGGTTCTAGGTAGAGACAGAACGTTAATGTTAAACCGTTGAGTGTGCAGGTTCTAGGTAGAGACAGAATGTTAATGTTAAACCGTTGAGTGTGCAGGTTCTAGGTAGAGACAGAACGTTAATGTTAAACCGTTGAGTGTGCAGGTTCTAGGTAGAGACAGAACGTTAATGTTAAACCGTTGAGTGTGCAGGTTCTAGGTAGAGACAGAACGTTAATGTTAAACCGTTGAGTGTGCAGGTTCTAGGTAGAGACAGAACGTTAATGTTAAACCGTTGAGTGTGCAGGTTCTAGGTAGAGACAGAACGTTAATGTTAAACCGTTGAGTGTGCAGGTTCTAGGTAGAGACAGAACGTTAATGTTAAACCGTTGAGTGTGCAGGTTCTAGGTAGAGACAGAACGTTAATGTTAAACCGTTGAGTGTGCAGGTTCTAGGTAGAGACAGAACGTTAATGTTAAACCGTTGAGTGTGCAGGTTCTAGGTAGAGACAGAACGTTAATGTTAAACCGTTGAGTGTGCAGGTTCTAGGTAGAGACAGAACGTTAATGTTAAACCGTTGAGTGTGCAGGTTCTAGGTAGAGACAGAACGTTAATGTTAAACCGTTGAGTGTGCAGGTTCTAGGTAGAGACAGAACGTTAATGTTAAACCGTTGAGTGTGCAGGTTCTAGGTAGAGACAGAACGTTAATGTTAAACCGTTGAGTGTGCAGGTTCTAGGTAGAGACAGAACGTTAATGTTAAACCGTTGAGTGTGCAGGTTCTAGGTAGAGACAGAACGTTAATGTTAAACCGTTGAGTGTGTAGGTTCTAGGTAGAGACAGAACGTTAATGTTAAACCGTTGAGTGTGTAGGTTCTAGGTAGAGACAGAACGTTAATGTTAAACCGTTGAGTGTGTAGGTTCTAGGTAGAGACAGAACGTTAATGTTAAACCGTTGAGTGTGTAGGTTCTAGGTAGAGACAGAACGTTAATGTTAAACCGTTGAGTGTGTAGGTTCTAGGTAGAGGCAGAACGTTAATGTTAAACCGTTGAGTGTGCAGGTTCTAGGTAGAGACAGAACGTTAATGTTAAACCGTTGAGTGTGCAGGTTCTAGGTAGAGACAGAACGTTAATGTTAAACCGTTGAGTGTGCAGGTTCTAGGTAGAGACAGAACGTTAATGTTAAACCGTTGAGTGTGTAGGTTCTAGGTAGAGACAGAACGTTAATGTTAAACCGTTGAGTGTGTAGGTTCTAGGTAGAGACAGAACGTTAATGTTAAACCGTTGAGTGTGTAGGTTCTAGGTAGAGACAGAACGTTAATGTTAAACCGTTGAGTGTGTAGGTTCTAGGTAGAGACAGAACGTTAATGTTAAACCGTTGAGTGTGTAGGTTCTAGGTAGAGACAGAACGTTAATGTTAAACCGTTGAGTGTGCAGGTTCTAGGTAGAGACAGAACGTTAATGTTAAACCGTTGAGTGTGCAGGTTCTAGGTAGAGGCAGAACGGTAAT